>CM070547.1:20999147-21599147 GCA_036346405.1 Phyllostachys edulis
GTAACCGCCAGTAAAATCATTTAAACTTATCTGGAATTGGACGTTCGTTTTTGGGAGCAGTCGCATTGCAACCGCGCGGTCATTGCCGATTTTATATGGCGGTACGAAATTCCGAACCTTGCAAATCCTCGAATTCACGAAACCCTACAAGCGGTCGTATCGCTCGAGAAAGCAGTATGATCGAAATCAGACGTCCGCCGCGTTTGCTTGCGGTCGTTCGATCGAAATTTCAATGGCTACTTTTCCTTTTTTAGTATCTCCGGTCTCTGGTTGTTGATCTGCTCGGTCGAGTTCCTCGTCTGAAGCCTCTTGCTAATGATCCGTCTGCGATTTCACGGACTTTTTGATTTAGTTCCCACGGTCATAATTACTTGTGGGGGTTATAAATACCCCCATCTGCTCAAGTCAAGGTGCTAGTGCACATTTGACATTCATAGAGCCCTTGAGAGCCTTTGCATTCACTCAACACTCAAATTACTATTGTGCATTCATTGTGAGGTTGTTGAGATACATTCAAGTGCATTCATACTCTTAGTTGATCCATTTGCACTTGAAGTGTGATCAAGCGAAGACGTTGGTCTATTACTCTTGGAGTGTTGCCGCACTCCTAGGCGGTTGGTGGTGAAGCGGTGATCTCTTCAAAGGAGATTGTGAAGAGGCCGGTGCAAGCTTGTGAGTGGTTCGGTGTTCACCATCTCTGAGTGGAGAAAGAACAACCATAGCGATTTGAGGAAGGCTTAATTAAGTGGGAGCCAGCTTGAGGCGTCAAGTTTCCTCAACGTGGACTAGTGAAGACCGGCAAGTCTTGATACCACAGGAAAAACATCGTTGTGTCCTTGTGGTTATTTCTTGTCTTTACTTTCGCATTTATATTTCCAAAGCATATTATTGTGATTGTCTTGTTTAGCTAGAGGTAAAACTTGTTTAGACTAAGTATTTAATTGGATAAATTGTTAATTTGTTAATAAGTTTAAAACCTCCTATTCACCCCCTCTAGTCGGTTATCCTTGATCCTACAAGTGGTATCGAGCTTGGTCTCTCATTGATTTAGACTTAACCGTCTAAGAGAAAAGGATGACTAGTGAGGGAATTGCTATAGGAAAGGCTCCTTTATTTGATGGCTCAAATTATGCTTATTGGAAAATTAGAATGTCAATTTATTTAAAAGCCATGAGTCCAAGCGTATGGAGAATCGTAAATGAGGGTCACGTAATGCCTCTTGATCCACTACATCCCACGGATCAAGAGAGCGTAATGCTCATTTAGATGCTCAAGCTATGAATGCTCTCTTTGGCGCTTTGAACGCGGATGAATTCAATAGAGTGAGCAACTTGGAAAGTGCTCATGATATTTGGACCACTCTATCGGAAATTCATGAGGGTACATCCACGGTCAAAGAAGCCAAATTGCATAGGCTTCGGATCAAATATGAGACATTCATGATGTTGCCTCATGAAAACATCAATGAGATGTATTCACGACTCAACAACATTGTGAATGAGCTCAAAAGCCTTGGTACTAACCTTCTTGATGTTGATATTGTGCGTAAGATGCTTAGGGCTCTCCCGGACAAGTATGAGACGTTGGTGACTCTATTTCTCAACTCACCCGAGTTGACAAGGATGACACCAACGGGGCTTTTGGGCAACCTCATCACAAATGAGTTGTTCAAAAAGGACAAGGAAGAGCTCTTGGAAACATCCTCCTCAAGAAAGAAGATCACCGCTTTCAAGGCCAAAGTGGAATCAAGTGATGATGAAGATGAAGAAGAAGATACTGATGAGGAGTATGCACTCCTTGTGAGAAAAATGAAGAGGTTCATGAAGAGACGCCCAAATAAAAGCTATAACCCGACAAGTACAAGAAAGGGCAATCCTCAAATGACAAGAAGCGTTATAGCAACATCCGATGCTATAATTGCGAAGAGAAGCACATTGCTTCTCATTGTCCGAAAAGAAGGATGACAAGGAGAAGTCATTCAAGAAAAAGGAATACAATGGCAAGAAGAAGCTTTTCAAGAAGCTTCACAAAAGTAACAAGCATGAAGCCCATATTGGAGAATGGGATTCAAACAATGAGTCAGCGACTCGATTCCGATGAAGAAGAGTCCCCAAGAAGAAGGGACTAGTCGGCATCGCCATCAAGGAAGCACCATCGCTATTCTCCACTCCTACATGCCTCATGGCAAAAGGAGATAAGGTAAAATCCATTATTAATGATGAACCAACATATGATGAATTAATGGATATGCTTGATGATTTAAATGAATATCTTGGAAAGGAAAAATCAAAATATAAGGTCTTAAATAAAGAATACAATATTCTAAAAGATTCTTATATGGAACTTAAGGAAGCACACAACCTGCTCATTCAAGAAAATTCAAATAAATCGTGTTCAAGTATAGGAATCACATGTGACATTATTGATAAAATGCCTAGTATAGAAATTGCTAAGACTAGTACATCTACTTCATGTGATGATCTTCTTGCTATGCCATGTTGCTCTAATATTGATGCTAGTCATAATAGTATTGAGCAAAATGATTCAAAGCTTGTTCATGAGAACAATGAGCTAAAAGAACAAGTGACCAAGCTAAGTAAGAGCTTGGAAAGATGCTTCAAGGGCAAGGCCACTCTTGACAAACTTTTGAGTGAGCAAAGGTGCTCATTCAACAAGGAAGGTCTTGGGTATGTGCCTAAGAAAGGTAAGAAACGGCAAACATGTCCACAAGATTTGTGAGGCAAAATGGTAAGTATTGTTATAAATGCGGAAATAGGACATGTGCAACAAGATTGTCCTAAGGGTAAGACTCCATCCATTGGAATATATGATTCTTGCTACATGCTTAAAAAGTCTAAGGATGGTAAAATAATTGCTCGTTTTGTTGGCACTTCAATTTTGGGCGCTAAAAAGAATGCTATTTGGGTGCCTAAATCCTTGGTCACTAACCTCCAAGGACCCAAACAAATTTGGGTACCTAAAAGGACTTAATTTCTTGTTTTGTAGGTGAACTATAAAACCGGTGGAAAACATTAGGTGCTTGATAGTGGATGCACACAACATATGACCGGTGATAGAAAATGTTCACCACATTCGAGAATGGTCAAGGAATTGAAAAGATCACTTTTGGAGACAATAGCAAAGGAAAGGTATTAGGATTGGGTAAAATTGCTATCTCAAATGACCTTTCCATTTCTAATGTTTCTTTAGTAGAATCATTAAACTTTAACTTGTTATCCGTTGCTCAAATTTGTGATCTAGGACTAATTTGTTCTTTCTCAAGTGAAGGTGTTACCATATCTAATGCAAAGGATAGCTCTTTAGCTTTCAAAGGCTTTAGATTTGGAAATCTTTATTTGGTAGATTTTGGTTCAAGTGAATCTTGTTTAAAAACTTGTTTAATGGCAAAAACCTCATTGGGTTGGCTTTGGCATAGAAGGCTAGCTCATGTTGGAATGATTCAACTCAAAAAGCTTTTCAAACATGATTTAGTTGTTGGCTTGAAAGATGTGAAGTTTGAGAAAAACAGACTTTGTAGTGTCAAGCCGGTAAACAAGTCGCTAATTCTCATCCTTCCAAAAGTATCATGTCAACTTCTAGACCATTGGAACTCTTACATATGGACTTGTTTGGGCCAACAACCTATAAGAGTATTGGAGGTAATAGCTATTGTTTAGTCATTGTGGATGATTACTCTAGATATACATGGGTATTCTTCCTAGATGACAAAAGTGAAACCTCCGGGATTTTCAAAAGATTTGCAAAAAGGGCCCAAAATGAATTTGATTTCAAAATAAAGAAAATCCGTAGTGATAATGGTTCCGAGTTCAAAAATACCAAAGTTGAAGACTTTTGTGATGAACTTGGAATAAAGCATGAACTTTCCACAACCTACACTCCGGAGCAAAATGGAGTAGTAGAAAAAAATCGTACATTGATTGAAATGGCTAGGACAATGCTTGATGAATATAATACTTCGATGTCTTTTGGGCGGAAGCTATAAATACCGCTTGTCATGCCATAAATCGCCTTTATTTGCACCGTCTTTTGAAAAAGACTTCCTATGAGCTTCTTGTAGGAAAAACCGAACATCTCTTATTTTGAGTTTTTGGTTGCAAGTGTTACATTTTAAAGAAGGGTGTTAGTCTTTCAAAATTTGATAGTCGTTGCGATGTTGGTTTCTTGCTTGGTTATTCTTCAAATAGCAAGGCTTATCGTGTCTTCAACAAAAACTCGGTTTGGTTGAAGAAAAACACGATGTGCAATTTGATGAAACTAACGGCTCTCAAGAAGAGCATGAGAACTTGGAAGATGTATGTAATGAAGCCTTAAGAAAAGCAATGGAACATATGCAAATAGGTGACGTTAAGCTGAAGATGATCCAACATCCTCCACTCAAGTTGAACCAAAATCATCTCATACAAATCAAGTTCAACTTAGTGAGGAAAACGATAATGAAGATAATCAACCATCAACCAACCACCAAGGATTCATAATGCAATTGCAAAGGATCATCCAATAGATCAAATATTGGGTGGCGTAAGTAAGGGTGTTCAAACTTCGCTCTCGTATTGCTTCTTTTTGTGAACATTACTCTTTTGTCTCTTCTATTGAGCCAAAGCATGTAGAAGAAGCACTTGAAGATCCGGTTTGGGTGAATGCTATGCATGAAGAACTCAACAACTTCACCGGAATGAAGTTTGGACATTGGTGGATCGACCTAAAGAGCACAATGTTATTGGTACAAAATGGGTCTTTAGGAACAAGCAAGATGAGAATGGTTTGGTTGTTGGAACAAGGCAAGGTTGGTTGCTCAAGGGTTTTCACAAGTTGAAGGTTTGGATTTTGGTGAAACCTTTGCTCCGTAGCTAGACTTGAATCAATTCGGATATTACTTGCTTTTGCATCATGTTTCGATATTAAGTTATTTCAAATGGATGTTAAAAGTGCTTTCTTAAATGGTGAAATATCCGAACTTGTCTTTGTTGAGCAACCTCCCGGTTTTGAAGATCCTAAAAATCCAAATCATGTCTATAAACTCTCCAAGGCGCTCTATGGTCTTAAACAAGCTCCTAGAGCATGGTATGAACGCCTTAGAGATTTTCTAGTCTCAAAAGGATTCAAAATCGGGAAAATTGATTCAACTTTATTCACTAAAGTCATAGATAATGAATTCTTTGTATGTCAAATCTATGTTGATGATATTATTTTTGGGTCTACTAATCAAGATTTTTGCGAGGAATTTGGTGATATGATGTCTAGGGAATTTGAAATGTCCATGATTGGAGAATTAAGCTATTTCCTTGGACTTCAAATCAAGCAACTAAAAGATGGGACTTTCATAAGTCAATCCAAATGCGTGAAGGATTTACTTAAAAGGTTTGGCATGGAAGGCATAAAGCCCATCAAGACTCCCATGGCTACAAATGGTCACCTTGATCTAAATGAGGGAGGTAAACCGGTAGATTTAAAGCTTTATAGATCCATGATTGGTAGTTTGCTTTATCTTACCGCATCTAGGCCCGATATCATGTTTAGTGTTTGCATGTGTGCACGTTTTCAAGCAACTCCAAAAGAGTGTCATTTAATGGCCGTTAAAAGAATACTAAGATATTTAAAGCATTCCTCTAGCATTGGCCTTTGGTTCCGAAAGGTGCTAAATTTGATTTAATTGGATATTCGGATTCAGATTATGCGGGTTGCAAAGTGGATAGAAAAAGCACCTCGGTAGTTGTCAATTCTTAGGAAGATCTCTAGTATCATGGTCATCCAAGAAACAAAACTCCGTAGCATTATCCATGGCAAAGCCGAATATATTTCATGAGGAAGTTGTTATGCTCAATTGCTATGGATGAGGCAAACATTGATGGATTATGGAATAAAATTTGATAAAATGCCTCTTTTGTGTGACAATGATAGTGCCGTGAAAATTGCAAATAACCTATTCAACACTCAAGAACCAAGCATATAGATATCCGTCACCATTTCTTGAGAGATCATGTGAGCAAGGGAGATATTGAGATTAGCCACATAAGAACCGAGGACCAATTAGCGGACATTTTACCAAGCCATTAGATGAAGGCCGTTTTGCAAATTGAGGAATGAGTTAAATATAATAGACTATTCAAATGTTGTTTGAACTCCTGCATCATGTTATGTGTTTCATTTGATGTTATTTGAGTATTTTATGAAAATATTTCCCAAATTTTTATTAAAAATTAGCTATGATCATAAAATCATGTTTCTTAATAGACAATAATCTATTCTATGCACAATGATCCTTAATGATATTTATTTGAGTGCAAAACTAGAGATCATTTGCAAAATTATTTCAGTTCTAGAAAATCCGAAGTTCGGGATAATCGAACGATAGTAGTTATGCGCTTGGAGCAGATCATTTGATCTTGATGACAGACGGCGTTATATAGCAATCTGACGGAGGCGGAATGACCGGCGGTATTTGGTCGATACGACCATGACAGTTTGAAAGAAATTCTAACTCCTTGCGGTTCGTTTTCTTCTCTCTCTCTCTCTCTTTTAACCCTCGAGCAGCACGACCGCACCTCTTTTTTCTCTCACTCATGCCGTGCATTTCCAAACCCTCTTCCAATTCCTCCAAATCTCCCAAAATCCTTTGTTTCTTCAGTATTGGGAGCCTCTCCAAGGTTCATCTCCTCCGATCTCAAGGTAAAACGTTGTTTAATTCGCTTTTATCTCCGTATGGAACCCTAGGTTATCCATTTAGGGTTTTGTTGAAATGTGATGAAATTCGAGATTCTAGTTGGGTAAAATGGTGTATTTTGGTGTATTATGATGATTGCGCATCGACTTCTTGGATTCAATCCATTAAAATCACCAAAATATGCAAGTTTTGAAGCCTTAGAACTTCGGTCGAGGATAATCGAACGGCCGGTTCTTGCGCAGATGCGGCCATGATGCGGTCGTCATCAGAAGCTAATGAAACAGCGAGACGACCGATTATCTGGATCGAAAAAAAAACGTCATTTCTTTTCAACTAAATTCAATTTCATTCATTCCTTTAAATATCTTGTAACCTATTCTTTGGTTCTAAAGATGCCTAGGATGAGGGTTGCGACGAGGAAACCAATTGGACCTCCTCGAGGACAATCTTCTCCTCAATCTTCTGCGGCTCCCTCGCAATCGCCTCTTCGTCGACGACGGTCAGCTCCAGTCTTGAAACTCGCTCGGTCAAGTCAAAAGGTCATTACACGGCAAAGGAAAAGGGCCAGCTCCAGAATATGAAACAGAAGCAAGTGAGGATTATGTCTCCGAGGATGAGACTCATTCTGAGCCCAATTCTGAAGAAGAAGGTACTTTTGATAATTTAGGAGAATCTCCACCACCTCCACAAGATTTAAGACTTCTTTCGCAGATGACTACGCAATAAAAAGGCATGTCAATCAATATCTTCTCAAATCACTTCGGTAAATCAAGGTTTCATCTTGTTTTCAAGAGCAAGTATATGAACAACTTTATGGAAGAAACAGAAAATTTGTTGATCATAAGTGGATTAAGTGGACTCACTTAAATGATTTGGACAAATATAGTGGAGTATATCGAAGTTCTATGATGTAGGTCTTCACGACCTTGTGGCTTTAAAACAAAACTATGATGATGAGCTTATTAACGGTTTACGCCACAGTTCATGTGTCGGTGATTCTGATCCTTAAGGTGGATTTACGTGGCTAGAGATTTGCAAAGCACAAAGGAAGAATTTGAGCAAATCTTAAGAGTAAGATCCAGTTCTTGGGAGAAAATCTTTGATAGTCCAGCTTTACTTGCTCCTGCTTGGGGTGATTATTATGACTCAAATGTCAAATGCAAGCTAGGAACCATCACGGACTTAAGCCTTTGCGAGCATAATTAATAGGATTATCAATCACACCTTTTATCCTAAAGCGGCAATTTTGATGCTATCAGGGGACATGCCTGGAACATTATAGATCATATTATGCGAGGCATAAAATTTGATGTTGTGGATGTTATCCTTCAGGGCATAGTCTCATCCAAGAATGATAGAGTCAAGAGAATTTACTATGCACCTTATATTATGGCTCGATTTACGAGAAGATAACATATCATGGTGTTCTTGGTTCATTCATAAATCTTATAGACCACGAGGCGTTCCTCCTCGACGAGAGCTCTTGAGGATGATCCCATCAGCGAGGCGGTGCCTCTGCTGATCCCATTAATAATGAAGACTCTATTGCAGATTCTTGAATCGACAACTCATTCTTAGTGCTTTGCAAGAAATAAAGGTGAGCGAGCAGTGAATTTGAGAATGAGACTCGAGGAGATTACTTGAGATGGAGCAGACTCGAGAATGACTTTTTCGATGAGACTCATAATAGGATGGCTGCACTAGTAGAGAGCATGACCGACATAGAGAATTTTGAAGACACCACAGCGTTTTACTCGATGGCCTCCTATTTCGAGGCCATCTCACTGCCTCTGTCCCTCCTCCGGCTCATTTTCTGACACCTACACCTCGGGATCAGATTCTGCTACTTCTCCAGCTCCGATCATCGAGGTCATGACTCGGTTTCAGCTTGACGTTAGAGACCTCTTCCTCTGTTCCTTGACTTCTCCTCGAGCGAGTCACCGTTACTCAGGACTCCGCTCCACTGGTCACAGTTTCTCAGGATGTTATCCCTCCTCCTCAGGACCCGACTCCTACTCCTGCACAGGACCCAGTTGCTCAGGACGTTGTTCCTCCTCCTCAGGATCCCACTATCTGAGTCGTTTTTGGTACCTTGATGCCAAAGGGGGAGAGAAGTGAAAAGATATAGAAGAAATAGCTTTAGGGGGAGCAAGCGCAAGCTTTTGCTATATATGGACTTATGTAATGTTGAACTTATGTGCTTGAAATAGTTTAAAATATCGTCCTTAACTTGTTGAACTTGTTGATGTTTTATTATTATCTTAAATGCAATCATACTTATCGTTATATCTTATTATTGCATTTTCTCAAGTTCAAATTTGCTAAAGAAACTCCATTAAATTTCTCATATTTTCTACAAAATGCTCTATCTCTTTTTGCACATGTTTAGGGGAGCTTTCTTTAAAATAGACTTAACAAGAAAACCCTTCTCATACATTCTCTCTTGCTTATTGCAAAAATTGTTTTATTGTTAAGCCACAAATAGAATATACAATTATGGTATATTCAAACCAATCTTTCTCACATATTATTAGTGTTATCATCAATTACCAAAAGGGGAGATTGAAAAGCATCTAGGCCCTAAAAATTGTTTTGGTAATTAATGACAATATGTGAACATGGGATTAACAAGTTTATTGAGTATTTACAAGGTTAAGTCCCATTGGTGTACTTGTTGGCATAAAGATGCATGCTAAAGAAGAAAATGAAGATCCACAAGGCTTAAAGACAAGGTACTAGCAGTCTAGGTTCTTTTTCTATTTTACCGGTCTTGGGAGTTTGGTTGGAAGACCGGATTATAGGATAAATGCCGTACTATTAAGAGGATCATGGCTAGTAGCTTGATAGCATGTTCGATGCAATATGGATCAACTTAGGATCATGCATGCATGTGTACTTTAACTTGAAATTGATTTGAAAAATTCTAAGTCTTACATTTCAAAATCGGTAGTACCGCAGATTCATCTTCTTGCGGTCGTACGCTAAGTCTTGATATGACCGGTCTCTACTCGGCGGTAGTACCGCATTTTGAAGGAACAACCAATTAAGTGTTGAAGCGGAGCGACCGGGTCTTTGAGCAGTCGTCTGCGCGATCTTGATTCCGTATTTTAGTTGGCGGTTCAATAAAACCGAAGCGTTATAAATTGACTCGAACTTTCTCATGGAAATCGGTCGTCGCCCGTGACTAACTGGTCGTACCGTTTCTTGATCGTTCGATTTTATGAGGCGGTTCAATAAAAACAGAACGATGTAAAATGCGCTCGAAACTTATCGGAATTGGACGTTCGTTTTTGGGAGCAGTCGTGCGACTTCGGTCATTCCGATTTTATATGGCGATACGAAATTCGAGAACCTTTGCAAATCCTTAGAATTCACGAAACCCTACAAGCGGTCGTACCGCTTCGTAGAAAGCAGTATGGCCAGGAAATCGGACGTCACATACGTTTGCTTGCGGTCGTTCGATTGAAATTCAACGGCTACTTTTTCCTTTTTTAGTATCTGGTCTAGCCGATTGGTATGCTCGATCGAGTTTCGTCTGCACCTCTTACTATGATCGACCGATTTCATCGGACTTTTCGATTTCGTTCAGCGGTCATAATTGCTTGTGGGGTTATAAATACCCCCATCTGCTCAAGTCAAAGGTCTAGTGCACATTTGACATTCATAGAGCCCTTGAGAGCCTTTGCATTCACTCAACACTCAAATTACTCTTGTGCATTCATTGTGAGGTTGTTGAGATACATTCAAGTGCATTCATACTCTTAGTTGATCCATTTGCACTTGAAGTGTGATCAGCGAACGTTGGTCTATTACTCTTGGAGTGTTGCCGCACTCCTAGGCGGTTGGTGGTGAAGCGGTGATCTCTTCAAAGGAGATTGTGAAGAGCTCGGTGCAAGCTTGTGAGTGGTTCGGTGTTCACCATCTCCGGAGTGGAGAAAGAACAACCATAGCGATTTGAGGAAGGCTTAATTGTGGAGGCAGGGCGTCAAGTTTCCTCAACGTGGACTAGTGAAGACCGGCAAGTCTTGATACCGCAGGAAAAACATCGTTGTGTCCTTGTGGTTATTTCTTGTCTTTACTTTCCGCATTTATATTTCCGGCATATTATTGTGATTGTCTTGTTTAGCTAGAGGTAAAACTTGTTTAGATTAAGTATTTAATTGGATAAATTGTTAATTTGTTAATAAGTTTAAAAACCTCCTATTCACCCCCCTCTAGTCGGTTATCCTTGATCCTACACACTTGTCCAGATCTAAATCATGTTTTAATATACAAATTTATACTAAAAAATTCATGTTCATAGATCTGAACAAAATCATAAAGATAAGAATATTTAGTGTTTCCCAAGATTGACAGGCTAACCCAATCAATCGATCTACCGTATCTACTAACCTGCATGGCTAAGCATTCACACAAATAATAAATATATCAACACATGATTCTTAACTTAAGCATAGGTGTATGGAGTAAATAAGGGAAAACCACAATGATTAGGATTTAGCTAACTAGTCTCACAAATTATTGATATACAAAAATAGCATGCAGGCAATTATTATTGTATTTCAAAATACTAAATTACCAAAATTGGGATCAAAATGATGCAAGAGGATGCTTGCCTTGATGGAAGTCCACTTGTTCACTCTCATAGGCGTAATTGTTCACTTCGTGCAATTCGGAATCTAGAGGGAAACTATGATAACGAATAAACACCGATAAAACCAACAAATCCAAAATGCTCAACAATGCATGAGATTTACATACTAGTGAGATTATGATTCTAGATGCATTTAGGTGAAAAATTTTAGTTCAATTGGAATCCAAAAGAATTTATTATGGATGTTTGAAATTAATTCAATTTCTAGTGTAATAATAACGACGGACGATACCTAGAGCCTAGGTGATGTTGTTTTCCTTAACAGGACACCTAGTACTCACAAACACTCTCTCCAGGCATTCTATGTATACATTCACGATGATCATACAGTCAAAATCAATCCTCTTATATGCTCTCCTCTTTTGGCATACTATGATGGTGATTGTGTGCATATCTATTAGTTAACAAGGTTGTTCTCTGAAGTTCACATCTATAGTGGTTCTTTTCAGACTCAACTACTACTGGTAAATGAATGTCTAATTGACCAATTGCTTCAAGAAAAACTTCTAACTACTAAATTTAACAATGTTATAAGCCTATTGACACATTTGACTGCCTTCAGATTACAGTTCATGCACCTTCGTATTACTGTTTATGTAATCTACAACAGCTAACACTATCTGAACTAAAGTGCCATTAGTTACCTTCCTTAAAATTCCACTTTCAAATTTGTGAATTCACTTAAGTGACCTAATTGTCATACACAACATTAGTTAACATAAGAGAGTTGAGTTTGCATAAGATTTCCCATTGCCGAATCAGATTTTCTCCTACCAACTTCTCTTCTCTGTTGGTTTCTGAAACTTTGCAACTATATTGGGTTTTTCAGATTTGGTTGCTCTCTGATGGTTTCAAAACATTCATCTCCATACTTGATTATCAGATTTGACTACTACTAGTAGATCAAGGCTCAACTGACTAAATGACTCAATGACATATCTAACCACTGCCCTAACAATGACATTTTCAAAATTTTGATAGCACAAGACAGAGGTTATACAAGAAGGTTATACTGACAATCCAAGTTTTTCTTTTAAACCTCTTTTCTGATCATTCATACAACTATGAGTGTTTGATACTTAAAATCACCAATTCAAAAATTCATTTGCTAAGCACTTCTTCTTAAGTAATTTAATAGGCATTAACAACTTCTATTAGCATTTGTATACACAGAGAGGGAAAATCTCAATTACAGAGAACCGAAAACAGGGAGGCCAGCACAGGGAACTCAGGCGCGGCTCGTTGCCGGCGATGAGGCAAAGGCGACCTCAAAAATGGGTTGATGGAGGCTCAAGGATGCTAAGGGTGGTGGCTTTGGGCTCGGAGCGGCTTTGTGGCGGCGCAGCTAGGGCGAGCGGCGGCCGGTCGTGAAGGTGAAACACGGCGGCGGTGGTAGGGAGGGAGAGAGGGCGAGTTAGTGGAGGCATGGGCATGAGTAGGGCATAGTGAACTCACCGGTGAGGTCAAATAGGACGGATACGCATCAAGGTGGGCCGGCGACGGCGACCCGGGGCAGCGCGGGGTGTGCCACCGTGGAGGGGGTGCCCTGCGAGAAAGAGGATGTAATCAACATTCGGGATAGTTCAAGGGCGGTGAGGAGTTGGTTCAGGAGAGAGGGATTGGAGGGAGGATCTCCGGAGGAGAAGTGGCGGTTGCGGCCGGCGGTGGAGAAGAATCTGGTGGCGCCGCTTCCTAGTGGATGCATCCTCGAATTGACGAAGGGGAATTGCTCCTTGAGCCCTAGAACACACTTTGACGCGACTTCCCCTCCTTGAGCCCTAGAACACACTTTGACGCGACTAAAAGTGGAAGTGGATAACCGAGTCGGCCGGAACGGCGGCGGGTTTTGGCAGCGCACACTGGAGCTCGAGTTTTGGGACTCGGTTTGAGCTAGAGAAAAGAAGGGGCGACGGGAGGCAGGGGAAAAGGGGAGTGTGAGGTCGACAGGCGGCAAGGTGTCAGACGTGGTCGCCATGCGAGTCTTCGATTCTGGCACAAGGGCCATGGCCGCATGCAAGGCAAGCAGAAGGGGCGTGGTGGTGGTGGCGGCGAGAGGGAGAAGAAGGGCTGGAAGGAGGGGACCCGTCAGTCAGTGGGGGTGAGGCAGTGCGGTGTGGTCCGGTCGGACCTAGTCGGTTGTGACGCGACAACTGGCTCAAGCCCGACTCCAGTCCGAACGGCACAAAGCGATATGAGTAGAGGTGGATCTTGGTGGGGTGCTGGGTATGCCCCGGCACCCCCAAAATTTTGAAAACTCACAGGATCGGCAAACCTCGGCCCAGCCAGTTGGTCCAAAGTGAAAGTCCAAACCAGGCTTGGTCCAAATAAAGTCCAAATTTCAAGCTCAAAGAACGCCAAGACCCTAGGGGCGGCAAGACCCAGCAGCTCGGCCATTCTCCCAAGAGGCCAAGACTTTAACCCTAATCTATCCTCCTCTCAGTCCCCTCTCCTGCCTCTGCCCGCTTCGCCTCCCCGGCGAGGTGGCGGCACGCACGAGCCACCGCGACTTGGGAGGACAGCGTCTTGATGCGGGAGGCCGGGAGGGCGCCAGGACGCCGGGGAGGAGGCTTGTGGCGTGGGGGCCGAGAGGCGGCACCGAGGCCGGGAGGCAGCGCGGGAGGTTGGGAGGGCAACGGCAGCAAGCAAAGAACATGAGGAGGCGCTGGGGTGCCTTGTGGGAGGTCGGGAGGAGGGCGGCGTGGGGAGGCGGCACCCCATTGTCTTGGGAGGGGTAGAGGCGGCCGACAAGACACTGGCTGTGCTGAGGAGGCAGGCGCCAGCGGAAGGACCGAAGGGTTCAAGGGGCCTTACTGCCTTAGGGCTGGCCGGCTAGGAGTTTTCAAGACTCAGGAGTTGGATGAGGGAATTTCAATTATAAGCCTATAACTATAAGGTGGGCAGTTGGCTGGAGCCTGGAGGCTTGGAGGCTTGGAGCCTGGAGGAGAAGCAGTGAAGCACTAGAATTGGTTATTAATTTATTGGTATGTCGTAGCCGTTATTGTTTTACTAGTATGTCGTAGCCCGTATGTTGTTTGTCACTGTTATATTGTTATCATGTTCATGTTGTATTGTTTTGTTAATCCGTGAATGTGAGCTTAATTGTGAATGGAAATTTGATAAATGTGTTACGATATGTCAATGTAGATTGTAGCGACATGAAGAGGAATAGAGACATCTTTTCTTTTTTTTGGGATCGAAAAGTGAAGGCAAAGAATATTTCATCTTCTTCATCACCGGCTGAAGGGGTCCAGTGGGTAGAGGAGACTCAAGAAGGTAGAGGAGGAACTCAAGCAAGTGAGAATCAATTGACTTCTTCTCAGACGGAGAATATTAATGTTGTGATTGATGTTGTGGTTGCTGTCAATGACCAACCCCAGCTGAGAAGCGCAGGAGCTTCAAATACACTTCCTAGCAGTGAGGAAAATATTTATGATGTTGAGCTTCTTCCACATGATCTAGGGAAAAGGACACCCATCACTAGCTATGATGTCAATGATCAAGATGATGTTCAGAGAGGATATATTATGAAAGGGCCATGCCAACCTTATACACATGATTTTCCTATCAGGGAAATATCAGGTAAAAGACGTCACTAGGTCTTAATTGGTTTGATAAGTACCATTGGATCGAATATAGTGTCAAAAGGATCCTCGCATTTTGCTTTGTCTCATTATCTGCTCAAGGAGAAAAGCGTAGGGGTGATGACTTTGTTAAAGGTGGTTGGAGAAATTGGAATAAATATGATGCACTTGACAAACATGTGGGAGGTATAAGAAGTGTTTATAATCAAGCTCAAGAGAAATTTAACTTCTTTGTGAAACCAAAAACTTCAGTTGCTCATGTTATTGTGAAGCAAACTAAAGAAGACAAGCGTCTTTACAAGGAAAGATTCAGTTATTCACTTAGATGCTTGAGGTTTATTTTGCGTCAAGGATTGGCATTCCGTGGACATGATGAAAATGAACAATCTAGTAACAATGGAAACTTCCTTGAGCTTTTGAAATGGCTTGCAGAAAGTAATGAAGAAGTTAATAAGGTTGTTTTAAAAATGCTCACGAAATTGCATCTTGACTACCATTCCATACAAAAGGAAATTATTAACTGTTGTGCTAAGGAAACTACTAGACAAATAATTGAAGATATTGGTGATGACCACTTTGCAATTCTAGCTGATGAATCAAGTGATGTATCCAAAAAAGAACAACTAGCTCTTTGTTTGCGTTATGTTGATAAACTAGGAAGGGTATGTGAGCGGTTCCTTGGAGTAGTTCATGTAGCTGATACCACTTCTTTGTCACTTAAGGATGCAATTGAGTCTTTACTTTTTGATCCCTCTTTGAGTCTTACTCAAATCCGTGGGCAAGGATATGATGGGGCTAGTAACATGAAAGACGAGATTAAAGGGCTAAAAACTTTGATTATGAACGAGTCTCCTTCTGCTTATTACATCCATCGTTTTGCACATCAACTCCAATTAGTTCTTGTGGCTATTGCCAAGGGCAATGCAGATTGTGTTTGGTTTTTTGACCAACTATCAAATTTGCTGAAAGTTATTGGAGTTTCTTGTAAGTGCCATGAAATGCTTCGAAACACTAGAGCTCAGGAAATTTTGGAAGCACTGGAATCTGGTGAAATGAAAGTGGACGAGGGTTGAATCAAGAGATGGGGTTGGCTAGGCCCGGTAACACGCGTTGGGGTTCTCATTACAAAACTGTTTTGCACATTATTGGTTTGTATTCTACAATTTGCAAAGTACTCATAAAGATTGGAAAAGATCCCTCCCTAAAGAATGAATGGGGAAAAGTCCATGCTATGGTGGCAGCCTTTGAATCATTTGATTTTGTTTTCATGGCAAACTTGATGCTAGTCATACTTGGGTACACATATGATTTATGTCAATCTTTGCAAAAGAGGGACCAAAATATTATTAATGCTATGACACTTGTTAATTTGGCTAAGGACAGATTGCAACATATGAGAAGTCATGGCTGGGAAGATTTTCTTCAGGAAAAAGTTACATCATTTTGTATAAAACATCGCATTAAAGTTCCTGAGCCAAATAAGAAATATGTGCCTTTTGGAAGATCAAAGCGCTTTTTCCCCAAACAAACAAATGATGATCATTTCAAAAGGGAAGTATATCTTGGCATCATTGATAATGTTCTTCAAGAGCTTGATAACCGGTTTGACAAAGTTAATATGGAGTTGTTTGTGTGCATGTTTGCCTTGAATCCTCACAACTCATTTGAAGCCTTTGATAAGGAGAAAATACTTAACCTTGCAAATTTTTATCCCAATGAGTTTTCAAGTATAGATTTGATGAGACTCCCTTTCCAACTTGATAACTTCATTGATGACATGTGAAGTGATGATAGGTTTAAGGACCTTAACAATCTTGGTGACCTTTCTATTAAGCTTGTTGAAACAAAAAAGCATGAAGTTTACAAGTTGGTATACGTGCTTCTCAAATTGGTTTTGCTCCTACCGGTGGCGACGGCAAGCGTTGAAAGAGTATTTTCCGCTATGACTCTTGTGAAGAACAAGTTGAGAAATAGTATGGACGATCAATTCTTGAATGATTGTTTAGTCACATTTATTTAGAGGGAAATTTTTTTGAAGGTTAATGAAGATGATGTAATGAAACATTTTCAAGGCATGAAAACGCGTAAAGTAGTACTATAATTTCTTTGCATAGTTGCATATTTTGTAATTTTCTATTCATGTAAGACTTCATTTGAACTATTTGCATTGTGCTTTTAACAAATTTGGAACATATGTGTTGGATTTATGATGTTATGGAATTATTGTATAAACTATGGAATTGTGAGTGTGAAGTGTGCACCCCCACCATCTAATTTCTAGATCCGCCACTGGATGTGAGCCGTACGATTGGTATTGGATGGTCCAGATTAGTGGCGAGTTCGGACGGTCCGAACAACTTAAGTGATGTGAGCCGTTCGATCCGCATCGGACGGCCCAGATGCGCTGAGAAGTTCGAACAATCCAAACGACACAAGTGATGTGAGCCGTTTGATCCGCATTGGATGGTCCGCACGAAATGGCGCGATCGGACCAGGTCCGAACAGGACAAGGTTTAAACGGGATTTTGACTGAAAACAAAAACGTTTGACCGAGCGATTTGAAATAGAATAAAATTTTGAAAAATTCTGAAAATTTTTGTGGGGGTTAAGAGAATCAATTACAACTTGGGAAAAATAACTTTATGTACTGTTCATACTAAAATTTGTCAGAATTAAATTATTTTAAAACTACATTAGTGAAATGGTTTGAATTTTAGTGAGACCAAAATAGATTCTAAAAATTTGTTAAAAATAATATTAATTCATAATAAATAATCTAGTATTTAAATAAAATATTTCCAACAACTTTTAATCATACATTTTGCTGAATTCATCTTAAAGCTTGAATTCAAGTTTAAAATTTGAAAAATTTGAGCAGACTTTATTACAACAACCAAAGTTTTTACATTAATACAAAATTTACACACCTAACTCATGATATGTTGAGCTAATACAACTTAAGGATTTTGAGGACGTTACATCTAGTATTCTCCCTACGTCGAATTTTAGGCACTTCATCAACATCAATCTCACCGGCGACAATTTTTTGCTATGGAAGGCACAATTCAAGCCCTATCTAAGGAGTCAATAGCTCCTAGGGCTAGTAGATGGCACTACTCTCTGCCCCGATAAGTTGATCACAGTGGCTACAGAAGGAGGCGCATCGCAGATGCCCGATCCGACATATCTCCAGTGGCTTAAACAAGACCAACTTGTTCTTAGCGCCATTCTATCGTCTCTGTCTAGCGATGTGCTGGGGCAGGTTCTTTTCCTCACCATCGCCTGTGAAGTTTGGACTCACCTGGAGCGGCTCTTCTCATTGCAGTCTCAATCCCGCATCATGCAAGTGCGAATGCAGCTTGCAAACATCGAGAAGCAAGATACTCCGGCGCCTGAATACTTCAACAAAGTCAAGGCTCTTGGCGACTCGCTTGCTGCTACAGGGCATCCTCTCAAGGATGAGCAAGTTGTTTGCTATTTGCTGACTGGACTCGATGGAAATTATGATCCATTGGTTACATCTGTGACCACTTGTTCTGAACCTATGAGTCTCAGCGAGGTATACTCTCATTTTTTTAAGCTTTGAGATGCATCTTGCAGGGCGCAACAATCCATTGCAGCTTGATGGTGGTTCTTCGGGTTCTTCGGCCAATTTTACTGCTCGAAACTACCATGACAACGAGAATGGTCATGGTTGTGGTGGCGGTGGTGGGCGCGGCAACAAAGGCCGTGGCCGTGGCAGAGGGGGACCTGCACCTTTGGGAAGCAGCAACACTCGTGGTTTCACCGGTGGCTTCAACACAAATCGGCCTATGTGTCAGGTTTGTGGGAAGATGGGGGCATGTATCTCTTAGGTGCTACCAACATTCCTATAAGATGGAAGACAATCATGTGGCGGCCTTTATATCAAACCCGTCCTACTCCATCGACGCAAATTGGTACAGTGACACGGGGGCAACCGATCACATCACCAATGATCTGGATCGATTAACCGTGGGCGAACAGTAACATGGAGAGGAGCAGATCCAGACAGCAAGTGGTATATGTTTGTCCATCCTACGTGTTGGCATTCTCAATTTCATACACCTCACAAAACCTTGAAACTTCATAATATACTTCATGCACCTATGGCCTCAAAACATCTACTATCTGTTCATCATTTCACTCAAGATAACAATGTTTTCTTTGAGAATTATCCTGATTTTTTCTTTGTAAAGGATCGGACAACAAAGAAAATTCTTCTTCAAGGTAGATGTGAAGGTGGTCTCTATTCGGCTACCTCTTGCTTGTGTTGTCACACCCAAGGAGGCATTAATCACGGTGAAACCAACTTTTGAGATGTGGCATTGTCGACTAGGGCATCGTGGTGCACCCGTTGTCCAGCAAGTCCTTCAAAACAATCATCTAGGTTTTTCTTCCAATAAAAGTGTTGTGTCCGTATGCAATGCATGTCAAATGGCCAAGAGCCTTCAACTTCCCTTTCCAAAATTCAATAATATTGCTACTTCTCCATTAGATCTTGTGTTTTCGGATGTTTAGGTCCTGCCATCAAATCTGTCGGTGGACACACATATTATGTTAGTTTTATTGATTCCTATAGTAAATTCACGTGGATCTATCTTCTAAAACACAAGTATGATGTAGAGAAGATATTCATTCAATTTCAACAACATGTAGAACGTCTTCTTAACAAGAAGATTCTATGTGTTCAAAGTGATTGGGGAGGGGAATATCGTCGTTTGAATTCCTTCTTTAACAAAATTGGCATACAACGTCGTGTTTCTTGTCCACACACGCATCAACAAAATGGTTCTACTGAAAGAAAACAATGACATATTGTCGAAGTAGGATTAGCTTTTCTTGCGCATGCATCTCTTCCTATAAATTTTTGGGATGAAGCTTTTTTGATGGCTTGCTATCTCATCAATAGAATTCCTAGTTGGGTTATACAAAACACAACTCCTCTAGAGTGTCTTTTTGGTTCAAAACTGAATATTCCTTTCTTAAAACTTTTGGGTGTGCATGTTGGCCAAATTTGTGACCCTACAATGCTCACAACCTGGCTTTCCGCTCTTAGCAATGTGTTTTTCTTGGTTATAGCAGCTTACACAAAGGCTATAAATGTCTATGTACCGACTGGACGTATCTATATTTTCCGAGATGTAATCTTTGATGAGCAAATTTTTCCATTTGCGAAAACTAGCACGTCTCCGGTTTGCTCTCCACAAACTACTCTGAAAAAATTCTTCTTCCATCTTTGCCACCACCAACATCATCTCTTCCACCAGCATTAATCAATTCGGTTCCTGTTGAGAATGACCAACTAGAGGATAGGACTAACACTGTTGATTTACAAGATGCATCTCATTTTGATATTGGTGGAAGTTTTGTTGATTCACAGGTGACATTGAGGAGGGCATGATCCTGTGCCATCTCGGCCACAAACGAGAGCACAAAATAATATCCCCCAATTGAACAAGTTCACCGATGGCACTATGCGTTATGATATCAGTAAACACAAGATCGCTATGGTGGCTCATGAAGTTGTTCATCATCACGTTGATGTTGAACCACAATCTCATGTTGAGGTGATGCAGCAACCTTGACGAGGATCTAATAATCCTCATTTAATTATTTATCTGTAATTCTTATTATGGATAATAATTCCGTCACACGGTTCTTGAGTATACCCCTTGATATTCATAAGGGGGGAAGCTGTAGGCCTTAAGTTCTTCTACGACCACCCCGTGGTCGTAAGTCCTTCTACGACTACCCCATAGTCGTAAGCCTTTCTACGACTATTCTCTGATCGTAAGTCCTCCTACGATCAGTCTATGGTCGAAAGCTTTACTACGACCACCACCTAGTCGTAAGCTCTTCTACGACCAGTCCCTAGTCGATGGGGCTTATAAACATGTGGGCCTAGTCGATCAAGGAATCTTTTGCACTATATCTAAAGATATGGATAGTTAATTACGCTGTTATTCTCTAGAATAATGGTATGATTTAACTCTTTGTCCTGGTAATAACTGCCTAGCGCTAGTGGGAATGTTACTACTCCCACAATAAACTCCAACAACGACCGCATCATCTGAAGCAATTGAGGCACCCTTTGAACTGGAGAAACAGTAACCCACTTCGAAGACTGTATAAAAGGCGGGATCATCAAGAAAAGAGGGAGAGGAGAGGAAAAGGCAATCAGGAGCACAAGACATCTCACTTGAGTCTTTCTCTTGATTTTGTAAACCAACATACTCAATACAAACACATAGGAGTAGTGTTATTATTATCTCCAGAGAAGGCCCGAACCTGTATAAAAATCCCCTTGTCTCTCTCTCTACATGATTTGAGTCTTGGAGACCCCCGAATCAAACAATCTTTACGTAAGTTCGGTTCTAAAACACTGACAGAAGGTAAGCGATATTGCGATGCGCCCGGAAATTCATATACTTACTCATGTACATGCACAGCGTATTATTGCCACCTGTTGTCATTTCAACTAGCGACAGGGAGATGTCGCCAGTTGAACTAGCGACAGGACCCTATGCTGGTTGGTGTGTTTGTTATTTTCGTAGATTTGGAACGGTACGAAATATGTTAGCGATGCGTCAATTGGAAGGTAAGTTATATTGTGATGCGCTAGAGAATTTTGTGAGGACGATTGAGGTATTAATGATTCGTAAGTAGGAAGGTAAGTTATATTGCGACGCGCTAGAGAATTCAGACACGGTGCACAATATTGGAGAAATGGCGCAACGATAACAACACGACAGTTGATCCGACAAGAGGGGTTACATAGCACGCAGGCTAACGAACCAAGGACAACACACGGATGCCTTTAGGGAATTAGAAATACATAGGACACATGGACGAAGAGGGTCGTACTACTGCGTGGACCGGGGTCATTTGTCCTTCCTTGCTAGCTCGGCGTTGTACTCCTCATCGGCTGCCTTGGTCTCGGCCGCCATTTCCCTCTTTTTCTCGCGCTCCCTCTCGCGAGCCTCGCGCTCCCAGCGCCTGTATGTCTCGAGATGGGCCTGCGTCTCCCATCAGATACGTTGGTTGTGCTCTTCGGTGTGGCGCTCCTCCTTCCTCCTCTCGCGGTCCCTGTTAGCATCCCACTCCTCGCAGTCGGGAGTTCACTAGTCATGTGGTGGATCTATAGGTAGATCCACTTGCGGTAGCCGCACAACAGATCCGGGGACTACAAGTAGACAGGAGAGGTTGTTAGTGTGGACTTTCAAAGAGAATTGGTAGGGGAACATGCTGCTATCTGTCCTTACTGGTTGCCGATAGTGGCTCGTGTCCCAACGACGGTCGGGATAGTCGCAGGAGTAGTTCGCGCAACTCCAGTAACGTATGCCCAAGCTGAGCAGGTGCTTGGACTTGAAGAACTTGCATCTGTCCCTGCACCAACAGAGGGGCGACGTCTCCCCCTCGGGTGGGTGTTGCGGCGAACGCTCGGTTGGGATGTTCTGATAGGGGTTGCTACTATGGGGGCGACGTCATTGTGGGGAGGTGGCCTCCTAGCACGCTCCCTTTGTTTCTCCTGGGCCGTATACCCCCTTTGCATTTCATGTCGTCCTGAAAAGTTGACTTGTCGGGTCACGTCGTCCTGAAAAGCTGACTTGTCAGGTCACGTCACTCCGCAAAGCTGACTCCTCGGGTCATGTCGTTCTGCAAAGCTGACTCCTCGGGTCACATCGCTACGCAAAGCTGACTCATCGGGTCACGTCGCTGCGCAAAGTAAGGGGGACTGAAGGCGTAGAAAGAGGGCGGTGTGGGGTGTCCCGATGCAGAATCGTACACGTGGTCACAATTTTCAAGCAAAAAAGAGATATCGAAACACGAGACTAGCATAATAATAGTTGTACAGAAATTAATATTTACATGGCATGACTGATATTTGGAGGAACAAATATCTACTGGCAGCCCCTCTTTGGGCACACCCCGCGTGTCGCCCCCCGGCCTCGCCTGGCGATGGTCCGAGTACGTCAGAGGATCAGGCTGCCTAAATACCCGACCGACGTGAGTAGCCTGAGGTGGTGTCGCAGGGGGGGTCCTGCGTCGGTTGGGTCGATCTCGACGCACCGTGCAGCTGAGAAGCCTCCAAGGAGAACGGGGTGTCACGCGGGTCCATGAAAAAGTCCTCGAGGGGGTGCCGATAGGTGTGCCTCGTCGTGCAACAATGAAGATTCCTCCCAAGTCGTCCCTATGAAACATTACGTTACAAACGTAATCATGGCAAAAACCACAAAAAAGGATGTTACGCAAGCAATCAAGGTGGTCATACCTAGTGGCCCGAAGACGTGTCTCGACGACTCTGTGTACTCTTGCTCCCGTGTACGGGTGGAGCTCAGGACATGCAAGAGAAGATTGCCGTTAGTAACTAGCGGGGTTCGAAATAAAAAAGCATTACGTTACGCACATAATCATGGCGAAAACCACGAAAAAGAACGTTACGCAAGCAAGTAGGGTGGTCATACCTGGTGGCACGAAGCCATGCCCCGATGACTACGTGTACTCCTGCCCCGCGTGCCGGTGGAGCACCGAACCTGCAAGAGAAGATTGCCGTTAGTAATTTGTGCGGTTCGCAATAAAGAAGCGGAAGTAAATATCTCATGCTCACCTCCAAAATATCCCACGATGCTCCCACTACAGTGCCACGACGACACGCCCGCCACATCTGGGGTAGGAGCCCGTGACTATGAACCACCTCGATTGACCTTACTTTCAGGGGGAGCACGATACTAAGACGGCTACGATGATGCGCGTCAATTACCGGGTCAAACAACTCGTAGTGGTATGCGTTCAACATACCTACAAATAAAATACATATATTGTAAAGACTACGAAACATATATCTCTACTACTATAATTTCGAGTTTAGTCCATCCACGAGACGATCGTCCCCCTCCCATCCCCGCGCAGCGGGCCAAACCACCTCACACGCCTCGCCAAACAGCCGCCCCGCGCCTCCCTCGCCAGTCGCCTCACTCGCCTGTCGCCCGCCTCCCAACCGCCGCCTCACCCTCCCCGATCCAAACCGCACCTCCCTCGCCCCTGCCCTTCTTCCTCCCCCGCTGCCACGCTACCCTACCCTCCAAACCCCCTCTCCCTCTCGCTCCTTCCGCGCCCGCGCCGCCCGCCTCCTCCCTCCTCCCTGGCCCCTCCTCCTCCCGCCTCCCTCCTCCCCGGCGGCGCTCCGATCCGGGCGGCCCACGCCCCTATTCATCGCTCCCGAGGCAGGAAATGGCAGCGAACGGGGAGGACAAGGAGCTCACGCTCGAGGAGTTCGAGGAGCAGCTATGGAGCCGACGCCCTGCCATGGCGCCACCCCACTGCCGCCGGCTCGCTGCCGCCAACTCCCGCCTCTGGCCCGCCCGCTGTGCGCCCAGCTCCTCCCTACGCCGGCTTGGCCTTCGGCCGCCGCTTGCGCCCCTGCGCCTCCTGGCTCGCCCGCCCCTGTGCGGTTCCCCGGCCCCTGCTCCCGCCTTCAGCTCGCCCCAGTTCACCCACGACCGAGTCCTACTAGGCCATGCCCGTGCCCGGCTCGGTCGCCCTGTGCCGCCTCGGGGAGGGAATCGGCGTTGGTTTTGCTCGCGCACAGAGAGGAGGATAAGGAGGAGCACAGTTGGTGTATGGGGGTATGAAGCGCGCGAGGGACGAGGTGCTCATGGGGTCACAGCTCAAGCACCCCAACCTTGCTCGATCCGATCCGTGAGTAGCTGCCTCTTCACCTCTCCTAGCCTCGCTTCGATTCATGGGGGGGGATCCAGTTTTTCCCCCTTATTCGTGATCTCTTGGTTGGATCTGAGGTTTCAAGGCGCCATATTCCGCCCAAAGTCCAAGCGCTAGCTAGCTTTTGGGATTGTCGCCATGGATTCCTCCTCACCCAACACGTCGCTGGAGGCGACCTCGCCGCCGTCCCACTGGTGCTCAGTGCGAGAATCCCCCGGCGTCCAAGGCCGTCGTGGAGTCCATGCCCTGTGTTTGAGTCATGCGATTGAGTTTTCTACAGCTTATATTTTTGTCTGCCTTGGTTGGTTTTTGAATGTGATAATCCATGACCTGTGCTGATATTGTGTTTTCATGTCATTTTAACTCCAGTGATGGGAAGAGATTCATAGCAACAGATGATCTGCGAATAAATCTGTGGAATCTGGAAATTAGCTTTACCATTGTTGATGTGAAGCCTGCAAACATGGAGGATCTAACTGGTAAACTTTTCAGTCTATTTATGATGTGCATTGAGCTCTCAAATTCGATGTCATCCACAAAGTATTGATTATATACTCTACGACGAGTTTCTTCTGAACTTCTAAACCCGATTTAGCTGTAGACCAAATTCAGGAACACTATAATGGTTGTAAATTAGCTGGTAAACTCAAACTACCTTATTCATTCAATTCATGCCACAAAAAATCATGTAGGGAAAGTGAAAGGATAGATCATCAGAACATATCAAACCCAAGCATTTCTGCACACCAACACTGCGAAGTTTTCAGTTTGCCACTGTATATATGTGTTCTCCAATGGGGAGAAAAATAATCTTGTTACTCAGAACAATAGTAGCAGCCACAACAAGAGGGAAAGTACTATAATTCGCCCCTGGTTGCTCTTGTCATGTTTAACAAACACTGTTAAAATGCTGATCAGGTGTTGCATGACCTGAAACTTCCATCATCCGAGGACAGAAAACCACCATTATATACAACATATGCTGACTTTTCAGTATTTGTCACTGCTGATTTCGCTCATTTTAGTCTTGCCGTGCTGGCATTGGCAGGAGCTTTCAGCAATCGGTTTGTCTGGAACTAGCACAGGAGAAGAACTGGATCACAGAAAAGCCAGTGACCAGGGGAGCTTTCCTGTCCTAGACATCTTCACCAATGCTCTCTCAACACCAGCTATCTGATTGGCAGTGGCTGCCTGCTCCTTGACTTTCTTCCTATAAGCTTTCCTCTGCGCCTCTTTTATCGCCTTTTGCATCTTGTCTGCTGCTTGTGCTCTCTTCTTCTCCAACTTCATCAGTTTTCAGTAACGTACAAACAAAAAAGTGTGAAACTACAGGTTCAATTCTATCCCTAAGTCCAAGTGGAAATGCACAATGGAGTGGACACTCAGTTTTGAGAGAGAGAGAGAGAGAGATGCAGTTATAAAGTGTACCTCAATTTTTTCCATTTTATCCCTGGCCTGTGCAATCCTATTCTTCTGCCAGTCATCAATGTTGGCTTCTTTCCTTTTCAGCCTAATTGATTTAAGTAACATCAGTGCTCTGACCAGATAAGTTACAAAATATCCTTATGGAACAAAGAAATCCAATTTTTTTATCCAATGAACTCGTATCTTTGATGGCATTCTGTGGGTACAGTTGGTTATGAAGTTCGAAATTCAACAAATCAGACATAGTCACAACTCATAAGCAGTCATGTCTGCACCAATAATGGGTCAAATGATCAATCTCTTTACTTTAATTCCAATATAAGGCTCAAGTGATATTGGATAAAAGCATCTTCGAGTTCGAGCAGGCCGTAAAAGCATCTTCGAGTTCGAGCAGGCTGTCCTCACTTTGGTGAGTTTGCTCCTGCCAATCACCGTTGCTCTGGTAGCTTTGTCTCCCCAGCAGCAGCTGCTGCTCTCCCCTTTGCAACGCCAGCGGTGCCTCTTGCGATGACAGTGGCAGCTGCTCCTCCCCATGCGACGGTGGTGGCAGGCACAGCACCCGGCGAGGGTCGTCGCTGCTGCCACCACCGTGCTGCAGTGGCTGCTGCAGGGGGAGATGTCGAGCGCCACCCTGATCAGCAGGAGGGAGATGTTGCTCGGCACGGTGCTGAGCGCCACCCTGCGTCAGCGGAGGACGGGAGCTTGCCATGAAGGCGTTGGAAGGCCCTGCCACCAACGGGCCGTGCACAACAGCCCAGGCGCCGTTCGGCACCGAGTGCTGAAGGTGGCAGCCGTGCTGCGCGGCCTGCCACCACGTCACGCGGCCAGCGTACTCATGGACGGCGCCTATTCGTTAAGTTTGTTAGCCTTTTGCTCTCTATATAAATTCCAAGTTGCACAAACAAGATGAAACAACATCAACTTGTCTACAACACGAAAGGCTATGCCATAGCACAAAACTTGCTCAATAGCAGAAGTGATTCCTACTAGAAGTGATTCATGTTAGTTTAGTTTTCTTTGATTCCTACTAGAAGTGATTCGGATATAAAATGAAGTTGTGTTGTTCTGTTACTGAAAACTCTCCAAGGTGCTTATGTCCTGTGTTGTTTGAAAATAATCGAATTGCATAGCATAAATGTGAGACAAAGTTGCCATTTCTTATCTTATCTCTACTACTTAAAAGGAGTTTACCGTCGTCTGTCCTCCTTCGTGTGATGTGAGCCATTGGATCCATCCTTCTTCATGTGACGTGAGCCGTGGGGTCTGTTCAGTCTTTCATCTCACACTAGGGAGCTACTTTGGGCAAAAGCATACTTTGGCAATTACATATTTTTGCTCTTAAGTAGAAATATTTCTTCTCACACTAGAATGCCATGTCTTTCTAACATTTGAAGATAAATTTTGTTCGTGTGCTAATTATCTTGTCTGGGCAACAGACATGCAGTAGGAAAGCAAGGTCCGATTACGCTTGATCTCAAGTCATCAGCTTTTGACCCGAAGGAGAAAGTATGGACAATGTTCCCTCCAGAAGGCTCAAAATCTGAAGTAAAGGTTCGTGACTTGTAGTTCTCTTTGTTCAAATGCTTTCTGATCTTCGGAGACAACCATCTGTTTTATACTGAATGTACGGAGCACCTTTTTTTGTGTGAACGGAATGGAACATTTGTTATCGTGTAGATATTTCTGAAGATGCTTCGAGCTTACTACAATCATGTCCGGTGTTCGAGAACACTCTGGTCACCAAGTTTTTTGGTCTGCATTGTGTCAAGTTAGCCAGAGCTAACCAAAAGGTCAGAACAGAGTATATATTTGGTTATCATGCCACAACTACTTTACTAATAAATATTTTCTTCCTAAGCTTATATAGTATGCCTGATCATCAATTGCTATATTAACCAGGTTCGTTTTGTCATCATGGGAAATCTGTTCTGTTCTGATTTCTCTATACATAGGCGATTTGATCTGAAAGGCTCATCCCTTGGACGTACAACTGACAAGCCACAGACAGCAATCGATGAGTACACTACTTTGAAATACCTCGATCTTAACTTCGTCTTTCGATTGCAGAAATGCTGGTACCAAGAGTTCCAAAGGTAAGTGAGGTTAGTGCCAATGAGAAATCATCACATTTTTTACTCCATGTGTTAATTTAGAAGTTGATTTGTTGAAGCAGACAAATTGACAGGGACTGCGAGTTTCTCGAGTAGGAAAACATTATGGATTACAGTCTCTTGGTGGGTGTACATTTTAGAGATAAGAGAGATAAGCTAGCAACTGGAGGTTGGTTGAAAATTAAAACAAATTTAACAATTTTGACATGGCTATTGTATACCTTACAAAGTGCGTTGGTTGAAGGTTCCTTTGACAGTGATAGCAGCAGAGCATCATCACCTCACCTGTCTAGGGGAGACACTGATCCAAACTGGTAAAACAAGATACTTTATTATCCTTCACTTAGTTAAAGCCCATTACTTTTTTGTTGTTCCCAATACTTGTCCTTGTCAAGCATGCACACGCTATTATAATCTGACTCATCATATTAAGACGGCTCATGCTTCCATGATGTTGGTCTTGATCCTAATGCAATGTTCAATGGGCTTCCATCTGTACCCTTTGGTTCACCTGTGCCTTATTATAATTCCTGGATGTGTCTTACTGGTATGTCCCCATAAACACCACAAAAAGTAACATGGTTGAATGGAGTTGGCTCAACTGATGTACTCTGAATTCTGAACTTAATACCTATCATTAGTTATTACATGAATATTTCCACAGTGAAGCTATTTTCTTCAGATGATAGTTCTGAAGCACAGTACTAGACTTGGTAATATGCATATCTCCAGTTCTTGTGAATTGCGATGTCAACCTTTTCTCCCATGGCTTCAGGTGGTTAGTTCATATCTCCACATCTATTGTTCCCAGTAAGTATTTACCATGGGTTAGTTCATGATTTTTTTGGTAAGGTTGAATGCACTTGACCACACTTAATGTTTTCTTTGGAAATTAATTTTGTTTCTTTTAAATTTTGGGCTGCGAAGATGCAAATGACGTTTCACAACATGGAACCACACATGATAATGTGGAATGGTGGTTGTATATTTGATATTTAACATATGGAGTATACTCTACAAACTGAGGAGAGTTTCCAGTGTGCAAGAGAAGCATTTTTTGAATTATATTGTATATGAAGTTAATAAAAATAACCTGCTTGGGTAAAGCTAATCGTAGATGTGTCCTTTCCCTATTATAAAAAGGGCAGTTGCAGGAGTGCTTGCTAAATATGACAAGTTCCTGAAACACCTCATTCTGCGCTTGGACAAGGATTTTCTCATCTCTTGTGAGGCAAATTCTCCTTGTCTCATTCTGAGCTAAAACATCCAACGTGTTGCTGTGTTTCTCTCCTCTTGTGTTCTATCCCAAAATCCCTCATCTGAGCACTGAAACAATTTCCTGCTTGGCTGAACTTGGATTCTCCTTGAACTACTGTTAATGTTAATCCTCTCATTTGCTGAAGCATTGCTGTTTATATCCTGTTTAAAATCTTGCGATAATGGCGCAAACTTCCCTCCCTCCTGGCTTTCGATTCCATCCAACAGATGTTGAGCTTGTTTCCTACTACTTAAAACGAAAGATCATGGGAAAGAAACTATTTGTTGATGCTATACCAGTGGTTGCGTTGTACAAATATCCTCCTTGGGATCTTCCAGGTATTTGCCATCTAATGCTGGTACTGATTTTTTTTTTCATATATTGTCCAAATTATTAATGCTCCTAATGTTTAACAGCACCTGGTGGCAACTGCTCACTCTTCTTTTATGTCCGAGTTCAACTTGTCACTGCTTGGCACTAATCTTCTGTTTTACATGTAGATAAATCCTGTCTCCGAAACAGAGATCTGGTATGGTACTTCTTTTGTCCTCGTGCTAAGAAATATCCAAAGGGGTCTAGGATAAACCGTGCGACACCCAGTGGATACTTCTTATGTTTAGTTAGTCATGCTATGTCCTTCTGGGATTTGCAAACATAATGACGTCGGAGCTTGCTCCGTGAGCTAGAGATGCTGCTGATGCTATAAACACTGCTTGGATCAGAGTTTGAGTTGTTGAGGAGAGTGGCCTGGTAGCTAGCTTGTGTGGATGTTGAATTGAAATGTCAGAAACTCAGAATAACCTAGCTGTAGGATGCAGTTTTCTGTGTTGGTGTGTACTTTAGTTGCCATGAAGCATGATTAGGCGATATATCCTGTTCTTATGGAATTTTTATTTTGGCATTTTGATACCTGAATTGTTTCTTGGTTCATTTTTTTATGCAGATGTACCCATCTTACCATTTTTACATGTGAAGCAAGTTCTTGGCACTCGATGTGAGGTGAACAAGACATTAGTAGAGATGCAAGAAAGGAAGGATGCAGCTGGTAGTTTCCTCGAGTAGTTTTGACATTGAAACGTGTGGATGTCACAGCAGTCTGTATTTTTTGGATGTGTGAGGTGCTGCTGTGTTGTATTGATGCTCATCTGCCTACAGTATGCTTTTTTTGAAATGATTGTGTTGTGAACATCCTATTGTTAAGGTTCCAAGTGAACAAGTTGGTGGGTTATCAGTACTATACCCTTTTTTTCTGTTCATTTTGAACCAGCAGCATTGCCGAATTGTGGCGACTGGTAAAGAGCGTTCAAGCTGTATGAATGAGCATGACGATTGCCGACACCTGAACGACGTGAATATACTTTGGGAAGTATATCAGCTCATTTGTTGTGCTCTATAAGTATACAATCTTATGATCTATAAGCTAATGAATGGGTAAGCTGATACTATATAACATTGCAGTACGGGCTGACCGTAAGTGATGAGTCAGCGTCGACTCAGGGTTCGCAGTCGCAGACACAGACTGGAGGTGCTCACATGCCCAGCAGACAACAGTGCCCTACTTTCTTCACCGAAATTTCCGATTTTAAGCCAAAATTCGGAACACTGGTACTGGTAGATCAAAGAAGCTTGTTCATCCGCGTAATCCTGCATTTGCAAGTTGTCGGCTGATTTCATCACTGCACATACGTGTACATGAGAAGCCTTTCACAAGCATCAAGCACGCATTTCCAATGTACAGAAGCACAACAAAAATCGCTATTGTAAGGCTATTTTCTTTTAATTGTCGCACAAAGTTCTTATTCTATTGTGTTGTACTAATGTGATGTCCGTATGTATCACCATCTTTTAATTATTTGATTCGTTTTATATGTTAAAGGACAATATTATTTCTGTAAGGTTTTAAGATTCCGTTGCAACGCACGGGCATCCTACTAGTAAAAACCAAAATTCCTACTTTAAAAATAATTTTCGGCGTTAACAGAATAATTATCACACAAAAATGTAAACCTAATTTAGGCTACTCATCAATTTAAACAGATTTGTAATTGGGTCTTCCAATTTAGAGGATATTTTTAAATATCTTTCAAGTGCAAATGTAAACAATAAACAAAGTTCTTCCTATTTTCCTAGTTTCGTAGTTTAAAATTAATTTTCGACATTAACAATATAATTACCACGCACAAATGGGAAGCTAAATAAATCTAAGATTATTATTTTTACATATTTCTAATAGCCGTCTTCCTATTTTTGTTGATTTATCCTAAATCGTTCGACTACTGTAACATTCATAACATGTGTACGACGAACTACACTATACACATCTCAAATAATATAGTACATAATTTGATTACAATTATCTAATCTACTTAATTCTATGTCGCTATTCTACTTAATTCTAGTCGCTATTCTACTTAATTCTATGTCGCTATTGTACTTAATTCTATGTACTTAATTCTACTTACTATTCTACTCGCTACAGCTCAAATGATATACTTAATTCTACATAATTTGACATAATGTACAAGGTTGCAAAAAAAATGTACCTGCAAGATGACCGATCCACCGGATCTAATGCTCTGTCAATCTCTCTCCTCCGCGACAAACTAGTAGAGCTTCGCTACCTTTCTTCTCTTCCTCTCTTCCTCTCTTTTGACTTTTTTTTTGGGAATTAAAATGAGTTTTGGAGGAATTTTAAGCGCAATGGTAGATCGATTCAGATTCTGCCGCCAGATTGAACCGACAACAGGGTAGAGAGGTCCTGTCTTGATTCAACTGAATCGGTGATAGGACACATTTCTATAATTTTTTGGGGCGACCATTTATTTTTATAATTATCTTTTTTTTTAAAAAATTCTTATATCAGTAATGCTGTTCATCCTAATAAATTTACATGGTGCTTTATTACATGCTTAATCCCAACCAACCAACCAATAGCTGCCTGAGGCACAAGTGGCTTAGGATGGAAAACTAAATCAAGGATTAACTGTTGAGAGCACAACGAGGTATTCTGGAGACAGCCTATTCTGGTTGCCAAACAGATCTGGATGCATGAAGTTTCAGTCTATTATTGTCATCCAAGATGGAGTGCAAACGCACAGCGTCTAGTTATTACGGCATCTGATTTAGACAAGAAGGTTTGGAGAAATCATTAAGAATGAAAACATCATGAGATTGTGGGTTGATTGGTGCACCACAATGGACCCTAGCCTCAGTATCAGCAGTGGCAGAAAGAGTGTGCGGGAGACCGGGAATCCATCGAAGAAGTTTGTGGGAGGTGATCCTACGAGGGCACAAGTTAATTCTGCTGTTTGCCTGTTGTTTGTAGTTTGAAGAACCACCAAAGACTTGTTGGGATTAATTAATAGAGTTTTCCTGCCATGAAGATTCCACTCTTCGTGTAGGAAATACACAATTGTAGATCTAAGAGGGGTGTTTTTCTCCCTCCTATTGAGATGGTAGAGCTATCCGCATTTGGAGAAGGGGATTGTAGGACCTGAAAGGCGACTAGAGGGGGGTAAATAGACGCTTTCACTATTTTTCTCATCGATCGAACTCAATACTACTTTCACTCCAATAGCTATAAAAGCTATGAAGATCTGTATACAGCCACAACGGATGACCTGTGTTGAATATGATCAAACCCCGAAGTAAAAGACTAAAAACATCTCACAACTGCATGCACAAAGACCATCAAGCAATTTTCTTCGGCCGACACAATACACATCTGCAGCCGAACACAGCCACAGCCGGCCTATGTTCTTGTGCACAAGACCGTAGCCTCCAGAAGCTGGTAACAGAGATGACAAGCATGTACACAAGAGCTACTACACGAACTGCCGCCGCCGCACGCACAGTGTGCTGGTATCAAACTACACAAAGCTGACAAGCACACACTAGCAATAAACAAATGCGGTCACAGTAGCAATCAAAACCAATCCATCAGTCGCATAATTGATGGCACTGCGCTAGCAATCAAAACCACAAAAGAAACTGCCGCTAAAACATATGTCCACTGGTAGCCAAAAATCTCATCAACTTTTGGAGATCACACTTATGGCTGAAATTGCATTCATGTCACTTTCAATCTACAGTGCATAAATAAATAAAAATGTCTTGCCTTATCTCCCTTGCAACGAAACTCAATCGGCCAAGGCTGGTTCCATCCGTGCGCGCAGATTGAGGACCAAAGACCAACACCGACGATTGCTTGGAATCAAACGAGAACCAAAATACGCATCTGCTGGCTTTTACAAGACTGAATCAAACCACACAGAGCCGACAAGCATGCACAAAGAAACATCACCCAAGGCAATAAACAAATCAAAAACAGCAAACTGCTGGCACTCAAAGCCGAAACCTTAGTCGGATCAATGATGGCAGCCAAGCAAACAAATCCCAACAGCCAATCGCTGGATTCTAGATTTCTCTGCCTACACACGAGACTACAGGCCGAAGGGACAAGCAAACAGCAAACAAACAGGATCTACTCAATGCAACATCATATCATACGGTGTACGAGACCTCTTACACGCATTAGGCAAAACAGCGATCAACTATAGAACCTGCGATCCCTTGATTTTTCTTTTTTCCAAGAGGCTATAGGCTGCCGCCGCCAGAGGCTCCTAATTCTACGAGGGGACAGGCCGCCGCCAAGCTCCTATTTCTGTGGGAGAACAGGCCGCCGCCAAGGGCTCCGGTTTTTGCCGGCACATCTCAGATGTCCCAAGTCCCAATCCTTTTATACGACAGCCACCAACCCTAAACACCTTTTAGAATTGGAGCTTCTAGAAGATTAAACCCTAATGGGCTTCCGTTAAGGCCCAACATCAACGGAACACATACGCACGTATTTTAAAGCGCCGTTTTCATCTTCTCTTGACCTAATCCACTTCTTGACGCACCGTCTTGCGCCGTGGGATGGCATTAGGTCACCAAGGCAGTATTTTGTGAAATTACCAAAATACTCCTTCTCGATCTTTTCCGAAGACCGAGTCCGATCTGCACGAAACACATCCCATGCTTCGCCACGTGTAGGTTGATCCAGCGCTCTCATCGTGTCGGCAAGTCTCTCCCATCCGGTTCCCACCGGACCACCTTGGCACTTGCACCAACCCCCGCACCGCTTGATCAACCAGTCGCACTGAACTGCCCGTTCGGTCATCCTTATCCATTCTGCGCCATGCTTGAATCCATTGACCTCACCCGACATCTTTGATCGTTCTAGACCTCAGCTCTCCAAGCTTAGTCCCGATCCTCCTCGCCGTTGACCGTCGTTGACCTCCAAGCAACCTGCACACCAATAGACAAGCAAATCGAATCCGGGAACAAGTTCTTCACAACTTGACCCACGTTAGTGAAAACATGCAGCATGCAATACATATGCACTATAGCCTATGAACTCAATCTATTCCAAAGCTAAATTTCCAAAATGGCTAAAGATCAGCCTTTTAACTTTGCCGAAAACGCGTGAAACTTCAAACCAAAAGCAACATTGCCAATTGTTTCATCATCCTAAGATCATGGGCATATCCCCATGATATCCACAATCTTCCCCTTGATGAACACATTGGCAATTTCTCAGAAAATGTAGTTTTGGGTTTTGAAAAGTAAAATACTTGCAGTTTTCGCGCAAAGGCACAACTTGGTCCAAATGCAAGAAAAAGCAAAGGAAATGACCAAGCTGGCTCCAGAATAGCATAAGCAAGTGAGATAAGGCAAAAGAAAGCACAAAATCTTCAATTTCCAGAGAATAGCCAAAAATCTCACTTAGGTCCATATGAAAGAACAATTGTTCTATTTGACCTTTGATCATTGTGAGTTTTCAAGAATTGCAATTCAAATTCAGAAAAGGCAATAGGACCAAAAGAATGCAAATGAGATGCTTCCACTCACTATGATCACCAAAAATCCCTCTAAAACAACATTTTTACCAATCTTTCTCCCCCTTTGACAATGAATTCATCAAGGTGCATGGAAGAAGTAGAGCATGAATGAAATGGAATGGCTGCAATTTTGTAATTTGGCATTTTTTAGTTTTTTTTTGTTTGTAATTTGAGCAAAAGGAGCCATGAAGATTATCCAAGAAGACTGTACAAGTATTACACCAAGCCATATTATGTGAAGACACTATGTTCAATCATGGCAAAACATGTACAACAAAGCTAAGGCCAAAATAGCAATAATCTGAGATTAAATGAATCGACAGCATGACAAGGTGCTCAAGATCATAGTTTAACTGAAGGTATCCAAAAATGAGTCAGGCCATGTCTATAAGCAAAATGGAGCCAGAAGCTAGAAAAATGAGTCAATTTTGAGCATTTTTAGATCAATTGTGAAGCAATTTGTTCAAGCATTTAGAATTTAGCACTTTGAGCACTTTGCAGAAAATGATTGGTTTTATCTTAGTAAAGCAAGTCTTGGACTAGGAGCCATCCACAACTGCCTCCTAAGCTTCAACCAATTGCCAATTTATTTTCTTAGCATTGTGCTAGATCTCAAGCCTCACTACGACCATCCCAAGCAACAAAAGCTTAAGAGAGTGGTCTAGGTCATCCAAAACTCCCCCTGAGTTCATGCCTAGTGCAATGGCAAGCCGTCTCATGAGAAAGAATTGGTGATATCAGTTTTTTCGCACAGAAAAGCTCATTTTTTATTTGCTTGACTTAAGAATTATCATAGCTCAGTTTGGAACTCAGAATAAGTTCAAGACTCAATGAAGCCTATATGACATGGCATGAATCATGAGAGGATCACTAAAGTAAAACTAGCCACAAGATCCAACAAGTCATATTATGATTCAGTTTTCTCACAGATAATAAGGCTAGCATGGCAAAAGCTAAGCTATACATAAAAAGCCATAAAAGAAGTCTAGCAAACTAGCACAAGACATGGCTGGGTATAAAGCATGAATTCAAGCCATACAAGGATAATGATCATAACTCCAAGGATTTATATTACAATGCAAGTTGTTGAATTTTAAAATGCATTATGGTACAATGAATGCAAAAAGAGCAAACTCCCCCTCAAAACAGGCCAAGAGAACTAATAACCCCCAACTCTCCCCGCAAAGAAGCAAAACGAGAAGAATCAAGAGCTTTAGTGAAAACATCAGCAACCTGCTGCTCGGACTCTACAAAGTGAAGCACAACATCACCCTTCTCAACATGGTCTCTAAGGAAATGATATCTAACGTCAATGTGCTTAGTCCTAGAATGTCAGACCGATTTTTGGCAATGTTAATGGCAGAAGTGTTGTCACAGAAAAGAGGAACACTACCCAAAGACAACCCATAGTCCCGCAGAGTATACAAGATCCAGAGAACCTGATAGTAACTACTGGTTGCAGCTACATACTCGGCCTCGGCAGTGGACTGTGCAACAGAGGACTGTTTCCTAGAAGACCAAGAGATAAGAGATGTGCCTAAGAAATGACAAGTGCCAGAAGTACTCTTCCTATCCACTCTACACCCGGCAAAATCAGCATCAGAAAAAGCTCGAATAGAGAGAGCAGAAGAAGAAGAATACCAAAGTCCAAAGTCAAGAGTGTCCTGGAGGTACCTGAATATGCGACGCACTGCTTGACGATGAGAAGCTCGAGGCGAAGCCTGAAATCGAGCACACAGACACACAATGAATTGTATGTCCGGCCTCGACGCTGAGGTAGAGGAGGGAGCCGATCATGCTGCGGTACTCCTTCTGGTCCACGGGCTCTCCATCCTCATCAGGGTCCAGCACAGTGGATGTAGCAATGGGAGTAGACATTGGTCTACTACTTCCCATGTCGAAGCGCCGAAGAAGGTCCTTTGTGTACTTACTTTGATGAATGAAGGCGCCTTCTTTCAGTTGCTTGACTTGAAGACCAAGGAAGAAAGTCAATTCACCCATCATGCTCATCTCGAACTCCCTGCTCATAGAATTTGAAAATCTGGATACCAAAGCATGAGAAGAACCACCGAAAATGATATCATCCACATAAATCTGAACCAACAAAAAGTCACTGCCATGCCTGAGAGTGAACAAGGTTTTATCTACCATTCCCATTTTAAAATCATTTTTGAGCAAGAAACTCTTAAGCCTATCATACCAAGCTCTAGGGGCTTGCTTCAATCCATACAAGGCTTTGGAGAGTTTAAAAACATGGTTTGGGAACTTAGGATTTTCAAAACCAGGAGGTTGCTTGACAAAAACTGTTCTTCTATGAAACCATTCGAGAAAAGCACTTTTGACATCCATTTGAAATAGCTTGAAGCCCTGGATGCATAAATGCTAGCAAAATGCGAATGGCTTCCAATCTAGCTACAGGAGCAAAGGTCTCCTCAAAGTCTAAGCCCTCTACCTGGGAATACCCTTGAGCTACAAGTCTAGCCTTATTGCGAACTACCAACCCATCTTCACTTTACTTATTTTTGAAAACCCATTTTGTTCCAATTACATTATGATTAGGTGGAGGTTCAACTAAGGTCCAGACTTTGTTTCTTTCAAAATTTTCAAGTTCTTCATGCATGGCATTGACCCAAGAGGCATCAGAAAGAGCATGGGTGACATCTCAGTGTTCAAAAGAAGCAACAAAAGCAGAATGTGCATGAGAATCAGGAGAATTGAACCTGGAGCGAGTGACTCGCTCATAAAGATCCCCAATCATCTGCTTAGGTGGATGCCGTTGCTGAATATGAAGAGGAGCTCCTAGTGCTGAAGTGGCCTCTACCTCATGGGCTGTGGAGGTAGGAGCAGAGCCACTCTGATCGTCGGTGAAGGTGGGATGAGGCTGCTCATCTGAAGCTGGTGTAGTAGAAGCAGGCTCTCCAACCATGTCAAAAGAGACTTGAGGATGAATTGGGTCCTCATCCTCAGAGTCATCATCGGCGAAGATGCTCTCGAAACACAATGTACTGCATCATCGGGTCTAGTACGGGACTAGCCTCATCAAAAGTGACTTCGCAAGTCTCAAAGAACTTTGTTAGTATCAAAATTAAATACACGATAGCCACGAGAATGAGCAGGATATCCAAGAAATATGTCATCAGAACATCTAGATTCAAATTTATCAAGGTTGCCATGTTTAAGAATGAAGCACTTGCAACCAAAAATCTTGAAATGAGATACTTTGGGCTTATGACCAAATCTGAGCTCATAAGAAGTCTTACCATTCACAGATCTCAAGAAAACCCTATTAGAGATATAACAAGCAAGAGAGATCGCCTCACCCAAAACCTCCTAGGTGTGGAATGCTCATCTAGCATGGTCCCGCCATCTCTACAAGGGTCCTATTCTTCCTCTCTACAACACCATTCTGTTTGGGAACTCTGGGAGAAGAGAACTGTGCTCAATTCCCTATCGGTCGAGAAAGTGGCAAATGAAGAATTCTTGAATTTCATCCCATTGTCACTCCTAATGGCTCTCAAAGCTCTAGGAAGCTCAACAAAGAAGTCTAAGGACCAACTCTCTAAAGAAGCCAAATGCCTCGTCCTTAGAAACCGAAAATAAACCCATGAATACCGGAGTAATCATCCACAATCACAAGCACATACCATTTCCCACCGGTACCGATGAACTCTAGAAGGACCAACAAAGTGTCTAAGTGCAAAAGTGACCAGTCCATCTGTCATCACTAAGGTAAGAGGTGGATGAGAAGCGTAAACCATCTTACCATGTCTACTGTGGTGTGCACACAAGGTCTCTAACACCTTCAACCTAGGCAAACCTCTAATCAAATCCTTGCATCGACTCTAGTCAAGTGATGAAGCCTATGTATCCAAGCCTCACGATGCCACAACACTAGATCATGGGAGTCGGTTACAAGACTCCTAGGGCTAGAAGCGAAGAGATATGAAATCAAGACAAAGATCCTCTCAAACCTGGAGATCTTAAAGACAAGCTCACCAGAGGAATCTAGAACTCTACACTCACCACGCTTAAATCTCACCTCTAGACCCTCATCAAGCAGCTGAGAAACAGATAGCAGATTATACCTCAGCTTACTTACCAAAGCGACGTCCTTGAGCATGAATTTGTTATTGACGTGCACTGTGCCCTTGGCTGTCCCGGTCCCGGTAGAAACATCCCCAAATGTGATCAATTCATTGCCGGATGCACGTGTGAGGGAGGAGAACCATCTAGAATCTCCAGTCATATGTCGAGAACACCCGGAGTCAACAAGCCATATGTCCTCCTTCCTCGCACGACGGACCTACAAAGCACGAACAGAAAACATCTGTACCTCAGTACTAGGGTTAGTGATAAAAGACTGGGGAATCCAGTACTGAGTCACACGATGCTCGGGCAAAGCAGTAGAAGCAGCAGTAAAATGGTTAGGAGCAAAATTATAAGAATGCACACTAGAACCACCTAGACCTCTCCGAATCGACCTACCAAAAGGTCGGTACTCCCCCTGTCTAGATGCTACCCGTGGACTCTCCTCACGATATCCTAATCCAAAGCGCTGCCTAGAGCTACCAAAAGAGTCAAAGAAGTCCTCTACGAACCTAGGCCTATGTCTAGCAGGAAAGACAGGCTGCCTAGCTCTAGAGACTACAGCAAGTGAAGGAACTCTTCTAATGGTTCTCAAAGCACTCATCCTCTTCTTCCTCTCAATCTTGGCTCTACGGAAGCAGAACTCATCAATGTGGCCATCCTTCGTGCAGAAGGTGCAATGGTATTTGATCTTTTGAGGGGTCTGACCTGATGAAGCAGAAGCACCTGTCTTGCTAGAAGGAGGTTGGGCAAAACCTGCAGATCTAAAGACAATCTTAGATGACTCAGGGGGTTCTACCTCAAACAGGCCACTCTCAACAACTCTCGCAATCTTAAGTAGATAGTTCTTAGAATGCTCTAGGGAATTAAATCCTAGGCCACTATTGTTCACACTCACCTTAGATTTGTCTAGAATCATGTTGAAGTTCTTCTTCCCACCAATAAACCTCTCAAGAGTCCCTTTAAGGTAGTCATTTTGTTTGACTAGTTCATAACAAGAAACACACTTATTTGACTTGCTAGCTCTATCAGACTTTTCCTTATAGTGAGCTACCTCGGCTTTCAAAGCCTCACAAGACACACAATAGTTATCTCTAATCCTATCCAACTGCTCTTTGAACTTAACTCTAAATGCTTCTTGTATCTTATCTACATTATGCCCAAGTTCAATACAAAGAGTACAAGAATCAGACTCAACAACTTTCTTGGAAGCAGTCATGGACATGGATTGTTCAATTTTAGCTTTCTCCTCAAGAGTCTTGTTTAAGGCATCATTCTCAATTGTGAGTTTAATACAGTTTTCACATGAAGCAGTTTTAGAGTAAAGAACCATTTCAGTCATCTCCTTCATTTTAATCTTATTTTTCTCACAATGAGAGCAGGTGTGACTAGCATCAAATTTCATCAATTCTTTTGTAGCACTATCCAATTTTAGTTCAAGCAAAGCACAATTTGAACAAGGCAAAGGGATAGCATCTCCGAGAGTCACATCTAAAGCAATGGCATTCATGCAAGCGTGATTAGACTTGAGGGATTCTAGTTCATCAAGAGCATCTTTCAATTGATTCGCAACAGAGGAATGAGCAGATTTCAGATTAGACAATTCATTCTTCAAGCAGGAGCAAACATCACAAATGTCAACAGGATCAATGGATTTGAGCTTAACAACTTCTAGGTTCAAGTTATCAGTCATGGTGTCCTGTTTCTTAATCATTTTTGCTTGCTTATTCAGTTTTTGTTCAGCAAGGACCAAAGCACGTTTCATATCCGCAAGTGAGGGACATACCTCATCGGGATCGCTGAAAGGGTCATCGTCATTGGAGGAGTCGACGTCGTGGCTGTCCCTGGCCATAAAGCACATGCCGGTGAAGTCTGGGCCTTCTTCTTGCCATGGGAGTCATCCTCGTCATCCTCCGTCTCCGAGTCCACATCGCTCATGTCAACACTCTCAAGAGCGACAAGGACCCGGCTGACAAACTTGCGATAGTTGGGCTTCTTGACTTTCGCATCCTTGGCTTGAGGACGCCTCCGAGAGTCCTTCTCCATTTTGCCCTTCAGCTTGGGGCACTTGGAGCGAATGTGGTTCGGCTCACCACACTCAAAACAAGTGACAGGGCCACCTCTCCTCCTGTTCCTCACTTTGTTGTACACTCTAGAGAATTTTGTGGATAGAAGGGCTAAATCATCCTCAGGCAGCTTCTCTAACTGCTCATCACTCAAAGAATGCAAAGCAGACAAAGAAAAACCAGATGAGCCCAAATCACAAGAATCAGAAGAGCTACCCTTAGATGGATCGACCACCAAAGCCATCGACTCTGTCTTGGGGAGACGCGAGATAAAGTCAATCTCATGCGTCTTCAACCTCGAGTAGGGCTTATCCTTGGTAAGCTCACTCATGATAGTGTTGTCATTGATGGATGTGATCTTCATCCCCTAGACCTTCACATCAAGAGCACCCAGAAGCTGGCGTGCGTTCTCAAACTCAGTGAAAACAAGATCAACAGCACGAAGATTATGAAGAATCTTGGAGAACCTCCCCCACAACTCATCTAAAGACTCACCAGGCCTTTGCTCGATCTTTGAGTATTCTTTCTTGAGCTGGTTTTGTCTCACTTCCTTGATCGCAGTAGAGCCCTCGTGATAATCACAAAGGGTCCTCCAGATCTCGTGAGCAAACCTCAAATGAGCCACGCGCTCAAACTCAGATTGACTAAGACCTTGGATTAGAAAGTTCCGAGCTTTGCTATTAGCCTCAACATCTGGAGTGATCACATCGTCATTGGCTGGCACGACATATGGATTTTTGACCTTAAGCCAAATAGCGTGCCCTTGAGCCTCAATGTAGGCACGCATGCGTGCCTTCCAGTAAGCAAAATCAACTTCATCGAAAACAGGCGGTTTGGTGGAATACTTGTCAGATGCCATGGCTCCTCAGAACGGTTAAGATCTATAAGAAGAGCTAACCGGCTCTGATACCAATTGTAGGACCTGAAAGGCGACAAGAGGGGGGGTTGAATAGACGCTTTCACTATTATTCTCCTCGATCGAACTCAACACTACTTTCACTCCAATGGCTATAAAAGCTATGAAGATCTGTATACAGGCACAGCGGATGACCTGTGCTGAATCTGATCAAACCCCGAAGAAAAAGACTAAAAACATCTCACAACTACATGCACAAAGACCATCAAGCAATTTTCTTGGCCGACACAATACACATCCGCAGCCGAACACAGCCGCAGTCGGCCTCTGTTCTTGTGCACAAGACCGTAGTCTCCAGAAGCTGGTAACAGAGATGACAAGCATGTACACAAGAGCTACTACGCTGCTGACCGCCACAAGACGCACAAACGTCTTTGGTATCAAACTACACAAAGCTGACAAGCACACACTAGCAATAAACAAATGTGATCACAGTAGCAATCAAAACCAATCCATCAGTCGCATAATTGATGGCACTGCACTAGCAATCAAAACCACAAAAGAAACCGCCGCTAAAACATATGTCCACCGGTAGCCAAAAATCTCATCAACTTTTGGAGATCACGCTTATGGCTGAAATTGCATTCATGTCACTTTCAATCTGATGCATAAATAAATAAAAAGGTCTTGCCTTGTCTCCTTACCTTGAAACTCAATCGGCCAAGGTGGTTCCATCCGTCTTGCAGATTGAGGACCAAAGACCAACACCGACGATTGCTTGGAATCAAACGAGAACCAAAATATGCATCTGCTGGCTTTTACAAGACTGAATCAAACCACACAGAGCCAACAAGCATGCACAAAGAAACAACACCCATGGCAATAAACAAATCAAAAACAGCAAACCGCTGGCACTCAAAACCGAAACCTTAGTCGGATCAATGATGGCAGCCAAGCAAACAAATCCCAACAGCAAATCGCTGGATTCTAGATTTCTCTGCCTACACACGAGACTACAGGCTGAAGGGACAAGCAAACAGCAAACAAACAGGATCTACTCAATGCAACATCATATCATACAGTGTACGAGACCTCTTACACGCATTAGGCAAAACAGCGATCAACTATAGAACCTGCGATCCCTTGATTTTTCTTTTTTCCAAGAGGCTACAGGCTGCCGCCGCTAGAGGCTCCTAATTCTCAGGGGGGACAGGCCGCCGCCAAGCTCCTGTTTCTGCGAGAGAACAGGCCGCCGCCAAGGGCTCCGGTTTTTGCGAGCACATCTCAGATGTCCCAAGTCCCAATCCTTTTATACAACAGCCACCAACCCTAAACACCTTTTAGAATTAGAGCTTCTAGAAGATTAAACCCTAATGGGCTTCCGTTAAGGCCCAACATCAACGGAACACATACGCACGTATTTTAAAGCGCCGTTTTCATCTTCTCTTGACCTAATCCACTTCTTGACGCACCGTCTTGCGCCGCGGGATGGCATTAGGTCACCAGGGCAGTATTTTGTGAAATTACCAAAATACTCCTTCTCGATCTTTTCCGAAGACCGAGTCCGATCTGCACGAAACACATCCCATGCTTCGCCACGTGTAGGTTGATCCAGCGGCTCCCATCGTGTCGGTAAGTCTCTCCCATCCGGTTCCCACCGGACCACCTTGGCACTTGCACCGACCCCCGCACCGCTTGATCAACCAGTCGCACCGAACTGTCCGTTCGGTCATCCTTGTCCATTCTGCGCCATGCTTGAATCCATTGACCTCACCCGGCATCTTTGATCGTTCTGGACCTCAGCTCTCCAAGCTTAGTCCCGATCCTCCTCGCCGTTGACCTCCAAGCAACCTGCACACCAATAGACAAGCAAATCGAATCCGGGAACAAATTCTTCACAACTTGACCCACGTTAGTGAAAATATGCAGCATGCAACACATATGCACTATAGCCTATGAACTAAATCTATTCCAAAGCTAAATTTTCAAAATGGCTAAAGATCAACCTTTTAACTTTGCCGAAAACGCGTGAAACTTCAAACCAAAAGCAACATTGTCAATTGTTTTATCATTCTAAGATCATAAGTATATTCCCATGATATCCGCAGGGATGCAGACTGAAGGAGCTCTCTTGGTGTTGGATTACCCATGAGGATGTGAAGGCATGCTATTTTGTTTAACTCAATAGTTCCTATAGCAATTAATTTCGGTCGTACTTTCTTGATGGGCGAGTCCTTATTCTTTTTATTTTGCTGCCTTTTATGCCAACCAGTTGATGCGTCCCTCGGAGATGGTACTGCTGCTTCTCTGGAGAATTGTCAGATGCAAACCTTGTCATCTCTACTGTCTAGGCCCTTTTGTCACATCTGACCCCCCTATTGCAACTTGCGAGAACTTTCGGAGGACAAGAACAGGATGCATAGAATCCAGATTGGTTTAACGAGAAAGAGTTTCTCTCTCTAAGATATGTGGGCCATGGTAGTTGGCTCGTTGGGATAATCACGTAAAACACCAGATAAAATTTTCAGGTGAATATCATTACTGTTACGATATGCTATAGAAAATTTATCACCAAAGGTGTGATGTTTCCGTGCCATTACCTTAAGGATAATTACATTTAGACATATAGATTACTATTCGTTTACTCAGTAGAATACTGCTCCAACAAATAGTAAGCTTTTACCAGTGTTACGCAGCAGAACAATAAGATAGAAACTGTACATCTTTATTTCAGTAATAGCTACGCAAGGTTATGGTTCTTAATACAAGTATTATACAATTACAAAAGGAAACTTCTCCGCTTCTCTCGTCAGCCTTGAAGTACCGGTCGCCTATTCGTCCCACACGTCAAATCTGGCGCCTATCTCGCCCTAGTCCTCGTAGTCGATGCCTTCTCCTCCTGTGATTGTTTCGGTACCTACATGTCCTTCGTCCCACTCGGGATAGTTCCCGGCTGGACTAGGATCTACAAAGGAGAATACTAACAATGTTGAGTACACGAGTGTACTCAGCAAGCATTAATAGCAAAAATACATTGGATGACTCATCTCTGTTGTCATTACAAGTTCTAATTCATCTCTTTTTTCTAAAAACAATTTATTAAAACAGTAGGTGGCAAATTTTAATACTGAAAAACACTACCTGTCACTCGGAGAGAAGAACGACCCCTGTCGGTTCCCGTAGGCTCCAATCCAGGAGACTGGCATGAATTCATGATTTTGTATAACACTCCGCAGGCTTGTACCACTTTACCCACAATTATTCTGAGCTCTAAATGAGCCAGGCCCCTACATTTCCTTTGATGCGGGTTCGAGTTCAGAATACAGAATGTTTTCCAAGTTACATGATCAAGTCTCCACTCATTACTTTCCGTCGGTGCTGATTTAGTCACGCTGCTAACCTCGTCATACACCAAATTCAAGAAATATTGGTTGATGCGGCTCTCTGCCCCAGCGTCCAACACTCCACCTTGGTGCGGCTCAATTTTTACTCCCAACACTCCAACGTGACCCGTTGTGGAGAACTTAATTACGTAACAAGATAGCATTTTCTGCCTACCGAAGCGGGAAAATGGTTGGTACTGAATTTATGGCCTCAGACCGAGTAAGAGTTTTGTTTGTCCTTATATTATAACCATATGTAAAAAGGGGTCCACCTCTTACCTCATCATCATCGTCGTCATCGCATTCCTCTGCCCAGGCCCCCTTTTACCAACCAAGTAATTCTCATTTCTTCCTCAACTCATTCTCATTTCTTTATCTTCCCACTTTCATTTATTTGATTTGATTTTAAGAAATAGTTTCAATGCATAAACATATAATACAGCAAAATACGATTTACATTTAAAATAACTATGTTTATGTTCAAGAGAATCGCTTGCCTTCGTGAATGCAGGAAAGGTCGGTGTCGACGAATCTCTGGTTAGTTACTCCCGTCGGTGCTGGTTCGTTCTCTGAAGCAATACGGCAGCACAAATAATAATATAAATAAATACATAGTTGATTTTGAGTGATATAATAGGTACATAAGTTAGTGGCTTCTAATTTGTTAGCACGATTTAATTTAAATAAAGCTTTTTCGAGTCCTCTGCTAAGGTAGCACTCCACACTATAGCCGTTCTACTGCCTATTCGCGCTATGGTCAAAAAACCCGAGGTTCGCATTTAATTAATTCTCTATAAAGGCCCGGGATTGCTTTAATTAATTAAGTTAACACGATTAAAACAGTTCAATCTGCCCGACTAATTGCCAGCGATGCACATATTTGCTACGCATGCAAACTAACTTTCCATTAACAGAATTAACGGCAACTCATGTTATTTTAGTAATAAATCAGCGGACTGATTTTAAGTTTGGTTATCTCGATAAGACCCAAGTGAAATCGTTCATTCGCAAAAATACGCAACTAACCTCTAATTACTTTATTGATAACTGCCATCACTACAGACATTAAGTATAACAATTAATTAGAATTTACCCATTTCTCTAAATTTTTTCCCTAAACCTAATGTCCTAAACTTACTTCCCTAATTTCCTAACTCTTCTCCTCTTTCCCTTTTTATTCGGCCGATCCAGTCACCCGCACAACTCCTAGCTTCACTTCTTCCTCCCCAAATCACCTTCTCTCCCCCCAAATCTCCTTCTCTCCCCCCCATCCACCCGGCCTTGCCGCAAGGTGCTCCTCTTGCCCAGCCCACCACCTGCCCTTCCGCGTCCTCCCGGCTCGTCCCGGCTCCCCATGGTGGCCCTTTGCTCACCCGGATGGTGGCCTTGCCTCCATGGCGCCGTCGCGCCTCCATGGCTGCGCCCCGGCTCGAAACTCCCCACTACCATTATTCCTTAAGTTCTTTGCTAACTTGCTTTCTTAATACCATAGATGAGTAAAGTATTGATGCTTGCTATTGTCTCATGAATGCATGCTCAAGATGGTTGATTCGAGATGAAGGTGACAACTAGGGGATGCTTAGTACTGAGGTATGAACGCACCTACATCTCCCTCTCTACTCCTCCCCTACTGCTCTGTGATGCCAAAAGATAGCTGGACTGCTACTGAGGGAGCTCAATATGCAAATGATTTACCTGATGGGTAGGGATTGTGTTGGTTTTGGGTCGATGGTCAACAATGGTGGTCGGCGGTGTTTAGGATGGTGATGCCAGCGGTGAGGGGTGTGGTTTCCCTCCTGCTGGTCCTGGCGTCACCTTACTCCCCGGTCTTCCTTCCTGGCTTCCTTCTTCCTCATGGCCAGTTGGGCCAGAAATGGTCTTGGTGCAGGCGGTGTCTTTGGGAGCTATGAAGTGTGAAGTGAGGGGGATGAATGTGGCTAATGAACGCTCTGGAGAATGCTGTGCAGCTTGTGAATGGGATGAGGTGGCCCTATAGTCACAGGAGGGGAAGGCAATAGCATGCACAAGGGGGATGGCTCAGTGTACTGGGAGCTGTGCTGCCTGCAAGAATGTGTGATGTGTCTTACGGAAATAGAGTTGAGGTAGAGTCTGCAAAGAGAGTGAAGGGGGCTTATCTTGGGTTCGGCTGCTGGTTGCGCCACCTGTGATATGGTTGTGGAAACAGGGGAGGACTGTGGAGTCTGTGAAATGATGTGGCTTGCCTGAGTTGGGAGTTGTGCTGCTTGCTATACATTAAAGATGAGAGGAGAGAGGGAAATGCAGAGATGCAGATTGCTGCCAATTAATTGATGTAATTTGCTTATAGTTTGATTTGTTGTAAAGTGCACTTGTAAACAATTCAATTATTGATTTATTGTTCTAATAGAAATGGAAATTGTAATTTTTATTACGACTGTTGATTGCAAATGAGTTCCTGCATTGAATGTCGAGAATGAAATGGATGACGGAAAATTGATTATAACGACTCTTTATGCAATGCTTGAGAAAGGAAACCCGAATATACTAATGAGTTGATATTAATTTGGTTGCTTAATAACGATATGACACTACGGTTAACTCAGTGCTAAGACGAAAGTAATTACCGCTAATTACCGATTACTGCTATTCGATTAGGTCTAAATAATCGGGTTCTCTCAAATGGTCTTTTCATAGGCAATGAAATTGTGTGGTTTAGTATGATATTGGTATGAATTTTTAGTATGTCAGCTCTTGAATGATTTTGAATAATTCCTTTGCTTTTTTATGTTGACTAAGTGTAAAGCGCGTACTAAAAAATGACATGACTCTTGTGCTAGTAAATGCCATACCCATTTAAGAACTAAATGGATCTGGAGTCATTGTTCAGATTTTTTCAAAGTCATTCCTTGCATTTCCCTTAGAAAAGGTCGTTTGCTGGTAGCAGAAAGTAGATTTCAGCCCCAATTGATAGTGTTTAATGCTGGAACGGACATCTTAGATGGTGATCCTTTGGGCAGACTGAAGAGTATACCCTTTCAGCCTCTCTTGAACTATACATTTTCCGCAGACTTTTGGCCTTTAGAAGTAAGAACTCCTGCAGGGCTGGGAACTTCGTTTTTCTCTATCGATTCAGCTCCCACTGTGCTGGTCACTTGCCGGCACAAGGAGTTTATTTATTTATTTTTTTAAAAGGACTTTGCAATGGCCTGTAGGCCGTAGTTCTTACATTGCTTCTTAATGATGCACTGGCTGGTCTATTCTGCTCAATGCTCATTATTATGTTTCCCCACATTCCAGGTTAGTCCAGAGGGTGTGGCTATTAGAGATGAAAAAGTCTTTAGATTTGCAAAAGATCAGAATGTTCCTCTACTCATGCTGACCTCAGGTGGAGATTTTCTCTTTATTCTTTGAGTTCATCTGCCTTGGGTTACGTTCACTAGCATCCACTAATGACACATTTTGTCCTCTCTGAATCTCTATTCCCTCAGGAGGCTATATGAAGTCAAGCGCTCGAGTTATAGCAGATTCAGTAACCAACCTCTTGAACAGATGCAGTAACCAACCTCTTGAAGAACGACTTGATAGATTCAGGTACCGAGTACCTGCCGTCTAGACATTGAGTGATTGCGATAATAAGTATGTATGCCTTAAGCGCATGCCTAATGGATGAATATGACCTGTATATCAGAAGTCTTGCTAAAAGTTTAATAGAAAGAAATCTTTGCACTGATGCACATATATTCAACATGAAGTCTTGCTAAAAGTTTAATAGAAGGAAATCTTTGCATGTGAAAGCTTTCGGCACTTAACATAATCGAGTGTGAACCATTGTCAATCAGCTCCCAATCATAACTGTCGCTTTTGTTTCGGCGATCCTGATAATCTTCAAGGTTGACACAAGGAAAGTTCTTGATGCAGGTGTGAAACCTCATGCTACTTGACATTATCATGTGTGAAATTCAGCCAATCTTTGATGTTTGTATCTACAGTCTACCGCGAAGCCATTCATGGAGAAAAGCCGTGATGAATTGTCGCCAAGAGTAACTGCCTGGCGCCTGTCTTTGTCGTGTAGCTGTGCCCTCACTAGTCGGGACTGAATATTTAAATCCAAACCCTTTGTGCATACTGATCTAGGATCATACTAGTGCACACAGTAGCAACATCAATAAGTATCATTCCATACAAGCGATTACAAGGATAAACATACTAAATTTGATAAGCAAATAATAGTTACGACCTTATGGTCGAGTTTATATTTATGCAGCCAAGCAAGGCTTTAACACTTTAAGAAAATAGCAGCAGCAACGAAAACAACTTCAGTGAAACCCATCAATTTGTCACAGGCAACCGACTAGGAATAAGACATAATGATCAATCTCTTCGTAGAACTCCTCCATAGCAAATGTTGACTCCTCCACTCTTTCCACTAAGGTTATTTTGCAATAAGCGACATTTGCATTTGAATATGGATAATAGATTGAAAGCATAGTAAAACCATAATAATAAGTAAACAAGTATTTAAACATTTGCACAAAGCGTAAACTTTCTATCACATTCACTTAGCTTTCCACCCAGATTTGTTTATAAAATCTACCCCTCATGTGAAATCCCCGAGCATGTTCATCACCGCGGATGCAGCTATTCGAATAGATTGTTTAACACTCTACAGACTTTGTACACTTTACCCACAAGATGCAATCAACTTGATCGAAGAAGATCACACCAGGGCCTTTTTGAAACTTCATCTCAATAATTGGCTCTCCCAGTGAGCATAAAGCTGGTAACCAAACTTCACATAGACGTTGGCCTAGAGCGCACCGTTGGATATGTAAATGGAAAACCATCCATAGATATGACCCAACACACAGGAGTCCACACCTCCACTTTGGCACTGAGCTTAACCTACTTCTTGAGGCAGTCAACGTCGAAACTCCATAACTTGCTAAGCTAGGCATGTCTCATACCAGATATGTGGTCGTACGATATGACTCAGTTCAATGGCGCACAAAGTTAAGTTCTTAATTGACCAGGGCTAGATTATCAATTTACTAAACTACTTCACATAGTAGCACACAACTCCCACACACAGTCCACCAATTCACACAATCATTCCCACTCGCCCCAGTCTAAACCTTTTCCCACTGTGTTGATTAAAGTGCAACACATGTCATCAACATGTGATAACACATGACACACAACTATTCACAAAGATATTTCATAATTACTTAGTCATGTATGAGTCTACCATTTAAAATGGTATCAATAACCCGTTACAAGGCTAAGGATACTAATACGACGGGGATCTTCTCGACGTAGGATTGAAGATAACTTGCATGTTTGACTTGACAAATCGTAGTTGCTCACCCGATACCAATGCATAAACTTGCAACTCTTTAATTCGCCCAATCTCACGTGTACTCCACCCAACCACCAAGTGGAGTTTTAACGAACCCTCAATTCCCAGTGGAAAGACAGAGCGATCTTTGGAAGAAAATGCATTGTCCCCCTTCAAGTCATCGGCCTTCACCAAACTTCTCGGAAGAATCAAGCGTTGAACGTTGTTGATGAAAAAAATGATCAAAATCTTTAATCGTGATCTCAGTTTTGTAATGACCCAAAATTTCAAACTTGGATTTAAGTTTAAAAACTTATTTGAATTTGTGATTTTTACGCAAATTAAAAACTATTGTTTAAAATTGTTGAAAGCTAAAAAGAAATTTCAATCCAAAATCCATTATCAACTTTAAGATAGAATTATTTTATTTAAGTCCGAATAATTCTAGAATCATCGAGAAATTTTCCTAGAATTTTTAGGATTTGTTTGCTATTTTCTAGAGCCTAAATGGATTAGGTGAATATGTAAAATAGAAAATCAAAAGAAAATCGCAAAACGATCTTGGGCCAAATCTCCCTTGGCCCAAGGCGCCCGCACCACCCCCATTTAAGCGTGGACTGTTGGATTTACATCCAACGGCCCGCCCGCCTCGCCTTCTCTCTCTCTCTCTGCTTTGGCCCCACTGCCGGCCCTCTCCCTCTCATTGTCTTGTGGCCCATGACCCGTCCCTTCTCGCTAGCCGTCTCATGAGGTCAAAGCCTCGCCGCCATTATCGCGACGGGCGAAGCCGAACTTGACTCCGCAACCGCCCCGCCTTCTCGCGTCGTTTAAGACGACTCGCGCCCACCTCCCGCACGATCCCCACGCTCTTCCCTCTTTTTCGCGCCCACGCGCCACGAATCACGCCACGACCCCCACTCCTCCACATACAGAGCTCCCGGGCCCTATAAAGGCACCCGGGTAGCCCTCACTCACCGACGCCAACACCACCACCCTCTCGCTCCGTGCCCCCTCTCCACCGAATTTGGTTTTGCTTTCGCCGCGGTCCCGGCTTGAGCTTCGATTGCGCCGCCATAGCCATCGTCCTCGCCAAGACCACCATCGACATCACCGTCTTCGCGCGATCGGTCGCGCCTCGTCTTCGCCGGGCCGCCGCGTCGCCGTTTCGCCTGCAAGCCGCTGTTGCCGCCGCTCCTTCCTCGTCGCCCGGCCGCCTCTGTCGTCATTTCGTCGAGTGGGTGGCGCCTCGTGTTCCGTGCCCCTCTCGCTAATCGCGACTCGCCGTCATTGCCGCGTCTTTGTGCTTCAGCGGCGACCATCGATCCCTCGCGGTGCCGCCCTCGCCATCGTGGGTTCGGCAGCGTGTCGCCACCTCGGCGCCGCGTCGCGCCAAATCAGCCTCGAGCCCACGTGGTTGCTGCGTGGCAACCACGCACACACACACGCCATCAAGACTGCGCGCCAAGTCCGTGGACTTGGTCACATAAACCAGTCTCGACACAAGGGCCCCACTTGTCGATATTATTTTAAAATCGGAAAATCCGGCGTGACGTCGGCGGTCTTGCGATAAATAGATTTCCTTTAGAAAAATAATTCAGAAATTGATTTAAATAATGATTCGGGGTTTAATTTGTAAAATTCATAACTTTTGCATTTCGATTCCAAATTAGGTGATTCCAATTTCTAAAATTGTATAAAATTAATACCTAGCTAAATAAAATATAAAAGTTTGAATTGGAGTAGGTTTAAACTGTCTGTTTGAATTTGAAATAATTTAAACCACTAATTTAGGAATTAAACTTGTAAAATTCATATCTTGAACCATAATTCCAAAGTAGATGATTCAAATTGCTAAAATCTTAGAAAATTATTATCTAACTAAATAAAATATAGTTATTCAATTTGGGGTTCAGTTTAGTTCTGTTTTAGAATTTAGAAATCCATTTAAATTCCAAATTTAAACTAACATTTGTAAAATTCATATCATTTGGATTCCAACTCCAAATTTAGTGAATTAAAATTTCTAAAACTTTATAAAAAGATTATTTAGCTTAATAGATTAGAATTGGTCTATTTGGAATTAGTTTAAACTGTCATTTTAAATTAAACTATTTAATTTGCAAATTTAGGATTTAAACTTGTAAAGGTTATATCTTTTATTTCCTATTTCTAAATTGAATGTTTCAAACTTATAAGGTCTTATAAGATTATTATCTAGCTAAATAAAATATAATTATTTTATTTGGAGTTAGTTTGAACTATTGTCTTGTCCTTATTTGAATTACAATTGATTGTCGTATTTTCACGTTTAGATTACGACGATTCCGGGGAATTTGATTCTTCCGAAGAATTAGAATTTCAAGACTTCAGCGAAGGCAAGTTATACTTTGATCATTTTGCACCTACTATTTTAAAGTTATTTAAATTCAGTTTTCAAATTATTAAGTGCATGCATACTTTTATTCAAGTATTTTAAATTCCTGTTTAAATGATTAGATATTCCAACTGTCCTTGTATGGCCAATATTGAATATTGAAATGTCATCCCTTGTCTCCATAGATAAATTGTTTGGAAATGCTTAGCAAATGTTTAGACCATGATTTTGATTTTGGGGAGGATTTAGCCAAATCTTTACAAACTTGTTTTAACTTGAACCTATGGTATTGTCTTACCATAGAGTTGTTGTAAAGGTGGTTTTACTAAATAAAATAAAGATGGTTTGGACTTGGGCGAACGGATGAAAGGTGGGTGCGAGGTTTATGCACGGGTTTAATCTGGTTAGGATTAAAGCCTGTGGTTTACTTTGAAAGACGCCCAAGTCAATTAAGGACCGGCCTTTGGCGTTCCTTTGCTATGCCAAAACGTACCACCACATGTCTGTATGGGAAGGACACGGCTTAATAATTTGGGATACCTCATAGATATTAGTGCCATGTTGTATGAGTGGGTGTTGGTTAGGCAAGAGTCCCACATGGCGCAAGAGGGGCTCCGGGAGGATGGTTAGTCAATGGAAGCGAAACCTTAGCGGGCATGAGTATTGTGAGGTAGAACATTGTAACGGCCTTGTGATATTTGCTCTGTCACACACGCCTTAGGAAGCGTGGATTGGCCGACACAAAGGGTATAATATCTCGTGTGGGTAAAGCTGTACAAACTCGCAGAGTAGAAAACTATTGAATAGCGCGTCATGATCATGGACATGCTAGCAAAGCCACTTTGAGTTAGACTTGTTTTTGGTTTAAAAATGGTTTCAACAGATGTTTTCAGGATGGATAGTCCTGTGGGGAAAATTGGGCGGTTAGCCATTGTGATTGGAGGATATCCATCACCTTTCGTGGAGGTTATCCACATTATTCAATTGTCATTTAAAATATGATTTTAATTAATGTATGAAAATGGCCTTGCAATCTATTACGATTATTTAAATTAAAGCTATTTGTTACATAAAATAACCCGCCAATGTCCTTTGTTTACCTTATGCATGCATTACAATTCCATATTGGGTGTAACTTGCAGCACGGTAGTTGTGCTCATGCTTGCTTTATGCAACAAAATTCGTGAGAAGACTACTATCGGGACGGTGAGGACACCGACGCCTAAACTCGCCCTGCGATTACTGTGGCGGATCGTTCTCGCCTACTACTATCTTTTTTATTTCATTGTGTTATTTACTTCTTTATTTGGCTTCATGCCCATTTGTATCGAACTCGATTTACTATTAATGAAACGCGAGATTTGGTTATGTTATCATTTTTGTAGCGTGTACACCGGAAATCTGGTGGTGTATGAACACGAGGGTTCGGGATCTTTCGTTCGGGTCCGGCAAAAGTGGTATCGAGCCATGTCGATCGTAGGTAAATGGCCTTAGAATTGCCTTAAGGACTTATCTTCAAAAACTAAAACTATTTTGAGTCTATCGAGTCATGTCTCAACCTTTCTCTTTAAAATGTTTACTAACTCCTCTCCTTCTCAAAATTTTAGATGGTGAAATCTGGGACGCTACTTCCCACGGAGCCTTTCTTGGATCTTGGGCGAGATACTTTGGGAAATGATCTGACACAGGTTACGAAAGAGGCCAACTTTTCAAGGATTCAAGTACCAAGTGGGAGAACGAGAAGCGTGGAGAGTAGAAGTGCTCATCTACTCCAATCTCGCACCGGACACCGTCTTCCCGTCTTTGGCGCTCCGATCCGGCGACACCTTTGATGAGGGCATGCGAGGATGCGGCAAGAGAGCGATCCGCCACCTTCGCTACACCTACAATCATCGCCTTGAGGCACCGGTTTCATTACTACCCGATGCACATTCCGACCCGACTTCGACAATACTTTCAACTCCGCTAGAGACGAAGATTCCCGGCCGACACACGGTGGATCGGCTAAGGCTTTGGATTATGCCTACGGAAACACCTTGAATGACTTGCTCACCTTTCGAGCAGACTACAAGAAGCGAAGAGAAGTCAAGGCCGTAGCTGCATGAGCTCGCTAGCTACAAAGCCGTGAGGCTAGCTCGATGAGCGGATTATACCCCAAGATACCCATTATAGTTACCTTCCTGTTAGCTCGATCGTTAGTTGCGAATTATGAGCTACTATCTTATTTGTGGTAGCCATAATCTTTGAATAAAATGACTTAATAAAGGAACTTTTTGGAAAAATCTGCTCTTTGTCTTGTGTGCTCTTTGTGTTCTTGGGTCATTAGAATGTACCCTTTAGAACTTCCTATCTGTCTATCTCTCCTAAATCTTTGGAGTTCTAGCAGATGGTGACCACCGTCTAAGCGATGGCGTGTCCGAGGTCGGGGCAACGAAGACGCAGATTACCAGGAGGATCCCGTGCAGCAACCACCACCGCCACCAGCTGAAGGACCAGATTGGCGTCAGATGATGGAAAACCAAAACCATCTGATTAACCTCCTGGCTCAGTCCCTCAACAGCGTGCAGAATGTGCAGGCAACAACTCGAACTACACCACCACCTCCACCGCGCAGAGATTGACCATGGCGATTTCATGCGCATCGCCCCAACCTTCTCGGCGGCCAGAGCCGATGGATGCCGATGATTGGATCCGTGCTATCGGGAAGAAAGCGGATATCACTCGGTGTCTTGATCGTGAGAGTCTGTTGCCTCTCACTGACTCACCGGTCCCGCATCGTAATGGTGGGATAACTACAACATCTCCCATCTTGATGCAGACTATCTCTTGGGGGAGTTTGTGCGGGCTTTCCGCCATGCACATATTCCCGCAGGATAATGACACTAAAGAAGAAAGAGTTCCACGCGCTCAAACAAGGCAACCGCAGTGGGTGAATACTGCACAAGTTCAACCGACTTGCTCGCTATGCCCGGCAGAGCGTGGCTAGTGATGAAGAAAGGCGAGAAAGGTTCATGGATGGTTTGAGCAGCGAGATCTCGATCGGTGGTCTCCAATGACTACTGCGACTTCCAGCGGTTAGTGAATAAAGCTTTTCGCCAGAGGCCAAACATCTGCAGATGGAGAACTGCAAGCGGAGGATGGCGCTCGAAGTTCAACTCGGAGGGCAACCCAAGCCTCGCTTTGCTCGGCCTCGGCCACCTCGAGTGGAAGGTTCGATCTTCTACACCCGAACTCGATGCACGACGGCGCTCCAACTCTTCCAACTTCCGCAACAATGCATCTGCGGGCGGCCAGCAGAAGAACCCAACTTCATCGGCGGCGGGGTGACATGCTTCCATTACAGCGAGATCGACATTATGCCAACAAGTGCCCAAGAAGCGGCGATGCAACACCAATCGAAAGCAAGATCGAGTACCGGCCGGCACCCCAAAGCCGGCGGGCGATTCACGAAGGGCGTGTGAATCACGTCACAGAGAAGCTCAGCAAAGCACGGATGTCGCCCTGGTATGCGTTCCTTGTTAATTCGATACAAAGATCGATTACTGTTTGATTAGGAGCTTCAGCATTCTTTTGTATCCAATAAGTTTGTGGGCAAAAATGGGTTACCTATTTCTTCATTAAGTAATCCTATGATAATCCATTCCGGGCTCGAAATGAGAACCGATTCTCTATGCCCAAATCTTACCCTCGAGATATCAGGAGTTTCCTTCATGGCAGACTTGATAGTCTTGCATTCTCAAGGTCGGATGTAATACTTGGAATGGGTAGCTAGCCAAGAATCAGGGCGGATAGATCTGTCCGATAGGTCTATCACTCTCACTAATGAGGAAGGAGTCACAGTTGAATTCAAGCCCAAGACCTGCACCGGTGGAAGTTCCATACTGACTAGCTTGAAGGAGTTAAAGCTTGAAGATATACCAATAGTGCAAGAATTCCCGGATGTTTTTCCTGATGAGCTACCCGGCATGCCACCGGATAGGGACGTCATGTTCTTAATTGATTTAGTCCCAGGGACCGCTCCAATCTCGGCGACCTTCTGAGAATGCTTGGCCAATGAATTGGCAGAGATGAAGAAACAAATTGAAGAATTGCGGAGCAAGGGATATATTCGGCCAAGTTCATCACCTTGGGGAGCACCTGTATTATTTGTCAAGAAGAAAGACAACAGCATGAGGATGTGTGTGGATTACAGATCGCTCAACGAGGTGACAATTAAGAATAAGTATCCGTTACCTAGGATTGATGATCTATTCGATCAACTGAAAGGAGCAAGTGTTTTCTCGAAGATTGATTTGAGATCCGGTTATCACCAACTGAAGATTAGACCAGAAGATATTCAAGGCGCATTCACCACGGATATGGGTTGTGCGAGTTCTGATAATGTCTTTCGGTTTGTGAACGCCCGCTTATTTCATGAATATGATGAACAAAGTGTTCATGGAATTCTTGGATAAGTTTGTGGTTGTTTTCATCGATGACATTCTTATCTATTCAAAGAATGAAGAAGAACATGAGGACCACCTCGGGATAATTTTGGGAAAACTTCAGAGAGCATCGACTTTATGCCAAATTCAGCAAGTGCGAATTTTGGCTAAGTCGTGGCATTCCTTGGTCATATTGTGTCATCGGGAGGGTGGCGATAGATCCGACCAAAGTCGAGCGATAATGGATTGGAAACAACCCAAGTCATCCACGATGTGAGAAGCTTCCTTGGATTGGTGGGTATTATCGCAGATTCATTGAAGGCTTTTCCAAGATAGCAAGACCAATGACTCAACTTCGAAGAAGGAGAAGAAATTTGATTGACAGACGCTTGTGAAGAAAGTTTCCAAGAAGCGAAGGCGAGATTAGTTTCAAAGACTGTCTTGGTCCTAGGATATTCATACGGATTTTGTTATTTTCTGACGCATCTCGTCGAGGGACTTGGTTGTGTATTGATGCAAGAGGGCAAAGTCAGTAGCTTATGCATCCGTCGATTGAGACCACGAAGGGAATTATCCAACTCACGACACAGAGTTAGCGACAATTGTACATGCATTGAAGATCTGGCGGCATTATCTCATTGGTAACATTGTGAGGTTTTCACGGATCATAAGAGTTTGAAGTACATCTTTACCCGGTCGACCTTAACCTCCGTCGAGAAGATGGCTGGAATTGATAAAGGATTATGACCTTGGGATTCATTATCACCCGCAAAGCAAATGTGGTTGCGAGATGCCCCGAGGAGAAGGCGTATTGCAATACCGTTTTGGTTCAGGAGAATCGGCGAGTTATATGAAGAATTGAAGCATCCGAACTTGGAGATTGTTGAGCAAGGATGTGTGAATGCATTGGAAGTTCAACCAACACTTGAGTCGGATCAAAGAAAAACAATTAGTAGATGAAGACATCAAGGAGATCAAGAAGAATATGAAAAGAGGCAAAGCTTGAGATTCACCGAAGATGAGGAAGGAGCAGTGTGGTTCGGGAACGCATCTGCGTCTCGGATCGGCGAGGATTTAAAGCGATCGATTGAAGGAAGCCCATGAGTCGCCAGTATTCCATTCACCTGGCGGCACCAAGATGTACGGGATCTTAAGGAAAGATATTGGTGGGTCAACATGAAGCGGAAATTCTTTGAGTTCAGAGTCCGATGTGATGTTTGTCACGAGTCAAGGCGAGAACATCAAAGACCATTGGTTTGTTACAACTGTTACCGATCCCCGAGTGGAAGTGGGAAGAAGTTGGTATGGATTTCATTCTGGGACTTCCTAGGGCCGATCGGGATGTGATTCCATCTGGGTGATAATTGATCGGTTAACTAAAGTGGCTCATTTCCTTCGATCAAGACCACCTACGAGCGATGGTGGCGTAATTGTATATGGCCAAGATAGTGCATCGCATGGGTACCCAAGAAGATCGTGTCCGACAGAGGATCACAGTTTACATCAAGATTTTGGCAGAGTCTGCATGAAGCCTTGGGAACCAGACTAAATTTCAGCACTGCATATCATCCGCAGACGGATGGCCAGACCGAACGAGTCAACCAGATTCTTGAAGACATGCTTCGAGCCTGCGCCTTGGATTACGGAAAAAGTTGGGACAAGAATTTGCCCTATGCGGAATTTTCGTATAACAATAGCTACCAAGCCAGTCTTCAAATGTCCCCATTTGAGGCTTTGTATGGCAGGAAATGCAGAACTCCGCTTCTTTGGGATGAAGTAGGAGAGCATCAGTTCTTTGGGCCAGAGTTGATCAAAGAAGCTGAAAGTAAGGTTAAGGCAATAAGAGAGCATCTGAAAGTAGCTCAAACCCGACAGAAGAGTTATGCTGATAATCGTCGACGAGAGTTGACCTTTGCAGAAGGAGATTTTGTCTATCTCCGAGTTACTCCACTCCGAGGAGTAAGAAGGTTCCGAACCAAAGGAAAACTTGCACCCAGATTTGTGGGACCTTACAAGATTTTGGCAAGAAGAGGTGAAGTTGCATATCAGCTCGAGCTACCAGCATCCTTATCTGCCGTCCACAATGTCTTCCATGTTTCACAACTAAAGAAGTGCCTTGAGTGCACGAAGATCAAACCATACGGAAAGCATTGATCTTCAAGAAGACCTCACATATGTGGAGCAACCAATCAAGATTACGGATGTCGCAGAGCGTGTCACCCGAGCAAGATCATACGCTCATACAAAGTTCGATTGGAGCCACCACCGGAAAGTGAAGCCACTTGGGGCGAGAGGAAGATCTGAAAGCGAGTATCCCCACCTTCTTGCTAGCCATATGTCGAGATCTCTTGGTCGAGATTCCCTTAAGGGGGAGGTTTGTAATGACCCAAAATTTCAAACTTGGATTTAAGTTTAAAACTTATTTGAATTTGTGATTTTTACGCAAATTAAAAACTATTGTTTAAAATTGTTGAAAGCTAAAAAGAAATTTCAATCCAAAATCCATTATCAACTTTAAGATAGAATTATTTTATTTAAGTCGAGAATAATTCTAGAATCATCCGTAAATTTTCCTAGAATTTTTAGGATTTGTTTGCTATTTTCTAGAGCCTAAATGGATTAGACTGAATATGTAAAATAGAAAATCAAAAGAAAATCGCAAAACAAGATCTTGGGCCAAATCTCCTTGGCCCAAGGCCCCCACCACCCCCACCCCATTTAAGCGTGGACTGTTGGATTTACATCCAACGGCCTTGACCGCCCGCCTCTCTTCTCTCTCTCTCCTGCGCTGGCCCCACTGCCACCCTCTCCCTCTCTTTGTCTTGTGGCCCATGACCCGTCCCTTCCTCGCCTTCGTCTCATGAGTCAAAGCCTCGCCGCCATTATCGCGCCGACGGCGAGCCAGCATGACTCATAACCGCCCCGCCTTCTCGCGTCGTTCGCACGACTCGCCCACCTCCCGCCACGATCCCCACGCTCTTCCCTCTTTTTCTCGACGCGGCGCCCACGCCCAGAATCGCCGCCACGACCCCCACCTCTCACGCCGCCTCGAGCTCCGGGCCCTATAAAGGCACCCCGGGTAGCCCTCACTCCACCGCGCCAACACCACCACCCTCTCGCTCCGTGCCCCTCTCCACCGAATTTGGTTTTGCTCGCCGCGGTCCCGGCTTGAGCTTCGATTGCGCCGCCGCCATAGCCATCGCGTCCTCGCCCGGCACCACCATCGACATCACCGTCTTCGCGATCCGGTCGCGACTCGTCTTCGCCGGAGCCGCGCGGTCGCCGTTCGCAAATCAAGCCGTCTGCGCCATCGCTCCTTCCTCGTCGCCGCGCCTCTGTCGTCATTTCGCCGAGTGGGTGGCGCCTCGTGTTCCCGTGCCCCTCTCGCTAATCGCGCACCTCGCCGTCATTGCCGCGTCTTTGTAGCGCCGGCGACCATCGGTCCCGCGCGGCCGCCCTCGCCATCCGTGGCTTTGGCGCGTGTCGCCACCTCGGCGCCACGTCGCCAAATCAGCCTCGAGCCCGCGTGGTTGCTGCGTGGCAACCACGTCACACACACGCCATCGCCGCGCTTGCGCTAAGTCCGTGGACTTGGTCCACATAGACCGAGTCTCTGACACAAGGGCCCCACTTGTCAGTATTATTTTAAAATCGGAAAATCCCGAGCGCTGACGTCAGCAGTGCGCAGTAAATAGATTTCCTTTAGAAAAATAATTCAGGAAATTGATTTAAATAACAGATTCAGGGTTTAATTTGTAAAATTCATAACTTTTGCATTCTGATTCCAAATTAGGTGATTCCAATTTCTAAAATTGTATAAAATTAATACCTAGCTAAATAAAATATAAAAGTTTGAATTGGAGTAGGTTTAAACTGTCTGTTTGAATTTGAAATAATTTAAACCACTAATTTAGGAATTAAACTTGTAAAATTCATATCTTCTGAACCATAATTCCAAAGTAGATGATTCAAATTGCTAAAATCTTAGAAAATTATTATCTAACTAAATAAAATATAGTTATTCAATTTGGGGTTCAGTTTAGTTCTGTTTTAGAATTTAGAAATCCATTTAAATTCCAAATTTAAACTAACATTTGTAAAATTCATATCATTTGGATTCCAACTCCAAATTTAGTGAATTAAAATTTCTAAAACTTTATAAAAAGATTATTTAGCTTAATAGATTAGAATTGGTCTATTTGGAATTAGTTTAAACTGTCATTTTAAATTAAACTATTTAATTTGCAAATTTAGGATTTAAACTTGTAAAGGTTATATCTTTTATTTCCTATTTCTAAATTGAATGTTTCAAACTTATAAGGTCTTATAAGATTATTATCTAGCTAAATAAAATATAATTATTTTATTTGGAGTTAGTTTGAACTATTGTCTTGTCCTTATTTGAATTACAATTGATTGTCGTATTTTCACGTTTAGATTACTGACGATTATTCCGGGAATTTGATTCTTAGAAGAATTAGAATTTCAAGACTTCAGCGAAGGCAAGTTATACTTTGATCATTTTGCACCTACTATTTTAAAGTTATTTAAATTCAGTTTTCAAATTATTAAGTGCATGCATACTTTTATTCAAGTATTTTAAATTCCTGTTTAAATGATTAGATATTCCAACTGTCCTTGTATGGCCAATATTGAATATTGAAATGTCATCCCTTGTCTCCATAGATAAATTGTTTGGAAATGCTTAGCAAATGTTTAGACCATGATTTTGATTTTGGGGAGGATTTAGCCAAATCTTTACAAACTTGTTTTAACTTGAACCTATGGTATTGTCTTACCATAGAGTTGTTGTAAAGGTGGTTTTACTAAATAAAATAAAGATGGTTTGGACTTGGGCGTAACGGATGAAAGGTGGGTGCAGGTTTATGCGGGTTTAATCTGGTTAGGATTAAAGCCGTGGTTTACTTTGAAAGAGCGCCCAAGTCAATTAAGGACCGGCCTTTGGCGTTCCTTTGCTATGCCAAAACGTACCACCACATGTCTGTATGGGAAGGACTGGCTTAATAATTTGGGATACCTCATAGATATTAGTGCCATGTTGTATGAGTGGGTGTTGGTTAGGCAGTAGTCCCACATGGCGCAAGAGGGGCTCCGGAGGATGGTTAGTCAATGGAAGCGAAACCTTAGCGGGCATGAGTATTGTGAGGTAGAACATTATAACGACCTTGTGATATTTGCTCACACTGCGCCTTAGGAAGCGTGGATTGGCGACACAAAGGGTATAATATCTCGTGTGGGTAAAATTGTACAAACTCTGCGAGTAGAAAACTATTGAATAGCGCGTCATGATCATGGACATGCTAGCAAAGCCACTTTGAGTTAGACTTGTTTTTGGTTTAAAAATGGTTTCAACAGATGTTTTCGGGATGGATAGTCTGTGGGGAAAATTAGGCGGTTAGCCATTGTGATTGGAGGATATCCATCACCTTTCGTGGAGGTTATCCACATTATTCAATTGTCATTTAAAATATGATTTTAATTAATGTATGAAAATGGCCTTGCAATCTATTACGATTATTTAAATTAAGCTATTTTTTTACATAAAATAACCTCGCCAATGTCCTTTGTTTACCTTATGCATGCATTACAATTCCATATTGGGTGTAACTTGCGAGCACGGTAGTTGTGCTCATGCTTGCTTTATGCAACAAAATTTCAGGAGAAGACTACTATCGGGGCGGTGAGGACACCGCGCCTAAACTCGCCCAGGCGATTACTGTGGCGGATCGTTCGCCTACTACTATCTTTTATTTCATTTGTGTTATTTACTTCTTTATTTGGCTTCATGCCCATTTGTATCGAACTCGATTTACTATTAATGAAACGCGAGATTTGGTTATGTTATCATTTTTGTAAGCTGTACACCGGAAATCTCGGTGGTGTATGAACACAGAGGGTTCGGGATCTTTCGTTCCCGGGTCCGACAAGTTTACAATGAGGGCAATGACCTAAATATATAGGGTGACTCTCCACCCCTATGGCTGGCCAATAGGTCCTACTCCTAGTCTAATTCGGAATTAGAGCTCCCACTCTAATTCGGACACATTCTAAAACAAAAAGGAAACTATGATTTTACAATCGTTACATTGTTTCAGACATATCTACTGACATAAGTCATATCTGAGGTTGAGAGAGGATCCATTGTGTCGGGGTTGAAGTTATCTTTCCAACAAGCACAAGAACACCCAAATCGGACTTCGTATGTGAAAGTTATGGCCTTTTTAATCTGGACTGTGCTGCTGATTCCGAATTTGATTTCCTTATCTCTTCCTTTATTCCAAATTAAATAGGTTATCTCTTGCCTTTTCTTGACTCATTTCTCCTTTGGTTTGTATCCCCAAAATCACATGCCATGTATTTGATCTTTCCAATCCGATTTGTATTTAGTTTTCTCCTTTCTTCCTTCTTGAATTTTGGCTGAAAATAGATTCTTGAATTTGTGTTCCCACTTGTCTCATAGATGGTTGACATGTCTCCCAAATTGAAACATTATTCTTCCTTTCTCTTTCTTCATGATTTCTTGTCTTGTGGCCAAAAAGACTTTTCTTCTTTCTTCTTTGGTGTGTATGAAATCCTTTTGTAATTCGGATTGCAATCCTAATCCTATTAGGATTTGGAATCCATATGCAATTCGGATTTTGGAAATTCTTACCCCTTCTTTTGGTTTGTGTCCCCATGTTGCATGGTGTGTGACTCATTCTCGTTGACCATATTTGCTCTTTCTAGTGTTTGGCTGAATTGGTTCATTCCTGGTAGTAGTGGTGGTAGGAGTTGTAGTAGTGGTAGATATATCCTCATCACATACTAATTGTGTCTAACAAACTCACATTGGTGCTATAATAATTACCAATTAGTAGTTAACCAGACTAGAGTGACAAATGATCATGTCATACAATCATCAAGGTAGGTATAAATCAAATAGGTTGCATAGCTAATCCCGAAATAATAAAACATTTGATAATTGAATTATCATGCAATAACTTGAATCAAAGTAATTTTGTAAAACTGGTTGCAATATGATCAAAGCACAACTTGCCTTGGAACAAGTCTTGATCTTGGTCTTGAACTAGCTCCACTTCCTCGTATGCTCCCGAAGTATCAGTGTCTAAACGCAAAGAGAGAGAGAGAGAGAGAGAGAGAGAGAGAGGAAATACAAATAAATACAAAACATAGCAACAACAAACTCCAAATATTATAATAAAAATATTGGAAGGTAGGATTTGATTTTAGATGAATTTTAAAACTTGAACGGGCTTAATCGGAGATCGTACGAAGGAGAACAGACTCTCGAAAGTTGGCTCGACTAAGAAATTCGGGAAATAAACAAAGGAGAGAGAGTATAGAGGCAGACAAGTGGGACCAAGGGAATATTCCAGCAATCTTTCTTTTATAAAATTTTGGAAAAAGGCTGAGAGACTGACAAGTGTGGTCCACGGTCTATAGACCGGGTTCGCGGGTCTAGGTCCATGGGTTTACGGTGAACTGAGTCCACGGATTAGAATTGATATGTGGGGTCCACATGCCATCGACTCGGTGCTCGGTGGACTAGGTACACATGGTTTGGATCAAGGGTTTGGGTATGGGTGGCGGCTGATGCGACGGCAGGGCTAGCATGGCGCTGAGGTAGCATCCACGTCGATGACGCGGCGGGGTCAACGACGGCAATAGTTCTACGGCGGCGACAATGGACGATAGCGAACTAAGGGCACCATCGTCCTTACCGTGCCTCGGCGAACACATCTACTGGCTCGGATTGGACGGACACGAACGACAAGGGAGATGACGGCGTGTTTGGCGATGACACTGGCTCGGGTGGACGGCGCGGCGGTAAGGACAACCTCTTCCTAGGATTTGGATGCGTGCATCGGGTTCCTAGGGTCCTAGTGATGCGAATGGGCAGCGCGCGTGGACCGATGGTCACCGGAGACGACCGACAATGAGGGCTTGGGTCTCGGTGAAGTCAGCATTGTAACTGGCTCCGATTGAAACCAAGAGGACGACAAGGAAGAGGAGGACGAGGTGATCCCATAGGGGGCAATGACGAGGGTAGGGACCCACCAACGGCGGAGGACGACGACGACGAAGAGCTCTGGGAGGATGGCAAGGGCGGCGGTGTAGATCCGAAGCTTCGGCACCCTAGGGTTTGTGGTTTTGGTGGTGGCGAGGATTCAATAATCCTCAATTAATGAAAGTAATTATATGTAATATTTATTACCGATAATGGTATTCTTAATAGCCCTCGAAGATACCCTTGGTCGTTAGTATCTACAACAACCAGAGAAGATTTTGATCGCAATGTCTATCATGACCACCTTATGGTTGAAATTAAAGGGCTGTTACAATCGCTTTATGGTCATAAGGTCTCTTATGACCACCTTATGGTCGCAAGGTTTGCTACGACTGGGTCTACTTGTGACCACCTTATGGTTGATAAAACCCACAAACATGCGGACCTTATCGACTAAGGACTCTGTACACTATGCTTATTCACGCGTGGTAGTTAATACACAAGTAGTTTATCTCTGACATAATCGCACATAATTTTTTCTATCTCTGGCATAACCGCATGACGAACGCACAGGAGGATGTCTCCATTACAACAATTGTAACCAACGTGCGCATTCAAGCAACCGTCAAGGTGCTTTCTAACACATAGCATTGCCACCCTTTCAGAAGCTATATAAAAGGGCGATGCCAACAGACATAAGAATTGTATGAAGACACAAGGAAGCCATTAGACTTAGTCTCGGCGGCTTGTTTCACTCTGCAAACTCATTCAATACAAGAACACAGGAGTATGGTTATTATTATCTTCGGAGTAGGCTCGAACTGTCTAAAAAAGCCCCTATCTCTTCTTGCGTAATCTCGAGTATTGTGTTCCCAGCATTTATGTCATAAGATCGATAGTAAAGCATCGACAAGTGGAGGCGAACGAGTTAGGTGCAGGAGTCGAGGGTGGTGGGGCTATTTATGGCCAGGGTTGTCGGTTAGGGTTGGTGTCGACGATCGAATCGCCGATCTTACGAAAATAAACGAGGAAAATGGCGTGGAATATCACGGAATGGAATGGGGTCGCTCTTTATTTATATGAGCTGGATTTACAAGATGTGGCTAAGTACTACCTGAATTACCTTGAATGGAGGAATGCTTAATCAGACAATCGGACTTAGAATATGAGTCTAAGGTGATTATCTAACTCTAATTCCACCGCTTAGGCTTACGTGCATATCTTTGCCTTGGCCTTGTTTTGTGTGTCGCCTATCGTCTCCTTCTTGTCTCTGTCGTTGTCTCTTGTGCTTCACCTTTAAATAACTTCGAAGAGGTGGCGATTACTCTGGAGAAGGCGTCCTGGTGAAGCGTTCTGTTGGTCGGAACGGTAGAGAAGTTAGCAATGTGCTAACTTCCTTGCGATTGCTTGTGAAAAGCTTAACCGTAGGGTGGTTAATAGTCGATGTCTCGGGGTTGTACCATCGCATGGAATGGAGCATTATAACACGTGTTCCATTCATCATACGATAAAAATACCGATTCGATAATTTCTGGCGGTTATCGGTGGGATTAGGCACAAAGCCTCATCAGGCCGAGGTACCGATAAGTAACCTCTGGAATACTAACGACCGGGGAGGTCGTCGGTCTTAGGGGTTTCGACCATGAAAACGTATGGTCTTTTATTATATATTAAAATAATACATAGATGTTTTAATCCTCGTCGGCTAGCCCCGAACTTTAAATGGGCTGAGTCGTGTATATACCTTTTCCGATGAAATCGTATCAGGCGGAACCCATTTAATGTCGTGGTATCTGAAGTGATGCATGTTCACTTTAAAGTTGAGAACTTGCCTTGGGAAGCGAAGAGTTCCTCTGTCGTTTGAACAAAAAAGCTTTTTGTCGGTTGGACTTTTGTAGAAATCCTTGAAAGTATCGGAAGGTTATAAGATCTCCTCTCATTTGGGCTCTTAGAATTTTTATGCTTCCGAATCCTTCGATCCTTTAGCTTCTCGCCAAGAAATCCTCGAGTCTTTTCTGTTCTTCCGACCACAAAGTCTCCAACTTTTGCTACTCATTCTTGAGGATTTTCGCCATGTCGGAGCAGATTACAAAGTGGTTGCCTTGAATTGGGCAAGAAAAACTTCGAGGCCTTGAAGAAGATGGGAATGCTCCGGATAGGAATCGATTAATTGGAGACCGGTGGTGGAGAGCATTTTCGAGCCGTGAAGATGGCGAAATCCTGTTTTCTTGCCTACATCGAATGTGAAATTTGAGACTACCGATACACAAATTCCTCCTCGCGTTCTTGAACATTACGGGGTGGAATTGGTGAATTTATTAAATTCGATCGCAAATATTAGTATTTTCGCATATTTGTGCGAGGCATACACAGGAATACAACCGAACTTGAAGCTCTTTAGTTATTTCTACCGCATGGTGATGGGAAAATCTGCGGCAAAATCTGAGGCGACTCTGGGGAATGCACATTGCGTCTTCATGACGGGAAGGCCGATGAGTACATCTTCATGTCTACGAAATCTTCGTGGTCGTCATGGAAAAATCTTGGTTTTACATAGCGATTCTGAAACGATGGCCTCTACCGCGGAACTAGAGCAAGTGAAAACTCCAAGTGGAAGAAGCGTAAAGAAGGCGAGGATAGTCAAGAGATGGGCGGATGCCATCTCGACTTGCGAGTCGGGGCTTGACTTCGTGGCATGTGGTGAAGGATTTTACCTTCGCCAGATTAGCCCATTGAAGCTCGGACTCATTCCTGCTCTGGTGCCTTGATCGTGATGAAGCTACCTCGAGAAGGTGGTAAGTCTTTGAGATAAATTCGATCGGTATTTTGATTTGATAAATGTATTACCTTAAAATCTGTCTATTCTTCATACATTAAAGTTCTTACCCTGGGGAAGTTAGAGAATGAGTCGGTGATGCGTGCGGGGAGCACGGAGAAAAATTGAATGCCCCAAGATCTTAGCATAACTCCTATTGAAGGAGGCGGCAAGGCTTAAGGTAATTTATTAAATTCCTTTTACTATGTATATACATATATTAGACTAGATCTCCAATCGTGCTCTATATTTGCGATCGGTCGGATTGCGAATCATACAATCTGGTGAGGATCAACGTCCCACCTTGGTTCAGCCGAGTCGTGCCACGAGGCACTTGAAGGAGATGAATCCTCGAGGTAATAGAACATTTTGGAGTCATATATGTACGAAATTTTTTTAGATAAAGGATTTCTTCACCTAATCAAATTTGTTCTTTGATTTGGGTGGATAAGCTGAAGCCCGCAGAATGTAGCTGCGAGGTGTGAACTCGAGTGGTCGTGCACGACCTTACGGTTATTCTTGAAACAAGCGATCTGGAGATTGAAGAAACCACTCCCTCAGGCCGGATAGTCGGGAATGTGGACCTTGACGGCTGGTCGAGGACATAACCGACATCTTGTTGGAGGATGTGAGGTTCAACAAACCTGTTTGGTCGAGAACCGACAAAATTGGAAGAGAAGAAAAGGAAGGCTAGCGGCACAGATTTCTCTCTGGCGTTTGAGTCAAATCCGGAAATTAACAAGGTATGTACAAATGAAAGTGATCGTATAAGTATGTATCTTTAATAATTCCTTGATGATTTGATATTTTGAACTTCCATCTTGGTTTGCATAGGTCTTACGGTGTTAGGTCATTTCAGACCGGGTTCTTCACGAGGACGCTTTGTGGAAGTTCGGCGAGCACTTCTCGGGACAAAGTTCTGAGGAAGTAGTGGTCGAAGAAGCCCCGGCGGTGACAAGAACAGCGGTGAGTTGGATCCTTTGGTGATTGAAACCCCTTACGTGGAGGTAGATGCCTCGAGAGGTCTCAGCGAGTTCGATCCTGCGATAACCCTTCCCAACCTAACAAGTTCCTTTTAGGTCCCGATTCATCGAGGATAAGGAGCTTGATGAGGCGTGGCGAAAGTATCGGATACTCGGCTCAAGATGCACCTGATTTGATTTTTGCGGTTATAATGACCGAACAATTGAATTAAGTATTCTACGACCGGTTACATAACTCTTTTTACAAAGTTTATAAGGAACTTAAGAAAGAGAATGCTAATTGTGTAGCATTTGGTCGAGAACTTTCTTTGTGATCGGAGGATGACCCAATGAGTTAAGGACTTGGAGCAAAAGCACTCGAGTTGGAAAGTAAGAACTTTTCCTTTTAAACTTTGTTTCTTCTTCAATACTTTGCTCCTCTACAATTATTCTCCTTATCGCATTCGATAGATCTGGAGAAAATAAAAGAGGAGGTTGTGGTGAAAGCCAAAACGACTTTTCTTGAAGAAGAAATAAAAGCTAAGGACCGATCATTTCTTTGAAGCAAGTTGACTAAGGACGGTTGATCGTGAAACAACGACCAAATATGAAACACTTAGCAAAACAAATAAAGGTAATATGTAAGTAAACTTGATTTTCCTTCAATGATGCTTGTGTTCATTAAGCGATTTGTTTTTGCGAGCAAATGCAAATGCTAAGCAGAGTAAAAACTACGAAATTTGAAGCGAGGATAAGGAGCGGCTCTTGCTCAAAATATTGATGAAAAGATTCATACTTTGAACAAGATGATCTTTGATTTGGGATCGAGGATCAAGCGTGCCTATCTTAAGAGATCCAATAGAAAATGAACTATTTGGGTCAACTTCTAGGGATCTTAAAGTTACGGTCAAAACTACTCGGACGAATTATGCGGGCCCTAAAAGCAGGTGTTGCAAGTGGAGTTAGTTTTGCTTTGGCAAAACTGAAAGCTTCGACCCTCCATTGATCTCCAAGCTGTTAAAGATGACTTAAGCGCCCCTTTGAGGAGGCGACCAAGTTCATGGAAGAACTCGGGCCACTCGGAGATATAGTTGTAGAGAGATGGAGGTCGAATCTCCGACAAGCGATGAGTTAGGCGGGGAATATTTCTTAGAGTAGGTTCTGCAAGTGTAAAAATATTTGAATATCTATGAAAACTTACCTTTTATGTCATTGACAAAGCTTTTGTTTATCTGTTTGACTTTTTTAAAATTCTCGTATATTTCCTAGCCCCATTGCTTGATAGTAGAAGAGCGTTCTTGTACAAGCGGTGAGCCAAGAAAGAGAATAAAAAGAGGTCATAACCATGTATGTGAGTTTTGAAGGTATGTTTGGACATGTAAGACAAAAGCGATCGTTCTTGATACTAGGAAATCAAATGTGGTCGAGGACGGTATGATTCGACTAGTTATAGATCTTTGTTTGTCATAATGGAAATACCAATCAAAAACACTATATATGGTCGGAAAAAGACTTTGTCAAACTTGACATAAGAAGAAATGCAAATATGTATGCAACAAATTATAAGTGAACTTTGTTTATATCTATTGTCCCATAATCTGGTGGAACTAATGCTAAGACACGAAGGCATATGACACATTTCTTGAAAGCGTGTTCAAATTACATATCCGGTAGTAGCGAGGATCGTAAGAAAAGAACCGTCGCTAGGAAGCTCCTTCGATTAGGCGGGACCACGTGCGAAAAAGGAGAGACTTTGACTAGGAGGCTTTCCGTGTCGACCGATGAGCAGGACAAGAATAGACGAGAATCGTGAAATAATGAAGCATAATCTTCAAAATCGTAAGCATATCATTCATGAGATAGGTAGTTGTGTGGTGCTCGATTACTCATTTTCTTAAAAAAAAAAGTGTAGTCGTGGCGTGGGAATCATTTGAAAAAAATGCTCACGACTAGGACCATAGAGTATCGAGAGATCCTTATAAAGGATATCGGAGAAAAATATCTTCTCGACCGGACTAACAATAATAAGCGACGAGAATGTAGGTGTATATATATAAGCAAGGTTGCACTTCTTAATTAATTAATGAATTTAATGAAATTGAAATTGAAAGAAATGAAAGAATGAAAATTAAACATAGAACTTACGCAATTGATCGATGTTCCAAGAATTTGACAAAATTTGCCCATCGAGACATAGCCAATCGACGGAACTGGTCGGGTTACGCCGACCACGATGTAAGGACCTTCCCATTTAGGAGAAAGTTTATTGCGATTTGTTTGGCTCTGAATTTTTACGAGAACCGGATCACCTCTGACAAAGGTGCGGTGCACCTTCGACTATGGTACCTTCGCATGGCTTGTTGGTAGGCTGCGATCGTACAAGGGCTTGGTTTAAATCGTTCTTCAAGGAAATCGGCGTCGTCGAGTCGTCGTTCATTCGATCATTTTCGTCAAAGCGATCGGTTCGGCGAGCCAATTTTGAGTTACGGAGGAAGCATGGCTTCAAACACCATAAACCAAAAGAATGGAGTTTCACGGTCGCACGGTAGGTCGTGGTTGAACGGCCCATAACACGAGGGAAGTTCTTTAACCCAAGCGCTGACCGTTTGATTAAGCGGTGAATACTCGGCGTTTGATCCCGCATAAGGATACCATTAGCCGCTCAAGCGCTCCGTTGCTCTGCGGATGTACCTTGAAGCAAAATGAATTTTGACACTAAGTTCATCGCAGAACTCACGGAATTGACTTTGGAGGCGGGAACCATTATGCTGTGATGATCTGTTGGGTACACCAAATCAGCGTGATCACATTTTTCAAGAGAAATCTCTTAGCGGCCTCGGTTGTTATTTTAACAATGGCTCGGCTTCAATCCATTTTGTAAGCGTGTCAATCATGGCGAAAAAAATTGAAGCCGGGTGCTCTTAGGAAAGGTCCCGAATGTCTAGTCCCAGGTTGCAAAAGGCCAAGAAAGAGAATTGTTTGTAAGGCTTGTCTTTGGTGATGTACTTATCGACTATGAAACCGACATTGTACACACTTCGTCACAAGCTCTTTTGCATCATGAAGGCGGTTGGCGATAATAGCCTTCTTAGGAAGGCTTCTGACCACCGGGGTTACAGTAGGAATGGTGTGCTCCTGAGCGCCTTCATGGATTTGGTTAGCAATCTAATGCCATCCGTTTGAGATATGCATCTCATCAACACTCCATGAGATCTCGTTTATACAAGATACGTTCGATTAGAGTGTATGATTTGGCTTTTCGTGCTATACGATCGGCCTCTACATCATCTTCTGGAATTGTGTCATCTTTGAAGATAATTGTAGATCGATGTCATCCGATCTCTACCGTGATCGTGGCGGTAGCCAATCGTCAGCGACACGTGGAGCATCCATGTTTCCTTGATTAGTTTGTTCAACTTGCAAAGAATCATGTATGTTCTCGGAAGGCTCAACTCCGAGGGTGAATTGAGTTGCTCGAGAAAAACTCGGCGGGGCGGTCGACCTCGTGGAGGCCATCCGTGCCAAGCTGTGCGCGAAAGTTTTCCTTTCTAGGAATATGTTGGATCTGAAAACCGAAGAAGTGCTTTTCAAGTTTTCGTACTTCCGCGGATAAGATGACATCTTGGTACTCGAGCATTGATACTCTTTCCCCTTGATTAGCTACTAGTTGAGAATCGCCTTTCACTAATGTCTGCGAATCCGAGCGAGCAGCTGCTCGAGTCCTGCCGATAAACCTTCATATTACGCCACATTATTGGTGGCGGGAAAATTCTTGGATGGCGTACTTGATGTGTTCGCCCGATGAGGGATATCAAGACCCTCCGGCCCGATCCTTGTAACATCAAGGCCGTCGAAATACATTGTCCACTCGTCGTGGTGTTCGTACTCGGGTCCTTGGGTGGGTTCGAGGTTTGTCCATTCGGCAATGAATTACGCTATTGCACAGGACTTTATTCTTTGTTAAGTGAAATAAAATGGAGATCGAGCGCCCTAGCTCGACCGCCCATTTGGCTATTAGTCACGATGATTCCTGTTTCCAAGGACTTGACCAAGGGATATCCGGTAGGTACGACCACTTTGTGGGCTGAAAGTAGTGCCTTAGCTTCCTTGAAGACATAAGGAGGCCATAGAGCAACTTTTGTACTGTGGGTATCTTTCCTTTGGTCCATGTAAGACTTAAACTACGTAATAGGTGGTCGTTGGATATTATTCCTTTCTACAACCTGTACACGCTAAGCATGCGTGGTGTTCTTTGCCCGTAAATTAGCAATGTTTCTCCGATCTCGGAGAAACTAAGACAAAGTACTCGTAAGGTACTTTTGAGTTCCTCAAAGGCATCGTTTGCCTCTTTAGTCCCTCGAAACTCCCATGTTTCGAAGAAGTTTAAAGAAAGGTAATCCTTTTTCCCTAATCTTGCTATGAAGCGACTTATGACGCCATCTGACCGATTAGTTTTGGACTTCCTTCTTAGTGGTCGGGCGCATGTCAGTCGATGGCGCAATTTTTCTTTGGATTAGCTTCAATACCTCTAGCGAAACTAGGAAACCAAGCGGTTTTCAGTGAAACTCGAACACACACTTTTAGGATTTAACTTGAGGTTATGTCTTCTCAAGTTGTTAAAGGTTTCTTGTAAGTCGGGAATGTGGTCGTCGGCGTTGGTGGTCTTCTGACGGATCGTCAACATAAGCTTCTAGATTCCGACCGATTTGTGGACTAAAGTTTTTGCATCAACCTTTGAAAAGTTGCACCAAAGCATTTTGAGACCAAATGGCATCTTAATATATGATAAGTACCATATGGGGTGATGAAGGAAGTTTTCTCCTCATCTTCTTTACACATACTAATCTGGTGGTACCACGAATACGCATCTAAAAAACTTAGTAACTTCGCACCGAAGTAGAGTCTACTAGTTGATCAATGCGGGGAAGGGAAAGTCATCCTTCGGACAAGCTTTATTAAGATCTGTAAAGTCGATACACATTCGCCATTTCCATTATTTTTCCTAACCATTACGAGATTAGCAAGCCCTTGTGGGTGGTTGACTTCACGAATAAATCTGCCTGGAGAAGCTTGTCAATCTCATTGGATTGCTTCCTTCGATCGGGTGCAAAGCGTCGTAGTTTACGCTTGATCGGTTTTTATCGGTGGAGAGCAAGCACGTGCTCGATCACCTCCGGGGACTCGGGCATATCGGACGCTTGCCAAGCAAACCGTCTTGATTTGCTCGGAGGAAGGAGGCGGCGACTCTTCCTATTTAGGGTCGAGTCTTGCCCGACCGAGAATCTTGCGGGTGGTTGGATCTGGTTGTCTGACCCATGTGACGACTTGTATTTGTCGGGAAGCGCTTTTGTCGAGTAGTACCTCCTTGATGCAGTCGGATGGTTTGGGCGTCATCTTTGGCCGAGTGCTTGACTGCATGGGAGCGGATTAACCTCTCGGTGGAAGTTCATCAACGATGCAAAGGATTTCGATCGCATCGTAAGCCATTTTCGATCTCCTCGGTGTGATGACTCCTTCGGCCGGCATTTTCAAACTTTGATAACCGTAATCGTGGCTATCAAGAATTTTGCTAATCTTTGGTCGCCAGAGATTCCGTTGTATCTTGGATTAAAGTTTACTACATCAAGCGGGATCTTCTCTGTTCGAAATTGTCGGGTTTTCCAAGCGTCACGGTAAGAAACTTGTCCTATCGGTTTAGCGGTAGAACCGGAACTATGCCATGAAAAGCATATTTCACGAGGTTTCACCTTTGACATGGGGACTGCATTTCTTCTAAAGCTCCTACAAATAATATATTCAAGGAACTACCCCATCCACTAAGACCGATTAACTTGAGCAATTATTAATAGTTGGTTCAGCGGCGATGGGGAACCTACGGTCGAGTCGATGGGATGGTGCGATCGTCTTTCTTTGAAGAAATTGCGGTGTCAGAGCCACTTGAGTGCTTGATTACAGTTGGAGATTCGACGAGGTTGACCTCCGCTCCATAGCCTTGAGATAGCGTCTGGACTCGTATGAAGAAGATCCTCCAAAAATCATGTTGGTGTGTGTTGGGGATCTGGTACTCCATCTCCTCGTCGCCATCCTTGTCCTTTTTGGAGCTCGTTTCTCCATGTTCTGTATTCTGAAAATGGTCCTTTACGCATAATAATCCTCCAGTTTCTTACGCGGACACGGCAGTCTTGTGATCATGCCCACCTTCTTTGGTGAAGTGGACACCACTTCTTATTAAATGCTGAAATCCTTGGTCGGAACTTTTGCTTTGCTTGGCCGGCATAGTCCTTCTTGCCCTTCTGATCTTATGCAGGCGGCGACTTCTTTGTCGTCGGTCTGCGGTTCTTTTTCTTCTTGAGAGACTTCTTGTTCTTTTTCTCTGTTTGTCGGGCCATCGGGTGGGGAATCTTGTCTTCCGATCGATGGCTTCACACCACTCGATTGCTTCACTAGCGATGGCATATTTGTCGCCATATCAAAAAGCTCAGCGGTTGTTCTTGGAGGGTTCATTGCTATGTCCTCCGTAAACCGCCGATTCCTTAGACTGTTTTAAAAGCTTTGAATAACGAGAGGACTCTGCGACTTGGGTATAGAGTTCTGAACTTGGTGAACCTCTTGATATATTGGCGTAAAGTCTCATCGAGATCCTGTCGGATTACGTGGAGATCGTCCTCCTTCGAGGCGGTCGTCGTACCACTGGAAGTTGGCAATCGAGAAGATCGCGAGTTGTTCCCAAGTATATATGGATCCGGCCGGTAAGTTTAACAACCACGGCCAAGGCGGACCCTTGAACACGGTGGGTAAATAGTTGGCCATTACATTCTCATCGCCACCAGCAGCCACGATAGCGGTGGTATATATTTGGAGAAATTCAATGGGTTTTGAGTTCCATTGAATTTGTCCAAGTTGGCCGATCGGGCAAGCTAGGCCAATATGACTTGGAGCCAGATGAGAAGGCTCGACAACACTGTGATTGATTCATGGCGTCTTCTCAGGAAGGTGCGGATTATGTCGATGGGAGACCGATCCCTAAGATGGAGCAGCTGGAACTCCGGTGTATGCCGATCCGATCGTGGACATTGATATGATGTCCACGACCGCCCATAATTCAAGCGATGTCGGAGATCGTTAGGTCCTAGTGGTGGTTCTTCTCGGCCTTGATGGGGAGTATCCTCTTGAAATAGCCTTCTCCTCGTGACTCCTTGGTGGAATCGTCGAGGAGGTCTTGGTATCGGCGCTCTCTGGTATGACCATCTTTGTCCCCTCTTGAGGAGGCGTTGGGGCGAAGTCCTAGTCGACTTCTGAACCCCTCTGTTCTCGTCGCTTCCGTTATTTGCATAGTGCATTGGAGAATTTGGATGCGACCTATGAGTTATACAAAACTAGGCGTTCTGCTAAGCGGGATCGGAATTATTAACATGTTTTGAATCGTCGCAAGTTTTGTCTGATTCTGAAGGTCTCGAATTAGTTCATCTTGATGGTGCGTGGGTGTCGTCTGTCTGAACCTTCCCGACCGGTTTGTTCGATCTGTCGGTCACTCTGGGTGGGGCGATGCGAGCGAGTTAAGCGATTGGCGTCGATTAGTTCCGTTGCCTCCGGAAGTTGGTGCTTAGCGGCCGGATCATCTCTAACAACACGTGATGGCGTGGTAGAGAGTGTAGGACCGTCGCGAGGCATCTTGATCTTCATCTCCGATCGCGTTGACCTCGTGCTTCTAGCATTGATCTTCGATGAGCTTCCATCGTAACTAATGGAGAGCTTGTCGATTATACGCGAAATTTTCCACGATGGAATCGGTCGGAGATGAGCACTTCACGAGGTCTTCTCGGCTGATCAGATGAAGCTGCCGTCGTATCTTTGAGTGTGATCATCCCCCATGGCCTCTGACCGATGGAGGTTTATCGACACCGTTACGGTGACGGTTGACTCTGGAATTGCGAAGCGAAGGAGAGTATCTTTCGACCATGATTTCATCAATGGTATATAGTTTTCGGGTGATGAGGTGAAACTTCTTCACTGTTTCGCGGTCGAAAAGGCGGGCTTGGAGAGATCCTCGGCATTCGAACTGGTGGAGCGGCGGTTCTCTGGTTCGCCACGGTAGTGGCGGCGCATCTTCATCCATCCGATCGACCTCGCTAACGTCGGCGGCGTGCGGCGGTGAGGAGGATGACTTGCCATTTTCTTCCATGGCGGCGGATACATCCTTCCATGTCGAGGTTGGCGTAGTCCGCCGTCGAACCGATTTTCCTCATCCCAAACTCGGGCATAGTCGCATGGCGATTGCGAGTTTTTGGCGAGATTTTCTTGGCGAAAAAAAAAAATTCTTGAAACTTCGCCTTCTTCCCCCGGATGGCGCCCGGTGTCGGCGATCGAATCGCCGATCTTACGAAAATAAGCGAGAAAATGGCGTGGAATATCACGGAATGGAATGGGGGTCGCTCTTTATTTATATGAAGCTGGATTTACAAGATGTGGCTAAGTACTACCTGAATTACCTTGAATGGAGGAATGTGTCGAGACATCGGACTTAGAATATGAGTCTAAAGTGATTATCTAACTTCTAATTCCACGCTTGAAGCTTACGTGCATATCTTTGCCTTGGCCTTGTTTTGTGTGTAGCCTATCGTCTCCTTCTTGTCTCTGTCGTTGTCTCTTGTGCTTCACCTTTAAATAACTTCGAAGAGGTGGCGATTACTCTGGAGAAAGCGTCCTGGTGAAGCGTACGGTGGTCGGAGCGGTAGAAAGTTAGCAATGTGCTAACTTCCTTGCGATTGCTTGTGAAAAGCTTAACAGTAGGGTGGTTAATAATCGGTGTCTCGGGGTTGTACCATCGCATGGTTTGGAGCGTATAACCGTGTTCCATTCATCATACGATAAAAATACCGATTCGATAATTTTCTGGCGGTTATACGGTGAGGATTAGGCACAAAGTCTCATCAGACCGGTACCCGATAAGTAACCTCTGGAATACTAACGACCGGGGAGGTCGTCGGTCTTAGGGATTCGACCATGAAAACGTATGGTCTTTTATTATATATTAAAATAATACATAGATGTTTTAATCCTCGTCGATTGTACGTGGGCGTCGAAAACTAGAGGCGATGGCGTAGTCGGATTAGATGCGGCTCGGGAACAATGATGAATAGTGCCGGGGTCCGCTCGGCGATGGCAAGCAGTGGCGTGGGGACATGTGGCGCTGCTTGGCGGGACACAATGATGCCTTGAGTTGGGCCGGCCCAGGCTATGCTTGGGGAGAAAAAAGCGGCCAGTGGCAATTAAATTTGGTGGGAGAAAGAGAGAGAAGTGGGACGCGGAAGGAATGTGGCCCACTAAGCCTTTTGGAAGTTTTAAATAGTTTTTGTTTTCTTTAGAGAATACAGGAAAAAGGGAAAGGCCATGAAAATTAGCAAATAACTTGGAAAATTCCCAAAACAATCTGGAAAATACTTTCAAGCACAAGGAACTCAAATAAAATAGTTTTAGAATTAATTGATGTTTGGATTATTCACATTAAATCATTTTAATTTCTAAAATTTCCAATTAAGCTTATTTAAACTCAAATAAAGTTAGTGAAATTTTTCATAGGGCTAAACTACCTAAAAGAATTTTGAAAGCTCGAAATATGAGATGTTACATCACTTCACTGGCACTTGACCTGGGAAGAAAGGTACACATTTGTTGAATTCTTTTTATTATTTAATTTTTTTTAAAGTTATTTTAAAGATAGTCTTTTCTTAACTTTATTTCCAATTCTGATATCTTTGATCAAGCCACCACTTGTGGAGTGACAAAATAACACTGTTACATCAGCCCATATCTGAACAAGTTCTTGTCATGCCACGACGTGACAGTGTTGTTTAGTCACGCCATGACCAGTGGCGTGACAAAACGTGCTATTTTAGTGGACTTATCCTATAACATGATAATGTTGTTTTGTCACGCCACGGGTGACGGCGTGATCTAAAGGATCGGAATTGGAAATAAAGTTCGCTGGGGTTAACTTTAAACCAAAATTTTAAAAAAAAGTTAATTAATAAAAAAAAGTTCGTCCAACTGCTCAACCTGAGGGCAACACTCCAGCTCTACTTGTCAATGTATTCTGAGTCGGCAATGCAGTGTACATATTCACGTAGTTTCTCATGAAAACTCATAGCAACTGGTGTGTCACTTATGAACTTAGAACTGTCTACACAGCAGAAGTTTCTTATGAAATATCACGCTTCCAAGTTCCAACTCGCACGGATATCTTTTCGTGTCCGTAGCGTGGATTTACACCTCTTTTTCTATGGATGTCAAGGTTGATGGATCTAAGCAAACACCTACTGTTATTCTTCAGTACTTCTCAACTTGAGAATCTCAAGTGGCAAGAACTCTCATTGTAGTCCAGATCTTTTTGTTGTTGTTGTTTGCCTTTGAATTTTCCCTCTTTTAAGGAAGGGAGCATATCAGAGCAACTGGTCTAGTCGCAGTCTGTCATTTTACTTCAGTTGAATGGGAGTGCCTCTCACCAGCCCTAAGACAATTCTTTGTTTCTTTGCTTCTTTTTGTACTTTTCCAATCAGAGTTGCAGGACTTCCGAGTACATTCCAAAGTACCATATCTTATTGGGAAGCTTCTGCAGTTCTTCTTGGCCTCTCATGTTTTGTTATTTGACCGGAACATTACACATCCCACTGCCCCTCTCTGTGTTTGGACCCTGCTTTAGTTTCTTTATTCTCATCTTCTTGATAATTTTCCAGCAAAATTCAATGTCCCGAAGCTCTCATGAAAGTGCGTAACAACTGTTAGGAAACATGGGCCTGGGACTTACAGGTCTGATCCATAGTGAACTCCTCATTCACATATAGACTATATATAAGAAGGGACCCCTAACTATTGTACATACCTTTGAGAAGAGGAATAAAGAGAAAGAAAGAAGTCCTCCCATATCTCTGTGTTCAATCTACTTTCTGTACTTGCATTATTATGTGTGATTCTCCTACGTGGTATCGATCGGACTGGACTCGCCAGTGACGGTTTCTCAACACGTTATCAGTACGACTACGCTCTATGGATTGAAGAGGTAATCGTCGAAGCGTCACTCGTAGATTGATTCGTTTCTAGATCGCTTTCAATTCCACAAATTTGACTTCGTAGATTATTTTCAACGGTGCAAATCCGCTCTAATCTACCGCGAGCCGACTTGAAGTCACCGGCCAAGCTGATTGTTAGATTGCATGAAGGAGTAGATGTCGATTGCACTGTAGATTGCATTAACAAAGAAAAAGAAAAAGAAAAAACGGCGCCGGTGCTCGCATGCAGCCGTGCCGTCATGACGCCCGCACGCGGCCGCATCCCACGCCGCCTCCATGCGGCCGTGCCTACGTCGACTGAAACGCGCCGCGGCGCCACCCGCGCCGCCATCGCCGCCACCCTTCTTGCCTCTTGGTCCCTGCGGCCGTGTCACCGTCGGCCCCGCACATTGCCTCGCCGCCGCGGCGCCGCGCGCTTCCGCGACCCGCCGCGGTCGCGCCGCGCCTCGTTGGCCCCTCACGGCCCATGCCTCGCCGCCCCGCCGTCGCCCATCGCTTTGCCGCGTGGCCCCACGCCGCCATCGACCACCAGGGCTGGCGGCGGCAGCGTAGCGGCCGGCGCCCGCGCACCATCGCCGCCGGCTGGTGTCTGACCACGTAGCGCGCGCTGCGTTGGAAACGCCGTTAGTTGCTGAGCCCGTGCGTGCCGCCGTCTTTGCCGACCTCGTGGCGCCACCGAGTGACGTGCCACTGTAACCGCCCGCGCGACCGCCGCCGCCGCCACGCATGGACGCAGCGTGCCCACAATCGTGCTACTCTGCTGGCGCTCGCCGCGCCGTCTAAAGCCGTACGCGTAGCGCAGCGGCCAATAACCCGCCCTGCCTGACGGCCGCCTTATCACTTGCCCAAGCCGCGACCCGCTGCCGCTCGCCGGCCGCGATAAGCGCCACCGTCTTGTGCCACCGTTCCGACGGTCGCGCCGCCATCCCGCAGACGCACAACCACCTCGTGCCGCACCGACCGCCTTGCACCTCCCCGGCCTGGAGCCGTCGCTACATTGGGGGATAGGGTAGAGGAAACCCTACCCCTTGCGCCAGTTTTTGACCAGGCCGTCTTGGGCCCGTTTGGGCCAAGGAATAATAGGTCCAACCGAAAGAAATTCGGGAAAAGATAAAAAAAGAAAAAGGTAACCGAAAAGAAAAAGAAATTTGCAAATAGGCCCTCAGGCTTTTTGAAATTGCGCAAAAAAATTTCTCAAAACTAAAAATTAGCACTTTAGCCCTTGAAAAATACAGAATTCACTGAAAATTCATATTCCAGTAGTGTTGGTGTTTTAGAACCGAACTTACGTAAAGATTGTTTGATTCGAAGGTTCCCCCTATGCTCAAATCACGTAGAGAGAGGCAACACGGGGGTTTTTATACAAGTTCGGACCTTCTTCCAGGGAGAATAACAACCCTACTCCTATGTGTATGTATTGAGTATGCTGGATCACAATATCAAGATAAAGACTAGAATAAGGCGTCTGGTGCCCTTGATTCCTCCTTTCCTTTTTCTCCTTCTCTGATGATTCTGCCTTTTATAGTACTCAGAGTGTGCTGCTGTTCTTCCAGTCCAAAGGGCGCTTTAATGCTTCAGATTATGAAGCCGCTACTAGAGATTATTATGAGAGTTGTAACGTTCCCACGTCGCGAGGCAGTTATCACCATGACAGGGAGTTGATTCGTGCCATTATTCCAAAGAATAACAGCGTAGTTTATTGCACATATCTTTAAATATGGTGCGGAAGATTGCCTGGTCGATTAGGCCCATATGTCTATAAGCCACATCGACTAGAGACTGGTCGTAGAAGAGCTTAAGACTAGGTGGTGGTCGTAGAATAGCTTATGAGCATAAACTGATCATAGGAGAGCTTACGATCAAGACATGGTCATAGAAAGACTTACGACTATGAGGCGGCCGTAGAAGAACTTACGACCTCTAGCTTCTCACTTATGAATATTAAGGGGTATACTTAGGAACCATATGACGTCGTTATTATCCATAATATGAATTACAGATGAATAATTAAATGAGGATTATTATATCCTCGTCATCTAGCCCCCCAGCTTCAAGTGAAAATAACTTACTTGGGAAAGGAGCAGTAGATGATCTTACGGCAGTAGATGATCGTAGAGAGGTGGTCGAAGGAAAAACTCTTCGACTGGTGTTTCATTTGACCAAAAATTGACTTGGTTAAGAAGGTTGTAGAGAGACTGACGACTTACAAGATGGTCATAGGGGATCTTACGATCACATAGTATTCGCAGTACTGTAGTCGGAAGTAAATTCTTTCTGACTGTTGTTACTTTTGACCAGAAGTAGACTTGGTCAAGAAGGTAATTTCGCTTGAGGTGTGAAGATAGGCTCAGTTTTCTCGAGCAGACAAATTTAAGAATTTGAATTGACTCTCACAGACCTGTCTGTTGGAGCGGTTCCCGAAGCGGTGGCAACCGTTGGGTTGCCACGTCTTTAACTCAGGCGTGCAGTTATAAATACTTACCATGGGTGAGGCTTAAATTTTTTACCTTTCCCAAATTGCTCCTACTGTTCTTCAAGTTCTTGCGCTCTCCACTGTCGACCAAATCGACGCTCTCCTGAAATCTTCCCAAATCCAAATCTCCGATCCTTGAGAGAGATGGCCGGAGCCACTTCCTAATGGGTCGAATCGGAGATGGATGCGACCAAGATCAAGGCTTTGGTCACCTCTGAGAAGATCCCGAAGAGTCAGTTCGTGAAGTGGATCGAGGCTGCTGGGCAGCATTGGCCGTCAGGGGAGATTGGGCAAATCCCTATCTTCTAGGCGTTTTGTGAGTGTGGCTTTCGGTTGCCCGTTCACCCTTTCCTCACCCTTGTACTCGAACACTTTGGTGTAGAGTTGGTGAACCTTGTTTCCAATTCCATCATGATGTTGGGCGTGTTCGAGTACTTGTGTGAGGCCTACATGGGGATTTTGACCAACTTGGAGTTGTTCTAGTACTTCTATGGAATGACCAGGCTGGCCGGAGTCGTCGGTAGTTGTAGTCTGAAGCTCCACGACGGTAAGTTGAAGGAGTACATTTAGATGTTCACCTGGTCGTCGTGGCCGGGATGGAAGAAGAGGTGCTTCTATTGGGAAATAACCAATGATGATAGCCTCTCCTTCGCCGGAAAGCCAGCCAAGAAGATCTCTACTTGGGATTCGTCTCCCAAGGAACTTGGTCGGATTGCCCCCTTTACTTAAGCCATCAAAGACTTGAAGGAAGAGGAGCTTACTGGATGGCACGTGGTGAAGGATTTCATCACGCGCCGCATTAGCCCTCTGAAGAAGGGAGCTCATCCCATGTGGAGGTATTCGGGGTTGTAGGACCCGACTAGAGACTATGAGGAAGGTAAGTAAACTCCTAGTCTTAGCCTTCTTTCTGTTAATTTTAGACTTGGCTTATTGAAAGTTTACTTGCTCCTGTAGACCTCTCACAAGAGGAGATTGACGCTCGGGTCAAGCTCATTTGTGAGAAGTCCCCGCCATTGAACATGGTGGCTCCTCAGATTTTGGTGGACCTGCCCGCAGAGGACAAGATATAGCGCCTAAAGGTAATCAAGAATTGATTTCATCTTTAGGAACTTGTAGTTGTAGAATAACTTACAACTAGGTACTGGTCGTAGAAAATCTTACGACCAGGGGGTTGCCGTAGAAAACTTACGACAAGATAATGGTCGTAGAAAAACTTACGACCGCTTTGTAATATCTCTCTTTTTGATTCTTGTAGAAAGTACGCATGGAAAACCATCGGGACGACGAAGAAGTCGTACTGATGGTTGTTGGTGCGGTAGTAGAGCAGTTTGATTCTCCCCCAGCCAAGAGACATTGGCTCGTGCAAGTCACTGACAAGGGAGGCCCAAGTTTGAGCTCTTTTGACCCGACTAGGCCTTTTGCAAAATTTGCTGTGGATTTGGGTGCTGCAGCAGAGGTTGCGGCGGTCAAAGCGCTCAAGCCTCTCAAGTGTAAAGCCTCCAAGACCAAGGTACCCTTCTATTATGACAATAAGACTTTTGCAGTTTCTGCCTCTCGTGGCTTTGTTAAGCAACAAGAAAAGGAGAACTGGAAGAGTTTCATGTCTTTTGTGAAGGAAACAGCTGCATTAGCAGTACCTGTGGTCGAGGGAAGTGCCGCCCTTGAGGTGGTCGAGTCAAGTCTCGGCCACTCGGAGAGCTAGGAGGCTTAAGGAGCGGTAATTCTCGCTCAAGACCCACGACCAGACGTAGTCGTGGATGTCCCCATTCCTCAACTCGAGTCTCAGCCAGATGTGGTTGAGAAGAAGTCGAAGAAATCTTCCTTAGGGAAGGTTTCTTCCAAATTCAAGATCAAGTCCGGCACGCGAAGGTATGTAGAAAGACAAAAGTGTAAGAACAATATTTATCTTTTGCTCTTTACCATTTAACGTGTTTTCCCTTTTTTCATGATCTTAGCTCGGCTCCTTTAACCACCAAGGACGTTCCTGTCAAGGAACCCACTACCATCTCTCCAGTAGTTGGAGAAATGACAGTGGCAGTGGTCGAAGGATCGTCCGCTGTCCGAGTGGTGGACGGTGCCGTTTTTGCCTAAGTGGCTATGACCACTAAGGTGGTCGTGGAACCAGAAGCGAAAATGGCAGAGGTAGCGGTGGAGGCATCTGGCCATGAGGGTAAAGCACTCGATCACCGCGCTGGGAAGGAAATCATCGTGGATGATCCTCCCAGCCCCCAAGGTCAAGCTTTTGATGCCGCTACCACCGAAGAGAAGAAGGGTTTGAATTCTTCAACCATTCCTTCGGATTCTTTGTTTCTGCTACCATCGTAGGATCTCGCGCGTTTAGATCTCGCGCTCACGTTCCTCACCCTAAGGACATTCCCAATAGGGGGGATGTTTTTGATGACGAGCATCTCAAAAAGGTGTGGTGGGATCGAGTTCAAGAGATCGACGAGCTGAAGAACCCTACGATGGTAGTATCTTCGTTTGCTAGAACGACCATGAATGTAAGTACTTGATGTTCGGTATTCACATATATGTCTTTTCTCGCCTCTTACTGTCTTTCTTTATGCATAAAGCATTGGAGCAAATTGTTATTGTTGTTGAGTACAATAGACAACTTGTTCAGCTCTGACAGGAGAAGACGGTACTCTGCGAGCAAGCAGAGAGATGGTAAGTAACTGGTACTCGTAGTCATTTTATGTTTCGACCATTTATACAGTACTTACGGGGATTGCCGTAGAAGATCTTACGACTAGGTACTGGTCATAGAAAAACTTACGACCAGGTACTATCGTAGAAAAACTTACGACTAGGTACTGGTCATAGAAAAACTTACGACTAGGGTGTTGTCGTAGAAAAGCTTACGACTAGGTTTCATCCATAGAAGAATTTACGACAAGGTTTCGGTCGTATAAGAACTTACGACAAAGTTTTGGTCGTAGAAGAACTTATGACCCCTTGTTTTATGCTGATGTCGACTCTTTTCCTCTGTAGGTTTAAGAGCGGTGAAAAATCCTTAGCTGATTCGCTCGACTTTGAGAAAGCCGAGACGAAAAAGCTAAGAGAAGAATAAAGACCTCCTGAATAAGCTTCAGGAGGCAAACTCTGCAATCCAAAGGTTGCAGGGACAAATAAACGGTAAGTGCTGAACTTAAAGCCGCTTACGACTTATCTTTCTTTTTCTAACTCTTATTCTTTTTCAGAAAAAAAGGTCGAAGTGGGGAAGCTCGAAACCGAGGTCAAAGAAAAGACCTTGGTTCTTCACGAGATTACCCGCATCGCCAAAGAAAAAGACCGAGAGGTCCAATCGTGGGAGGAGTGCCATATGAAAAGCACTGCTTCTCACGATGAGGAAGTTAAGAAGCTAGATTCTCGACTAGCTGGTAAGTAAAACTTTACCTGTGATCAGTTTTATTTCCTTTCGAGGTCATTTTATTTGACTGATCTTATTCTTTTAAGAGCAAGCAGTACAAATAAAATGACTCCGTGAGGCTTCGATCATAATTAGGAGGAGATGAAGTTCTTGAAGGTCAACCTCCAAGACAACATTTCTCTTCTGAACAATGTACTCGGTGGGCTTTATGCTAAGGGAATCACTCCTCGTGAAGACACGATGATTGCCCACTCGAGTGCCATTGGTGACCAAGTCGGAACTTTGCACGAGTTGGTGACTACTCTGAAGATGAACCAAGTCGATTCGATAAAGGAGGCGGTCGAAGAGGGAATAAGTTTTGTTTTGGCAAAACTTAAAGCTCATGACCCCAGCCTTAATCTGCAACCCGTCAAAGACGACTTCGACTGCTCTGAAGCAGAAGCGGAGTGGTTAATGACGGAAATGTAGCCGATCGTCGAGGAAATCACGGAGGATATGCAAATAAGATCCCCCTTGTCAGAATAGTCTGTACTTGAATCCTGTAAAGACAAGTTTTTTTTTGTTGTTGACATATATAATCCTTTTTTCTTTTTGCAAATCATCTTGTCAAGTAGTTAGTAACTCATAAGATAATGAATGGAAAAAGAGATTAAGACTAAGAATTGAAGTCATATTAATAATTTTATCCTAGCCCCCGACTATTTGCTTGGTTTATTTAGATAAATTAGGTAAATAGTGTAAAATGGGTCTTCTTAAAAAGAGATGTTTATCTAACTTATAGTTTTTCGATCTCGATTGTCTTGCACTGGTCGAAAGTGTAGGAACGAGTCGACACAACGAAGTTCCTTCTAGTGGGTAGGACCACGTGCTGAATGGAAAGGCTTCGACTAGGTGAAGTTACCTTCTCCGACCAGTTTAATCAAACCAAGAACGATCAACTTGAGTTAAACAAACGTCTGGAGTGCCTTTAAAAATTCGTTCAACTCATTCTAGTGCACTCGGTAGGTTCGCTTTAGTAGCAAGAGTTGGAAATAGGACAACGCTAGGAAGTTCTTTCTAGTGGGCAGGACCACGTGCAGAGAGGAAAGTCTTCGACTAGGTGTTGTCTCTTCCTCCGACTAGTTGAAACAAAACAAGTTTATCAGAAGTAGTCAAGCAAATTGAAAAAGTGTACTTTACTTAGTTTATTTTTCAAAAATGAATGAAAAAATAATCTAAGATACTAAGAGTTGGCTTGAAAATTTTACGACCATGTGAATTGAACCCAAGTCCTTTGTATTGGCAGCAAAAAGGAGGAGCGAGTCGACACTAAGAAGTTCCTTCTAGTGGGCTAAACCACGTGTAGAAAGAAAAGGCTTCGACTAGGTGATGTCGCCATCCATTCGACCAGTGTAAAGAAAGCTTGAGTACTGGTTTTAGTAGTACTTACGACCAGTTAATGATCAAAAAATTATCAAAGCGCTACTCAAAGTAAGACAATAAAGATAGAAAGAACCTGATACTTTATTGTAGGGTTGGTCGGTTTACACATAAAATTTGCGAATCTGGTCGATGTTTCAAGAATTGGAGAGAATTCTGCCATCTTCCATTGCCAGTCGTACCGAACCTGATCGCATAACTTCGACCACAGTGTAAGGACCTTCCCATTTGGGGGAGGGGGGAAGCTTGTTCCGATTAGACTGTGATTGAATTTTCCTCAAAACCAAGTCACCTGCAGTAAGGCTGCGAGGTTGGACCTTACGATCGTAGTATTTGCGCAGGGCTTGCTGGTAGACTTTTGAACGGATTAAGGCTTGATTTCTCTTCTCTTCGAGCAGGTTAATGTCATCCGCTCGAAGTTGTTCTTGGATTGACTCGTTGAAAGTTTTGACCCTTGTTGACCTGATCTTTAGTTCTAGTGGAAGCATGGCTTCGGCACCGAAAACTAGGAAAAAAGGTGTTTCACCTATAGCCCGACTAGCAGTCGTACGAACTGCCCATAATACGAAAGGGAATTCTTGTACCCAAGCCCTCGAGCGCTTAAAAAGCTGGTCGAAGACTCGAGTTTTAATTCCCTACATTATTTGGCCATTCGCTCTTTCGACTGCCCCATTGCTTTGGGGATGGGCAACAGAGGCGTAACATAGCTTGGTACTCAATTCGTCGCAAAATTCTTGGAATTTTGCGCTCGAAAATTGTTTACCATTATTTGTGATTATTTGACTTGGAACCCCAAACCGAGTGATCACGCTTCTCATCATGAACCGTTTTGCTGCTTCCGTTGTTATCCTAGTCATAGGTTCGGTTTCGATCCATTTTGTGAACGTATCAATAGCCACAAAAAGAAACTCGAAACCTCCTGAAGCTTTTGGGAGCGGTCCTAGGATATCGAAACCCTAGGTCGCAAAAGGCCAAGATAGAGGGATTGTTTGCAATGCCTGAGCTCGTTGGTGTATTTGTCTGCTATGAAACTGATATTGTACATATTTCTTAACCAACTTTTTGGCATCGTAGAGAGCTGTTGGCCAGAAAAATCATTGTTGAAAGGCTTTTCTGAGCAACGTTCTGTAGGAAGCATGAGTTCCACAGATGCCCCCATGCATGTCGTGAAGGATGTTTAGTCATTCTCTCTGCGATATACATCGCATGAGTACCCCTTGAGTACCTCGTTTGTAGAGGACTCCTTCGACCAAAGTATACATTTTGGCCTTTCGGGATAAACGATCCGCCTCAAGATCATCATCAGGTATGGAACCTGTCTGAAGATACTCATAGATGGGATGCATCCAAGTATCCTCGTATTCTAGAGAGGCTGTCTCAATAGGAGGTGTCTCTGATGTTTCAACCAAAGACGACTTCTGGAGCTGTTCCAGGAAAACTCCTTTTGGTACTTGTGATCAGGAAGAAGCTATTTGAGCAAGCTAGTCTGCGAGGAAATTATCCTTTCGAGGGATGAATTGTACCTCGAAACTGTGAGGACCCCTGGTATTGAATGTATTCCAAGTTTACTGATTACACTCGAAAGCATAATTTTCAACAAAGAATAAACACAATGCCAGGTTCCCAGATATATGTCTCACAATAGTTCCCAAGATCAAAGACTATTACACATATATCCTTAAACAACATTGTACCATGTCATACAAGGCATACAGATACATTAATACATACAAAACTTTACAAGTTGGTTCGGTTCACAGAAGCAACCGAACATCAACAAACAGAAGTTTTAGTGCAGCGGAAACAACTATAAACAGCAAAAAGCCACCAAGTGTGAATTCATAACCCTCGAACTGGCAGGTGGAGGGCAACTTGACTTCACTCGTTAGCGTCATACGATCGGCGCTAACGGGCATTCATACAAGTAACCATCTCTCTTTGCAATAAGTGGTTAAAGCACACAGTACAAAAGGTACTGCATAAGACTTACAAAACTACTAAAAGAAAGTGTTTAGCGGCACCTAAACAAAGGATTAGAACTTTAGATGCATAAAGTCGACAACAGGAAGGTTGTAATGGCAATAGTTTTGCATAAAGCAGGTTTTGATCCTACACTTGCCAAGTTTTGCTAAAAGCAGTTTATAAACAAATTTGGACTAAAGCAGTAAGTAAAAGATTATTCAACAATCATTGACAAAATCAAAGTATTTGTCACTTTGAATAAATAACTAGCATGAATACACCTTCATGCGAAACAATACCCCGACAACATTTTAAAAGCAGAATCTATACATTGATAACCAACAAATCCGGTGTTATGCGTAACCATGGACACGGCTATTGAATAGTTTTAACTCTGTGAGGTGTACATCTTTACCCTACGACTTAGTCGATAGTAAGCCTTTGGATGCCTCCGAGCGATGACACACTTCCTTTAGTATGCGGTAGGGTAAACTAAGATTTGGTATTTTTGATAAGTTGATATTATTGAGTTGAATCACCCATGCGCGGCGTAATCCCGTTTAGTGCGGGCTATCGCCTACTAACCAAGCAGACACGCAAGTTATTGTCGAGAATACCGAGTCAATAAAAAAATAAAAATAGTGCTCCCCGCACATTATAGAATTGAACTTCGGCACCCTACGAACACGTAAACTTTATAAATATCCTCACACCACCATTTCCTCAACTCAAAAGCACCATCTCCTTACTTAAGCAATCAGCGCCCTCACACCGCGTGTGGAAGTACGCAAGGTACTGCAATTAAAGGGCCAAAGTTCAGTTCTTAACGATCTGGACAAGACTACCATATTACCCAATCTCGTGCACGAAGGCACCATCACTAGCAACCTCTTGTCCAGATCAAAGCCAAAATTTCATCAAAACAGAAGGGACTTAACTCAAAATTCAGTTTTACCCAAACTGATCGAAAGAATCAAAAGTAAAGGTTTTAATTGGTGTTGCCCATGACTGACAAGGGAAGCTTGTCAATCACTAACGTTCTACAGACTTGTACTGCTAAGCAACGATCTACAGAACAAAATACCAGAACAAGGATTCTAACTTAAGCATAAGCGTATGAATGTAATTCATGATAAGCCACAATCATTGGGATATAACTAACTACTCACAGATCACAAATACTTCAAAAATAGCATGCAACAGTATCACTGTATTTTGAAATTCTAAAGTATAAAAATCTGGGATCAACATGGTGCAAAGAGGATGCTTGCCTTGGTAATAATAAACCACTTGTTCAGGTTCTTGCTGCTCAGCAGGATTTTCACTCACGTCGGTAGAATATGATCCTAACAGAAAAATAGCAATAAACATCCAGAAAATACCAACTGACAAAATGCTGAAAAGATGCATGATCAAAGTATTAATGTGCAAGCTAGCAAAATACTAAAGCTACAACTATTATTAGTAAAGATAATAACCTAGCTTACCCTGCAATAGCATTAACTAACAGGGATTAACAAATAAGACCTTACTACTGATTTGTCGGTTTGATCGACAACAAGAATAGCAAGGGCAAAGAGTGAGAGCTTTGCTGAAAAGAAAGCACATTAAGCCAACAGACTCTTGCTTAAGCTACTAGGGTTAAAAAGGGAGCTACCTGGACTTTGAAAATGATCAGAGAAGCTCTAAATTTGACGACGATAAGAAAGACCAAAAACGACCAAAATGGAGATTCTTGGTGATAAGAGATCCTAGATCAAAACAAGAGGAGTTAGTGACCAGGATAGCTTAAGCAAAGATCATAAATGCTCTACCAGAAGGGATTGACAAAATCTCACCAGATTAGGAGTGAGGGTGAAGAAACCGACAAGAACGGAAAAGTGGAAATTTCTGATTCCCAGCAATCCTGTGAATCAAAAGACAAGTTTAATGAGGGGTTTTGCTCCTTAGCTCACATGGCACAATGTGACGTGAAAGAACCAAAGAAAAACTCACCGGAGCAAAGAAAGGCACCACGGCGGCGCTCCGACGTGCTCTGGACAGCTCAACGACAAGCTCGCGTTTGATCTACAGACAATGCCAAAAGTTCTCATTAACAAGATGAACAAGGCATCGAATGAGATAAACAAGAGTGCAAGAGCTAGAAAGATACGCCTGAGTTGAGGAAGAAATGCTGTGGCATCAAAATGGCTGAGAATGAAAACTAGGGTTTATATACTTGCTCGCCGGGGAAGATGAGGCGAGTTCGTGCGTGTCCTCCATGCAGCGAAATAGCGCCAAGTGTCGATTGCATGCTGCCAACTACACGGCACAACGCCACCTCAACGGCGATGAGCTCGACGCAGGCGCAAAGGCACAGAGGAGACGAAGGTGAGTCGATGACCCGTGGGCCCCACTGTCAGTCTCAGCAAAGACACAAACAGTGAGCTCAAACAAAAGTGGATCGTCCGATTTTAAACGAACGGCTTAGATTGATTGGGACGTTCGGATGGTCCGAATGGCCCAATCCATCTTGACCGTGCGCTTGAAATCCAAGGGTCACGATAAAGTGCGCGCTTTGATTTTCAAACGAAAAGAAACGGCCACCGTTGGATCTAATTATAACGACTGAGATCAATGGGTTGTTCGGACGGTCCGAACGACCCAATTGATCCTAGCGCTTGATTTTGAATCCAACGGCTCACAATCAAGGCGTGTTCGGACGGTCCGAACGGCCCAATTGATCCTGGCCATTCAATTTAAATCCAAGGGCTAGCACGCGCACTAGCTTTTCCACTTGAAAATGGCCTGGCTTGATAAAATGCGCATCGCCCGATTTGAGATGGACGGTCCAGATTGCATGGCGCGTTCGGACGGTCCGAACGACCCAATGCATCTGGTCCGTTGAGCTTGAATCCAAGGGTCCAAAGATTGCGTGGGGAGTTTAGGTTTGTCCAAATAGCCTAACGCATTTGGTCCGCTCGTTTTGAATCGGAGGGCTCACAATGAACCACGAGATCGAGCTTAACCCCAACATGACTGGGTCGGGTTCAAAAGCACGTGTTTGGACTAGGCCAAAGTGGCTCGAGTTGCTACAGTGCCCAAATATTGGGTTTGAGTTCAAAGTTGACTTGAATCCAAAACCAACTTCAAAAGTTTGAACAGGGGTTTAAAAATATCAAATAAATTTGTAAAATCACGAAATTTTGTAGAGAGGCTACTGGGATGATATATGTCCCAGATAAATTTTGAAAACCACTATTTCATATTTTAAAATTCTTAAATAATTACTTAAACTGAATAGGTTTGTTTAGAGAACAAAGATTTTTCTTAAGATCAAAATAATTTCTAAAAATTTGACAAAATTCACTTTTATTCAAGATAAATTTTCTAGTATTTGACAAAAATACTTCCCAGTCTCAATACAAGCATAGACTTGTATTTTCTTTTGAAGTTTCCAAAAATAAGGCTAAGATGTGAATCGAAAATAGAGGTTTTAAAATTGTAACAAATTGCCCAAGTTTCAAACTGACCAGAAATGCTATGAAAATCATTTTATTACTATTCATTAAAAATGGGGCTGTTACAGAAACCAAAAAAATGCTTTTCAAGATTTTGAACCTCCGATAAGTACCGAGACATGGTCAAATTAGAGCACTGGTACTCTTTTCCGACCTGATTCATAACTAGTTGAGAGTCTCCTCTCACGAGTAGTCATCGAATCGCGAATACTTTCGCGGCTCGTATGCGAGCCAGCAAACATTCGTACTCTGCCACGTTGTTAGTGGCCTGAAAGTTTAATTGAATGGCATACTTTAAGGTCTCTCCGTTAGGAGATTCCAGGACCACCCCAGCCCCCGAGCCACTTAAAGTAAGTGACACGTCAAAGTACATCGTCCACTGGTCATGGGTATCGTACTGGGGATCCCGAATAGGTTCAGGATTTGTCCATTCGACGACAAAGTCTGCCAAGATCTGGGATTTAATGGCCGTTTGAGACACGAAATGGAGGTCAAACTTCCCAAGTTCTACTGTCTATTTTGACATGCATCCCGTTGCTTCCCTATTCTGGAGTATCACTCCCAAGGGAAACTTAGACGGCACAATTATCTTGTGTGTCTGAAAATAATGCTGTAGTTTCCTCGAAGACATGAGAAGGGCATAGAGAAGTTTTTGGACCTGAGGGTAACGCTCCTTAGGCCCTTGCAAAACTTCACTAACGTAGTAAACTGGTCATTGGATGTTTTCATGATCTACGACCAGTACTGCGCTCACTGCTTGTGGCGTGGCAGCTAGATAAATTAAGAGCATCTCTTCTGGTTTTGAAGAAACTAAAATAGGAGCACCTGTAAGATATCTCTTGATATCCTCAAAGACAGCGTTTGCCTCTTCCGACCACTTGAAACCCTCGTGCTTCTTTAGAAGTTTGAAGAAAGGTAGTCATTTTTTTCCCAGTCGTGCGATGAAACGACTTAAAGCCGCCATGCATCCTGTGAGTTTTTGGACTTCTCTCTTCGTGGTTGGAGGGCGCATTTGCATGATAGCCTTTATCTTTTTGGGATTTGCTTCGATCCCTCGTACAGAGACCAGGAATCCAAGCAATTTTCTCGAAGAGACTCCAAACACACACTTCTCAGGATTGAGTTTCAAGCGGTGTTTTCTGAGATTGTCAAATGTCTCCTGCAAGTCTGAAACATGATTAAGCCGCTTGATGCTTTTTACGACTAGATCGTCAACATAGGCTTCCAAATTTCAGCCTAGTTGATGTGAAAAAGTCGATTGCATCAAGCGTTGAAAAGAAGTGCCAGCATTTTTTAGACCAAATGGCATTTTGATATAACAAAATGTTTCAAATGGAGTAATAAATGCAGTCTTTTCTTCATCTTCTAGACACATATTTATCTGATGATAGCCAGAATATGTATTTAGAAAACTTAATGTTTCACAACCAGCAGTAGAATCAACTAACTGATCGATACGAGGTAAAGAGAAATCATCTTTTGGACAAGCTTTATTAAGATCAGTGAAGTATACACACATTCGCCACTTGCCGTTAGACTTCCTAACCATTACAGGGTTGGCCAACCACTCTAGGTGCTCGACTTCTCTTATAAAGCCTGCTTTAAGTAGCTTGTCTAATTCTGACCTTATAGCATCTCGTCGATCGGAGGCAAATCTCCGTAATTTTTGTTTTACGGGTACTTTGTCAGGCCGTAGAGCTAGCCTGTGCTCGATTACTTCCCTAGGGACTCCAGGCATGTCGGATGCTTGCCACATGAAGACATCTGCGTTTGCTCGGAGGAAAGTGGTGAGGGCGTCTTCCTATTTGGGGTAAGAAGTATCCCCGATGCGAACAGTCTTCGAGGGCTCCTCTGGATTCAAAGGAACCTCCTTGACTTGGTCGTTCAGCTTAGGTGCGACTTTTAAGCCCATTTGCTTGGTGAAGGCGCCCTTTGTTTTCTTCTCGGTGGTATCGACCAACCATCTCGAGGGACCGAGCGGTCTGCGTGTGCGCCATCTTTTTGTCACAATGAATTGTGATCACTCCTTTGGGACCTGGCATCTTAAGACATTGATACCCATAATGAGTAGCGATTAAGAATTTTTTTCAAAGTTGGTCGTCCGAGTATGACGTTATATGCCATATCGAAATCGATCGCATCAAAGGAGATCTTCTCTGTCCTGAAATTACTTGGAGAACCAAATGTTAAAGGAACAGAAACTTGGCCAATACGTTTGGCTGAAGACCTCGGTATAATACCATGAAAAGTGTATCATACCGGTCTTATCTTGGTCCTGGGTACTTGCATCTCGTCTAGGGTACTCGTAAATAGAATGTTTAACGAGCTACCACCATCAATCAACACTCGATTTACTCGATAGTTATTGATGGTGGGCTCGACCACGATCGAAAAACGACCTGGTCGAGTGGAAGGAATCGGCCAGTCACCTTTCTTGAAGGAGATGGTGACTTCTGACCACTTCAACTATTTATTGACAAGAGGAGAGTCAATGGAGTTTACCTCGCGTTCGACAGCTTTAAGCTGTCGTCTTGAGTCGTATGCCGATGATCCCCCATAGATATGCTCGATGGTGTGTTCGAGATCTTGGAATGGTGTCTCTTCGTTGTCGTCAGACTGCGTTCGACCACTGGCTTTCCCTACCTCTTTGAGGGTAGGAAGTGGTCCCTTACTGTTGTGGTAGTCCTTGAGTTTTCGTTGGAAAACTTGGCAGTTTCAAAGGTCATGGCCTTCCTATTTATGGAAAGGACGCCACCTAGGCTTGTCGTTCTTCCGCTCGGGGCGTTTACCTTTGCCTCGATCAGAGTATGGCTTGGAGCCTTTAGGATTTTTATCGCTTGACCCTTCACCTTGTTCTTGGATTTCTTGACCTTCTTATCCTTCTTCTCATCACTTTCGCCCACCTCTTGAGGAATTTTATCTTCTCAATCGATGATGTTGTTCCACTCAACTGCTTCAGCTGCGGTAGCATATTGATCGGCCATCTCGAAGAGTTCGACGACAGTGGCAGGAGGATTTAGGGTGATATCCTCCGTGATCCTTCTACTACGGACTCCCTGCTTGAAGGCTCTGATGACAGAAGAATCAGAAACCTCAGGAATGGAATTTCGAACTTGACTGAAGCGTCGAATGAACTGGCGCAGAGTTTCGTGGTCGTTTTGTCTCATCCTGTGCAGGTCATCCTCCTTTCCAAGGCGATGGTAGGTGCCTTGGAAATTCGCCAGTAGGAGGTCGCAGAGATGCTGCCATGAATAAATCGACTCGAGTGGCTGATTTAACAACCACGATCGAGCGGATCCCTCGAGGACAGTAGGAAGGTAATTTGCCATTACATGCTCTCCTCCTCCTGCAGCTCGGACAGCAGTTGTGTAGATCTGAAGAAATTCGATGGGGTTTTGAGATCCATCAAACTTCTCCATGTTCACTGGTCAAAACCAAGGTGGCCAGCGAACTGCTCGGAAGTCGGGTGAGAAAGCCCGACATCCGGTAATGACTTTTTGACGCCTTCTTTGCAGAAAATAAGGATTGACGTCACTAGGTGATCGTACACGATGATACCCGGTCATAGGTGGACCCGACCTGTGGTGAGTCTCAACCCTATGAGGGAAATACTCCTCGTATTCCATCTGCTGTCATAGATTTTTGGGTTGGAGTGGTGAATGATCACCTCTCCTAGGAACCCGTTGGTCTTCAGCTGTTCGAGTAACTCTCCTTCGGCTGGGATGAAGATCAGGTGATCGGTCGTCATGACGATCTCCATGCGGTGAGTTTTTCGAACGACTGGAAGCAACTGAGGTCATACCACCACGACTTCTAGGCTAATGTCGGCAAGGGTGCTCAAGCTTGGCCACCGTGCTTCGAAGCCTTTGCAAGATCTCTTCAGCAAAAAGGTCATAGCCAGGTGTTCGAGCAAGTTCTCGAGACAGGTTCTTGAGAAGGTCATTGATGCGCTGGAGTTCTTGAGCTTCCTCCGACTGATAGTGAACGCGCCCAGACAGATTTTTTTGAGCCGCAATTCTTTTCTGTCTGGTTGCCTTAGGAACGTCCATACCTGAGCCTCGAGCTTGCCTTAGTGGAGTACAATGTAACATCCCGATTTTTTAGGTCTTTTTGAAAATTTTCAAAATAAAAAGAACCATTTGGTTTTGATGAGAGTTCTAAAGCTTAACTTGAGATTTTGGAATTAAAGTGTTTAAAATGACTAAATCAAACTTCAACTAATCCAAAGTTGGTTTCCTTTGGAGTTCGTTGGCGTTCTTTGGTGTTGTTTTCCCCCTTCCTCTGTTCGCTCTGTGCTCCCCTCGGACCCGCTCTTTCTCCTCCAGGCCTCCTTTCATTTGGATCTAAGGGTCCAGATCTCCTGTCGTTTGGATTCGAGGGTCCAGACCTCTCTTCGTTTGGATCTGAGGGTCTAAACCTCCCTTCGTTTGGATCCGAGGGTCCAGACCTCCCTTCGTTTGGATCTGAGGGTCTAGACCTCCCTGGTGGTTTAGATCTCCCCTGTGGTTTAGACCCCCCCCTTTGGTTTAGACCTCCCTTTCTGTCCAGACCTCCCTTGTGTTTGGACCTCCCCTTCAATCCAGACCTCCCTTGTGTTTGGACCTCTCCCTCTATCCAGACCTCCCTTGTGTTTGGACCTCCCATTCAGTCCAGACGTCCTTTGTGTTTGGACCTCCCCTTCTGTCCAGACCTCCCTTGTGTTTGGACCTCCTCTTCAGTCCAGACCTCCCATGTGTTTGGACCTTTCCCTCTGTCCAGACTTCCCTTGTGTTTGGACCTCCCCCTCAGTCCAAACCTCCGTTGTGTTTGGACCTCTCCTTCTGTCCAAACCTCCCTTGTGATTGGACCTCCCCCTTTGTCCAAGACCTCCAGGTGGTCCTGGAGACTTGCCACGATCACTCTATTGGTCCTGGTCTTTTTGCAAAGACCACCCTCCTGGTCTTTTTGCAGAGACCTTCCCTTGGGCCATGACACCCCTTTAGTCGCGACCTCCCTTTTTGTCCTTTAGTCGTGACCTCCCCTTTTGTCGTTTAGTCGTGACCTCCTCTTTTGTCATTTTGTCACAACCTCTTGTGTGGTCACGACCTCCCCTTGATCACGTGCACCCCTTGGTCACGTGCGCTTTTTGGGTCATGACCTCCTCTTTGGGTAACGACCTCCCCTTGGTCACGTGTACCCCCTTTGGTCACATGCACCCTCTGGGTCATGACCACTCCCTTCGGTCACGATCTCCTCTTTGGTTTGACCACCCTTTTGAGTGTTGACTGACCCCATCTGTCAGTCTTGCTCACCTTCTCCTTCCTCTCGTCGTGTCATTGATTGACACATTTGTCCTTGCGTATTTAATGCTGTTATGTCGCATTAAATGCTATCTTTTGCAATTCTCATCTTCTCCTTCACCAGCTCAGCATGCTTTGTCCTGTTACATGTGCCCTTGATCGTGTGCACATCTGAGTCCTCCAGTGACTCTCCCCTGGTTATATAAGCCTGAGCAGCCCCCCATCATCACCCTTTTTTCAATTCTCTTGCTCTCGCCAGTTCTTCCGTGCTTCAAGCTTTGTCACCAAGGAGACCGTCGGAGCTTGCGTCGTCTTCAACCGCCTCGTCGCCAAGAAGTGCGCCGGAGCACCGCGCCGTCTTTGCCATCGCCGCCGTCCTCCTCCGGTCTTCTCTGGCCCCCTCTCTCTCTTTCTTGGCCTTGGTGAGTTTCTCTGTGCCCCATTCTTTTCCCTTGCTCCTATGACTATGTTGCATAGTCGTATTCATTCCTACGACTACGCTGCATAGTCATATCCTTTGTATTCTTTGTACGACCACTTTGAGTAGTCGTATCCTCCTCAGAACCTCCTGTATCCTTTTTGTCGTGTCCTTAGGACCTCCTCCTCAAGACCTCCTGTGCCATTTTGTCGTGTCCTCAGAACGACCTCCTGTGCCTTTTTGTCGTGTCCTCAGAACCTCCTTAGGACCTCCTCCTCAGGATCTCCTGTGCTCTTTCTGTCGTGTCCTCAGGACCTCCTCCTCAGGACCTCAAGACCTCCTCTCAGCTAGTTGGACCTCCTCCTGTGAGCCCGTTTTTTGCTGTTGGTTTTAGTTCATTTTGGTTGGAGTTTATTTGGATTTTATTTGGTCTTTATTTGATTTGCTTCGTTTTCGTGTGTAGATTTCGACGCCTCCAGGGAGCCCGAGTTCTGCGAAGAGGACCCTCAAGCTTTCGAGCAAGGAAAGTTACACCCTTGATCGTATTGAACCCAGTATTTCAAATTACTATTGCATGCTTATTTAAATTCAAGTAATTTAATCCCTGTTTTAACCTTATAGTTATTCCTGATTCCTTTGTACAACCGAACTTGATTATCAATCATCCCTTGTCACCATAGTAAAGAGCTAGTTGGTACATTAGTATGAACTAGCATGTTGTAAAACTCTATGCTTAGTCAATGCTTAGACCAAAAATCTTGATTTGGGAAGTTTCGGCCAAAAGACCAATGTTGTCAAAATGTTTTAACCATGACATTGGGTTGTCGTGGATGTTTTGAAAATGTTTTTGAAAAGCAAAGAAAAGAAAACTGGTTTGGACTTGGGCGAACTGGTTGTTTGGATGGGTGCATGTTCATGCACGGGATCGATTCATTTCTATGGTTGATGCCCAGGGTTCCGTGGAAGTCGCCCAAGTCAGTTAAGGACCGGTCTTCAAGTGTATTCTGCTATGCCTTACCGTGTAACCACATGTTCAGGGTGGGGTGGACCTGGCCAACTAATTTGCAATGTTCCACCGTGGTCGTTCCATCCGGTTGTGTGGGTGTCTTGACGACCTACTTTTCTTTATTCCCACCTGCGCAAGAGGGGGCTACGAACTCTGTGGGTTTCTATCCGCAGGGAGCGAAACCTTAGCGAGGGGGGACTGCGGTGGAATGGCACATTGTAAAGGCCTTATGACGAGCTCTAGACCGCTTACCTTCGGTAGTGAGTGGTGGTATCGATGGATGCCAAACAAACTAGAGAAGTCGCGTCTTGTGGGTAAAGTTGCACACCTCTACAGAGTGTAAAACTATTCGAATAGCCGTGTCAATGGTCATGGACATGCTGGCAAAGCTGCTCCAAGTTAGATCTTTGGTTTTGCTTTCAAAAGACCTCTTTGAACTGATTTTGGATGTCTATCCAAATGGGTTTCGGGCTAGGAGCCTCGTGATAGGAGGGTATCCTTCACCACTTGTTGATGAATGTTACCCAACTATAAAATTGATTTATAAAATGAATTTTAGTTATTGTATAACTACTTTGAAACTTAGTACATGTATTTAAAAAGAAACTTGGCTTTATGCAAAGACAACCCTATAAGACCTCCTTAGGGACATCCTTGTATGCATGCATTCAATCTATTACTTGACGGGTGTGACTTGCGAGCACGGTTGTTGTGCTCACTCTTGCTTGACATGTTTGAGCAGGAGATGACGTCTTTGAGGACCCTGAAGACTAGGACGTCTAGGCTGCGACCTACAGACGACTGCCTGTGGCGAGTCGTGTGGCCTTCTCGCTTTTGCTTCCGCTGTATTTTATTCTTATTGGTTGTATGCCCCCTAATCAACTTTGTTGTTATTTTAATAAAGTTACGTTGATGGATGTTACCACTCTTGTTAACTATGTGAGCTAGTTGTTGGTCCTTGGGACTAGCTCGGTTGTGCACAGAGGGTTCGGGACCTCCCAGGTCCAACCGTGTGGTCGTGCCTTTGGGTGATCTCGGGTCCGGTCATGACTTTGGGACCTCCCTGAGGTCAGGGCCGTCACAGGACCTCCCTTCTGGGTGCACCTGGGACTGCCCGCAACCTCCCTGAGGTCCGGGTCATGACATACGAGTATTTTAAGAATCTCCTTCACACTCATTAGAGTGTTGATTCTGTTCATCACCGGAGGTGTCCTCGTCATTGCCACGAGGGGTCGTAGCGCGTGATCGTTGGGGAGCATCCTCAATCTTGTCTCTAGGAGAGCGATCGTCACCTGAGGGAAGGACGTAGACCACCCGTTGATGATCTCCACCAGCGCTTGAGGAGTAGTCAAGAGACACTGTCTGGCGACCTGGAGCAAACCCCTCCAGGAAGGGGAATTCTGGGTTATAATCGTCTCCGTCCGCAAGTGAGCCCTGCGATGGGATGGTCGAACCTGCAGGAAAAGCATGTTCGATCCTATCCTCTGTGGGGCTAACTTGAGAGAGACGACCATGAGGTGCTGATGAAGCTCCAGAATGATTACCTCCAGGACTTGTCGTGCCAGGTCGAACTGTCTCAGACGGACTTGAACACTTGGAGGAGGATCCCTTGCCGTGCTTTGAGTCTGTCTTGGTACAGTCCTGATTGTGGTCAGATTGACCCTTGCCATTTGAGGAAGCTGGTTCCTTACCCGGACGTAGTGTTGTGGGGGATAAGGATCCCTCCTCAACTCCATCGGCGATATGGTCTCCTGGAGAATGATCTCCGGAGGCGATATCACCATCGGATGATGCAATACTTGGCTCATAGTCGAAACCGGCATCCATGTTGATATCTGCGTAATCGGCGTGGTCAAACCAGTTCTCCTCATTCCACTCTCCTGCCATGAGAGCATTAGAGTTGGAAAAGAGCAAAGAAAGCTGGTGACTCGAAAATCCCCACGGTCGGCGCCAACTGTCGGTGTTTTAGAACCGAACTTACGTAAAGATTGTTTGATTCGGGGGTTCCCCTAGGCTCAAATCATGTAGAGAGAGGCAACATGGGGATTTTTATATAGGTTCGGGCCTTCTTCCAGGGAGAATAACAACCATACTCCTGTGTGTATGTATTGAGTATGCTGGATTACAATATCAAGAGAAAGACTAGAATGAGGCGTCTTGTGCCCTTGATTCCTCCTTTCCTTTTTCTCCTTCTATGATGATTCTGCCTTTTATAGTACTCAGAGTGTACTGCTGTTCTTTCAGTCCAAAGGGCGCCTTAATGCTTCAGATTATGAAGCCGCTACTAGAGATTATTGTGGGAGTTGTAACGTTTCCACGTCGCGAGGCAGTTATCACCATGATAGGGAGTTGATTCGTGCCATTATTCCAGAGAATAACAGCGTAGTTTATTGCACATATCTTTAAATATGGTGCGAAAGATTGCCTGGTCGAGTAGGCCCACATGTCTGTAAGCCACATCGACTAGAGACTGGTCGTAGAAGAGCTTAAGACTAGGTGGTGGTCGTAGAATAGCTTATGAGCATAAACTAATCATAGGAGAGCTTACGATCAAGACATAGTCGTAGAAAGACTTACGACTATGAGGTGGTCGTAGAAGAACTTACGACTTCCAGCTTCTCCCTTATGAATATTAAGGGGTATACTCAAGAACCATATGACATCGTTATTATCCATAATATGAATTACAGATGAATAATTAAATGAGGATTATTATATCCTCGTCAAGTAGGAGAGGGCCCTGGGAATTCAATTTTGAATCGTTTTGAGCATTTGAAGCATGTTTAACTATGTTATTATTATTTATATGCAATTTATATATTGTATTTACTGTTTTAATTATCTGTGATTGTTTATATTACTTTTAATCATTGAAAATTGTAGTAAATCATGAAAAATTCATAGAAAAATATGGGAACATTATGAGAATTTTACAACTCTTTTATGCAAATTAAGCAGTAATCTTATGAACTCTTGCATAAATATGTAGATGACTGGCATCACGAACCAGGAGTTTGAAGAGCTGGTCCAGCATGGCCAGAATTATTTGACTTGAGCCTCCGATGTCGAGATTGTACTTGGGGCCAAGAAGCTCTGTGCTACTATTGGGTCTAGCACAACAAAGGATGCCAATCCCACTGCTGAGGAAAATGATCAGGCACTTCACTTCCTCAGACACCATCTCTGCCTAATGCTCAAGAATGAGTATATGGCAGAGAAGAACGTGCTAGCTTTGTGGACTTCACTGAAGAAGAGGTTCGAAAAGCTGAAGTACACCATTCTTCATCAGGCAGAGCAGGAATGGACCCAATTGCGGTTTGCTGACTTCAAGACCGTGGGAGAGTATAATTCTGCCTTGTATAGAATTTGTACCAGTCTTCAACTCTATGGCAAGGTAATCATGTATGAGCAGAAGATTGAGAAGACTCTCTCTACCTTTCACCCGAATGCGGTGCAATCCACACACAACTATCGTCAAGACGGCTACAAGGAGTATGCCGAATTGATTGACATCATGCAAGTTGCGAAAGCTCAAGATGATGTTCTAAGGAAGAACTACATCTCACATCCGCCTAGTAGCAATGTTGGCCATGAAGCAAATATTAGCAGCTACAAGGTGAGGAAGCCTCTCACAAAGGAGAGGGGCAAGAAGGGTAAGGTCGTGGGTCGCAAGGTCAAGCCAAATGCTCAAGCCAAGAAGGACGGACATTGAATTAATTTATTCTCTGAATAATGGTTGTAAGCTCTAGGAGAGCAAATCATTAAATTCTTGTGATAAGTACTACAAGGCTTATATTTTCTTCTCGTATTTATAATAGCAAGTTATGTTATGATATTTGAAGTATTTTATTTATGTGTTGATTGCTTCCTACTACATATTAATAAAATACTTTGTATCAGAATGCGTGTGGTGCCCTATGGAAGAAGTGTGCTTAGCGGAAAGCGGCACAACGAATACCATCTTGAGAGAGACGAAATTCTTTCAGTTGATCAGCAAGAATGATGGTAGTCTTATGACAATCGCGGGTAGCGATACTTGTATAATACACCTAGGAAGGGTCACAATTATACTCCCGATGGGCACAACTTTGGTCATTAAAGAAGCCTTGTTGTACCCAAAATCGACTAGAACTCTCCTAAGTTTCAAAGATATTCACACTAACGGTTTACATGTAGAGACCAAAGAAGAGTATGGTAAGAAATATCTACTCGTTACAAAGCGTGAAGAAAGTTAAAAATGGTATTAGAACAACTTCCTTCATATGAAACTGGGTTATACTACACTAATATTAAGGCACCCACAGCCTATACTGTCCTAAAAACTATATTTAGAAGCTCTGAACTTTTCTATCTCTAGCATGATAGATTAGAGCACCCAGGTCTTAGGATGATGAGTTAACAATTCACATGGACATAACATTAATGTAAAGAATTTCCCGAATTAGAAAGATTTTGTGTGCCCCCGCATGTGCTACCGAAAAATTAATTACTAGACCTTTTGCTTTGAAAGTGAATGATGAAATCTTTGCATTCCTAGACCGTATCCAGGGAGGCATTTGCGGTCCTATTCAGCCCTTGTCAAGGCCATTTAGGTATTTTATGGTGTTCATCGATGCTTCCTCAAAATGGTCGCACGTATGGTTATTGTCTACGAGAAACCATGCTTTTTGCAAAGCTAATCTCACAGATAATTAAAATTAAAAATAATTTTCTTGATCATCATGTGAAGTCCATCAGAATAGACAACGCCAGAGAATTTACTTCAAAGGCATTTGATGATTATTGCATGGTAATGAGAATTAAAATTGAGCATTCCGTACCGCATGTTCACACCCAGAATGGATTAGAAGAGGCATTAATTAAAAGGATTAAATTTATTGCCCTACCGCTTTTGCTGAATTGTAATTTACCAACTACATGTTGGGGACACACAGTTCTACATGCAATAACTCTCATCAACTTTAGACCGTCAGCATATAACATCCATTCACCTATGCAACTAGCACAAGGGTCAGCACCAAAAATTTCTCATCTTCACAAATTTGGGTGCAAGGTTTATGTACATATACCACTACTATAGCAAACTGCAATGGGCCCTCTCCACAAGTATGTGATATACGTTGGTTATGAGACTGCATCCATAATCAGGTATTTGGACCCTATGACAGGAGATTTGCATACTGCCTGATTTGCTGATAGTATATTTGATGAGGATAGTTTCCCGTCACTAGGGGGAGGAACTGCATTTTCATAGAAATCGTCTAAGCAAAGTTGTGGATATCATGGGGATATGCCTGAGATCTTAGGATGATGTTACAATTGGCAATGTCGTTGACGGTTTGTCGAATCATGTGTTTTCGGCAAAGCTCCAAGTCTGTCAGGCCTCTGGCGGTCTGACCGGCCATTATGGTGGTCAGACCGGCCATGCCTGTGTGGTTTTTCTAGAATGGTCGCTGGCGGTCAGACCGGCTAGGGTGGCGGTCAGACCGGCCAGTGGAGCGGTCTGACCGGCTTTGCTGGCGGTCGACCGCCATTCAATGTTTTTGGATTTTGGAGCTAGGCCAAAAATAGAGGGTGTAGGCAAGTCAGAGGGTTCTTCTGCACTTGGTCTCATAATTTTTGGAGCTTCAAGGCAAAAGTTCTATTGGTTCGAAAATTCCAGTAGGTTTCGGATTTCTAGGATGGAAATTTGCCTAAGTCGGCTAAGCGGTCGATCGCCAATGGTGGCGGTCGACCGCCGCGGAGGTGGTCGCCGGCCATGGTGGCGGTCTGACCGGTTCTCACTTGTCTCGTCGTCCTTCGTGGCGGCGATGTTTGGAAGTTAGGTCAAGTTCATGGGTTTCATGGCATATGTGTTGCATAATGCATGTTTTGACTAACGTGGCTCAAGTTGCGAAGAACTTGTTCCCGGAAACGATTTCTTGGTCTATGTTTGTGCAGGTTGCTTGGAGGTCAACGACGGTCAACGGCGAGGATGATCGGGACTAGGCTTGGAGAGCTGAGGTCCAGAACGATCGGGGATGCCGGGTGAGGTCAACGGGTTCAAGCATGACGCAGAATGGACAAGGATGACCGAACGGGCAGTTCGGTGCGATGGGTTGGATCAAGCGGCGCGGGGGTCGGTGCAAGTGCCATGGTGGTTTCGGTGGGAGTCGGATGGGAGAGACTTGCCGACATGGAGAGAGCCGCAAGATCAACCTACACGTGGTGAAGCATGGATGTGTTTCACGCGGTTGGGACTCGGTCTTTGCAAAAGATCGAGGAGGGTATTTTGTAATTCTACCAAATCTTGTCTTGGTGACCTTTGGCAAATCACGGCGCAAGATGGCGCAAGGTGAAGTGGATTAGGTCAAGAGATGAAAACGACGCTTTAAAACGCGTGCGTATGTGACCCGTTTGTGTGTGGGCCTTAACGGGAGCCCATTAGGGTTCAATCTTCTAGAAGGTCTAAGCCTCCACTATAAATAGAGGAGGGAGGTGGCTGCACCCCCTTCAACCTTTTTTCATTGTTTTGAAACCCTAATTTGCTTAGGGAAAGGAGGTGAGGAGGTGAGGGTTCTAGAGAGTTGGATTGGATTTTGTGCTCATGTATTGAGTCTTTGTCCTCCATTGGTGGAGTGGCTGTAAACCAATACTCATCAAATCAATCCAAAGAGAATTCTCTCAAGATGAATCTATTCTCTCTTTTTCTCTCTATTTGGTGATTTGGTGCTTCTCTTTGATTCTCGAGTTTTTACTTGGTTTCTTGACTTGATCTAACTTGCTGTGACTTGTGGGAATCCATCTAGGATCATCTTGATCATCAATTACCCACGAGCAAGTCTCTAGATCATATTTTGATTCTTACTCGGTTTTCGACCTAACTTTGCTCAAACTGCAAAAGATAGGAACCTTGGCTTGGATTTCTGCGATCCTTGATTGGAATAGGTACACAATATCTTTGAGAAGGTGTGTGTCAAGTTTAAGTGAGTTTGGCCGCATAGATCAAAAGTTAGATCGATTTGAGTTTCGGTTTTCGATTGTTCATCTCGTTTCGACAAAATCGGTCGACCGATTTTAGAACGCCGATCAGACCGCTCACATAACGCCGGTCAGACCGCTCGAAGAACCGGTCAGACCGCCGTACAAAAACCGGTCTTACCGCTCAGCCTTTGATTTGATTATCCTTTGATCTATTGCTTTGGGGTTCTTAGTCTGAATTCAATACAAGTCTTCCGCTGTACTTGTAGATTGATCTTCATAGCTTTCATAGCTACTGGAGTAAAATTGGTGTTGAATTCATACTTTGTGAAAAAGTGAGCGTGCTCCTATTCACCCCCCCTCTAGTCGCCTTTTTTCGGTCCAACAAAAGTCTTAGCTTCGGCGGATGATTCACCACATCTAGCAGTCGTGTGGATTGAATACCGCACAAACTCTCACTATTATCTATGAAGATAATACAGCTTGTGTTGCACAAGTGCAGATGAGTTATATGAAGAGTCATCTCACAAAGCATATCAACCCTAAATTCTTTTATGCTCATGAATTGCAAAAGATGGATGAAATTAAAGTACTGCATACTAAGTCATGTGAGAATCTTGCAGATTTATTCGCTAAGTCACTTCCAGCATCTAGCTTTGAAAGTTGCATACGTGGAATTGGAATAATGAGACTTAGAGAAGTGCCGAACTCAGGGGAGCATCTTCACGAACTCATTACTAAAACTTGATCACGAAGATCGAGAAGTACCTAAAGAATAAATCCTGGAGATTAAATGAAATTAGTTGGATTGTACACTTTTTCTCTTGACAAGTTTTTCTGAAGTTTCTCGGCTAAGGTTTTTAATGAGGCAATTCGTGCAACGTAACATAACGTGTATCATGTACTCTTTCTCCAAAATTTTTCCACTAGGTTTTTATGGAGTTTTGACGAGGTATGAATATGTCGGATGAGTGCCCAAGGGGGAGTGTTAGGAAACCTGGGCCTAGGTCTTGTTGGTCTGGTCCATGGTGGGCTCCTCATCCACCTGTAGACTATATATAGGAGGGACCCCCAACCATTGTGCGTACCTTTGGGAAGAGGAATAAAGTGAAAGAAAGAAGTCTCTCCATATCTCTGTGTTCAATCTACTTTATGTACTTGCATTATTGTGTGTAATTCTACTATGAGGTGCCAATCGGACTAGACTCGCCAACGACAGTTTCTCAACAATAACACATCAAACATGTACTTAGGTAGTGTGAATAGGGATCATTGGGGGTTGGTCAGATTATGATTAACTCCGATTAGCTTATTCACCATTAGAAAGAGTCCAGTTTTTCAATATGGAAAAACAACCTTAACTTTAAAACCATCCATTTACATCATTAAACTAAAAACCGTCTACTTTTTGCCACTAGACTGGTTTCATAAGTGGTTTTGGCTATATTGACAGCTACATAATTGACTTTGGCTTACTCACCCACCCAACAAGAAGGGGAGAGAAAGGAGGAAGAAGAGGAGGTATTAAAGTATGACAAGTGGGACCCAATTTTATACTATTTACTTTTAATTTTTTTCTTGTTGATAAGATGCCTCGCCAATGTAGATTTTCCTATTAGGGTGCCACGTCAGCCAAAATCATTGATGTGGCTGCCAACGTGGCAAAAACTACTCATGGAATCAGGCTAGGGGTGAAAAGTGAAAAGTTTTGCTAGTTCCAGTATGAAAAATGAATGGTTTTAAAGTTGGAGGTTGTTTTTGGGACTTAGACGATAATTAAGATTGAATAATGGACTTTTTCAAGTTTTGGGCCTTTAGATCTAGATCATGTCAATCTATTTTCTTTCCCTAGCTGTACTATATAATGTCCCCACCTCCTCCTTGCTATCTTCCAGTGCCATTGCCGCTGGCTAGTTGTCGCATCTTCTTTTGCACTGCCACCGCCTTTAGCGTTGATGACAAAGAACCTCGCCACCTTTGGTCGACCGATGACAGCAAAAATAGAAAAAAAAACTCTATCTCTATAGAGAGTGAGAGAGTACCGAAGAAATTCATTGCCGGAGTCGGAGAAGATGTCGTTGTTAGACGAACCTCGTAGCGGATTCGACGATGAGAAAATTAGATTAATTTCGCGCAAAAAAATAGTGAGCAATGCATACCGAATCCATAGGAAAAAAATGTGAAACAAACTTGAAATTTATGGATTTGCAGGCTGCAGCGCAGTTTACAAACAAAATTCCATCTCTTTCTCCCTCCCAGCACTGTAGTTCAACTGGGTTGTAGCGTTCCTGTCACTGTCGCCGGGCCAGTACATGTCACAACTCGGCTGAACTACATCTAAACAAAGGGGAACTAATCCCAGTCTTCGCAATTGTTGACTCTCTCCTCCCAAACCATCCTAAAATCCCGAATACAGTTAACTAAAATCCTCAAGTAATACATACGGATAGAAAAGAAGAAGAAAAGGACAACTAAAAAGGAAAATCCATGCCCCCTCGCGCTCTTGGACTCCTAATTTGTACTTTTGAGCACAGCTGCATCGATCGTCAGCTTGGTTCCATCCAATCCAAGAATTCAACTCCTCCCCTTCTCGAAGAAGCATGCGTCCATCCATCGATCAGCTCCAATGAATCCGCATGCTAATTGGGCGCACACACGGGCAAGGGAGCCGGAGCCGATGAAGGTTGGGTCAAAGCTGATGGCTACGGCTCGTCCGGCGGCGGTGTCACCAAATCCTCGACCGCCTTCGTCACAGCTTCCTTCAACGACGCCTCATCGAATCCGCCGGCGCCGGCGCGCGCCTACAAGAATGAAAACCATCAGTTAGCAAGATTCACGAGTAAGCTCAAGCATTCGAGCCCGGCCGCCACGAAATCGCCGCGAACAGTCACTGACAGATAAAAATGCAGACATGGGCATCCTCATTTGTCTGCAAACGGCTTCTTTATCGTAACCTTCAGGCTATGCCAACCGGTAAATGTTTACGGTCAAAACCGGAAAAAAAGGATAAATTTGTTGATCTACCGCCGTAGTAAGTCGTTTTCTGTCGAAGCAAACAAAGCATACAAGCGAGCTTCAGGGCAATTTGACCAGCAGGAATAGTAACCGGTCAAGTCAGGGCGATTGAAACGGCTGGATTGCTCGTCTTGTTCTTGTGGCGGAGAACAGATTTAGATGAGCAAGATATGTAGCTGCCAGGTGAAGCTTTCCTGAAAGGAACAGGAAAAGATTGGTCTTACACTGCAGACAGCTCAACCCGGCCGTCATCCCTGGAATTTCTATGGAAAAAACCGAGAACCGAACAGGGCAGTCAAGTTTTCCAGTTCCAGTTTTCTCTTGTGGGCCCCACGGCGTCTCTGTAGGTGAGAGAGGAGCTAATCCGTTTGACTTTGACCTAGCTTGGAACAACCAAATCTTGCGTCCTCTATGAGGGAGACAAAACAAAAAACAAACAAAGAAGCTAACTCAAGCCTCAAATCAAACACCAAACTTGGTGTCTCGGTCTTAATTTGGATTTTCAGGGGTAGAGCACGAGGGTATGTATAGAACGCATGAATTCTACAAGAATTTGGGACGAGAATATAAAGAACGCATGAATTCTGTAAGAATTTGGCACAATGTTTTGCGGGGATTTCGGGATGTTCTCGCGCGTGTTCCAAACAGGACTGAACTACCAAGCTTGAACCACACAGCGTAGCCGTATAAACTATAAATACGCAAGGAACAAACATTTTTTAAGAAAAGAAACAAGCATTGCGGCGGTGTATTATTCGTACCGTTGCTCGCAGTGTTAGGCTGGCGTGAGCAATGCCACTGGTGCTGCTTGGTGGCCTTGCATCGACGGACACCAGCGTGAAATGGCCCATCTCCTTGAGCAGCGCGATCACACGGACCACTAGCTCCGACAGGTCGCACTCCGCCGGCGCCACCACCCTTATGGTCACCTCACGGCGGGGCTCCGACGACGTCGATGCGTCAGCGCAACTGCTCACCTGAACTTGTACTCTCCCCGGTGAGCCGCTTATTAGCCATTGAGCTTCGTTTCCTGTCCTGGTTGAGCCTCCATTGATCCGTTGGTGAATTTGGGCCTCGAGGCTTCGGTTCTTCGCTTCAAGGTCGGAGATTTGAGCTATCAGCAAGTTCATGTAGTCCAGTGTCTTGGCAAGAACCGTGGCCTTGTCTTTCTACAATGAGAAATGTACAAGTAAAAACCAAGTATAAATGCATCATTTTTGTGACATTACAATACATTCATCTCTAGCTCAACTATCAAGGGCCAATGGCTGGTAAAATTAAGAAAGCTAAACTAACAGATCTAAATGGCACAATGCACAATGTACTATAACCAAAAGCAAGTTAATAATGTGTAATATTTCATGCTGATTATGTGCAAGTTTTTCTCTAAACTAACATGGATTTAATTAATTTGTTGCAAGTTAAGGTGTACAATGAATTATTGTAAGTTCTGACATAGGATTAACTCCTCTCATGTACCTTTGATCCCGGAGGGAGCAACCCCCTCAGCGCCTCGAAGCTCTCGTTGAGCCTCTCCCGCCGCCTCCTCTCCGATATCATATGGTGCAGCTGGCTGCTCGACGGCGGCGACAGCGCCGTCGCGGCCTCCTCCTCCTGCCCCCGCTGCGCCGTTGCGACGGCGGCGCGCTCCCGGTTGCACCTAATCATGTGCATCCTACTCAGGATGGAGATGCCCATCTTGATCATCCGCTGGCCGTGCGCGTCCGGCCGACGCCGCGGCGCCCTCGGCGCCAGCGCCGCGTTGTACGCCCGGAACGCCGTCGTCGAACCCCCGCGCGGCCACCGCTGCGCTCGGTGGATGCCCGGGGGAGGCGTAGACGGGGTCGGAAGCGTCGACGACGAGGCGGCGGAGATGACGGCGAGCATGGCCTGCGCCATCGCGGCATCGTCGGCCTCGGCGCTCGGGAAATGGACGTGCCCGTGCCGGCCGAAGGGCACGGGGTGCGGCGGGCGCGGGTGGAGCAACGGCGCCACCGTTAGTTCTCGGGGAGACGTCGTGGCGGACGACATGGCCATCGTGCGGAGGAGCGACGTCGAGCCGTCGGCCGGGCTTCCCACGGAGAAGGACGGCAGAGAGGACGACGACGACGACGGCCGCGTCGGCGGCAGCTGGAGCAGCTCCTCGAGCAGCGACTGCTGGAAGAACTCCTCGGAGAATACCTGCTCCACAGTCGCCTGCAAGTTCATCCGCGCGCCGTTTGCCGCTGCCGCGGCCGACATGCCGACCTCGATCTCGCCGCTTCCGCATCCCATGAACGCCGCCATCTGCCATGATTTGTTCATCTAGTTGGAATTATAGTTCATATATATGCATACGATCATACTAGATGAGAGAAAAACAAACCTTAATGCCAGCTTCCTGAAACACAAGAACAACACGCAAAGATCAGCATTTTCCAATTTTCATGTTAGTGGAATTAAACCTCATGAGTCATGAGTACGTGCTGACCTGGTAGAACTGCTGCTGCACCGGCAGCGACGCCGAGGTCGCCAGGTCGTGCTCCGGCAGCTCCATGTACGCGCGGCCGTCCTTGTAAGCCCACCCAGGCACACACCTGCGCGCCCGTAATCCGAGTTGCAAAAACCAAATCACCACCATGCATGGTACAATCCAAACACGATTACAAAACCTCGATCGATCGATCGATCAAACGCAACAAAGCCGTCGCATACGCACCCGCTCACGACCGCGCAGATCGACCCCCGGTACGCATCGAAGAGCGCGTGCACGCGGTCGTCACCGCGGCTGCCGTCGCAGAGCCATGCGTCCAGGCACAGCAGATGGGCGCTGCTCATGGAGGGCATTGCACACGTAAGGGACGAACGTAACGACCATCCAAGCATGAGACATGAGACGACGGCATGATTTACGTACGTACGTGCGTACCTGGTGGCGGCAACAGCTGAAGAGGACGAAGAAGGCTGGCCGGGGATGGGCGCCCAGACGCAGAGGTATGCGCAGCCGGGGACGCGCGCCGCCGCCTGCTCGAGGATGCGCAGCCGGGACTCCTGGCCGAGCACGAAGAGGGTGTCCATCATCTCTGGAGACGACGAGAGATGGCGTCCATGGCTAGCTTCTTGATCGATGATGGCTACTTGTTTGCTGTCGCCGCCGCCGTCGACCGATCGGTATATATATGCGCGCAGGGTGATGATGCAAGTGTGTATGCGTGCGCGTGCATGCATGTCTCAGCATGTGGATGCGAGTGGAGGGAAAAGTAGTACTACTAGTACTAGCATAGTTCGGTTGGGTGGGTGGGTGGGCGTGGGGAGCTTGCAAGTTTGGCTGGGAGAGAATGGATGGAGACATGCATGGCAAGGGAGGAGGGAGGGGTTGAAAAGTATTAAGGAGGGAAGAAGATACTTGGAAAGTCGTTCAAAGGGAGGGACGGTTCGAAATAAATCCTCTTGACCTCCACATGTTTACCCTTGCGTGGACCCCTTTTAAACCACGACCAATGGTTATGCAAAGAGATGGTAAATTTATTTTACCATGTGTCATGAGATTGAAATAGTCTAAAGATTGGTAAGGTCTCATAGCAGTGGTGGAACTAGGATTTTGTTACGTCTCGAGTTGTAAAAGGCTGGGGACCACTAATACCTAGGCTAGAAGTTAATGTTGTGTCTAGAGCTTACCTGGACTTTGCACTTGTAAATATCTCATGTCCCAGGCTGAAGCCTAGGTTGCCATGGACCTAGATCTGCCCGTTTCATAGGATTTTCTTCCGGATGGGTCTGTTAGAGTCCTAGAGGGAGACTTTTTTTAAAGGAAACCGACAGGAGGGCTGCCCGTTATATTAATAGAGAAAGGGCGGAACGAAAGCCGTGAAGTACAAGTAAAATTAAGAAAAGACCTTAATTACTGAGTATTGAAATTGTAGCTAGCAAACCGGCAGGGAGACTTGTAGCTCGCTACTTTCTGGGTCATCTGATCTTCAATTCAACCCTAGCCTCTCAGGTGTCAACTAGGGTGACATGCATCCAAGGATGGATGTTTCCGTACAGGGAACATGCATGCATGAAACCCCAAGGGAAGGGGTGTTCCTGCTTTCGTGGTGTAATTCTGACAGGTGGGGCATGGGATATATGTCGGTGGCACATCTATATGATTTATTAACTAGGTGTGATCTTACGATTAGTACTGAGCAATTTGCCCCTTCATGTCATTAGTGTTTATACATGGCCTAAAATAATTAAAATTTTAAAATCAAGTACTTGAGCTAGCTAGTTGTGGGGTTTTGTTTTGGGTTTTCATTTTTAGCTCAGTTAGCAAGTCTTTTTGGTGTACTCTGGACGTGTGTGTCTCAACTTAGCTTGCAGGCTCATATATAATAGTAGCGTAAAATAATTTTTTGATACTTTTATAAGGAACCAAAAATATATATGATAATGTTATAATTAGGAGTACACTTAGGTCATCTATATCCTTAAGAGTTAATTAGGTGACGGTCTGGCTAGTTGGCCGTCACAAAAAAAAAAAGATAACGTGCACCTTGACAGAGTTGCCTCTTTCATGACTGCCAACATGTCACTAAACATTCTGTGACGGCTCGCCATGGCGGTAATACTTGATTCCGTGACGAATCAGGGGCGACGGCCTTTTCATGATGGTTTGTCGTCACCAAGGGGTTTCGTGACAGCCTTTGGTCCTTTCGTGACAGTTTGGGAACATTACGGAACATCTATTTTAATTCTGGTAGCAAGAGTTGCAAGTGTAAATAAGCTAAAGAAATGGAAACAAAAGATATGTAATTAATAGTAGTGACGATTAAGATTAATCTCTTTTACACTCGCCATCAATGGGACACCGCGTACAATCGAGGTTTTGGCCAATTTGGCGTTCTTCCGAAAAATCTGGCCTCCGGTCGCTAGAAATGGCAAATTTCGGGGTCCACGGCAAGATTTTGGCAACCTGCTGCTCGGGAGCCGTGGCAAACTTCTTTCGGTGCTCCCAACTAGCGGCTGGTGGTAAATAAAGTAGATATTGGGAGTTGTGCTTGGTTATTGCTACTAGCCTGCCGATTGTGCTTTGGAGCTTCGAGTTGGCACCTACCACAGACTAGGTGCACGGTAGATAGTCCGTGGACTGACAGAATGATACATGTCTACGGTGATACTATTTTTATAATTTTATATGATCAAGTACTACTTTTGCTGTTACAAATAAAACATATGTTAATCCAGGCAAAGACTCGGTACAATCAGCCTGCTAGCTAGCTCCTTGGAAATGTTAATGCAAGTTGCCGAACAGCCCCTTTTCAACCTGATGGAGCAGCATGCAGTCAAATCACTTGATACACACGTCGAGTGACGAAAGGGTGGTTCAGTTCCGGCCCTTCAGATAAAACCTGTGTGTTGTGATTATTCTCCCTTCCTAAGTTGATTTGGTAAAGAAAGAAACCTGCTTAATTACACTCGCTGGGGTCCATGGATAGTGCCGTGCACTTGGTCCACTGCTTTTCGCTGCTGAAATGGGATTCGGTCTACCCCGTGTACCTTTCCACAGGCCAGGTCAAGGCCGCAACTCCTGTGCACAGGAGTGTGCAAATTGCAATGCACAATGGAATCTTTCGTACTTAATCTTCTGAAACCATTCGTAATAATTCTTTTGAAAGACCCATTCGTAATGTATACTTCCACTAGTCAAAGAATGCACTAACTAATATGCATGGTTCATGAACAGCAAATCGAAATATAAATATCACGTGATACTAAGCCAGAATTATTATTGGAAGTACACGTAGTTTTATTTGCTACTGGTAGACCAGCTCGTTGAATTCACCATATATATATACACCTTCTACTCCCTACTGTAGTTACTCTCACTTGTGATATACCACCTAAAGGAATTTAACATATACTTATCACTTTGGGTATACTTATATACTAATTATAAGACACTTTGGCTTATAGCCCTTTTCGTACTCTTAAGAGTACATACTCCCACTTCCAATGCACCACTTAAACTAACATATTATACTTTTTTTATCACTTTCAGTATACTTAAATACCAATTATAAGATCTTCCAATCTGACTCGATTGAAAATTTTTCATTGGAGTCCTTTATTTTTGCTATATACCTTTTTTCATATATATAAAAGAAGTATGTACACGAATTTTGGTATAAAAAGTGGATTTTAATGAAATTTTTCATAGAACTCACTTTGGGGTATCTTATAATCATTATTAGAGTATACTCAAATAGATAAGGAGTAATCATAATACTGATTTAAATGATATATGAGAGGTGGGAGTACATACTCCTGTGAGTACATACCATACCATATATATATATATATATATATATATATATATATATATATATATATATATATAAGCCTTTTTTTTCTACTCCCGTGAGTAGTTACTCTCTATTTCATATCTCACAACGTAGGGAGTACCTTGCGCAACCGAGGGTATGTGTGTGTAATATACGAGTATATAAGACCACCTAGGCGGTATTTACACCTTTTCAGGGGTGGTATGTATAATTTTTTAGACATACTCCTTTTTATATGCGAATTGGAAGGTATTTACAAAATATGCTAAACTATAGACTCTCTTGCAAATTTTTCGTGTGGTTCACATTAGAGTATCTTATAATTAGTATATAAGTATACCCAAAGTGATAAACAAGTATGTCAAGTTTTTTAGGTGGTATATCAGAGGTGAGAGTAACTATACCTGGGAGTAGAAGGTGGGTGTGTGTATATATATATTATATACCACAGTATACGTGATCTGGACACATTGATTTCCAGATGACTTAATTAGTAGTGTTCATAATTACAGGGTTAGAACTACATGTAGCTAGCAGAGGTAATGTACTCTTCGACGGTGTTTTGTTCGTCTAGTTAACGCGTCATGCTCATGAAAGCATATACGTAAGATGCATTACCGTGTAATTTTCTGGCCGGCCGGTTGATTTCTACGTACGTATCATCTCAGATACAATCTGGTTGCAACTTTGCAACTAGTGACTATTCTAATTAAATAGCAAGTGGTGCTTCTAACTTTTGGCACATGATACATGTGTTGACGAGTTGTCAACTTGAGTGCAACAGTTGGTTGATTATTTCCAACTGTTATCGTGCGTATGAACTGTTGATCGAGATCATTAACAGCTAATCCAATTTCGCAAAAAAAAAACAACTAATCCAAAAGGCAGAAATAAAAGTTGCATGGGAAAGAAAAGCAAAGCATTAAGGTAAGAGGTTGTCTATTTATAAGTTGATTTATTTTTTCTTAGCTATAAGTCACATCTTTAGTTAATCCATTGAATCAACATCAAATTAGATGGCACACCAATCTCCAAGCAAACATCCAATGGTCACAAAAATCAACTTAGACTCCAGAAAATACCAGACAACTTATAAATACTCTCTCCATTTTTTTTTGCTTGACATTTTTTATTTTTTACGTTCTCCGAGGTACGACTTTGACTGCTATTTTTTATAACTTTACATTAATATGTACTAATAAATTTATAATATTATGAAGGTATTTTTAACGATAAATCTAATTATATAATTTTCACATAGCCAATCTAAATAGTTTTAAACCAATTAGTAGTCAAACTAAAGAAAATTTGATGGCATGGATTTTAGGACGTCAAGTAAAAAAAGAACGGATGTAGTAGCAAAACTGTTAGGAAAATCTATATATCTACAAACAACTTGTGAGATTAAATTTATCTCCTTCGTTTTGAGGTTAAGCAAAATCCCACAAAATCCCATGCCCAGCAAGATCTGCGTGCAGGACCGCAAGGCCAACTAGTCCAAGTATACGTATACTAAATTCTTGAGACAGGCGATCCGGATGGTTGCTAACGTAATCGAGAGAGGGTTACTTTAGAGTCGGACATGAGGAAGTAGATCGATGGCACGTCTACCTCAAGATTACGACGAAAGTGACTAAAGTATAGAGCGACACCGATGGAAGCGAAGTGCCCGGTGAGGCAGAAAGAAGATGGCACCAGCAAGGAAGAAGATGGACAAACAAGCAGAGGCGGCTCACAGATTGTGTCAGATTGAGGTCGAAGTTGATGAGGCAGCAGGCAGTAGCAGCATTGCGAGCCCCGGCAGCTACAGAAGAGGACATAGGTGGTGATGGAGCTTATCCAACGTCGCTGGGCTTCGAGCAGAAGCACGTGTGGCCTGGCAGATATATAAGGTCGCAGCGCTAGTAGCGCACAAGGCGGCGAAGGCGGCTAGACGCATCAAAACAGAGGCGGCTCCGAAGAAGCGAACAAAACAAATGCGGTGATGAGGATTGATGACAAGAGGAACTGCAGAGAAGCTGAGGCACCGATTGCCTCATCGCTGCCCCCGGTCTGCCGAAGTTGCCGCGCCAGCTATTGCAGCATCGCCCCAGCCTGCCGCGTCAGCTCCTGCAACATCGCCCCAGCCTGTTGCAGCTGCCGCACCGGCTGCCGCAACTGCCACACCGTGACACCGGCTGTCGTGGCAGACAATGTCTCTGTGGTCATACCACCTTCGACCAGGTGGTCGGAACTCTCTCCGACCAGTCCAAATTCTTACAAGCAGGATGTAGTCGATCCTCCTCATGCTACGACCCCTGGTAACTACTACCAGGTGCAGTCTACGATCATGAGTACTCGTAACCTTTCAACAAGTACTCGTATGAACAGCACTCGTTGAACAGTACTCGATGAGCAGTGCTCAGATGCACAACACTCATGGTGAATAGTGCTCAGATGAACAGTACTCGAGGCGAAAAAAATACACAATTGGTTTTGGGAGCAATTGCTCCTCTTTTTTTAACTGCTTTTTTCAACTCACGACTTCTTGTTACAAGTACAAGACTCAATGGTGACTTATATAGGCTTGAGTACGAGGACTCAACACCAGACTCGGACATATTTTCTACGAGTACGACTTGGACTCATCTTCTACGAGTTACGAGTACGACTCAGACTCATTTTCTAATTGACTCCAACTCAAACTAGGATAAACTATTACAGGAAGAATTAATTCCAACACTCCCCCTAATCCTGACTGTCATCAGTGAGAACATGGATACCAATTAAATCACACATCCTCTGAAATTGCACTCGCGGCAAAGCTTTTGTCAGGATATCGGCCTTTTGTTGTTCTGACGATACATGATGTACATCGACCAGTCCTTCCTCAGCATATTCTCTTATAAAATGAAAATGTGTATCAATATGTTTGCTCCTTCCATGAAATATTGGGTTCTTCATTAACGTCAGTGCTGCCTTGTTGTCGACATACAACTCAAATGGTCCTGAATCTTCTCCTTGCAATTCTTGCAACAACCTCTTTAGCCAGATTCCTTGACAAGTTGCCGAGGTCGCTGCCATGAATTCAGCTTCGCAACTGGATAATGCTACACTCTTCTGTTTCTTATAAAGAGCTTGCTCCTTATTACATCTCTCAAAACCAAGTTTCTTCAAACTATCATCTAATTTGCGGTTCCAGGCCCTAGGCACTTGTTTGAGCCTATATAATGCTTTTGACAATTTGTAAACCTTGTTTTCTTAGCCCTTTATTATATAACCTTTAGGTTGATTGACATATACTTCCTCGGTGAGATCACCATTTAAGAATGCCGACTTGATATCCATGTGATGTACTTCCCAACCATAATGTGCAACAAGAGCAAGAAGTACTATCATCGTTTCAATTCTTGTTACAGGTGCAAAGACCTCTTCATAATCAACTCCTTGTTTTCGAACATACCCCTTAGCAACCAGTCTCGCTTTATAACGCACAATGTTGCCTTCGGTGTCTCTTTCAGTTTATATACCCACTTCAATCCTATGGGTTTATGACCATATGGGAGAGGAGTTAACTTCCAAGTGTTATTTTTCTCAATTGCTTCCAACTCAACTTCCATTGCACTTCTCCAGTGCTCCCCCTTCGATGCTTCCTGGAAGTCAGTAGGCTCTTCCACATCCATCATATACAGATCTCCCATATGATCCACGGGCTCAGTGTGGTCATATATGTCCCTCAAGCTTCTATATTTAGGTGCTACAGTTTCTGGAGTAGACTCGATCGAGCTTTCAGATGCCCCAATATCATTGTCTGTGTCTGCAACCGTTGTATCCAGAATTTGTGATTGCGACGCAGTTGGTATTGTAGAGGCAATAGGTGAAGCGAGTTCATCATTGTCCTCTCCATCGACAGTGAAAGAAACCCATTTTCGTATTTCTTGACTTGCTTCTTGATTATCTTCCCACTGCCATTGTTGATCTTCTTGAAAGACAACATCTCTAGAGACAATGATCTTACTGTCAATAGGGTTAAGCAATATGTGAGCTTTGCTGCTCGGCTCGACGCCTAAGTAAATTAGATTTTGGTTTCTGTCATCAAGTTTCTTTAGGTATGTGGTTACCTTAGCATATGCTAAGAAACCAAATACTCTTAAGTGCTCCACATTTGGTTTTCTTCCACTCCATGCTTCATACGGTGTGATTTCATCCAATGCTTTTGTTGGAACTTGATTGAGAATGTACACCGCATGTCTTACTGCCTTAGCCCAGAATTTGCGTGGCATGGACTTACTTTTCAACAGGCTCTGTGCCATGTCCATCACCGTCTTGTTTCTCCGTTCCACCACTCCGTTTTGCTGGGGGCTGTAAGGAGCGGTGAAGAATCAGGTGATACCCCTTGTCTCACAAATTGACTCAAATTCACTGGACAGGAATTCTCCTCCTCGGTCTGATCTCAACGCTTTTAGCTTGTGTTCAGTCTCAGTTTCAGCAAGATCGATGAACTTTTGGAACACATCTTTAGCCTCACTCTTCTTCTTAAGCATGTAAACCCACATTGCTCTTGAATAATCGTAAACCAGAAGAAGGAAATACCTGTTTCCAACATGAGTAGAGGGATTAATTGGCCCACAAATATCAATGTACACCAACTCCAACGGTCGTGAGGCTCTGTGTTGGGACCCAAAATATGCAATTCTAGACCCTCTGTGTATAATGCATTAGTCCAGGACCAAGCTAGTGCACACAGTGTCAACACAGATGAATATCGATCCACACAAACGATTAAAAACATAAATGAGTAATTCGATTAACAAATAAGGGTTTTGACCTTATGGTCGAGTTTACAATTATTAAGCCACACCGGGCTACCAAAGAAATAAAATAGCAGCGGAACAAAGAAACTTCAACGGAATCCCATCAATTCACCACATGCAACTGACTGGGATCAAGACCCTACGATCAAGCACCTTCGATGAACTCCTCCTAAAGCAAAGCGATGACTCCTCCTCTTCGCTGCATGTTTTACAACAAGCATGAGTACACAACCGTACTCGCAAGTCATACCACAGAATGCAAATTATAGATGCAGGCTTATTTCCAAGGGATTGGCTTCTATGCTTCTTTTGCGAAAATGCACAATTTGCGTTTGAATACAAGTAATAGATTGAAAGCATAATTCAAAACAAATAGATAATAATAATTTGACAGTTTTATTTCACAAAGACACATAGCCTTTAAACAAGTTATTCACATAGCCGTATGACTTAAGTCACACAGCTCCCTTCCCAAGGTTTTCATGAAAATCTACCCTCGTGTGAAATCGAGCATGTCCATAATCATGATGCGCTATTCAATAGATTGATTAACACTCTGCAGAGGTTGTACACTTTACCCACAAGATACAACTAGTGTAGCTAGCACTAGCCGTAACAAAATAGTTCAGAAACTTCATCTTGACATTGACACTCCCGGTATGCTTAGCCGCCATAGACGCACACCGTTGGACAGGGAAACGGCGAACCGCCCCGCGATGCGACTACTTGGTAGTACACACCTTCACCCAATCCGACATAGCTAACCTACAACCCGAGTAATCAATGTCAAGAATCCATAACTTACTAAGTTAGGCCCATCCTATACCAGGCATGTGGTTGTACGAAAGGCTCAGTTCAATGGTGCACAAAGTTAAGTCCTTAATTGACCAAGGCAAGACTTCCAATGTACTACGAATCCCTACGCACACAGGTTATTAAGCCCATGCACACAGCTCCACCAAAAGTAGCACACAGTATCCACCACTTGCCCTAATCTAAATCCTTTTCCACCCTGTTGGTTAAGTGCAATATATGCCATCAACAAGTAATAGCACATAGTACACACAGTTGTTATCACATAATTTCATAGTCACTTAGTCAGATTTATATTTGCAACTTACATGAGATGATGACTCGTAGCATGGCTAAGCAAACTAATCGTATATAACCAACCCACGTTGGTAATACCATAGCACCAACTAAAAGAACCAAACTAGGGTGACAAAAGATTATGACATACAATTAGACAAGGAGGTCACAACAAATTCGATAATAACTACACCCAAAAGCATTCAAATAAATACTTAAAGTAAATGCAATAATTTGAATCAAAGTATTTTGAAAATTGGGTTCAATATGATCAAAGGTATAACTTGCCTTGGAATAGGTCTAAGTACTGATCTTGCTCTTGAGGTGCTCCTTCTTCTTCAAATCTTCCCGAAGTATCGACGTCTACTCGCAAACAAAAGCAAATAAAAAAAATAAATAACAAAGACAACACAAACTCCAAAAATTAAATAAAAATCTCAGATAAATAGATCTCGAATTTAGATGAATTTATAAATTTGAATGGGTTCAAACGGAGTTCGAATGCAAAAGATATGAGCTTGGGAAGTTTGAAATAGAAGAAAACCGTAAAATAGATTTTCATAATTAACCCAATTATTTCTCCAAGAAAAATCGGATTATTGCGAACGATGACGCGTCGGCCGGAATTAAAGAATTAAAAAGAATTACTGGCATGTGGCACCCACACGTCAGCCTCATGGTCCACGGTAGACCAAGTCTACCGAATCGATCTGGCTTTTGGATCTGGGCTGCCCACGTATGCGCACACGTGGTGCTGACTTGGCACGCACGTGGACTGACACACATGCATATACGCTGATGTGGCCGGCTGACCGGGATGCCACGTCAGCATTGACGCCGGTGAGCCTCGGATGCAAATGATAACAGCGAGCGGCAGCGGTTCAACGAGAGTGGGTGATCACGTTGGGTAGCCCTTGCTATTTCGCACCCAGTGGTACCTGACTTGACACGGGAGATCAACGGTAGTTGCCGAAATTTCCGTCGGAGCGGAGGACGACGAAGGGCTATTGTCGGACGGGACCTCCGGTGATGGATTGGCGTCTGGGTAGGGTCCTAGAGATAGATCCGGTGGCGGTGATCACGATCGTGTGCTCAACGATTGTGCGGCGACGACCGCGGCGGCGCAATTGGCAAAAGAAGGAACTCGGCCGAAAACGCTAAACGCACGATTGAGGCGGCGCTAGGGCTCGAGAGGGTCGGTGGTTTGAGGGTTTGAGGTGCGGGGGCGACGGCGATCCCGGGGGCGCCTTTTATAGGGCCCGGATGGTACGGATTAGGCAGATCCAAAAACGAGTCCGTGTTGAACACGAAAGAGAGTTCGGGATTGGAAGGATATAGAGTCTGTTCTGGGATTTGATTTTGTGGGATATGGATGCAAAAAGATAGGAGATAAGTTTCGGTGTTTAAAACCGAGAGGTTCTAGAAGGAAAATCTGTTTTGTCGGATGAAACTTGGAAAGCTTCAATGGCGACATGGCTTGGGCTCTTGCGTGAGGAAGAAGATGGGCGCAGAGACGACGACGCGAAGCTGCCCCACCAACAAAGAGACAAGGTCAGCAGCCCACGCGCGATAGCGAAAGCGAAGGCGTCTTGGCAGGGACGGGCTAGTCGTGAGTGGGCCAAAAGGAATAGGAATGGGCCGAATGAGTTGGAATTCGTCCCGGAAGCTTATCTGAGATTTTGAATACTTTTTCTTTTTAATAAAATACCAGAAATTCAAATAAGCAATAGAAAATAGCAAATGAACTTGGAAAAATTCTATAAAAATCTAGAAAATATATCCAAGCACATAGAACCCAAATAAAATAGTTTTGACCCTTGTTGATGTTGACTTTAATCATATTAAATTATTTTAATGTACAAAGTCCATGTTTAAGCTTTTGAATTAAATTCAAATAAAATCCAAATAGTGAATTTTCTTCCTACTAACTATTAAAAAGATTTTCAAAACTCAGAAAATTGGGATGTTACAAACCTCCCCCTTAAAGGAATCTCGTCCCCAAGATTCAGGCTAGCTAGGGAAAAGGCTAGGGAACTCGGCTTTCAGCTCGTCTTCACGCTCCCACGTTGCTTCTCCTTCTGAGTGGTTGCTCCACTGAACCTTGCAAAAACGAACGGTCTTGCTTCTGGTATGGCGCTCTGCGACATCCAAAATCTTGATTGGCTGCTCTTTGTAGGTGATATCCTCTTTCAACTCAATTGACTCCAACGGGGTTTGTTCTTCTGGCACACGGAAACACTTCTTCAACTAAGAGACATGAAAGACATCATGTATTCCTGCTAATGACTGCGGTAGCTCTAATTGATAGGCTACTTCTCCACGACGAGCCAATATCTTGAACGGACCAACATATCTAGGGGCAAGCTTCCCTTTGGCATGAAATCTTTTTACACCTTTGAGGGGAGTAACTCGGAGATAGACAAAATCCTCTGGCTCAAAGCTGAGGTCACAACGACGATTATCAGCATAGCTCTTTTGGCTCGATTGGGCTATCTTTAGCCTTTCTCGGATCATAGCCACTTGTTCTTCCACTTCTCGAATAATGTTTGGCCCAAAAACTAATCGTTCGGCTGTTTCTGACCAATTCAAAGGGGTTCTGCAGGCACGACCATACAAAGCTTCAAATGGTGACATTTGTAGGCTGGCCTGATAACTGTTGTTGTACGAAAATTCTGCATATGGTAAACTCTTATCCCAACTGGTGGCATTAGCTAATGCACAAGCTCTCAACATATCCTGTAATATTTGATTAACTCTTTCAGTCTGTGCATTTGTCTGGGGATGGTATGCAGTACTGAAATTCAGATGAGTCCCTAAGGCTTCATGCAGACTCTACCAGAAACGAGAGGTAAACTGAGATCCTCGATCTGACACTATCTTCTTAGGCACACCGTGCAAACTGACAATCCTTGACATATATAACTCTGCAAGGTGGTCTCCCGAGTAAGTGGTTTTGACCGGCAAGAAATGAGCGACTTCGGTCAAACGATCCACTACTACCCAAATCGAATCGTAACCTCATTGAGTCCTGGGTAAACCGGTAATGAAATCCATTCCGACTTCTTCCCACTTCCACTCTGGAATCTTCAAAGGTTGCAACAGACCTGCTGGTCTTTGATGCTCTGCTTTGACTTTTTGGCACACGTCGCACAAGGCAACGAATTCTGTGACTTCTCGCTCATATTTGGCCACCAAAATTTATTCTTAACATCTGGTACATCTTAGTCTCGCCAGGTGAATTGAATACTTTGAATCATGGGCTTCTTTCAAAATCGGTATCTCAAACCATCAACATCCGCACGCAGACACGCCTATTGATCCACAGTATACCTTGATCATCCAAGGTGAAGTCTTTGAACTTTCTTTCCACCATCTTCTCCTTGGTATCAGAAAACTCTGAATCCTTTGGTTGAGCTTCACGAATCTGCTTCTCCAAGGTAGATTGCACTTCTAGACTGGCTATAAATCCTTCAGTTACAATTTCTAGCTTCAGCTTCTTAAATTCCTCTTGAAGTTCTAAACAAATCTCTCTTACTTCCAAAGCATTGCAATAGCTCTTGCGACTTAAAGCATCTGCAACTACATTGGCTTTACCGGGATGGTAATGAATTCCGAGATTATAATCCTTTATTAACTCTAGCCATCTTCTCTGTCTCATGTTCAAATCCGACTGAGTGAAGATGTACTTCAAGCTCTTATGATCCGTGTACACTTCATAGCGATTGCCAATGAGGTAATGACGCCAAATCTTTAAAGCATGCACTACGATAGCTAATTCCAAATCATGGGTAGGATAATTCTCCTCATGAGGCCTTAATTGCCGAGACGCATAAGCGATAGCTCTTCCTTCTTACATCAAGACACATCCTAATCCTTGACGCGAAGCATCACAATAGATATCAAAATCCTTGCGAACATCTAGCAAAATTAGCACTGGGGCTGAAGCCAAACGCTTCTTCAACTCTTGAAAACTTTCTTCACAGGCTGGGGTCCAAGTGAACTTTTTCTCCTTTTTTAACAACTGTGTAAGCGGCTTAGCAATCGTTGAGAATCCCTCAATGAAATGGCGATAATATCCTGCCATTCCCAAGAAATCGCGAACTGAAAGTGATCTTGGGTCGTTCCCAATGTAGTCTCGCCTTGACTTTATGGGGTCACGGCTACTCCTCTGATGTCATCACATGACCAAGGAAATCAACTTCCTTTTTCCAGAACTCACACTTACTAAACTTTGCATACAACTGATGCTCCCTGAGTTTCTCTAGGATTAATCTTAAGTGTTCAGCATGTTCCTCTTCTGACTTGGAGTAGACCAAAATATCATCGATGAACACCACTACAAACTTATCCAAATATTCCATGAATACTTTATTCATTATGTTCATGAAATAGGCGGGAGCATTAGTGAGACCAAAGGATATGACTAAGAACTCATAATGTCCGTACCGCGTTGAGAAAGCAGTCTTTGGTATATCCTTAGGACAAATCTTCAATTGATGGTAACCCAATCACAGATCGATCTTTGAGAACACTCCGGCTCCTTTCATCTGATCAAACAAATCATCTATCCGAGGCAATGGGTACTTGTTATTGATGGTGACTTCATTGAGAGATCGATAATCGATTCACATCCTCATGCTTCCATCTTTCTTCCTGACGAACAAAACTAGTGCTCCCCATGGCGATGAACTAGGTCTCACAAAACTTTTCTCCAGAAGTTCTTCTATTTGCTTCTTCATTTCCACTAACTCATCGGCTGGCATCCGATAGGGTCTCTTAGAAATAGGTGCTGTTCCGGGCACTAGATCGATGACAAAATCGATGTCACGGTCTGGTGGCATTTCGAGTAATTCCTCTGGAAACACATCTGGATAATCTCTGACAATAGGAACATCTTCCAAAGCAACTGCTTTCAAACTATTGACTACCAGGTGTCCATCACGCATCGAGGTAGCTTGAAACTCTACCTTGTTTCCTTTAGTATCTTCGATTGTAACGGCTCTTCGGCCACAATCTAGCACGGCTTTGTGCTTGGTTAACTAATCCATGCCAAGAATGACATCTAAGGTCTTGGTGTCTAGAACAATGAGGTTGGCTAGAAACTTAACTCCAGCTATGAGTAACTTAGCCCCTAAACATCCCACTTTATAACTTAGCTCTGCTCTAGGCGACTGGACTAACAGAGTATGCTTAAGGCACATAACTTCCAAGTTATTCTTAGTTGCAAAAACTCCAGAAATAAAGGAATGCGAAGCTCCAGAATCAAACAGAACTGATGCAGGTACTGAGTTTACTAGAAACTTAACCAGTACGACGTCCGGTGCTTCTTGGGCTCCTTCCAACGTGATGTGGTTGACATGACCTCTGACCACTGTTTGTGGTGCTCCTCCAAGCTGACCAGTAGTTTGAGAAACTCCTTGGCTATTGTCCGGTGCTGGGGTCTTGGTGGGTGTAGCTCCAAGGTTGAAGCGCACTGGAGTGATTGTCCCCTTCTATGGACACTAGTTGGCGAAATGCCCTGGTTGACGGCAAGAGTAACACACTCTCTGATCATGCTGCCTGTTGTTCCTTGGGTTGGGATTGGTCGGTGCTGGGCTGCGAGAGTTATGAACAATTGGACGAGGTGCTGAGTTCGGTGCAGGCATCCTAAATGAACTCTGCGGCGGGACACGATTATGTCATGCGTAAGCTGTCCTTGCCTTTTGTCGCGATCGGTGACTCACTTGTCGAGCCATCCTGCGCTTATGTTATCTTCCGGCTCCTTGCGTTTATCTTCTATAACCAATGCCTTGTTCACTAGCTCCTGGAAATCTGGAAAAGTATGAGCAAGCAGATTGATTTGCAGTCCATTATTCAAACCCTTCAAGAAGCGACTCTGGTGAGACTTGTCAGTGGCGACATCCTCTAGAGCATAGCGAGCTAGCTGAGAAAACTTATTCAGATAGTCAGTCACTGACATAGCTCCTTGCTTTAGGGCACGGAATTCATCCTTCTTCAGATCCATTATTCCCTTAGGTACATGATACTGACGGAATGCTGTGGAAAATTCTTCCCAAGTGATATTTTGCGGCGTCTCATGTGCTGCGCAGAAATTCTCCCACCATTCGACAGCTATGCCTTCCATCTGGTGAGTAGCATACAGAACTTTCTCATGGTTGCTGCATTGAGTGATCAGCAACTTCCTCTCAATAACCCAAAGCCAATCATCAGCTTCAATTAGTGAAACATTACCAGAAAAGGTTGGAGGGTGTGTCCTCATAAATTCAGCAAGCTTGGATGGCCCATGATGACCATGAGCGATTGGGGCTCCATTATGATGATTGTTGTTGTTGCTGTTCTGATTGCTCATATTCTGCAGTTGATTCATCATAGTATACATCATCTGTGTCAATGCTGCCATGAAGGCTCCAAAGTTCTGCAAGTCAAGAGAGGGTGCTTGTGGTGGTACTGCTCCCACAGGGGTCTGCCCGTTGCCCTCTGATCCTTGGGTTCTGGATCCACTTGCGGCGGCATGGCGAGTCTGAACCATCTGGTGAAGCTCCATGGATTAGATAAGATAGCAAGCACAAGATGAGTTAAGAACTAATCTAGGGAGTAGGTTAAACCCAATAAACACAGTTCAAGAAAAACCAAATGAAACACCTTTATTTATTGAGGGTCTTAGTATGGCTTGCAACATTGCCTAAGGGCTTTTGTAGCTCATACTTGCACACAAGAAAAAAAAAATGACGAACCTAAGCACACAAACTACCGCCTAAAGGGCGACTCGAAAGAACTGGCTAAGCCTGACAAACTAAAACTCTAGCGAACTCAGCCACTAAGGTAGCCTCCACAACCACGACGGTGCTCACTTTCTTTGTAGACACAGAAGTGAGCTAGCATCCTTGCGAATCGATCTCGATGCCCAAGGATAGCACGCAGTACAATCGGTTGTTGTTCCGCTCATGCCTATCTTGGCTCCTTTGGGACCTCCTCGGGATCTTCTCCAGGGTCTTCCTCTGGTTCTTCCAGCTCTTCAGGATTAGGATCTTCTTCTTCTTGTTCCTCCTCAAGGTCGTGCTGACCGTAGAAGGCTTCTTCCAGCATGGCGATCCTTTCTTTAGCTCTTTGCAGGGTCTCATAGGCGCACTCTAGCTCAGTGGAGACTAACTCTAGCGACTCCTCTTGAGTAGCTGCGAACTGGGCGAGGTGCACCACTGTGGCATTGTCTTCTCTATCCGTAGACGGGTAGCGTGCTGGTCGATCCACGACTGCAGCTCTGGGATGGTAACGGAAGACGGTATTTTGCAGCTCTCGTGCGTAGATGTGGCAAATTCTGAGGATGGCCAGGCGTGACGACTCTTGAATTCCTTGCGCGAAGGTGATCCTTTTAACGGAGAGGTTCAATGGCTAGCTGGCTTTAGTGTTCTTCCTGTTGTAGACTGTCAGACGGCAAATCACTCCACGATCTCGGCCGTTTACCACCCATTCGTTGCCACGATACATGGGACGATCAAAGCCTCGAAGTACCTGCAACAGCTTCCACAACTCTGCGGCAAGTCCGCCTTTGCGCTCACTGTAGGTATGAAGCATCTGTCAAGACAGATAGGAGGATGGGAACCAAGTTAAAATAGCGGGGAGAGAAAAAGATTCTAGCAATAGTTGAGTTGAGAGAGACATGAGAGGAGTTAAGCAGTTCATTTAATCTTGCAAGTTAATTTTTCTTTAGAAAATAATTTGGACTCTCTAAGACGGCCAATCTAACCAAGGTCAAGACCTACAATCAGTATGGCTCTGATACCACCTCTATCGGGACCCAAAATATGCAATTCTGAACCCTCTGTGTATAATGCACTAGTCCAGGACCAAGCTAGTGCACACAGTGTCAACACAGATGAATATCGATCCACACAAACGATTAAAAACATAAATGAGTAATTCGATTAACAAATAAGGGTTTTGACCTTATGGTCGAGTTTACAATTATTAAGCCACACCGGGCTACCAAAGAAATAAAATAGCAGCGGAACAAAGAATCTTCAACGGAATCCCATCAATTCACCACATGCAACTGACTGGGATCAAGACCCTACGATCAAGCACCTTCGATGAACTCCTCCTCGAAAAAAGGCGATGACTCCTCCTCTTTTGTTGCATGTTTTACAACAAGCATGAGTACACAACCATACTCGCAAGTCATACCACAGAATGCAAATTATAGATGCAGGCTTATTCCAAAGGAATGGCTTCTATGGCTCTTTTACAGAAATACAGCATTTGCAGTTTGAATACAAGTAATAGATTGAAAGCATAATTCAAAACAAATAGATAATAATAATTTGACAGTTTTATTTCACAAAGACACATAGCCTAAACAAGTTATTCACATAGCCATATGACTTAAGTCACACAGCTCCCTTCCCAAGGTTTTCATGAAAATCTACCCCTCGTGTGACATCCCCGAGCATGTCCAAGACCATGGACGCGGCTATTCGAATAGATTGATTAACACTCGCAGAGGTTGTACACTTTACCCACAAGATACAACTAGTGTAGCTAGCACTAGCCGTAACAAAACAATTCAGAAACTTCATCTTGACATTGACACTCCCGGTATGCTTAGCCGCCACAGACGCACACCGTTGGATAGGAAAACAGCGAACTGCCCCGCGATGGGACTACTTGGTAGTACACACCTCCACCCAATCCGACACAGCTAACCTACAACCCGAGTAATCAATGTCAAGAATCCATAACTTACTAAGTTAGGCCCGTCCCATACCAGGCATGTGGTTGTACGAAAGGCTCAGTTCAATGGCGCACAAAGTTAAGTCCTTAATTGACCAAGGCAAGACTTCCAATGTACTACGAATCCCTACGCACACAGGTTATTAAGCCCATGCACACAGCTCCACCAAAAGTAGCACACAATATCCACCACTTGCCCTAATCAAAATCCTTTCCCACCCTGTTGGTTAAGTGCAATATATGCCATCAACAAGTAATAGCACATAGTACACACAGTTTTTATCACATAGTTTCATAGTCACTTAGTCAGGTTTATATTTGCAACTTACATGAGATGATGACTCGTAGCATGGCTAAGCAAACTAATCGTATCTAACCAACCCACGTTGGCAATACCATAGCACCAACTAAAAGAACCAAACTAGGGTGACAAAAGATTGTGACATACAATTAGACAAGGAGGTCATAACAAATTCGATAATAACTACACCCAAAAGCATTCAAATAAATATTTAAAGTAAATGCAATAATTTGAATCAAAGTATTTTGAAAACTGGGTTCAATATGATCAAAGGTATAACTTGCCTTGGAATAGGTCTAAGTACTGATCTTGCTCTTGAGGTGCTCCTTCTTCTTCAAATCTTCCCGAAGTATCGACATCTACTCGCAAACAAAAGCAAATAAACAAAATAAATAAATAACAAAGACAAAATAAACTCCAAAAATTAAATAAAAATCTCAGATAAATAGATCTCGAATTTAGATGAATTTAGAAATTTGAATGGATTCAAACGGAGTTCGGATGCAGATGATATGAGCTTGGGAAGTTTGAAATAGAAGAAAAACCCTAAAATAGGATTTTCAGAATTAACCCAATTATTTCTCTGAAGAAAAATCGGATTATTGCATAACGATGACGTCAGCGCTTGGAATTAAAGAATTAAAAAGAATTACTGACATGTGGGACCCACACGTCAGCCTCATGGTCCACGGTAGACCAAGTCTACCGAATTGATCTGGCTTTTGGATCTGGGCTGCCCACGTATGCGCACACGTGGCGCTAACTTGGCACGACGCGTGGTAGCACACGCATATCTGCCGATGTGGTTACCGACCAGATGCCACATCAGCATTGACGCCGGTGAGCCTCGGATGCAAATGACAACGGCGAGCGGCGGCGGTTCAAAGAGAGTGGGTGATCGCGTTGGGTAGCCCTTGCTATTTCGCACCCAGTGGTACCTGAGTTGACACGGGAGATCAACGGTGGTCGCCGGAATTGCCGTCGGAGCGGAGGACGACGAAGGGCTATTGTCGGATGGGACCTCCGGTGATGGATTGGCGTCAGGGATGGGTCCTGGAGATAGATCCAGTGGCGGTGATCACGATCGTGTGCTCAATGATGATGCGGCGACGACAGCGGCGGTGCAATTGACAAAAGAAGGAACTCGGCCGAAAACGCTAAACGCTCGATTGAGGCGGCGCTAGGGCTCAAGAGGGGCGGTGGTTTGAGGGTTTGAGGTGTGGGGGCGACGGCGATCCTGGGGGCGCCTTTTATAGGGCCCGGAAGGTACGGATTAGGCAGATCCAAAAACGAGTCCGTGTTGAATACGAAAGAGAGTTCGGGATTGGAAGGATATAGAGTCCGTTCCAGGATTTGATTTTGTGGGATATGGATGCGAAGAGATAGGTGATAAGTTTCGGTGTTTAAAACCGAGAGGTTCTAGAAGGAAAATCTGTTTTGCCAGACGAAACTTGGAAAGCTTCAATGGCGACGTGGCTTGGGCTCTTGCGCGAGGAAGAAGATGGGCGCAGAGACGACGACGCGAGGCGGCCCCACCGACAAAGAGACAAGGTCATGGCCCACGCGACAATGAGCGAAGGAGGCATGGCAGGGACCGGTCAAAGTGAGCTAGGCCGAAAGGAATAGGAATGGGCCGAATGAGTTGGAATTCGGCCCGGAAGCTTATCTGAGATTTTAAATACTTTTTCTTTTTAATAAAATACCAAAAATTCAAATAAGCAATATAAAATAGCAAATGAACTTGAAAAAATTCTATAAAAATCTAGAAAATATATCCAAGCACATAGAACCCAAATAATAGTTTTGATCCTTGTTGATGTTGACTTTAATCATATTAAATTATTTTGATGTACAAAGTCCATGTTTAAGCTTTTGAATTAAATTCAAATAAAATCCAAATGGTGAATTTTCTTCCTACTAACTATTAAAAAGATTTTTAAAACTCAGAAAATTGGGATGTTACACTCTGTGAGTCGCATGTGCTGGGAAAGGTAACCTTATCTGCTTGGCAATGATACAACCTTCACAAACTTGAGTAGGATGATCAATATGTGGCAGACCAAGGACCATCTTCTTGTCTGATATCTGTTTCAATGATTGAAGTTCACATGCCCCAATCTTGCATGCCACAACCACACAGGGTTTTCAAGACTTGCATTCAAACATATCGACTTGCATGTATCTAGTTGAATCTTATATAGCCTGTTTGGTGTACGAGGTACTTTCATTAGTAGCTTTCCATCTCGGTCATGTAGAAGCAGCAAAGAGCCTCGTAATTCTATATCACAACCATCTTCAATTAATTCCCCCTGGCTAATAATATTGTTGCAAAGTCTTAGGATGTAGTAGACATCTAACAATAGTCTTTGCTGTCCATTCTTGCATTTGAGTAGAATTGAGCATTTGCCTTCTATGTGTACAACAGAACCATCTCCAAATTTTACTTGCCCATGAAACTCTTTGTTGAGTTCCTTGAATTTTCCCAATTGTCCAGTCATGTGATTGGAAGCTCCATTGTCAAGGTACCAGATATCTGTGTCGATCACCTCTTCACCAATTTTCAGTAGCTTTGGGTGAATCCCTTCATTAAGCATGACTAGCCCAGACGATTTTCCTTTCCCAACAATAAGCAATAGAGCCGGATCCTTCTCCTCTTGAGCTTTGTGACAAATTTGCTTCCACCTTATCTTTCTTGTTTCGACAGTGAGAAGCATAATGCCCAAACTTTTGACACTCAAAGCATTTAATATTTGACTTGTCTTGCTTGAACTCACCGTTGCTACGACCAGGCTTATAGCCGCGTCCGGCAGAGTCTCCACGACCACCTTGGCCATGACCATGATTACGACCTCCTCGGCTGCGCCAAGTAGAGCCACGACCACCCTGATTTGATGAATAATCTCGCTGAGTCTGCTTGTTCTCTGCCTTAGGCTCAGCTTTCACAAATAAGGCTTGATCGTTGCGAGCTTTGCAACCTTTCAATAGCCCATCATGTGCTTTAAGAGACCCAGTTACCTCTTCCAGCTTCATGCTCTCAAGATCGCTGGAATACAAAAGAGTTGTGACCACTGACACGTACCTCTCGGGTAGTACTCACAAGTATTTCTCGACCACCTCGATTTCCTCCAATTTATCGCAAAGAGTTCGTAGTTCGTTGACCACCGCCATCAATTTTCTTGCGAACTCATCCACTGATTGAGTTTCGCCCATAGGCAATGCCTCATACTCCCCTCGGAAAGTTTGTAGATGAACTTTCTTCACTCGATCCACACTTTCGTGCATAGTACGAAGAGCAACCTAGGCCTCCCGAGCTGTATCTTTCCCGACAAGTTGATTGAGCATCGAGTCAGGTATCGCAGCATAGATCAGTGCCAATGTCGTTTGATCAGTCTTCAAGTCGACCTCCTCAGCCTTTCCTTTTGGATCGATCTTTCCCTTTTGATCGACCGGATCGGCTACTGCGTCCCAGACCCCCTGGGCACGTATATTCACTCGCATCTTCATAGGCCAAGCCGGATAGTTCCTTGAAGTGAGAATTGGATACGGCAACGAATTTGGGCCATCCCTTGTTGTCGACGAAGATCCGTTGGAAGCCATCGTTCTCTTCTTCTCTGGAGTCGGAGGACCAATTTTCATACACTGCTCTGATTCCACGTGTGGTCGTATCACCTTCAACCAGGTGGTCGGAACTCTCTCCAACCAGTAAAAATTCTTACGACCAGGATGTAGTTGATCCTCCTCACGCTACGACCCCTGGTAACTATGAGTAGGTGCAGTCTACGATCACGAGTACTCGTAACCTTTCAACCAGCACTTGGATGAATAGTACTCGGTAAACAGTACTTGATGAACAGCACTCAGATGAATAGTGCTCAGATGAACATTACTCGTGGTGAATAGTGCTCAGATGAACAGTAGTCATACTGAACAGTACTCAAGGCAGAAAAATACGCGATTGGTTTCGGGAGCAATTGCTCCTCTTTTTTGTTTTTTACTGCTTTTTTCAACTCATGACTTCTTGTTACAAGTACAAGACTCAATGGTGACTTATATAGGCTTGAGTATGAGGACTCAACACCAGACTCGGACATATTTTCTACGAGTACGACTCAGACTCATCTTCTATGAGTATGACTCAGACTCATTTTCTAATTGACTCCAACTCAAACTAGGATAAACTATTACAGGAAGGATTAATTCCAACAGTCACTGCCGCGTCTGCACTTTTGCCACCAGCTCAGTCATTGCGGCAACCTTCCATGGTGACACGGCAGCAGGACAACACCAAAGTACCCAAATCACTAACGGATGGCATTGTGTTCTATCTGGCACATAAGAGAGCTTTTTTGTGCACTACTGAACCGACAAATCATGTTGAAGCCATGCATCATCCAGAGTGGCAGCAAGCTATGGATCAAGAATTTGATGCCCTTCTCAAGAATAACACTTGGCATCTAGTTCCACCACAACAAGGTGTCGATATGATCGATTACAAGTGGGTCTTCAAGGTTAAAAGGAAAGCTGATGGCTCCATTGATAGCTATAAAGCACAACTTGTAGTGAAAGGTTCCAAGCAACGCTATGGCCTTGACTTTGAAGATACCTTCAGTCTAGTAGTCAAGCCCGTCACAGTTCGCCTTATTCTCTCCATTGCAATCTCCAAGGGATGGTCTTTGAGGCAGTTGGATGTCCAAAATGTCTTTCTCCATGGTGTGCTAGAAGAAGATGTGTATATGTGGCAACCTCCGGGCTATGCAAGTCAAGACAAACTGAGCTATCTATGCAAACTGGGCAAGGCACTATACGGTTTAAAGCAAGCGCCACGAGCGTGGTATGCATGCCTTAGTTCTAAGCTGCAGGAACTAGGTTTTATGTCATCCCTGACCAACACATCTCTGTTTGTCTACAAGAATGGGGAGGACACAATATACATGTTGATATATGTTGATGACATCATTGGGGCAAGTTCATCCACTCTGGCCGCGGACAAATTGCTCTTCCAACTTCAACAAAATTTTTCCATCAAAGATCTTGGAGATTTACATTTCTTTCTGGGTATTGAGGTAACACGATATTCTGATAGACTTGTGCTTACTCAGCAAAAGTATATTGTGGACATGTTGAAGCGAGCAAATATGGCAAACTGCAAACCTACAGTAACTCCTATGGCAATCACTGAAAAATTATCGAAGGAATCAGGAGAAGTTCTTTCATCTGAAGAGACTACTAAATACAGAACTCTTGTTGGAGCTCTTCAATATCTCACACTTAAAAGACCTGATGTAGTCTTCTCGGTAAATAAGGTTTGCTAATTCTTGCAGTCGCCAACCACAATTCACATGACAGTCGTGAAAAGAATACTTCGATATCTTCATCCATGCCTATGAGTGCCTTTTCTGATGCAGATTGGGCTAGTAGCATTGATGATCGACGATCTACAGGAGGTTTTGCAGTCTTCCTTGGACCAAATCTTGTCTCTTGGAGCTTGAAGAAGCAACCTACTATTTCAAGATCAAGTACCGAGTTAGAATACAAGGCTCTGGCCAATGCTACTCACCACTACAAAAAGGCTAATACTGGATGCCTCATCACAAACGGTTGACCAAAACCATCTGTATTACATACAATCATAGACAGTTTTGGTTTAAAGACCGTCTGTGTTATTGGCTGCACCAAAAACCATCTGTGAAGAGGTAATATCACCGACGGTTCATAACTAAAACCGTTTGTGAATTATCACAAACAGTTATTAACAATAACCGTCTAGAATAATTCTACATATCATAGACGGTTTTCAACAAAGAACCGTCTGTGAAACATCACAAACAGTTCTTAACAATAACCGTATGTGATATTACTACATATCACAGATGGTTTTTTGTTATAACCGTCTGTGATAATATCGCTACAGCGCCCAGTTGATGCCTGATGAGTTTCTTCGTCATCGATGTGTCTCTTCGTCGCATCAATGCCGCTTCGGCTCCCCGATGCGTCTCTTCGTCTCACGCTCTGAATTTATTCCTTGTTTTATAAAAAGGATCATCCGTCATCGAAGATGATCATCCCCACATATAGATCTAGTACTTATAAAAAAATAGAAATGGTTGCCTCTTCTGTTTCCTTGTCGCTGGCATTGATGGCCTACTTGGCGCCTTTGTCTGAGCACCTCTCTCCTTCAGACGTTGAACCGTCTTTGCGGAAGAACTCTTGTTTCAACAAAGTGTCTTCACTCCTCTGTCCGAGAATTTGTCGGAGCAGGTGACGGCCACCTTCCGCCGTCTTGACATCCTCCTCCGCCGTATCTTCGGGGTGATCTCCCACTTTCGGCGAGTTTACCGCGTCATCGACGTGGTCCTTCGCAATGATGTCGCACGTCTCTAGGAGGCTTGCCGTCACTTGGACTGCTTAATCGAGGCGGCGGGTGACCGAGTCGACCAGGCTGAGACCCCTCAAGCAAGGGAAGAGGGCCTATGGATTCAATTCTTCTTGGCTCAACAGTCCGAGGGTCTTCGGGAGACACTCGAATGAGTGTGTCAGCGGTTGGACGCATTGCAAGCTTCGTTTGATCACGAACCGTCCGACGCCGACGCCGTCGCCTACGAAGTATTGAAGACGGAGATAGCAGCCTACCTCTGCCACTAGAAAAACTTTGTTTATTTATAGGTTTCTACTTTTTTTTAATCTTTGTAAGAAGCGACTGGCCATATGAAAATTCCAAAATGAAAAAAAAATCTAGTTTGGAGGTTTAGTGGAACAAATCAATCAATTATATATATATATATATATATATATATATATATATATATATATATATATATATATATATATATATATATATATATATATATATAGTTAAAGCAAATTTTATATATTTAAATGACAAAATTGACATATAAATATGTAATTTCTTCATGTCATGTAAGTGTATATACAAGATAATATACTTGAGAAAAAACCATTTCCTGAGGCGGTTCCATAATAGAACCGTCTATGATAAATCTCTTTATTAGTAGGAGCACTGGCGCTAGGGTTTGCGCTTCGCCCTAACTCGTCACTCCCAATAAGACTTACTCTCGTCCGTTCCCTCCCCACCTCGACACCGCCGCTCGATCCCGTCGCGATCGCCACGGTTATGACACCACTCTGCACTACACAAGACACTCGTAGGATAGTATTGTCTTGTGCAGTTTCAGGGTCGTGCCACAACTATGGTGATGCCGCCACCCAAGCCACTGGGCTTGGCCCCGCGTGTCGACTACGCTGCCATGGCTTGGTTCTTCTGCTCGGCCTCCTAGGCTCGGGCCCTGGCCCCCATGGCTTTGCTTTTCCCCATCCTTCCTCTATTCTCCTCTAGATCTGTTAGCTTAATGTCTTTTGTTGAGTTTGATTTTTATGCTTGAGCATTAAGTTATGTCCTGATGTTTGTGTGATTTATGCAAAGTGAAGGAGATGGATGAGGGTTGTGCTGGTGGTGGGGTCGTCGCCGTGGTTGTGTTGTACTGAGGTATCACCCTACCTTACTCCCTCTCTATCTCTACCCCCTTGCTCTATGATGAAAATGGCTAGTGCTCTGCGATGGATCCGAGGGCTACTATGGTGTGGTGGGTTTGGACACCCTTGGTCTTCTTGTCTTCTTTGTTGAGCGCTCAATGAAGTTAATAGTCTTATCTTTGAAATTGAATTGATAATTAGTTCATATTAATAGTCCCTTGCTCGTGATGTAATGATGTTAATAGTCTTATGATGAAATTGAATTGATAATTAGTTCATATTAATAGTCCTTGCTCTGTGATGTAATGATGTTAATAGTCTTATGCTGAAATTGAATTGATAATTAGTTCATATTAATAGTCCCCTTGCTTCGTGATGTAAACTGAGGGCTATTGGTGTATGTGCATTCTGTGCATTAGGCTTAGTTCATGCTGTGGGTTCAGATTGACACAAATCAGTGGGGCAAAATGGTGGGTTTGGTTAATGCTCTCTGATGGGTACTGAGGGTTATTGATGCCGGTTCTTTGTGCTTGGTTAGCTTACATGGGATCAATGTGGTTTGGATGGGGCTTGGCTACAATTAACTTTTCAGATTTATGTCCCAGGTCAAGTTCTCCTCCCTTGCGTCCCAGGTACGTATACATCCTATCATTGTATTCCTGATCTCTTCTATATAAAACCTCCAAGCAGTGGCTGCTTGTGCCTTTAAAACCGGCTTCATATATATTCATATTAATAGTCCCCTTGCTCTGTGATGTAATGATGTTAATAGTCTTATGATGAAATTGAATTGATAATTAGTTCATATTAATAGTCCCCTTGCTCTGTGATGTAATGATGTTAATAGTCTTATGCTGAAATTGAATTGATAATTAGTTCATATTAATAGTCCCCTTGCTCCGTGATGTAAACTGAGGGCTATTGGTGTATGTGCATTCTGTGCATTAGGCTTAGTTCATGCTGTGGGTTCAGATTGACACAAATCAATGGGGCAAAATGGTGGGTTTGGTTAATGCTCTCTGATGGGTACTGAGGGTTATTGATGCCGGTTCTTTGTGCTTGGTTAGCTTACATGGGATCAATGTGGTTTGGATGGGGCTTGGCTACAATTAACTTTTTAGATTTATGTCCCAGGTCAAGTTCTCCTCCCTTGCGTCCCAGGTACGTATACATCCTATCATTGTATTCCTGATCTCTTCTATATAAAACCTCCAAGCAGTGGCTGCTTGTGCCTTTAAAACCGGCTTCATATATATATATATAATATATATAGGAAAAATACTTTCTACTCCCGGGTATAGTTACTCCCACTTTTGATATACCACCTAAAATAACTTAACATACTCCTTTATCACTTTGGGTATACTCATATACTAATTATAAGATACTCCAATGTGAACCACACGAAAAAATTACAAGAGAGTCTATAGTTTTTAGCATATTTTGTAAATGCCTTCATATTCGCACATAAAAAGGAGTATGTCACATAAAAAGGAGTATGTCTAAAAAATTGTACATACCACTCCTGAAAAGGTGTGAATACCACCTAGATGGTCTTATATACTCGTATACTACACGTACATACTCTTGGTTGCACAAGATACTCCTTACATTGTGAGATCTGAAATAGGAGTAACTACACAGGGAGTAAGAAAAAGGCTTCATATATATATATATATATATATATATATATATATATATATATATATATATATATATATATATATATATATATATATATATATATATATATATATATTATAGTCCTCGGCCCTTTCGATGGGTCGTGAGGAGGATGAGACAGCTGCCACGGGCAACTTCTCATCGAGCCTGCAAGTTCAAGAAGTAGGACTGCAAGAGAAAGCGCGTGGACATATAATTACCTAGATGTCATCGATAGGTAATTGGACTTGGCATCAAGGAATGGTTGGTCGCTGATAGAAGTGGCTTCGTGTATCAGCGACCAACCATTCCTTGATGCCAAGTCCAATTACCTATCGACGATATCCAGATAATTGTATGTCCACGTGCTTTCTCTTGAAGCCTCTTAAATCTTGAACTTGTAGTCTCGATGAGAGGTTGCCCGTGGCAGCTGTGTCATCCTCCCTCACGACGCCCCGAAAGTGGCTGGGGACTACAAACGATATATATAATATATATATATGAAGTCGATTTTAAAGGCACCAGCAGCCATTGCTTGGATGTTTTATGTATATATCACAAACAGTTCTAAACACAAACCGCCTCAGGATGATAGCGGTTATCACGCAGCGGTTCGTTTTAGAACCATACGTGATAATGTGCCATTGCTTGGAGGTTTTATGTATATATCACGAGATGGTTCTAAACACGAACCGTGCATGATAGACGATTATCGCGAGCGGTTCGTTTTAGAACCATCGTGATATATAGTTATCACGAGATGGTTCTAAAAGCGAACCGCTCTGTGATAGATAGTTATCATAGACTGTTCTAGATACAAACCGTCTGTGATAGTCATATATCACAGATGGTTCTGAGTTAATAACCGTCTGTGATAGCATGCATCACAGACGGTTTTGGAACCGTCTGTGATGACCTCATGTCATCACTGACCCATAAACTCAGACAGCTCCGGAAAACCGTATGTGATGACATTTTTGAACCGTCTGTGAAGACCTTTTTCTGTAGTAGTGACTGCAGAGACAATATGGATTCAGTCATTACTTGGTGAACTGGGTGTTTATCAATCTAGGCCTCCAGTTCTTTGGTTTGATAATTTAGGTGCAACCTATTTATCGGCTAATCTAGTCTTTCGTGCATGCACTGAACACATTGAGGTTGATTTTCATTTTGTTCATGAGAAAGTGGTGCAGAAAGCTTTGGTAGTTCACTTTATCTCCACCCAGGATCAAATCGCAGACGTGTTGACTAAGGCGTTGTCAGTCTTGCCGTTCAATGGTTTGCGACACAATCTCAATGTTGTATCACCAGGTTGATATTGAAGGAGGGTGTTAAATATATTGTAGATAATGTATGAATCTTGTACACATAAGATTCTATAACAATTTGTAAAAAATCTCTGTTTTGATTTGATTCAGATGTCCGGTACTGTTCACGTCCGGTAATAGAGATATATATACCGAACAGTAGCACCAGTTTTGGGTTGCGCTGCATTCGATATATTCTACTCTTCCTCTCCTTCCGCAGCTATTTCTTTTCACCGCTGTACCAGACATACATGCAGGATGCATTAGTCTAACACAGAGAATATGCAGGCTAATGTCGTGAGACTACGGTGTGAATTATCATGCACACACACAAAATACAATGGTGTTGTTGGCAACATATGCACCCAAACAATTTTTTTAAAATAATCTATTTTTTATTCTGAAATACAGTAATATACCTCCTTTTTTTGCAGAAATAATCCTCTATCGCTCCACCGTTGAGCGACTTGTGCTAGTCGCCCAACGATTGCGCACCAAGTGTACTAGTCACCCAGCAGTTGAGCGACTAGTGTTAGTCGCCCAACGGTTGAGCGACTTAGGACCTAGTCGCTCAACCATTGGATGACTAGGGGTCTATAATCCACGCACGCACCAGCCCTCGCCATTTCGTTCCCAGTAGAGCGGCTGTGAGGAGAAGAGAAGAAGGGAAAGAGGAGAAGAGAGAGGAGAGGGAGGGGGAGAGAAAGAGAGGAAAGGGAGGGGAGGGAAAGAGAGGAGGAGAGGTCCGCGCATCGACGGCGGTGAGTCCCCTACACTTCTTTGTAGTTTTACTTTTGAAACCATGGTAGGTTAGCAACTAAAATCATTAGATGTGTAGTGGCATATTGTTAATAGTTGTAAATAGTGTAGTCGTAGGTTAGCAACTAAAATCACGGTAGGTTAGCAACTAAAATCATCAGATGTGTAGTGACATTTTGTTAATAGTTGTAAATAGTGTAGTTGTAGGTTAGCAACTAAAAATCATGGTAGGTTACTTTCAAAACCATGGTAAGTTAGCAACTAAAATCATTAGGTGTCGGGTACGTCGCATATTGTTAATAGTTGTAAATAGTGTAGTCGTAGAACTAACGCCAATTTAGTTGTTAATAGTTGTAATACGGCTATGGCTATACCCTAACCCTAACCCAAACCTCTTAACCCCATACCCTAACCCTAACCCCTACCCTAACCCCTAAACCTTGAAACCATAAACCCTAAAACCGAAATACGGCTATAGCTATATATGTTGAGGAATATGCAGTTTATGCAAGAATGCTACTAAATTTTTAGAATTTCCAGAAATATGCTATAAATAATTAAACCACTAATTCTGTCGTAATTGCTAACTTGAAATTGGTTTACAAGTATGGCTCATGACCTAGATGGTTCGGACTGGCCTTTTGGCCTGCTGGACCGGCGCGTCGACGCGCAACACCATGCCAGCCATCGTGTCCCACACCTGAGGACGAGGCAACTGAGTTGGGGGTGGTCTGTATGTGGACACCCCGATAGGCTTGGAGACTAGACCCACGCTCGAGAGATAGATTTGTCTGGTAACTGTGGCACTTTTTTTTATCATATGTCCGCTATGTACTTACTTCTTTGTGCTTTGCAGGCTTAGCGATGCTGGCCTTCTACCTCTCACGCGGATGGTGGAGGCCACCGATGAGGACGGGGCTTGATCGAGGACGCCCAGGGAGGTCGAGCTGGCCCAGGCGATCCACGACGGTTCCGTTCGACCGTCGCCGCCGGCTTTGGTGGACCGGTGACGGCCCGAGACGTTCACCTTCCACCTCCAATTCGGGGAGACGGCCCCCACTCTGCAGGACGTCTCGATGCTGCTCGACCTACCTATCGCGGGAGCCGCTGCCTCCACACCCGATGCGTCTGCCGACTGGCACGATGACATGCTGGGCAGGTTTGAGGGGGTTCTTCTAGCCAACAGAGGCATGGGCCGCCCCTGCAGTGGCTTTCGCAGTTTTGGGTACATACGTGATCCATTTTCCCTGTTTAGCGATGCACTATCCTTGCTATATGATGGGCTTACTAATTATTCGTTTGTGCACACATCGAGCGAATGGACCTGGAGGCCGACGACTACCAGGTGTCGCGGCACCTTGAGGCGTACTTGCTATGGTTGTTCGGCTGGGTACTGTTTACCAGTAGCCACGGTGACTCCATTGATGCCTGCCTTGTGGGGTACACAAGGGCCATCGCCGACGGCGAGGAGCTGCAGATTAGCTGGGGATTAGACATACTTGCAGCAACGTACCGCAGCATGCGCGAAGCGTGCTGTAGGATGAAGCCAACATCTATCCTCACAGGCTACCCCTCTTGTTGCAGTTGTGGTCATTCGAGCGCTTCTCCCTCGGATGGTCCATGTTGGTAGACTCTAGTCTGTACCGCGCGGACATGTACCATGGGGGTGCAGTGGACCGGCCGACCGCAGAGTCCCTTTGGTGCCGTAGACGGGTACATACTTCCCTCTATCTTTACTTCAGTCATATTATGGGTCATCCTTTATAACCACTGTTTTGGCTCGCAGGCATAGAATGCACACGTTCAGGTCACATGTGTGTACGAGCACTTCATGGAGCAGCTGGACTGCCTCACCGCTAACGACATGCGTTGGGAGCCATACTCTGATCAGGAGATGGAGGACCATGCTCCCTAGGGGCTGTCCAACTGTCTTTGTACGACGAGCGTATTAGCGATTCGCAGAGAAGCTCATCTTCGGCGTGTTAAATCGAGGACTATGCGATGCGTGGTGATCGCCTTGATTTGGCCTCCGCTAGGTTGTTCCAGTTCTCGTCGGGATGAGGGTGCCCGATTCGGCCCACGCGTGAGTTACACACAACACATGTTCCTATATTTTTTCCAGTTATGTTACAATGGCTTCTAATTGCAGTGGTACATTTCGCAGGCAGAGTAGGAGGGGTGGAAGCAGGACGAGCTGGGCGGCGAAGATGGAGCCGTGGCTGGTGGAGTGGGCGGACGACCTCGAGGACTATGTGCAGGAGGGCACCCCGTATGACCCTAGCACATTCGACGAGTACCTACGATGGTACGCTTCGCAGACACACACCAGGTTAGTGCATGTCGTCGACTCTCCCCCCGCTCACGTACCAGCACGAACCGACACGTACCTTGTACACTTCGCGCGAAACGTGCACTTCACGGTACGTACTCTTGTGTTTAGAAATGTCTAAGTACGGTTACCACAATTACAAGTTTGACGCTTTCATGCACTCCTTGCAGGCAGACATCACCGCCGGGATTGCGAGGGACTCCGGGTCGATCCTGGACAGGGTCACCCATAGTGCAGAGTTGACGCACGTTGAGCTACTGCAGATGGCCCGTCGGGTCTACAGTGCAGTGAAGCGTGCCGTGACCCTGATGTCATGCAGGACGGTCCCAGAGGTGGCCACATCGATGCATACGTCGAGGCGGCCGTCTGCGGCCAGCTAGGAGGCTCTAGAGGGCGCGTGCGTGTCCGCTTGCCGCCTAACCGAGCTAGAGGTCGGTGAGCGCGTGGCTACCCACCCCCTACACCACCGGGCCAGGCCGGAAGGTTAGGGTGGGCACGTGGCTACCCATTGTCACCACCACCACCGTCGTTCCTAGACTCCTACCCAGCAGCATTAGGGCAGTATCCGTTCTTCCACGTCCTGGTTGGGCAGGGCGGGTACGGCGGGTATGACACTTGAACGCACACCATGGCCCATGCTGAAGGTACATTTCGTCTGTTCAGGTTTGTGAGCATCGATATATTGCATGAATAAACAATATTTGTCCTGTAGGTTTCATGCCCCAGCTGGGAGTTGAGCTCTCCCCGCACAAGGAGCCCCCACATGATGCGGACGGCTTCTTTGCGAATAACTCGGGGGAGTTCATGGGAGCACCTCAGCCCACACCCATCAAGGTTCTTTCTGGGTCACAGCTCAGCGGTACCCTAGTGGGCACGTAGGCACAGGTGGAGTCGACCCCTAAGGCCTTGGGAGCACGGGTCAGCAGGGCTCCTGACCGCCTCTCCCTATCAGGGCCCTGACCCCGACACCCCACGCTGAGGAGGGCCAAGCGGGGCCGTACGGGAGGGCACAGACCGGGGGTGGGATGTGACGACGAGGGAGGAGGTGCTGTGGGTGGTCTTCATTGTGCTTTGTGTACTTGTATTCGCTGTGTACGTATTTTACTTCATAGTTACTATAACATGGTTGTGTATGCATTCCCTCGTGCATTGTGATATAGCTTACCTTACTACTTACCAATCGTTCCTACCTCCATCGCTCAACCGTTGGACGACTTGGCAGCAAGTAGTGGTCCAACGGTTGAGTGACTAGTCGACGTGTCACTCAATCGTTGGGCCACTACTTGCTGCCAAGTCGTCCAACGGTTGAGTGACTAAACGGTTGTATAGAAAGGCAGACCCGGCCCTCTCACGGTCTCTTTCGCCATTTCTCTCGGGAGAGAATGAGAGGAGCTCAGGAGAGGAGAGAAGGAGAGGGGAAGTGAAGAGGGGGAGAAGGTGACGAGAAGTGAGAACAACTGGGGGGAGAGGAAGTAGAGGAGCTTGGGAGAGGGAGAGAATGAGAGGAGAGGAGCTCGGGAGGTAAGAGAGAAAGAAGAAGGAAGCTTGTTGATAAGAAGAGAAGATCTTCGCGTGAAGGTAATAGTCTCATCCGTTCTTGTTCTCGTCCGAATGTAGGCAACATGTCTCTACTTATTAGTTTAACATGTATTTGGTGAATGTATATTGACAAATCGCTAGTTGCAATATTTGAAATATTTGCAGTGAGAAATCAATCATGTCGGAGCCCACAAGATTAAAAGTGCATTACGGTGTTGGTACGGTTCATGAAGGTCCATACGGTGTTCACCTGAGTGGTTTCCCAAAAGTTAGTATGTTACACCCGGACACGGAGAATGCTCAAATCGGAGATGTCCTGCGCTGGCTCACATGCAGATTCTCCTTAGACTCTGAGGTGTGTAGTGTCGTCCTACAAAGGCTTTGCAGTCAGTCTACCACACATATTCGGTGGGAGTTGAGCAGAATGATGCCCACAGTTGCATGGAAGGGCTTTGTGGAAGGCTACCGACATCGTGGATACGAGTGCGTGCTAGTCGTGCAAGCATGTTTGAAGGGAGTCGCAGGTGGCCCTAGTGACGGCTATCGTCCGGTTGGTGGGAGCAGCTCGGGCACGCAGCGTGTGGTTCATGAAGAGGACACAGTGGCTGATGTTACAGAGGTAGAAGAGGACGCGATGGCGATGTTACGGAGGTAGAATAGGAAGATCGCACACCACACGCTAAGCCCACTACACAGGTGGATGCAGGGGAGCATGTCGACAATATAGTGTGTCAGATAGAGATCGATGAGTTGACGGCCTGGGCCGAGGAGGAAGCTTTAGAAGAGGATGGCGATGGCTCTTTCGATGAGGACAAAGGTCCCATCCTACAGGAATGGAATATGGTGGACATTGAGGGTCTTTGTAACATCCCAATTTTCTGAAGTTTAAAAATCCTTTTTGAGTAGTTAGCTCGTTGGAAAATTCACCAAAGTTTTTTTTGAATTTTAATAAAGCTTAATGTGGACTTTCAAAACCAAAATAGTTTAATGTGATTAATATCAACATCAACTATTATCAAAAATATTTTATTTGGGTTCTATGTGCTTGGATATATTTTCTAGATTTTTCTAGAATTTTTTCGAGTTCATTTGCTATTTCCAATTGCTATTTGCTTTTTCTGTATTTTCTAAAATGGAAAAGCTATTTAAAATCTCAAAAATTCCTTGGGCTGAAATCCTAAATTCAAGCCCAACCCTGTTTCCTTTTCAGCCCTACTTTCGTTCGCAACCCATTTCCTCTCTCACTGCGCACTTGGGCCCACCTGTCGGTCTCTGCGGCGCCGTTTGCTACGCATTCCTCACCGACCTGCAACCGTTGACGAGTAGGTCCCACCAGGCCACTATTCATCATCTTCAACACAGGCTCTGTTCCGATTTTCTTACATGCACGTCGTCGTCGGCCTCCGCACGGACTCTACCCGTCCGGCCCTATTTGAGAGCCCGCACCCATGTCACAAGCATCGCCCCAACCCTAGCCACCTTTTCTCTGAAGACACAAACCCTATATCGCCACCTCTTCGTCGGAATCGAAGGAATAGCCCTACCACCGCCGCTGCTGTTCTTCATCAAATTCGCCGCCGTTGGTGAGCTTCGGTCACCATCGAGTACTTCTTCGAGTTCGCCGCGTCGTGTTCTACCTGGTGCGCACCTCCTCATCACTAGGGGATCATCGTAGTGCCACCACACCATAGAAGCCCTAATCGCCGCATCGCCACTCCATCGCTGACGCATTCCGGTCGCCATCGACGACCATTGAGCCTCGCACATGACCCAGAAGCACCACCTGGTCTTTGCGAATCTTTTGCGAGCAACAAAACCCAGCCGGAGGACCTCATCGCCATTTAGCCGTCAACCTGAACAATCTACTTTGTCCTCGTTGACGTTGAAGCGCTTGCCGCCACCCATTGTTGCATCGGAGCTGTCGGATGTGTTCGCCTAAGCACCATTATCCTGGTGATGACCACCGTGCGCTGCCAGTCGCTGTCGATCACCATCACTGACGTTGAGCTGTAGCCGTCGTTGATCTTTGTCAATGTGGCATGCCACCTCATCTGCCACATCAACCCCGGAGCCTACGTGTTAGCCCAGTCAGCACGACGTGCGCGCACGTGTGGCACACCCAAACCTAACCTAGATCCAATCTCAGTGGATGTAGTCCACTGTACACCATATCTATGCCAATGGGTCCCGCATGTTAGGAGATTTCTAATTTACTTTTTCTTTTTGGCTGAAATTCCTCTGCTGATGTCAGCGTGACACAATTACTTGTTTTCCTTCAGAAAAATAATTCCAGTAAATCTCGAAATTCTGATTTTCATTGTTTCATGTGATTTCAATATTTCGAGAGTCTGTTCTCCTTCATACGAACTCCGTTTGAGCCCATTCAAATTTCTAAATTCATCTGAATTAGAGCTATATTTTCTTGATATTTTTATTTAATTTTTAGAGTTTTTTCTCTCTATTTTTATTTATTTTGTTTATTTGCTTCGTTTACGAGAGACGCTGATACTTCGGGGAATTTTGAGCAAGGAGGAGTGCACAAAGACCAATACCAGTACCAAGATCTATTCCAAGGCTAGTCTTAGTCCTTTAATCATATTGAACCTATGAATTCAAAAGTATATTATTTTATTTCAATTGCATGCTATCTTTATATGAACTTTTTTGGGATTAGCTATCACCTGTTGTCATTATGTCTCCTTTGAAATATTTGAATGCCATGAATCATTTGTCACCCTAGCATGGATAATTTTAGTTGGACATATTTGTATAACCAATATGGGTATCATATGAATGCTTAGTCAAGCTTATTTACAATGGGTTTATTATCACATTTACAAATAATGTTGAATTTGACTTAATGAGAAATGGAATTGTGACGGTTAGCAACTGTTGTTAAAATTTGTGTAACATGATAGGGTATGTCATTGGTCTTGGTCAAACAAAATGATTTTCGCTCGGGCGAGCGGTTGTGCAGTGAGAGTGTGGATTTAACACGTTGTGGGTTGTGGTAGACTCGCCTGAATAACTTGTCAAGAACTTAGTCTTGTGCATCATTGAACTGAGCCTTTTTGTAGAACTACATGCCTGATGGGACGAGCCTAACTTAGTAAGTTATAGAGTTTTGGCATTGACTACTCAGATAGTATATGGGTAGAGGTGTGGACCCTGTTAAGGCCACATCTATGGGCGAGGTTGTCGTCTCCAGGTCCAATGGTGTGCGTAAAACCAACGGTGAGGTTGGGGTGATAGTATCCACATCAAGAGAGTCAATTGTCGAGATAAAATTTCTGAAAGGTTTTGTTATGATTGGTACTACCTACATTGGTTATATCTTGTGGGTAAAGTGTTCAAACTTTGCAGAGTGTTAATTAATCTATTCGAATAGCCACGTCCTCGGTTATAGACATGTCTGGGAATTTCACACGAGAGATAGAGTTTCTTCATAAAATGAGTCGAAGTGTGAACGAGAAGTTCACTTGATGAATATAATGTTCATTTGGTGAATAGATAATTCAGTTGGTGGTTTGTGTTGGATAGTGAATGGGGAATTCACTAGTTGTTTCAAAGCAATTGTTTATTTATTTATTATTCTTTTCAATTACGTATTTCAATCTATTTATTGCATTTATCGTCAATACTGCTTTCTGCAAAAGAACCATGCAACTAACCATTGTTCAAGCCTCGCATGAATATTAATTGCATACTATTTCCCTACGACTTGCTGAGTACTTTATATGCTCACAACTCTAATTTCTGCTGCTCAGTTGAAGAATATCAATTTGCTCAAGAGTTCTTTGAGAATGAGTACCATGAAGGATTTGTGGATTAGGATGCGTTCTCCACTCAATTGCTTATGGGTATGTTGATTCGTCTTTCCAAGTTTTCCCGTTCCTCTGCAAGAGTTTATTTGTTTCTTTAGCCCTGTGTGGCAAGTTAAGTAAACATTGACTATAAGGTCCAGTTATTATTACTATTTGTTATTTTGAGATCTTTTTAGTTAAATCAAATAAATGGATAGTATTTTATCACTATTTCCTGTGAGAGCTAGCTACTGATCTGGGACTAGTTCAGAATACGCAGAGGGTTCCTGAATTGTATTTTTGGGTGCCGACAGTCTTGCTGTGCACAACGAGCATGAATCATCGTGGGAGTACCATGGTACGGATGTTCGGCTTCATGCAATGTTTGCTAACAAGGGATCACTGCAGGATACCATTAAGCAGTGGGCCTTGTCCATGCAGCGGACATTTCGAGTCCTCAAATCCAGCCAGGAGCAATTTACCGTGGTTTGCGAGTAGGGTGGTTGTCCTTGGCGTGTGCATGCACGTAGACCCAAGTACAAGACTCACTGGATCATCTCCAAGGTGGAGGCGCACTCTGGTGTGCTCGGTAGTGTTTTGCTAAAGCATCATAACCTAACGTCCACCTTCATAGCCAATCTTTGCAAACTTGTGCTTTAGTTAGTGCTTTTCTTGTTGTACGAAGTGTGGAATTAATTGTATCATAATTGCAAACTTTAACTTCATTGTCAGTGTCAATTTGTCGTCGTTACCTATCTCTGCAAAGCAGGACATGACCTCGCTCTGCAAAATAGGATGTGACATCGCTCTACAAAACAGGACGTGGCTACTCTCTGCAAAGCAGGACATGACTTCTCTCTGCAAAGTAGGACGTGACCACTATCTGCAAAACGGGACGTGACCTCACTCTGTAAAGCAGGACATGACCACTCTCCGCAAACTAGGACGTGACCACTCTCCGCAAAGCAGAACGTGACCACTCTTCGCAAAGTAGGACGTGATCACTCTCTGCAAAGCACAAAGAGACCACTCGACTGCCGCTATAGAGCCGCTACATATGCGTCCCCTGTCGCTATAAACACAACGCTACTCGTCCAGGAACTCCACACCAACAACACTACCTAGATAACATGGACAAGGAGAAGGAATGAGAGCAGATCTGTGAGCTTTTGAAGGACTGGGAGGCTCCCCAACATACCGACGCTTGCCACAGGGCGTTTAGTCAGTAGCCTTACACTCACCACCCACCTCCAAAGCTCGTCGATCTAAGGAGGCTGCCTCGCAGTACTCCCAACGATTCTGGATCGAGCTGCCCCCCCCCCTCACCTATGCCCGCTGAACGCCCTCTGGAAGGGCCCCCAACGAGGGTGGCGCCACCCTTTTGCTAGTATCAGGACGCCTGCAAGTGCGTCAAATTAACCGACGATTGGTGCTGCCTAAACTTCTGTGCGGACTACCCCGACCGGAGGTTTGACACGCCGAGCCACAGGCAGCCAATAATGAAATTGTATTTCGGTGCACACCACTATTTTGCTTCCCGTTACGCCGTAACCACGTCTCTCTTCCCATCGCAGTCTCCGTCGTGCCTATGCGACTTCAGCCAATGGATCGACGACAAAATCCACCCCTACGATATGTGGATGTTGATGTCATGGAAGAAGTGGGCCAGGGAGGACTGCAAGGGTCGTGAAAGGAGTCTCGAAGAGCTGCAGGCTGAGATGGAGGAGAAGAAGAGGCAGGAGAGGCTGCACAAGGAGCAGGAGCGCGAGCATGCCGGGCGACGTGATGAAGCCAAAGGAGATCTCAACGGTTAAGACCGACACAGAGGAGGTCTCAACGGTCAAGATGAAGCCAAAGGAGATCTCAACGGTTAAGACCAACACAGAGGAGGTCTCAACGGCCAAGATGGAAGGGCCAAGGAGGTCCTAACGGACCCGAGGAGGTCCAAAAGGACACAGGGAGGTCCAAATAAACACAAGGAAGGTCCAATTGAACACAGAGAGGTTCAAATGAACATGAGGAGGTCTGAGAGAAAGGGGAATTCAACCCGAATTTAGAATTTCGAAGTTCAAGGATGTTTGAAACACACACCCGAGCTTGGAACACCTCGGGGGTGGTCGTGACCCAAAAGGGGAGGTCAAAACCAAGGGAAGATTCAAACGGAGAAAAAGGTCTAGACCACAAGGAGGTCTAAACAGATAAGGTGGTTTAGATCAAAAGGAGGTCTAAACTCAGAAAAGAGATTCAAACCAACAAAGAGGTCTGAAGAGGTTTAAACCACAAGGGGAAGTTTAAACGAGGTCCTAATCCAAAGGATGATCTGGACCAGGAGGATGGTCTTTACAAAAGACCCCAAGGGTGACCAACAGGGTGGTCTGAGCAAAAGGGGAGGTCGTGACCACAAGAGGTGGTCTCAACCAAAAGGGGTGGTCTTCGCAAAAGACCAGAAGAGGTGGTCTTTGCAAAAGACCACGAGGAGATCCAAGGGAGGAGATCCAGAGGGCAAGGAGAGGCCTGACTAAGCGAGCTAACCCGTCTGGTCGGCGGTACAAAAGAGGAGGGCGCGGCAATCAAAATGAAAGAGGAGATCTGGACAGAGAGGAATTCTAAAGGAAAATGGAAGGTCCGAACAGACAAGAAGAAGGAGAGCAACACCAGAGACCAAGCAAAGGGAACCAACTTTGGATTAGTTGAAGTTTAGCTTAGTCATTTTAAACACCTCAATTTCTGAAAGTCTCAGGTTAAGCTTTGAACTTCAGCAAAACTGAATGGTTCTTTTTATTTTAAAAATTTTCAAAAAACTCCTGAAAATTAGGATGTTACATATGAAAAGAAGAATTTGATCGTACACGTGTTCTGTAAGATAGTACATGTGCTTTGGTGTGTTTTGTGACATCAGATCGACGGTAGCTTAGGCAAGAGGAGAACAAGGGCATCTATAAATTTCTATTTCTATAAACAATGGTAAGATTAAAGACACCTTCTTCGCTTTTAGAGCCAGAAAAACTCACACTTCTCCTTAAATCCAAGAAGAAGAAAAGAAAACCCTAGAAATTCTCACATTAACCTAGAGAAAAAGAAAAGATATCATGCATCTATAAGATGGCCCATGTATAATTATAACGAGGGTATCTTATGTACCTAATACTATACGTATGATAATATGGTGGGTACATGTTAGACCCCCGGGCGTGGAATACCCGAAGACCTTATGTGTATACTATACTAGTTCCATGAACAGTGGCTAGTACACACATTCACAACATTTGACATTCACATCCATACTTTCACATATACAAAGTAAAGCAAAATGATACTTAACTTAAGCGATTACAATAATTACATCAACGGCCGATCGACCAAATAAGACAAGTACCAACAGAGTGTCAAAATAGCAGCAAGTAAAGGTGATGAAATTAAACAAGTTCTAGTGGCATGCCCATCCAATTTCCCAAAGGCAACCAACAAGGAACAAATCCTAGATAGACCCGTCACCGAACCCTCCAGTTCCAGGTGCGAAGAAAGCGTCGTCTGACGTTGGCTTTTCCTCATACTCCTAACAACAATATAAGCAAGACTGAGTACAATGTGTACTCAGCAAGACTTGTAGTGTATCGTAAACTGTATATAAATGCAAGGCTAACAAAGAGAAGGCTATATGCTACAAGTTATTTTTGCATTAAGCAGATTTTATTTGCAATATTCATAAGTAGTACTTTGCAACGGAATTTGAAAGAGCGGTTAAATAGATAACAAGACAGTAAGTAATTGAATGAACAACATATGATATCAACTACAACTCGCAACCCTCCTCGACTACGAGCAACAGTTTATGTTCACCCACAACATGGCAGTTAACTCAAATACAACCATAAACCATTTTCTCATTGTCCAACAAGAAACATTTTTGTAAAATCAAGACTATACCCATTAAATTGATATTTTAAGCACACCCATGACCGTGAGCATGACTATTTAAATAGATTTACACTCTGCATAGGTGTATAACTTTACCCACATAACACGACTTCTCTAGTTTGTTTGGCATCTGTCGATACCACCGCTTACTACCTTAGGTAAGCAGCCTAGAGCACGTGTTGAAGCCTTTACATCATCTAGCCCTAACCTTGCGCTTAGCCCGCCAAATGTTTATCCTCACATCACCCGAGAATGCTAGTGACTTATCGACCATCACATGTATTGATTGATGACCATGTTTCACTAGTCATGGATATAGGGATATCGAATCAATAATGTAAACACATGGTAGAGAACATGGTGTTGGATTGAACCACCTTGAGACACTATTGAGATTGTTATGGTTTTATGTGTCATCAGTTGGTCTCAAGCAATGATGATGTATAATCCTTAGACCTGAGATCAGCATGGTTTCTTTTATGTATAAAAGTGTAGTTAGGGGTTGCCAAATGCTACCCCGTAACTAGATAGTTATAAATGTAGCTTTCGGGTATGTTATGAAACATGCGTAGGGATGTGTCTGGTGAGATATGAGATTTGCCCCTCTTAACATAACAGGAGAGATATCTCTGGCCCCTCGATGTGGTTGGATAAATAAAGTGCATGGCTGTGCCACTAATGGTCGAAGAGTCGACCACATGAAGTTATCTGTCACTTGATCAAGAAACAATTGGACTGTCCATGGATGACAAATTATCATACATGGAGTTCAACCAGATATCGTGAGGCAAACGTAGAATGCACGAGTAGGTCGTTCAGTTCGACCATATATGGACTGGTCGTATGGAGATACGAGCTGGTCGTAGACTGGTCAAACATAATCACTAACTAGTTGTGAACTGGTCGTAAGGACTTATGAACTGATCATGACTAAATATAAACTGGTCGTATATAGATACGAGCTGGTCATAAGTGATAAGGACCTAGTCGTAGATCATATTGCATTAAGGTTCGTCCGATATAATTTATGTGTATTCGGGAATCGTTATGTTCTGCTAGAAACCACTAATGACTCATGGTCGGAAAAGGGTTTTTGAGTCACAACCGATTACGCATGAACCTGCAGGGTGACACGCCTAATGGGTTGGAACAAACGAGTTCGGATAGGATCCGTCTTGGGCTCTATATAAGAGGATGCATGAGGCTATTTAGAGAGACACACATCCGACGTGAGTTGCTCCACCAAAACCCTAGCTGCCATTTTCTCGAGAGTGCCCTACCGTGCAGTTGGTGCTAGCACACCAGTATATGGTGTTCCATCCCTAGACGTGTGGATACCATAGAGGCGCTGCTGCGGTTGCTGTTGCGCTCAAGTATGATCCACGACTTTGCAAGGAACGTGATAGGTTGCTGGAGGAGACGATCAGTGCCGAGTACACTGGATGATCGACTACGACCACTTCATCGACGCACTCTACATTGGATCAGGCTGCTCTAGCTCTTCTTCTACTGCACTACGCGTCTAGTGTAACGATCTATGATCTCTTGCTTACATGGCTTCCTGGTTTACGTGGTATAATTTTTGAATTGCCATCTAGTGTAGCCTACCTGTATCCCTTTAGTGGTATCAGAGCCATCTTGCATAGTTTTTGATCTAGATCGGTCGCATATACTTGATATGTGGCATTAATAGATTGGATCTATTATTGGTCGAATCTGGTAACCTAGATCAGTTCATATGGATGGAATGGTCTAGGCACTGGTCGATAAGATCAATTGGTTTTAGGGATAGTAAATGGGTTTGCGAGAGGTATGAGTTGAAAGCACCAGATGATTACTCGACTTGTTTATGATTGCATTGCATGATACTCCTGCCGATCAAAATTCCACCATCGGGGTATGCCGCAGTGCGCAGTCGTATGGAAGTGGTGATCAGATTGGTTCGGAATAGGGTTAATATGATTAATCCGATGATTTCCAAGGCTCGATTACGTGAATAAGATTCATGTTCTGAATTTTTTCCACCTTCGAACCCTACCCGCTAACCGGCTAGTAGGACCGCCGTGCTAGGTAATCGTTGTCGCGTTATATAGTATTATGTGTTCATGTCACTCGATAGAATTGGATTCTATGCATAACACTTTTTACAAGGATTGATCTGAATAGTATGGCCCATTGTGTATGTGATGCATGTATGGATTTTACATGGTCTACATGTCATGTTGTGTGATAGCCATCGAGCTATATATTATTGTATAACGGTCTTCATGCTGAGATGCGATGCTTGATATTATCATATGTAATTCATTACTAGCTTTTAGGAGTAATTGCTTAGTAGATGAGCGTGGGGATTTCAAGCATGATGGCTCGGTGGATAGGAAGCATGGTGATGGAGATTGTCATGTTAAGGGCCATACTATTTCACAATTTAATATGATTATCTATGAATGTTTATTTTGTTCATGTTATGCTATTGATCATATTTTATCAATAGATGTTTTAACATGGTAGAGTAATATCCCTCAAGAAAAATTAAGTTAATTTGATGCCTTTCTAGTTGCTTTGCCTATCACGATTTTGATCGTTAATTGGTAGGTCTACCAAAGTAGGGTGCCATTAACTATCTTAATAAGATGGGGTGAGTGTCGGACACCCACATACATAGTATTGATTTAACTTGACAAGGCTATCAAAACAGTTTTGGGCCTTAGGGCATAATGTTGGTCGCCGGGGCATAGAGATGCCACCCAACAAAGAAGAGTCATATGAAATATGATTGGCAAGAGGTTGCTTACCTAAATCACTAAGTTTCTAGCAATGATGCCAAAGCTCACTAGGACTTAATGGTATATGGATCTTGAACCCACTATATGAAGTTAGAGGGAAACTTGATTTAAAACATATAGTGGGAGTATCTTTTATTAAATTGTTTAATAGAAGATCTTACATAAACATAGTGCTGAATTTTTGCATATATTTCTGTTGTAGATCATGGCACCTAATACTTCCTCCGCACCTACCTTTAACTTGCGATCTATTCCTGAGAAAGAAAAGTTGAACAGAACAAATTTCATTGACTGGTTTCGTAATCTAAGAATTATTCTCAAACATGAAAAGAAGTAATATATTCTAGAGGGTCCCTATCCCGAGGAACCTAATGTAGATGCTACTCGTACTAAAAAGAATGCTTATGAGAAGTATTGCAATGACGCAGTCAATGTACACTGCCTTATGCTTGTCGCTATGAACTTCAGAAGCAATATGAGACCACAGACGCTTACAATATGATTGTGTGTCTAAAAGGTATGTTTCAGGATCAAGCAAGGGCAGAGAGTTACAATACCTCCAATGCATTATTTTCTTGTAGGCTGCCAGAAGGTAGCCCGGCCAGTCCTCATGTGATCAAGATGATTGGTCATATTGAGAGCTTGGAAAATCTTGGTTTTTCCCTTAGCAAAGAGTTGGCTACTGATGTGATTCTCCAATCGCTCCCTGCTAGCTTTGAGCCAGTCATATTGAATTTTCATATGAATGGCATGGACAAGTCAACGACCGAGTTGCATGGCATGCTTAAAGGTGCCAAGAAGAGCATTAAGAAAAGTTCTAATAATATGATGATGGTTCAAAAGACTAATAGCTTCAAGAAGAAGGGTAAGTCGGGAAAGAGAAAGGGCAAATGAAAGACTCAAGATGAGATCAAGAGTCTCAAGGCTAAGCTTAAGAAGCTTAAGCTAGATCCTAAGCCTAATACAGAATGGTACCATTGTCATGAGACTAGAAATTGGAAGAGAAATTGTAAGAAGTACTTGGCAGAGATGAAAAAGAACAAAGGAAGTAAGACTTTCAGTTCTGGTATAAATGTTATAGAAATTAATCTTGCCACTTCTCCTACCTATTCTTGGGTATTTGATACCGGATCGATTGTTCATATTTGCAATTCGATGCAGGGACTGATAAGGAGTACAAGTTTAGCAAGAGGCGAAGTTGATCTTCGCGTGGGCAATGGAGCAGGAGTTACTGCATTAGCTATTGACACTTTACCATTAGCTTTACCCTCAGGATTAGTTATGGAACTAAATAATTGTTCTTATGTTTCTGCCTTAAGCAAAAATATTATTTCTACTTCTTGTTTAGGAGCAGAAGGTTATGAGTTCAGAATAAAGAACAATTGTTGTTCAATTTATTTTGAAGATATGCTTTATGGCCATGCTCCATTGATGAATGGACTATATGTTTTGAATCTTGAGGATGTGTCTGTCTATAACATTAATGCTAAGAGACTTCGACGTAATGATTTGAATCCAACTTTTATTTGGCATTGTCATCTAGGTCATATAAATGAGAAGCGCATGATGAAGCTCCATAAAGATGGTCTTCTAAACTCATTTGATTTTGAATCACTTGAAACATGTGAATCTTGTTTACTTAGTAAGATGACAAAGGCTCCTTTCATGACCAGAGGTGAGAGGGCAAGTGACTTACTGGTCGTAGTACATACAGATGTATGTGGACCAATGAGCACTCCGACCAGAGGTGGTTTTTAGTACTTCATAACTTTTACTGATGATTTTAGTAGATATGGCTATGTCTACTTGATGAAGCACAAGTTGGAATCTTTTGACAAGTTCAAATAATTCCAGAATGAGGTACAAAATCATCTTGGCAAGACAATTAAATATCTACGATTAGATCGTGGAGGTGAATATTTGATCCATGAGTTTGGTGATCATCTAAAGCAATGTGAAATTATTCCACAACTTACTTCGCCATGAACGCCTCAATGGAATGGGGTGTCTGAACGACGGAATCGAACTTTGTTAGACATGATTCGGTCAATGATGAGTTAATCTGATCTTCCATTGTATTTCTAAGGATACGCTCTAGAAACAACGGCTTTCACTTTAAATAGGGTTTCATAAAAAATGGTAGAGACGATACCATATGAGATATGGACCGGGAAGTGTCCTAGATTGTCTTTTCTCAAGATATGGGGTTGTGAGGTATATGTAAAATGTTTGACGTCTGACAAACTCACACCCAAGTAGGATAAGTGCTTCTTTGTGGGGTATCCTAAGGAAACTGAATGATATTAGTTTTATAATCGGGATGATAACAAAGTGTTTGTTGCCCGAAATGGTGTCTTCTTAGAGAAATAGTTTCTTTCCAAAGGAGTCAGTGGGAGCAAGGTGCAACTCAAAGAAATTCAGGAAATATCTGAGAATGTTTCAACTCCTATTGAACCTCTACAGGATGAACAAAATGTTGTAGAACATGTAGATGAGGTATCAGCCCCACGTAGATCTAAAAGGCCACGTCAATTGCCTATAAGGTTTGGACACGATGTTTTATTATTGAATAATGATGAGCCTAAGACTTATGAGAAAGCGATGGTGAACCCAGACTCTGAGTCATGGCTTGAAGCCATGATATCCGAGATAAAATCCATGTATGACAATCAAGTTTAGAACTTAAGTCAAATCCAGGTGAAGGTCACTGGATAGCAGTCAGAAATATCCTAAAGTACTTAAGAAGGACTAAGGATGCATTCCTTGTCTATGGTGGTGAGGAAGAGCTGGTCGTAAATGGTTACACCGATGCTAGCTTCCAAACCGATAAGGATGATTTCATATCGTGGTCTAGGTTTGTGTTTTGTCTTAATGGAGGAGTAGTGAGCTGAAAAAGTTCCAAGTAAGGAGCGATTCTTGATTCTAGCAATTTGAGTACATTACTGACTTTCAAAGCGCAAAAGAAGCTGTATGGATTAGGAAGTTCATTAATGAACTGGGTGTGGTTTCTAGTGCTTCTAATCTAATGGATCTCTATTGTGATAATAGTGGAACCATTGCACAAGTTAAGGAGCCTAGATCGCATCAAAAGTCCAAACACATACATCGATAATATCACATTATTCGTGAGATCGTTGAAAGAGGTGATGTCAAGATATGCAAAGTGCACACAGATTTGAATATTGCTAATCCATTGACAAAGCCTCTCTTGCAACCTAAGCAAGAGGTGCACACAAGGGCTATGGGTTTTAGATACATGTATGATTGACTCTAGTGCAAGTGGGAGACTGTTGGTGATATGCCCTAGAGGCAATTATAGAGATGGTTGTATCATGTCTATGTTTATGAGTTATAGAATAAATATTATTATGTTCCTTGAATGAATTATCAGTTATAAAGATTAACAAGTATGTGACTTGTTGGTGAAGCTCTTTAACTTATATGATGTTATTTTAAATGTATCCTTGGTTGTATATCACTGGTCGGAACGCTAGTGACTTATCGACCTGCACATGTATTGATTGATGACCATGTTTCACTGGTCATGGATACAGGGATATCGAATTAATAATGTAACACACATGTTAGAGAACATGGTGTTGGATTGACCCACCTTGAGACACTATTGAGATTGTTATGATTTTATGTGTCATCAGTTGATCTCAAGCAATGATGATGTATAATCCTTAGACCTGAGATTAGCATGGTTTCCTACATGTGTAATAGTGCACTTAGGAGTTGCCAAACACTACTCCGTAACTGGGTAGTTATAAAGGTAGCTTTCGGGTATGCTATGAAACCTACGGAGGGATGTGTCTGGTCGAATATGGGATTTATCTCTCCTAATATAACAGGAGAGATATATCTGGGGCCCCTCGATGTGGTCGGATAAAGAAAGTATATGGCCGTGCCACTAGTGGTCGAAGAGTCAACCACATGAAGTTATCCGTCACTTGATCGAGAAAGTATTGAACTGTCCATGGATGACAAATTATCTCACCTAGAGTTCATGTAGGGACCGACTCGAGGTCTCCTAGGGAGGTCCCTCAGGACCACCCAAGAGGTCCTTCAGACCACCTGGGAGGTCTTTCAAGATCACCCGAGAGGTCTCTCAGACCACTCGAGATGTCTTTCAAGATCACCCGAGAGGTTCAAGGGTGGTCGTGAAGCTCGGGGAGACTCCAAGTGCCACGACACGACCCAGGGGTGGGCGAGAGACCACCACCCGAGGAGGTCGTGAGACCTGGGATGACCCCCAAGTCCTCTCTGTAAACTGAGCTAGTCCCAAGGATCAATGGCTAACTCTTCACAGCAAACAAAAGTGGTAACATACATCAAACGCAAGCTATATTAACAACTGAATTGATTACAAAGGGGAGGCTTAGAGCCAACAAAATAAAATCTGTGAAGATAAAGCAATGAGACCACCCGATTCACCACAGGCAATCGGCTGGAGGGCGCATCCTAGTCGACCAGGACCTCTTGGTCCACTACGTAGACCACCTCAAAGCTTCCTTCCCCTGGTCAAAACAATATCAAGCAATAGTAAGAACAACAACCGTTCTCGCAAGTTACACCCGTCAGATAACAGAATGACATACATACAAGGATATCTCAAAGGAAAGCTTATATTGGTTAATTTGCATAAAGCCAAGTTTCTTTCAAATACAAATACTAAGTTCCAACGCAGTTATACAATAACTAAAATTCATTTTCCAAAACCAGTTTTACAGTTTGGATAACATTCATCAACAAGTGGTGAAGGATACCCTCCTGTCACAAGGCTCCCCGCCGAAAACCATTTGGATAGAGATCCAAAATAGTTTAACAAAGTTCTTTTGAAAACAAAAACCAACATCTAACTTTGAGTGACTTTGCTAGCATGTCCATGACCGTGGATATAGCTATTCGAATAGTTTTACGCTCTACAGAGGTGTACAGCTTTACCCACATGACACGATTTCTCTAGTTTGTTCGGCATCCATCGATACCACCACTCACTTCCGAAGGTAAGTGGTTTAGAGCTCGTGACAAGGCCTTTACAGTGCATCATTCCACCACAGTCCACCCTCGCTAAGGTTTCGCCCCACCCTGCAGATAGAAACCCGCAGAGATCAAGAGCCCCCTCTTGCGCTAGGTGGGACTAACAGGTCATTACACGATTACCAACCGCATCAACAGGATCGACCGTGATGGAACTTTGCAAATTAATCAGCCAGGTCCTGCCCATACAGGACATGTGGTTGCACGGTGTGGCCAGCAAAGGAACGCTCGAAGGCCAGTCCTTAACTGACTTGGGCGACTTCCACCAACCCATGGGCATCAGCCATAGAAATGACATGATCTTGTGCATCAACATGCACCAACCAGACAGCCAATTCGCTCAAGTCCAAATCAATTTTCCTTTTTGCTTTGCTTTACAAAAACATTTTGCAAACTACCACAACAACCCAATGTCATGGATTAAAACATTTAGACAACATTGGTCTTTTGGCAATAAAACTCCCAAAACAAGATTTTTGGTCTAAGCTTGACTAAGCATACATTTTTCAAATGATCCTGGTTCACACTATGGCATCAACCAGGTTTTATCTATGGTGACAACAAGGTGGAATCAATATCAACATTGGCCACACAAAGGATTTGGTATAGCTATGAATTTAAAGATAGGCATTGAAATAATTAAGCATAAATAAGCACACAGTAATTTTTGAAAGAAACCTTAAACAATTTGAGATACTGGGTGCAACATGATCAAGAATGTAACTTGCCTTGCTCAAAAGCTTAAGGATCTACTCCTCTACAGAGCTCGGGCTCCCCGGAGATGACGCGACCTACACAAGAACGAGCAAAGCAAATAAAGACCAAATAAGATCCAAATGAACTCCAAACAAACCGAACTGGAAATAAACAGCAAAGAACAGAGCAAGAAGAACTAAGAAAGGGCTCTCAGGAGGAGGTCCAGCTGAGAGGGTGGTCCTTGCAAAGACCAAAGAGGGTGGTCTTTGCAAAAAGGGAGGTCCTGAGAGGTCAAAGGAGGTCTCTGAGGAAGAGATCCTGAGGAGGTCCTGAGAGAGAGAGATCCAAAGGAGGAGGTCCAGCAAAGGCTACGACTACACAACGTGGTCGTAAGAGAAATACAACTACGCAATGTGGTCGTAAGAGAAATCAAGGGAAAAGAGCAAGACACAGAGACACTTACCAAGGCCGAGAGGGAGATAGAATAGGAGGGGGAGGTCGATGGCTCGACAACGATGGTTGAAGGTGGCGCGGGCGCTCCGGCGAACTCCTTCGGTAGCGAGGTGGCGGCGCGAGCTCCGACAGCTTCTTGGCGGCGAGGAGGCGTCAACTCAACTTCAACAGACTTATTGGCAAAGCTTTAAGCACGGAGAAAACTAGATGAGAGCTAGAGAGCTAAGTGCGGCCAAAGGTGAAGAAAGGAGGGCTACTCAGGCTATTTATAGCCAAGAAAGAGAAAAAAGAGAAAGAGTCACTAGGAGACTCAAAGACACACAAGTCAAAGGCAGGTGAAGGACAAGACAAGGTATGGCCTGAAAAAGAAGGAAAAGATGGTGCAGGTAAAGGAAAAGACAAAAGGGGAAAACAAGGTACCACAGAAGTGACAGCATTTACTACGCAAGGACTTCTGTGGCGGAAGGAAGGAGGAGGCGAGCAGAGCTGACAGGTGGGACCAGTCAACTACACGAGTGAGGATGTCAAACCAAAAGGGTGGTCATGACCAAGGGGAAGGTCGTGACCAGCAAAGGTGGTCTTGACCACGAGAGTGGTCTTTGTAAAAAGACCAACAAGGGAGATCATGACCACATAGGTGGTCGTGACCAGAAAAGGGGGTGGTCTTTGCAAAAAGACCCACAGAGGGTGGTCTTTGCAAAAGACCAGGAGGTCCTGCGGACAAGGAGGTCCAAAGGATGAGGAGGTCTTGCAGACCAGGAGGTCCAAAGGACAAAGAGGTCTTGCGGAGGCCCTGAGGAGGTCCCGCAGAGGTGGTCTTTGCAAAAAGACCAGAAGATCCTGAGGAAAAAGAGGTCCTGAGGAGGTCATGACCGCAAAGGTGGTCTTTGCAAAAAGATTAGAGGTCGTGACCACAAGGGTGGTCTTGACCAAAAGGGTGGTCTTTGCAAAAAGACCAAAGGGTGGTCTTTGCAAAAAGACCACGTAGAGGTTCAGAGAACGAGGAGGTCCAAAGGACAGGGAGGAAACGCGCAGCGAAGCGGGGCCGCCCGATAGCGATCGGGTGGTCCAAAATGATGTGAACGTTCGTACCGCCCTTTTGGTTTGACATCCTCACATTCAGACCGCCCAAACTCAATCGGATGCTCCGCAACGCTAGGTAACGTTCGGACCGCGCGAAGAGGAGGAGAGGTCCGAACGAAAAGAAGGATCCAACAGAGGAGATCCAAGGAAGGAGGTCCAAAGGAGATCTTAACAGTCAGTTGAAATCAAAGGAGTTCTTGACGGCCAAGAGGAGATCAAAGGAGGTCCTAACAGCCAAGATGAGATCAAGGGAGGTCCTGACGGCCAAGATGAGATCAAGGGAGGTCCTGACGGTCAGGTGAGATCAAGGGAGGTCCTGACGGCCAAGATGAGATCAAGGGAGGTCCTGACGGTTAGAATGAACTCAAAGAAGATACTGACGGTCAAGATAAAATCAAGGGAGGTCTTAACAGTCAAGATGAACTCAAAGGAGATCCTGACGGTCAAGATAAAATCAAGGGAGGTTCAATTGGACACAGGGAGGTCCAAATGAACAAGAGTGAGGTTCAAATGGACAGGGGGGTCCAAATGAACAAGAGGGAGGTTCAAATTTTGAACACGAGGAGGTCCAAATGAACAAAGGGGAGGAAAGAAGGTTGAATAGGAGAGTTCCAGAAGGGAGAAATTCAACCCGAAGTTGAATTTTGGTAATCAAGGACGTTTGAAACACAAACCTGAGTTTGGAACGTCTCGGGGGTTGTTGTGCCCCAAGGTGAGGTCAAAACCAAAGGGATGGTCTGGACACAAGGGGAGGTCCAGACCAAAGGGGAGGTCTGGGCACAGGAGAATGCCCAAACAAGAGGAGATGCAGGCATACAGAAATGCCGGACAACAAGGAGGTCTAAACCAAAGAGGTCTAGAAAAAAAGAGCGGGACCGAGGGAAGAACATAATGAGCAGAGACGGGGAGAGAAAACACCAGAGCTCAGACAACTCCAAATAAACCAAGCTTTGGATTAGTTGAAGTTTGATTTAGTCATTTTAAACTCTTGAATTCCGAAAATCTCAAGTTAAGTTTTAGGACTTCAACAAAACCAAATGGTTCTTTTTATTTTGAAAATTTTCAAAAAGCTTAGAAAACCAGGGTGTTACAGTTCAACCAAATATCGTGAGGCAAATGGAGAATGCACGAGTAGGTCTTTCAGTTTAACCATATATGGACTGGTCGTATGGAGATACGAGCTCGTCGTAGACTGGTCGACCATAATCACTAATGGTCATAAACTGGTCGTAAAGAGTTACAAACTGGTCATGACTAAATATAAACTAGTTGTATATAGATACGAGCTGGTCATAAGTGATAAGGACCTAGTCGTAGATCATATTGCATTAAGGTTCGTCCGATATAATTTATGTGTATTCGGAAATCGTTATGTCCTGCTAGGAACCGCTAACAACTCGTGGTCGAAAAAGGGTTTCCGAGTCACAACCGATTACGCATAAACCTACAGGGTCACACACTTAATGGCCGGGTTGGAACAAACGAGTTCAGATAGGATCCGTCTTGGGCTCTATATAAGAGGATGCATGAGGCTGTTTAGAGAGAGAGAGACACGACGTGAGTTGCTCCACCAAAACCCTAGCTGCCATCTTCTCGAGATTGCCCTACCGTGCGAGTTGGTGCTAGCACATCGGTGTACAGTGTTCCATCCCTGGACATGTGGATACCGTAGAGGTGCTGTTGCGGTTGTTGTTGCGCTCAATGACGATCCACAACTTTGCAAGGAACATGATAGGTTGCTGGAGGAGACGATCGGTGCCGAGTACGTTGGACGATTGACTACGACCACTTCATCGACGCGCTCTACGTTGGATTAGGCTGCTGCAACTCTTCTTCCGCTGTACTGCGCGTCTAGTGGTAACGATCTATGATCTCTTGTTTGCATGGGTTCCTAGTCTACGTGGTAGAATTTTTGAATTGCCAGCTAGTGTAGCCTACCCGTATCCCTTCAACACCCGTCTCAGTGAGGCATTCGCTGTTATGTCAGTGATCAAACATGCTCGCACGTCTCCTGCCTACCCCTCATGCAAGGCTAGATTTCGATGACTTAATTCGCTAAGTCCGTCCCAGTTCAACATATGTGGTTGTACTCTTAAGCTTAGATTGGAGTTGCTGGCGTTCGGTCATTAATTGACCCAGGCGAGATTCTCACCCTATCTACTAGTAAGACTCCTTTCCCACTCTTTTCAGAATCTAATATAACTCGCCCGCGTTGAAAACTAGGTTTTTTTATTTTTATTTCTATACAAAATAACAGAGGAACATCCCTCTGGACATTTTTCATAAATCACCCAAATTCACATTTATCATATTGCCCTTTCATACATTTTTAGGAAAATTTATCGCTCTAATATGCATTTGTGCGATAACTCGCACTCAAAATTCCCAAATGACATTATATATTGTCTAACCCATAATCTAATGGCTACGACAGTAAGACATCAATTTTTCAAGGAGGTATATGCATCGAATAGGATTTACCACTACCGACTTCCCAAACATAGCATTTTCATACAAAACATACACGCGTGCATAATAGAATTTGCACAAAATACGGTAAGTAAAATACTGGGATCAACATGATCAAAGGAGGTGCTTACCTTGCTCTTGTTGTTCTGAATATGAGGATGGTTGGTCATCGAAGATATCGCTCGAATAATCAACGTCTAATTCAAAGAGAACTAGAAATCAATTAAATAATGCAAAATAAATTCAAATGTAACCAAATCCAAATATTTTTGCATATTCAGGTATATTATGATTTTATACGAATTTAGAGACAAAATCATTCAATTTGGAGTTTTATAGCAAAAGTTATTAAGGTTTGAATTTGAGTTAGTTTGGAAATTCCAGAAAAAGAAAAGGGAGAGAGAGTTTCTCTCTTTGACAGGTTGGACCCGCAGCCTTTTCTTTTTTCCTTTTGATTTCTTTTCCAACCGAAAATGTTCAGTGTATGACAGTTGGGTCCATGTGATTTATTTTCTTTTTCATTTATTTTCTAAAGGAAAACTAATTTCTTATAGGTGGGACCCACGTGTCATAGGCTTGGTCCACGGAACAGAACATGGACCCGAGTTCCTGTGCGCACAGTGCATGATCCACTGGGTGCACGCGGTGCAATTACTGCAATGGGGCCCGCCCGTCAGTGACTCCGAAGAAAATCCTAGAGCTAATGAGCTTCATTACCTAAAGCTTGGGGCCCACGCATCGTAGAGACTCAATAGCAATTAAACCGGCTTTGATTTTTGTTTAACCCTAACAACCATGATTTGGGTATTGATTACGCGCTATAGTATTGGTTCGAATTCGAACAGTAGAGGGGGCTCTTGGGTGCTCCCGCTTGGCGCTGTCGTAAACAAACTAGCCTGATGTGGCTGGTGGGTGGCAAAATGGAATCCTGCGCTCGTGCACTGATAGTCTTTGCTCTGAGGCCTATGGCGGCCTATAGTAGCGATCTTCTTGGCCGACAGCGGTGGTGGCACTCATCTACAGTGTCAACTGTGAACCCGACGACACATTAAGGTAGCTATCGCGCCCATGAGTGTCCATGTGGTACTAGGAACTCACTAGGGTGACGCGGGGTGAAGGAGCTCTCTAGAGATGGGCTAGCGACATTGAACCGAGGCAGCGAGGGGAGCTCCACTGTGGAGGTGATAACCTGCACAAAGAGGTGGGAAAAGAGAGGTTGGGGAAGCTCGAGGAGGCCAAGTAGATGCTCAGGGAGAAATGAATTGCAAATGGGCTCACCGGAGACAATGTGGCACAGGAAGGAGCAGTGTTGGTCGGAGATGGAGAAGAAGAAGGTTGGTGGCGGTTCCTGTGGAGGAAAAGTACAATTAGTTTGGGGGAAATGCTGCTGGTGGTCCAAAACATGTGCTGACATGGGTGGGGAAGAAAGAAGTTCACTGGAGCATCGGCGTCGTTGGGGTGGCACGGCAGTTCAAAACCGGAGCTTGAGCTCTTCCTCGGGTTTGAGCTCGGTGGAAGAAAGGGAAGGAGAGAAGTGGTTCGGGGTGGTGAAGAAGGGAAATGGAAGGCTCCTGGGGGCTTTATATAGGCAGTGGGCGGAGAAGTTGCGAGGAGGAGCTCACTTATGGGTGTTGACGCGCTCAGCGCACTGACGCATGGGAGCACGAGCGACGCCGAGGAGATAGCGACTTGACCGGGTAGTTAACGGCGAGCCAGGGCATGGGCATGGCACAGTCGATGCGAGCGATGTAGAGGAAAACCGTGGGTGGAGGGGCCACACCACGTGGAGAAGAAGGTATGACGGGTGGGGTCCACCCGTCAACGGGAGGGAGAAAAGGGAAATAGGTTTTTAGGGTTTTTTCAGAAAATGGCCGAGGGTCTTGGGAATTTCTTGATATAGATGCTGAGCTCCAAAAATGATGAAATTTTTTGGGGAGGCTAATAACATAGTGAAGATTATTGTATAATTTTCCTAGGGTTTTGTTTGTTATATATTTTTCTCTAAAAAAATCCTTCAAGTTCCTGTTTTGCTTTTACTTTTATTAATTGATTTTAGGAAGGTTTGCAAAACATGTTTTAATTATTTCCTATTTTACATTCAGTATAAAAATGATGAGTTTGGATTTTTAAATATCAACTTTCATTTTAATTTGTTTTATTTATCTCTTAGGTTTATGTTTCCAAAATAGATGCTTAGGTTTTAAAATCCACAAAACCTTGAATGAAAATCCAGAAAATTCAAATGACAAGGAATGCATCAAAAACTTTTATAAAGTTCACATTTTTATACATTTGAAACATAAATCCAAATTTGGGATGTTACGGTCCAGATTATAACAGTGTAGATTTATCTGGATAGTGTGAATTTTAATAGATATACAAGATATCAGGAAACTAATCAAAGTCTAAATAAACATAAAATAAAAGAACTAATCGGTGTCTAAATAGACAGGCCGTCTCCGAAGTAGAGTGCGACAATAACAAGGAAAAAGGCATTTGAAGATTGATTTGTGCACAATACCATGGATGGCATAGGTTATTGTAAACACGTAATATAATCTATAGCAACCGGTTTTTGAGCATTTTGCTACTACCTCAATAGAATGTGATTACTCAATGAATATCAAGAATGTGATTACTCAATGAATATCAATTTTGTGGAAGTTTGCCTATAAAAATTCGTGCTGGTTCAATGTCTAATGTGAAACTTTAAAAATCGAATCGAGACTAGCCGCGCAAATTTGTGTGGGCCAATCTACTAGTTAATGGCTATGACTGGGACCAGTTAGACCTAGTTTCATAACGTCAAGTATTAGAGGATACTCATCTTTTAGGGAAGCCACGGAGTTTTCATTCATTCAAAACAAGGTTATTACAGTCCCCTCAAGCCTACCATGTCAAAGTGACTCCAGAGAAAATGATTGCTCGTAGGCAGACTTAGGGTCTGTTTGGCTTATGACCCTAAATAGTCATATTAAAATTTTAGTAATATCAAAATTCAGGTAATACTAAAACCTAGGCAAAAAAATGTTGTTTTGATCGTAACCGTACCAATTCACGGGCAATGCCGAAATTGATATGTTTAGATTGTAATCATGCCAAAATTTGCCAAAAAATATTAGTATGATCGTGAATCCGCATGATATATATATATATATATATATATATATATATATATATATATATATATATATATATATATATATATATATTACACCAAAATATGCCAACATAGGTCTTGATTTGTTGATTAAATGATAAGAAACACAACGGTTCAAACGGATCACAAATCGGATACTCGATTTAGAAAATATGGTTATTTGAAACTGATTAATCAAAAATGTATACATTAAATGTAGCCTATTAACTGCTGCCACCTTATCAAAATTTTGGCAACTACCAAGCCAAAACTGGGGTGAGCAAAAAGCTAGCCCATGATTTGCCAGGAGATTGGCCTGTGAAGCAAGGGCGCAAACTATCTTGATATTACCAAAAAAATGGTTTGATGCGTTAGGCCATAAACTAAACAGTCCCTTGGCACGACAATGTGCAACACAGTTTGCATCCCTACGGATACAGCAGAAATTATAGGACGAGAATTCTGCCGAAAGCTCCTTGACTTCTGATAAAATAGCAGCGATCACAGACCTATCTACGGCCTGCCGCTCCCAAGCACGAACGACTACCTGACAGCCTGTTTCGGCCAAAACAACATGACTGTAGCCTCCGCGCCTCGCCAGCCTGAGGCCGCCTCGGCACGCCATGGCTTCTGCGATGAATGGATCAGACATCAGGATACCTTCTAGTCGCCGCCATCAGAAAATCACCTTCTATGAGCCGCCGGTTTGGCCGAAAATCGAAAAAATTCGACCAAAAATTTCAATTTTTTTAATTTTTAAAAATCAAATTCAAATAAAATTCAAGCAAATTCGTTTTTTTTGACAAAATTTATCCCAACCTATTTTTTCGGGACCGGTTTGTATTCCTGCCGGTAAATCCCATATCACCGATTTTCAGAACCTGATGTGGAGAAATATATATCACAAGGAACAGCACAAGTATTCCGGAAGAGAATTTCATCCTAAAAATAAAAAGGGAGATTTTTTCCCCTAGTGACCTCTCAAGTCTTCACCACCTATGGAGATTCTAAATGAAGTCTCGTCAGTTATTATTAACCTGGGAGGCGGGTTCAGAGATGAAGTCAAATTTTAGTTTTCTTTTGCACATTATAGTCTATCTAGTATGATGTATCCTAAGTACGCAAAGAATACTCCAGATTAAGCTGATTAAATATGTTAATGTCTCTGAAAGAGACCACTAAATATTATTCTTCAATGCTTAAGATCCTGCCAAACTGCAGATCCTCCAAGTCCACCCTGAATATAATGCCCATACGAATCTTGATGCTTGACAGTATCTAATTTGGTGAAGAAAAGTAGTAATCATGTGTGAAAAAGCAGCGAGTTGACGATATGTCTCTTGGAAAAGTAGTAGTTGTTGATATTTTATTTCATTTTTTCCTTTGCAAAACAGGTAGTTGATTGGTTGACTGGGATCCACTCGAGTTGCTCAAGTGGAGTTTACTTACCTATGGTTGAATGCTAGGTCTTGAATGCTACATTTCTTTATTTACAGAAAATTGAGCTAGGCAGTTAGCTCGGGAGGGAAAAGTTTAACCATGTAAACCTCTATTTTTGGGAAGTTTGGTGAGATTCTATCTTTTCCATCTCTGACTTTTTTTTGTTTGAAAGACAGGTGGGATTCTCTTTTCTATTTATAAGTTCCCGGAGTTTAAGAAAACAATTGCTAGCCTATCTGGCGCCTTGTTATAATGCGCATTTTAAGACTTTTTACAGCATCTATGGATTTTGTTAAAATTTGTGGAATTTCTCGCGCAATTGTACAGCTAGATTTTTCAACATATTTATTTGTCATATAACTCTATTGCCTTTCGAAAACATAGTTGTATCAATTTGCAAAAAAGAAAACAAAAACATTGTTGCACATGTTATACCACTACTACACAAAGGGTCATCATAGGCGGTTTTAAACCGTCATCACAGATGGTTTCTGAACCGTTTGAATTTATTTATCTGTGATAACAGGCGGTTATCACAGACGATTTTCAAACCGTTTGTGATGCATACTATCACAGATGGATAGTAACGCAGAACCGTCTGCGATAGTTGACTATCAAGACGATTTCATCTAAAAATGGTCTGTGATAGCCGATGTATCATAGACGGTTTCTAGATAAACCCGTCTGTGATAGATCATCACAAACGGTTTGTACTAAGGAACCGTCTGTGATTGCTCTCTCTCTCTCTCTCTCTCTATATATATATATATATATATATGAAGCCGGTTTTAAAGGCACATGCAGCCACTACTTGGAAATTTTATAGAAAAGAAATCAGGAATGGAATGGTAGGACCTTGGGACGCAATGGAATAGCAGATTAATAAATAATTGATGAACACGGTTAGCAATTCTTTAGAGCTCAAATATGAACTAATTATTAATTCAATTCCAGCATAAGACTATTAACATCATTAAGCAGTTCAACAGAGCATACAAATATCAATTTGCAATACCTCCAAGTGCTAGGCACTGACAAATCACACAGATGGAATATATCCAATAGCACAACATATAAGCAAAATGATATGGACATTCATCTGTCAGTATGCATTCAGCAATTATCCTAAAATTTTGACTAGAAAATTCAAGCCTGTATACCACACCATTATCAGTATGCATCTGCATACCACACCATTATTCAAGCACAAAATCTAACTTCCCACAGTATGAAAATCTACATTGCAATCACAAGTATGAAACTCCCCAGACGAGGGTTAGTTGCATGAAAGTCTCCATTTCTCTATGACTAATCCAAACTTCAAAAGTTGCATGTGCAGCACAAAAAACTATGCATAGTTTAATTCAAAAGCACCTATTGTACACACAAACAAATATGCTACAAGCTTCCTCAATCTAATACATTTACATGTATGGACATTATTTGTTTATTTCAACTGTTTTCTTCACGTATTCATAGAAATATGTAGACATTTATGTAGAAATATGAAACAAATAAATTGCAATGAACAACTCCTCCATCCTTACGGACCTACATGTTGCCGAGGAAGAATTAGTTGCCCGGGGATGAAGAGGTCGGCGGGGAGGAAGAGCCGCCATCGGGGAGGAGGGAGCTGCTGGGGAGAAGGGAGCTGCCACCAGGCAAGAAGATGTCACTAGGGAAGAATAGGTCACCAAGGATGAAGAGGTCACCAGGGAGGAAGAGCCGCCGTGGGGGAGGAGGGAGCCGCTACATTGGCCATCGCCGCCAGATGCGAAGGGGTGGGGGGGAAGCACGGAGCCAGATGCGCACGGGTGAGGAGGATGCGAATGGGTGAGGGCAAACCCTAGAGTCCGAATATAAATAGGTTTGGACATCACAGACGGTTCTAAAGTAGAACCGTCTGTGATAAGTATGGTTCCAATAAATAACCATTTTTTTACTAGCATGGGCTGTGGCTTTTTTTGTGTTCTCCGTGCACTTAACTAAAACAAGTCGCCCAGTAAATTCTAGGGTAATAAATAGTAAAATTAAAGAAAATTGGACTTTAACAAAAGACCAAATATATCCTTTTTACATCGCAGATGATAAAAAAGGATCAGCGATCCTATCTTAGCCTTCAAATCTTCGTAAGCCTGCTCATCGGCTTCAGTGGTGGCGGGATCAGCGATTGTCTGATCAAACGCCTCCACCTGGTTTCTTGCACGCTCAATTCATACTTGTAGTCGTTCAGACTCCATAACCATGTCCATGATAGCTCAGAAGCCATCAATCCTGGTCTCCTCTGTCTCGGCGAGGTCGACCCATTCTCCTGCCATCCAAATGTCGTCCTCGACTCTCCGAGTTGCATCCTCGGTGCAGACCAAGTAGTTCCAAAAAACGATCCCCACGATGAGGTTTACTCGCCGGATGCCGGAGACCCTCGCATTGATCTGTCAGAGGAGGAGCTCCAGTCGACAGATGATGGCCGCTATGGTCTCCGGTAGATCAGAGGACCTAGAATAGATGATATTGCGAACGAAAGGCTTGTCCGCAGCTTGGGCCAGGTTGCGACCAGAGAGGTGCGAGTAGACAAGCACAATATAGGCCAATACGGCTGGCACGAGAGGGGAAGCCATTCGGAGTTTGTGGAGAAAGGGGATCAAGGAGGTTCGTGAGAAATCCCTTTCGAAAGCAGATGTCTATTTATAAAACAAGTACTAAAGCCAGCATGGGAGCCGAAGAGATACATTGGGAGCTGTAGCGACATTGGCGCACGTGTTTAAACGAGTATCACACATGGTTTTAAGAAAATACCGTCTGTGAAGAGGTAATATCACAGATGGTTTTCGACATGAACCATCAGGAAAAGGAGCGTCAACCCTATTTATGAAAAATAATTCCCTAAAAGACGGTGATGCTTTGGTTTCCAACGATTTATTAGGTACCATGAATATCACCTGTTATTTGTAGATATATATACTCCCTCTAGTCACAAAAGTGTGTCATTTTGGACATCGACACAATATATAAAACACAACTTTGATCACTAATTTCTATTGCGATATATTTATTAAACCCAATAAAATTATACTATTATGAAAGTACTTTGTGAGATAAATCTCGCATATCATTTTTATGTAGACAAAATAAATATTTTAAAAGATATTGATGAGGATTGAATAATCCTCAATTAATAAAGCCATTTATCTATAATATTCGTTATAGATGATGGTATTCTAATAACCCTCCATTATACACCTGGTCGGCGATGCTTGCTATGACCAGTTCAGGTTACGACCACCCCTGGTTGGAAAGTCTGCTACGACCAGGTTAAATCACGACCATCATTTGGTCGATAAGTTTCACGGACAGATATGTGGGTCCTATCTTATCGACTAGGGACCCTATACACCATGCTCAACTATGTGTGGTAGCAAATACAACACGTGCTTCTTTCTGTCTCTGACATAACTGCACATATCTATCTCTGTCTCTGACAATAACCATCTGACGAACGTGCAAGGAAGACGTCCCACTTTCAATAACTGTCATCAACATGCAGATTTTAGCAACCGTCAAGGCGTCTCCGATGGGAAACAACTACCACCCCTTTGACGCTTTATAAGGGGCGGTGCCGGCAGATGGGAGAGAGAGAGAGAGAGAAGATAGAGGCCACTAACAACATTCTTAGTTTCAGTTACACACTGTGCATTGTATCTCATTCAATATAAGAACACAGGAGAATGGTTGCTATTCTCCCTGAGATGGCCTGAACCTGTCTAAAAACACCATGTCTCTTCTTGCGTGATCTTGAGAGTCGTGTCCCCCACATTTACTCACAAATATCAATAGTAATTCATCGATAGTTGGCGCCATCTATGGGGATGACAACAGTGATATTCATTTGTTCTACTCATATACCTCCAGGGCAAACAAGCGGAACAAGGAGAATTGGTTCGATCTCGCGGACTACTCAGGACTCGACATTGTTGCCTACTATGACTACGAGTTGAGCATCTACTTGTCTGAGGGCAACACCTCCTCTAGGGATCCTTCACTAAGCCTAGGAGACCATGTTACAAACATGCTATAGGAGGGCGTGCTATCGCCGACGCTCTTACTAGCACCATTGCACCCAGATGGGGAGTTAGAATCCTCATAGGGCAAAGGTCCAAGCGACCATGACCAGTCGCAGCCGACAACGGGCTCCGAATGCGGCGAGGCACCCGCCTCCAAGCACGCAAGCCAGTCCGAGGACGGTCAACTACCTTCGGGAAGTCCTGGAACGTACGATTCTAGGGCTTAGACACCACCTACTAACCATCACTATGTGGTTACCATTGCCCGGAGCGTGATCGAATACTCTGCAGTTACAGTCCAACCACACACACAAAGAATACGCATTCGACCTGAGACGGTTGTGACTCGAGATTCCCCTTCCTAGAATGGACTTCTCCAGGTGTTGAGGAACTCTCTTTCAACTTCTCTAGAGAGGTCTTTGCGACCATCGGTGATCCTAGTTGCATTCCCGACCACTGTACTTCGAGGACTTCTCGAGATTCATCCCCTCCGAGGAATGGCCAGAATGGCACAACAACCTTCACTGGCCACGGAGGTGTTAACCCTAATGGACATCATGGATGTACTCCAAGTGATCGCACTCTGCCCTAGGAGTGCTCACCGCTTGCGGAGATAGATGATCTAGCGACCATCAATAGAAGAAGGATTGTTACCCAGAACAGATTTCTTGGCCGAGTCCAATATCAAACGGTAACCTCTTAGGACTTACAATTTGCTAACAATCTTCTTGAACATCCACTCGCAGATATCACAAGCACTAGGTTATGATGTCTTTGCATGAGATATTGTAGAGTGACTCCAACTAATAATGGATAGGTCTGAGCGCTATTGACAACAACATTCTGGAAGCCAAACCAAAACAACTCCCTTCGAATCCAGTCGATCCTACAACCCTAGACAAAAGAGAGAGGATCGAGATCATCCACGACCACAACCATCTGTTGAAATGGATAAAGAAACACCGTTTAAAAGTATTAATGGTAAACCCAAGAAACAAAATTGTGTTTTCTTCACAAAAAAAGCTAAAGACGATCTTCGTGACTGCCGAGTGTTTCAAAAAAGACTCGAAGATTTCTTTTCGAGCATATCTGATTATTTCTTTTTTGCAAGAAAGTCTTTTATGCCTTCCTTAGTTCTTCAAAGAGATCAAGGTAGTAAATACGGTACTGGTCACTGAACGCGATAACACTTAACGACCAGTATGCTATGCAAGCGAGGTTTTACACAGGCCTAAGGAGAGCTACTCTTAGGTTCAAAAACTTTTTTATGCCCTCGTCATGCTTTCGAGGAGATCAAGGCATTAAATCCAAATGCATGAAATTACTATACCATCTGGATTTCCCTTAGGAGAGGTCCTCCGAATAGGGAATCAACAGGGCGTGTGCTGAGTGGTAAATCAGACTTAAAAACTTTGATCTCCATTTCATGTCCTGAACGTCATCCAATCAAATTCCCTGCTACAAAGATGTAGTAGAATACAAGAGTCTATTAGATAACATCCGAACAACTGAACCGCTTGGGATTCGCAAAACCATAGCTGGTCATGAATCAGATGGGAAAAAAGACCTAATACTATAATCTCATGATCGGATGCCAGAAAGCTATAATGGCACTCTTATGGTCTAGAAGTACAAGATATCCCAAGAAGGGATAATTTGCTCACCAACCAATTAGCCCAAATAGTGTTTTTATGCTCATGTTATCCTCAAGGAATATTTTGGAACATCTACCAAAACCTTGTCTGATCGAAAAGTCAGAAGAACTCCAAGAGGAAACAATCATTCTTGAGTACGAAGATACCTAGATGTCATCCATTTATGAGTATCTTCATAACAACACAATACCTGATGATAATGCAAAAGCCAGTCGAATATCCCGAAAAGCCTAGATGTATATCTTGGTCGAAGGAGTCCTCTATAAGAAGGGTACTCAAAGGGTACTCATGCGGGCATATCACCTAAGGAGGAATGTAATCTCCTTAATGAAATACATTGGAAAGTCATTCGACTGGGCTCAGTCCGACTAGACATGGGAGACGGATAAGTTCTTTCTAATTCTTAGAACACAGATCGCTTCTGGATTATGTGTAAACTAATATTGGTCGGGACACGAAAACTACCTAATCGAAGTCTCTCCTCTTTGGATGTGGTCCCGCCCACTAGAAGGAGCTTCCTAGCGTCGGCCTTTTCCTACGATCCTTAAAATACACTATCCAATTAAACTTCCATGCTACTAACAATGTGGCACAGTTCGATGGTTTACTAGCTAGCATGCGAGCAACAAAAGCGCTCGGGATTCGCCGACTACTCGTGAAAGCTGATTCTCAGTTAGTCGCGAATCATGTTGTCAAATAGTACCAGTGCTCTAATTCGACCATGTCTCAATACTTATCGGAAGTCTGAAAGCTTGAGAGGCATTTTTTGGGTCTTGAGGTTCAATACATCACCAAAAGGATAATTTCCTCGCCGACCAGTTAGCTCAACTAGCTTCTTCCCGATCACCCATCTCACGAGGAGTCTTCCTGGAATAGCTCCCGAAGTCATCTCTAGTCAAAGGATCAGAGACATCTCCGAGTGAGATAGCCTCTTTGGAATACGAGAATACTTGGATGAATCCCATCTACAAATATCTTCAGAAGGGTAAAATACCTGATGATGATTTCAAGGCTGGTTGTCTATCCTGAAAGGCCAAAATGTATACTTTGGTTGAAGGAGTCCTCCATAAGCGAGGTACTCATGGGGTGCTCATGCATTGTATATTGCAAAAACAAGTGAAACTCCTTAACGAAATACACAAAGGTATATGTGGAACTCATGCTTCCTACAGAACCTTGGTCGATCAGGCCTTTCAACAAGGTTTTTACCGGCCAACAACACTCCACGATGCTAAATAGCTCGTTACTAAGTGTGTACAATGCTAGTTTTATAGCAGGCAGATACATCAATCAGCTCAAGCATTGCAAACTATTCCTCTTTCTAGGCCTTTCGCAACCTAGGGTCTAGATATCCTAGGACCATTCGCAAATGCACCAAGTGACCTCAAGTACCTTTTTGTGGCAATCGACATGTTCACAAAATGGATCAAAGCCACACCTATTTATGGGATAACAACAGAAATGGCTAAGAAATTTATGATAAAAAGTGTGATCACTCGATTCGATGTCTCAAGTAGGATCATAACTAACAATGGTACCCAGTTTGCAAGCGCAAAATTTTAGGAATTTTGTGAAGAACTAAGTACCAAATTATGCTATACCTGTGTTGCCCATATACAAAGTAATGGGGCAGTTGAAAGGGAAAATGGCCAAATTACACAAAGAATCAAAACTCGAGTTTTCGACCGGTTTGTAAAGCGTTCAGGGGGTTTGGGGTGAAAGAGTTACCCTCAGTACTATGGGCAATTCGCATGACCTCTAGTTAGGCTATAGGCGAAACGCCATTTTTCTTAGTTTTTGGTTCTGAGGTTATGCTTCCATCAGAACTAATAATTAGGTCCACAAGAATCAAGAATTTCAACAACCAGGATCAAGAATAATGTCGAGTTTATGACATCAACTTGCTTGAAAAAAAGAGAAATCAGGCCTTAATCCAATCAGCAATCTACCAACAAGCCCTACGCAAGTACTACGACAGTAAGGTCTAACCTCGCAGCATTGCTGTAGGTGACTTGTCCCTGAAAAAGATTCATACACAGTCTAATCGGAATAAGCTTTCCTCCAAGTGGGAAGGCCTTTACACAGTGGTCAAAATCACACGATCGGGTTCGGTATGATTGGCGATGGAAGATGGCAGAGTTCTCTCCAATTTTGGAAACATAGACTAGCTAAGAAAATTTTATGTTTAAACTCTCATGTTTTCAATAAAGTTTATGATTTTTATTCATTCTTTGTTGTCTTACATAATTACTTGATGAGCTAAGTTTTTATTCTTTCTCCAATCACTCTAAACACTTGGTTTTCTTTACAATGGTTGGAGAAAGGTGACGTCCCCTAGTCGAAGTCTCTCCTCTCTACATGTGGTCTTGCCCACTAGAAGGAGATTTCTAGCATTGATATCTCTCCTCTCTACATGTGGTCTTGCCCACTAGAAGGAGATTTCTAGCATTGATATGTCCCTAACTCTTGCTGCCAATACAGGGATATTAGGTTCAAAAACGTGGTCGAATTAAGAGTTTGAACAAGCTCTTTTTCACTGTTTCCTTATTACATTTTACTTTAACTAAGCAAACAATGGGGGCTAAGGTAAAGTTATAATCATAACTTTTATACCTTAGTCTTTATTTTTGTTTCTCATTTCTATTTTTTGTCTTATGAGTTACTGATTACTAAAAAAAAGACAACTTGCAGGAAAATAAAGATTTATATTCCAAAAGATGAAATATTTCTTTACATGCACCTTGCATTACAAACTACTATGAAAGAGATCACAGATGTATCTCTTCTGCGACCCTTCCTCCGGCTAGTCTAGTCTCTTCAATTAGTATCTAGGCTTCCTCTTCAGTGCATTCGAAGTTGGCCTGGACTGGAAGAAGGTAGAGGGTGTGGACTAATGCTTTGAGCTCTCTATGGACTGAGCATGCTCAAAGTTCTCTGTTGACTAGTAAACAATTGTTCAGCATGCCGCTCCCTTCCGATTTGAAATTCAGTCTTGATCGGAAGTTACACACCATAAACAGTGAAGAACTCACCTGCTCACTAGGATATTTTCAACAAGTTCAAATGGTATATCTTCTAGTATCACCGACACCTATACCATCAATAATTAAATCCATAAAATCTCTCACCACATGCCATCTAGTCAGCCCTTTATCCCTTAGGTTCTTGATGGCCTGGATCCATGGAGCAATCCAACCTCAGCCACTCAGGGCTGAGTCCCACGCCGTCTTCTTCTTTGCGGCCTTGCCCACAAAGAATAGATGAGCCCCGCAGATGATGGTCATGTAGAACCACTTCTTTCTCCAACCAGACTAAGATCGTCTTGATCTGGTTGAAGGAATCTTCTCGGTGATGATCAAGGTGGTCATCTTCTCCATATTATTCTCCAATTTTTCCCACTTAGACATGGATCCAGCCATTTCTTGTAAGGAATTTGCTTGGATTCGAAAGAGTTGGGAGGAGGAATTTCGAGTTTCAGTGGTGGTAGAGAAGGAAAGAGCTCAAAGGAGATGAAACAATTGGGAAAAGTAATTTCCTAAATTTTACCCCTTGAGTGATTACTTATACCCATCGGCTTGTGGTGGAAATCGAGAGGAAACCCAACGGTTGGAATTTCTTTGGAACTGCTTCCAATTGACGAAACCATGGGTGACCGTACATATCCTTTTCCCGTTCACATGGTAATAAAGGTATTATTTTTACAACTCGAGTAAACATATCTTCCTTGACCAAGTCAAGTTCTGATCAAGAAAAATACTACTCAGAAAGTTTCCTTCCGATTACTATTCTACTACCTCTTCTCAAGTAAGTCATTTTCACTTGAAGTTGGGGGCTAGATGACGAGGATTGAATAATCCTCCATTAATAAAGTCATTTATCTATAATATTCGTTATAGATAATGGTATTCTAAGAGCCATCCAAAGATGGTGAAGATGCTCTTTCTGACTAGTTCATGTTATGACCATCCCTGGTCGTAAAGTCTGCTACGACCAGATCAAATTACGACCATCCTCTAGTCAATAAGTCTCATATACAGATATGTGGGCCCTACCTCATCGACTAGGGACCCTGTACGCCATGCTCAGCTATGCGTGGTAGCAAATACAATATGTGCACCTTTGTGTCTTTGACATGATTGCACATATCTCTCTCCATCTCTGGCAAAAACCATTTAAAGAACGTGCAAGGAAGACGTCCCACTGACAACAACTGTTATCAATGTGCGGATTCCAGCAACCGTCAAGATGTCTCCTGATGGACAACAATTGTCACCCCTTCGACATTTTATAAGGGACGGTGCTGACAGATGGGGGGGGGAGAGGTCATTGACAACATTCTTAGTTTTAGTGACACTGTTTATTGTAATATCATTCAATACAAGAACACAAGAGTGTGGTTGTTATTCTCCCTAGAGAATGTCTGAACCTGTCTAAAAACACCATGTATTTTCTTGCGTGATCTCGAGAGCCGTGTCCCCCGCATTTACTTATAAATATTGATAGTAATTCATCGACATATATCGATAGCTAAACTTTCGAAAGTTTAACTGCACGTATCCCAAAATGACATGCTTTTATGACCAGAGGGAGGGAGAGATAGATTCCACTCCATGACATAGAGCCCGTTTGGAACACAGTTATTTTGTAGAAATTTCAATTTAATTCAGTTTAATTCCTGCATGAATCGTAAAAAGAAAAATCACATGTTCCAAACGGAGCCTTATCTACTTGGCGTGTTTTTTTTATTATTATTATTCCTCGGGAGAAAAAGAGAAGCTTCCCTAAGCAAGGTGACGTCAATACGGACGACCATCATGCATTAATACGCAACAATATTTTCAACATGACAGGGGGAAGAAAATAAGTAATATCATTGTCTGGCTCGTAATGGAGAACAGTAATATCATTGCAACGTAACGTGACATCTTGTGCGACTTCGTTTACGTGAGACCGGATCGGAGATGACCGGTGTGAGTGTGACACCTGGTCGAGAGACTTGGGACTTTCGGAGTCGTTTTCCGGGGTCAAATTCCGGTCAACATGGGATATCTACAATTCTACGGTTCTTTTCTATTTTATTTTTTTTTGACGTACGGCGGCTAGTGCATGCGTTTATACCGTATTAGTTGATTTGATTATTATTCTTTGTACATATTTTAGCAATTCATGCGTTTATACGTGCAAAGCTGTGTAGAATTTTTGACAGTATTACCATGTTTTTGTGTCATATTTACAGAAATAAGCGTGAGCGAAAATTATTTACAAAGATAGCGGCTCATCAAGACGGTCGTCGGCTTGGCCTCGCCTACTACTCGACACACACGCGCTGCTGGCCAAAGATGGCGGCTGTCATGGCGTTGCCGCTTAGATCGCCGCAGACGTGATGGCGCTTGCCCTATGATGATCGTGCGGTTGCCTGACCAGCCGCCACATGTCCCCCTTCCCTCCTGTTAGGGTTTCTTTTGGTTAAGGTTTGGGTTTTGACTACGGTCGTGGGATTTTTAAAATATAGCAAATGAGTTCACAAAATTATAAAATTTTATGTGAATGCTCGTAACACGGTGTACTTTCTTGTGTAATTGTTTCCATAGTTTTACTCATTCTGATTAGGGTTTCGGTTTCATTTAAGTGTACTGATTTTATCCCATCACGTGTCACCCCTTCCCCCTCCCACAGGCATGGCCCCCCTCCCACCAGCCCTGCTCTCCCCTGTAACATCCCAAATGTATAATTAGGGTTAATCAAGTATAATTATATGTGTAGAAATTAAAACTTTTTCTCATATCTTGAAAAACCCTAAAATCTCATGTGATTTTTGTCCAAGAGTTGTGTAATCCAAAAACACAAAGCTCTTGTTGACCAAAAATCAAACTCATTCTCCAATTATCTTAAATCTTGTGCCAAACATTTGGAATATATTTTCCTTGGTCCCAAAAACTGATATGGGACCCCTTCTGAAAAATATCATGAGTTATAACACTTGTTGATAATTTTTGGAGGCAAAACAATCCTTTAAACAACCTTCATGAATTTCCTGAGAAAAATGCATTGCATAATAACCTCTGGAAATTTTATGCAAGGTTGATCTCATTGTCAGCAAGCTCCAGTTAAAATTTCATCAAATTTGGAGTTCATTTGCTATCTCAAATAATTCTAGTAAGTTTCAGCTGTTAAAAACTAAATTTAAAAGCCTACACTATTCCTTGGGCTAGCCCTATTCAAAGCTGGTCCAGCCCAACCATGTCTGCACCTCAGCAGACCTCATCTCCACCTTGATCAGGTCGTAGCCGTTGGATCAAATCCAACAGCCACGACCTCCTCCTCAACATACTCAGTCAGGTCATCCCACCTACGTGAGGTCATAGCCCTTGGATCCAAGATCCATGGCCCTGACCTCCTCCTCTCAACCTAAACTAAACAAACCTCCCACCTAACCAAGGTCGAGCCATTGGATCAAATCCAACGACTCACGACCTCCTGCGATATCAAGCACTCACAACCTCCCCATCTTTTGTTGTGCACCGTTAGATTAAAATCTAGTCACGACCTCCTTTGTCTCATGCGCACAGACCTCCCAACAAGACGTGAGATCGTAGCCCTTAGATCTAAATCTAAAGGCCATGACCTCCCTTGTGCGTTGCGCAAGCTCAGACCTCCACCTCTTTTGATCGGAACCCTTAGATCTAAATCTAACGGTCTGACCTCCCTTACTGCTGTGCGCATCATATCAGACCTCCGGTCATTGTGTGCCCTTGATTTAAATCCAAAGGCCATGACCTCCCTCATGTCTTTTTGATCGCGTGCGTTAAGTCCTCCTGGAGGTCCGCGTTGGATGGAGATCCAACGCTTTGGACCTCCCCGCCCTTTTCCTCACGTGCGTTTTCGCGATTAAGGAAATCGGAGGGCCACGACCTCCCCATCCTTGATCGTGTGGCTGGGACCTCCTCCCAGCCACTTAAAACATAACGGTTCGAAAATGAGATCCGATGGTTAGGACCTCCCCAGGTCTTATCCAACGGTCATAAGGACCTCCCCTGTTCTTCTCCTTCCTCTGGCGCGCATGCGTGCTCTGAGCGGTGGAGTTAATGCGCGCCAGGCCTCTGCACCTTTAACAGCTCTTTGCTGACCCGCATTTAATGCTGGTCAGCCTTCCGCCTCTCATGTCCACTCAGGCCTGCCCCCCTTGTCAACCTTTATGTCTTGTCCACCCATGGACCAACCCGTGGGCTAAGCTCACCATGGAGCTTAGCCCCAGTTCATAACCTTCACTCAGGCTATAAGTCACCCTTGGGTTCCTCCCTTAGCTTCTTTGGCACACTTCTAAGCTCTAAGCTTGCACCGTGTCATTTGAGCTTTCCTCTCCTCCCCTCTTGGCCGCCATTGTTGAGAAGCTTGAAGCTCCTCGGTGGACAAGGGTCCCTGGAGTTTTTCCTCCTTTTCTCCTTGCTTCCATTTGTGCCCTACCCTCTGGGACCAAGGCCTAACTTGATATTGTTGGGCATTTGCAGAGAGGGACAAAGTGGAGCTTGAAGTTGAAGCTTTGGCCGTGGAGCACCCTTCCTCCCGCAGGTCCTCCTCCCTCGACCTCCTCGGCACCTTAGGACCTCCGGTACTCCTCGATAGTCCTTTAGCTACTGGCACCGCATGTATGAGGTCGCGGAGCTTTTAATTGGGCACACGCTTGTTTGGTCTGTCATGAGCTTCCTTTTGCATTTTGGATTTTGCCGTGTGCTTGTCTTCGTTGTCCTCTCCGGCTCGCCGGCGTTCAAAACCGTCGCCGCCGTTGAGAGGAGGTCCTTTGTGCGCATGGTTATTGCGAACCGCGGTACCATTGGATCTCGCGGCGAGGTCTACATCGCCGGCGATGACCACATCTTTGCGGGATTTTGTCGGACGCCCGGGCGTGTCATTGTCGTTTTAGGACAAAGCTTCACCATTTTAATGCGCTAATCATGTGTTCCAATCATTGTAATCATTGGATGTCTTAAGCGCCTTTAATCCACCCTTTAATGTGCATTTAAGACCTCCGTGCGGACCTCCTTGATGTCCGGCGCATTTATTCATGTCAGCGGCGTCTTGCGAGTTAAAGCGCTGGAGTGCAGGGCGTCCGACCTCCTCCGAGGAGATCTGGAGCGCCCAAGACCTCCCCTTGTGCAATCGTGGCCGTCCAGACCTCCCTGGAGGTCTGTGACGTTAGGACCTCCCTTAGGACCTCTCCGTAGCCATCTCAGCCGTTCATGACCTCCCGGGTAGATCTTGACCGTCAAGGTCCTCCTCTGACGATCTGAACCATCGAGGACCTCCTTGGAACATCTGGACCGTCCGGGACCTCCCTGTGAGGTCGGCGATGTAGATTTTCCTCGGGGAGATCTTGATAGTTTGGACCTTCCTTTGGAAGATCTCAACCGTTGAGGACCTCCCTTTAGATCTGGTCCGTTAGGACCTCCTTTCTATGTTGTGGTCCGTTGGATTTCCCATCTACGGCCACGACCTCCCCTCACCTCGCGCATGTGAGTTGCTAAGAGGTCCAGGACCTCTGGACCTTCACGTGCGCGTATGTGATGTTCTCCTGGGAGGTCTGAGCCGTTGGATTTATGATCTGTGGCTCACGTCCTCCCATACCCTTGTGAGTTTTAGAAATTCCAGTGAGCTCTAGTATAAACTGAAATAAGGTATAGACTTTAGAATTTCATATCTCTTTCATTTTAATTCCAAATGAGGTCATTCAAATTGTGTTAGCTCTGTTTTGAACTTGACTTTAATCCAAAAATGATTGTAAGTTAAGTTCAGCTCCAGAGCACAGTTTGCCATTAGATTTTAAAACCAACTTTAAAATGTGCACTTAAATCAATGCTTAACTTGTAAAATACATAACTAATGCTCTATAGACTATTTTTGGGTGAGACCAACTTTGTTGGTTTCCTCTCTTAGTGAACTCACTGTGAAAATTAGTTTTGAGCTTGTTGCTGTTATAAAAATGAGGACTTGTGCATTATAATTTTGTTCAAGTTCTTGTTTTTGAAAATTTGTAGAGAGTGCAATATAGCTCCAAATGAGGTGAACTCAATTGTGTTAGTCATCTCATGAGGTGCTGGTTTTACAGTAAAAATTTCAGCTTCACTTCTATTCTAGAAAATTTTGCGATGAACAGTAACATATTTCTAATTAATAGGCTGAGCAGAATTGATTTCATCATATCTTTTGCATTGAGAATCCAAATCAATTGGTTCTTGTTGCTAAATTCATGATAAATCATTGTCTTGCTTCTGTAAAATTTTCATGGCTTTTGGAGTTCGTTTGTTGTGCTGTCTTTGTTGTGTTTCGTCGTTCTTATCGGTTCTTTCTCGCTCTTCCGTTAGGTTTCGACATTTGTGGTGATCCCGAGAGCGACCCTCTGCCACAACTTGGCCAGCAACAAGGCAAGCAGTTTGACCATTTCCATCATTGTCCCATTACTTTAAAGCTTAATACTTTGTTTTACTTCTATGTATGCATGCTACTTTGTGTTAAATGTCGCTAGCGAGCCTATAGTTGCATGATCTGTAGGAATTGTTTATCCTCTACTACCATGAGCCTAGGTTATTTGCTGTGGTGGGAGCTCGTTGGATGAGCTCTTATCACTTAGTAGTTTCGATGTAAATTGCTTAGACATGCCTAGTTATCGGTAGAGAATGGGCGATCATCGACTTAGTCGATGGTCTTGATCACTCAAAATGATTATTACTCCTATATGTCCAGCACTTGTGCTTTGATTAATTGTAAAATCAAAACTGAAAATAAAAGATTGATTTAGACTTGGGCATATTGGATGGATGGTGCGGTTTTGGATGTGGTGGTATGCTGGGTCCCTAAGGACCGAGTACTTGGGTCACTAAGCCAGCGATTTGGCGTACTAACCACGCTGAGGGCATATGGAACCCTCTTGACTAAGTACTCTAGGAGGTGTTAATTATGAGCGAGCTCGGTTGGTGTGTTTTAAAAACAAATGTATATGTATAGTGTGGGAGGAGCATTAGCTTAGGGAAGGTTGTGATGTCTCCTTCTCCCGTGGGTTGTGCAGCTCGTAATTAGCATTCATCCTTTGGAAAGGTCTCGTAGGACTTAGCCGTGCAAAGCACACCTTGAAGTGTGCGTAAAGGAAAGGCGATCGGCGTGTGTGGGTGCAGTGGTACACCTGCAGGATAAAACTATTGAATAGCCTCGCCCTAGGTTATGGACATGCTTGGTAAGGTCGTTCAAGACTAGACTACAACCTTTAATTAAAACTTGACATGGTTGGTATGAGCGGGAGTTCATGCTATTGTTGTGGTGACTTGGGTTAGTCACTTCGAGATTGTTCTTGTTGTTGTTATTATGTTATTATCGCGTTGTTACTTCAACATTTAAAAATGCTTTGCCAAATTGCCTTCAATCTATTATGTTATTGCAAATAAATGTTGCTTTATGCTAAAATGAGTCCAAAGCCTCATCCACTTAAATAAAGCTTGCATGTAGCTATTTATAGTTCTGTTATCTCACACGTAAGTCTTGCGGAGTACTTTATGTACTCATCGCCCGTGGTTGTGGCAATTTTGTGGCTTTTGTGTAGAGGAAGAAGGAGAGCTCCAAGAGCCTCTCTTTTGTGCTACGTGTTGCGTTTCTTGACGACTAGCTTGGCGGTCGGTCGAGATGCCTAGGGTTAAGGCACACCGATTGGCTTTGTGTTATAGCCATCTTTATGGCACTTTTACTTCATTGTTATCTTTTTGTAATTATTGCTATTTGGCCTAAGGGCCTCTCTTTTGTAATATCTATTCCATATTAATGTTAACTTCGGTTTGTTGCTTATGTTCTATGTGTTGTATGGAATTGATACATTCTTTTGTTGTGAGGTATGTATCTTGCATTCAGGAAGTATACATCTCTCGAGACCGAGGTTTATTTGGTTGATAATACTAGGGTCAATCGGATGACTAAGTATTATGAGCCTAATAAAGCGTCGAGTCTCTAAAAGTTGGTATCGAGCCGTTATGACCGTAGTAATGCAAGCTTGGTCGATCCTTAGGATATTTTGAAAACCTATTTTCAAAGCATCAAATGAGTTTTGAAAGCTTAGGTAAATTCTCGGATTTTATTCCTTACCTATCTTAGCTTTCTCTTCTCATCCCACTCTAATTTGAGTTTTAAAAGTTGTTTTCCTCTCTTCCCTTCTACAAAATAGTTGTTATCGATTAACACTGGGTTTTGGGAGAACCAATGAGATTGGCAAATTGAAGTGTGAGCTGCCCACTACAAGGTTTTGAAGTTCTGGAGTCGGTGATTCGACAAGGAGCTTGGATGCGAAATCTAGACAGCAAGTATCAAATTTCCGGACAGCAGTCTCAACGGTGTCTAATTAGGATAGATAATGAGAGGTTAATCAACTAAAACTTGTGGGAATAAAAGGGTAAGATGTGATACTAGTTAGCTAAGTATCTAACACTTATTTCGCTGATTTAACCTTGCTCTTTAGTAGCATTAGCTCTCACCTTACAATCTGATTTTTGATCTTCTCGACCAATTACTCGTTCATTCAATACGGGTTAGTTGAGTTGAGAAGTTGAGCCTTGCGTTTGGTGTTTCTTGGCGGTTTTTAGAGTCTTTTAGAAGCTTTTTAAAGTTTAAATAACCGCTGATTTTGGCTTTCGTTTGGGGTGATATTCCATTCCCCTAGTCGATCGCTTTTGCTTTCTTGAAGGCTTTGTTTTTGGGTCTAGTTGCTAACCAAAATTCCTTGTAACAGATGGCGGGCCTTTTCGTAGCGGCCAAGGCGATCGGCTGGTCGGACGAGGAGCTTCCTCCTCCTCGACCATGGCGAGGTTCTTCTTGGATCGGCGCAACCGCGGATGACGAGAGAGTTCTCTTGGGCGTCATCGCGCGCAACACCACCGCACTTACGGAGCTACAGGATCCGGGCAAGGAACGCCCATCACCGCGTGGAGGACTCGCGGAGTTTCTTCGTACTCGGCCCCTACCTTTTCCCGGTCGAGGACCCTTTGGATCAGACGATTGGCCGTCTTGTGGAGCGTAAGCCAGATCGCATTGATGCAGGAGCACAAGAAGGCGCTGTTCAGATCGCACCGGTGGAGGGTGCAGCCTTGTCATGGTGGGAGAGCTTTCTCGCCATGCAGCCCGAACCACACCGTCTCTTGGGAGGAGTTTCAGTCTTGCCTTCCGTCGGGCTCACATCCTGCGGCTTGATGGAGATCAAGAAGGAGTTTCTTGCGCTCAAGCAAGGCGTGGCTCGATCATGGAGTATGTCTCGAGTTCAACCATCTAGCTCGTTATGCTCCCGAGGATGTGGCCACCGATATGGCTAAGGTGCCAAGTTCAGCGTGGCTTATGCGAGGAGTGAAGGACAAGCTATCCATTGTCGACTTTCTGATTTCCGGACCTTGGTCGACAAGGCCATCGTCGTGAGCATGCGGCTCGAGAGCTTATGGACTCCATAGCGCAAGTGGGAGGCCCATAAGTCATCTAGGGCAGTTCCTCCGCCCCCGCTTGAGGCGATCTCGGGGTACCACTCTCACTCTTGGCGCCCGAGGTCACCCGCCTGTTCCTCGTCCATCGCAGAGCCGTGTCTCGATCCGTGCACTGCGAAGTCGTGAGAGCCCCGCAACCCGGTGCCGGGTCACATGTTTCTCATGCAACCGAAGGGGCATTATGCGAACCAATGCCCTAAGAAGGCGACAGAGACCCTCGTCCTAATGGAGGACGCGGGCCGAGGTGGTGCTCGGGACGGAAGATCGTCCGGCTACCCAAAGGCGTGGGTAGTGGTCGCGTCAACGCCATCACCACAGAGGAGGCTCGGGAGGCACCCGGCGCCGTGCTAGGTACACTTTCGTTAACTCTCATCCCGCCATTTGTTTTGTTTGATTCAGAGCATCTCATTCATTTGTTTACGAGTCTTTTGTTGCTATCGGAGAGCTTCTTTTCTCTCCATTGTCGGTCCCGCTTACTCATTCGCTCTCCGGTTGGAGTTGAGAGTGAATCGAGTGTAGGGATGTCCTATCGAGATCGAAGGGTAGGTTTCTTAGCAAACCTTATCCTTCTCCATTCAGCGAGTCTTGATGTGATTCTTGGCATGGATTGGTTGTCCCCCGGCACATGGGGCAAATCGATTCGCCAGAAGCTCATCTCTATCTAGTCCCTCCGGTGGAAAGGTTAAGCACCGAAGTCGCTAGATCGCATCTCTTGGCGCTTGAAGCGAAGCCGCTCTAGATATTAGCGAAGTCCCAACAGTTTGTGACTTTGTTGATGTCTTTCCGCTGATCTTCGGGGATGCCACCCGTTCGAGACCTCGAATTTGTCATTGAGTTGGCTCCTGCATCGCCCCTATCTCAAAGAGGCCTTATCGGATGCCACCGAGCGAGTTGGTAGAATTGAAGAAGCGATTAAGTGAGCTGCAAGAGAAGGGTTTCATTCGCCTAGCTCATCTCCTTGGGGTTGTCCGGCAATCTTCGTAAAGAAGAAGGGCGGTACTTTCTGATGTATGTGTTGATTACGCCCACTTAATGAAGTGACAGAAGAACAAGTATCCATTGCCCGCATCGACGATCTCTTGATCAATTAGCTGGAGCTCGAGTTTTCTCCAAGATTGATTTGAGAGTGGGATATCATCGAGTTCGGATTCGGCTGAGGATATTCCAAAACGGCGTTCTCTACTCGCCACGGCTTGTATGAGTACCTTTGTCATGTCGTTAAACAACCAATGCTCTGCCTTGTTCATGAACCTCATGAATTCGGTATTCATGGAGTATTTGGATAAGTTTGTCGTGGTCTTCATCGATGATATTCTTATCTATTCCAAGAACGATGAGGATCATGCCGAGCATCTGAAGCTTGTGTTAGGCAAGCTACGTGAGCACCACCAGACGTGAAGTTGACAAGTGTGCGTTCGTTGAAGGAAGTGGCTTTCTTAGGCCATATTCTTTCGGCGGAGGCGAGCTGTATTGATCCTAGCAAGGTCACCGATGTTACATCATGGAGTCCGCCCACCGGTCACGAAGCGCGAGTTTTCTTGGTTTAGCGGGATATTATCGCCGCTTTATCGAGAACTTCTCCAAGATCGCTGGCCGATGACGGAGTTGCTCAAGAAGGACAAGAAGTTCTTGTGGTCTGATGCTTGCATGGCAAGTTTCCATATACTCAAGAAGCGTTTGACCACCGCTCCCGTCCTTGTTCTTCCTGATATCCATCGCAGCTTCGATATCTTTTGCGATGCTTCTCGTCGAGGCCTCGGTTGTGTCCTTATGCAAGAAGGCAAGGTAGTGGCCTATGCATCAAGGCAATTGAGACCTCATGAACTTAACTACCCTACTCATGACTTGGAGTTGGCTGCTGTGATTCATGCACTTAAGATTTGGCGACATTACCTAATCGGTAATCGTTGTGAAGTGTATTCGGATCACAAAAGCCTCAAGTACTTGTTCACCCAACCCGACTGAACCTCGGGCAAAGGAGATGGTTGGAGTTGATCAAGGATTATGATATGGGTATTCACTACCATCCGGGCAAGGCTAATGTCGTTCTTCGAGCGCGCTTAATCATAAAGCGCATTGTAATGCCTTAGTGCTCAAGGAGCATTCGCCCTCTCTTCTCAAGGCATTCCAGCGTCTCAACTTGGAGATAGTTGAGCATGGATCTCTCTTGCCATGGTTGTGCAACCAACCTTGGTGGATCGGATCAAGTCCGCCAGGTGATCGGATGTTGGAGTGAACCACATTAAGGCAAATGTCAAGAACGGAGCGACCAAGTGCTTCTCGAGGATGAGCATGGCGTCGTGAGGTTCGAAGCAACGCCTAATGGTTCCAAAGGACATGGAGTTGCGGAATTTAATCCTCCATGAAGCCCATGATTCGCCTTTCTCCATTCATCCGGGGCCACAAAGATGTATCAAGATCTCCGCCGGAGATTTTGGTGGACCCGAATGAAGAGGGAGATCGCGGTTCGTTCTCGAGTGCGCGCGTGTGTCGTCGTGTGAAGGCCGAGCATCGGCGTCCGCCGGGCTGCTTGACCTTTGCCAATTCTCGAGTGGAAGTGGGATTCGATCGGAATGGATTTTATCACGGTCTACCCGTCCCGAAGAAGAATGATGCCATTTGGGTCGTCATCGATCGATTGACTAAGGTGGCACATTTCCTTCCGTCAAGACCGAACCGGGTAGGTCTTTTGGCGGAACTCTATATCGCCCGCATCGTGAGTTTGCACGGTGTGCGAAGACGATTGTGTCGGATCGTGGATCCTTTTCACGTCTCGTTTTGGCATAGCTTGCAAGAGGCTATGGGCACTCGTCTTGCTTTCAAAGACGGCATATCACCCCAAACCGATGGTCGACCGAGAGGTCAACCAAGTTTTGGAAGACATGCTTCGTGCTTGTGTCCTTTCATATGGGAAGCATTGGGAGAAATGCTTGCCATTCGCCGAAGTTTTCTTATAACAACGACTTTCGAGGCCGGTCTCGGCATGGCACCTTTTGAGGCCTTATGCGGAGAAAGTGTAGAACCCGTTGAAGCTGGTCAGAGACGGTGAGAGACCTCTCTTTGGCCGGACTCAATCAATGAGGCCGGCGCCAAGTCCAAATTTTATTCGAGGCGTTTGCGCCAGCTCAATCGAGCAAAAGAGCTATGCGGATCGCCGTCGGCGTGAGTTACGTTTTGAGCCTAATGACTTTGTTTATCTCAAAGTCTCTCCTTTGAAGGGCCATCAACGTTTGGCGTCAAGGGCAAGTTAGCTCCTCGATATGTCGGTCCCTACCGCGTTATCGAGAAGAAGGAGCTGTTGCCTATAAGTTGGAGTTGCGGCTGCACTTGAGGGGTACATGATGTTTTCCATGTGTCCCGGCTTAAGAAGTGCCTCCGTGTTCCAAGCGAGGAAGCTCCGCTGAAACCCTCGATGTCCGGGAAGATTTGACCTATCGCGAGCACCTGTTCGGCGTGCTCGATGAGTCCGAGCGAAGGACAAGGAATAAGACCATCAAGTTCCTTAAAATTCAGTGGTCAAACCATTACGAGGATGAGGCTACTTGGGAAAGAGAAGATCGTCTGCGTGCGGACTATCCATCTTTCTTTACTGAGTGAGCCAAATCTCGGGACGAGATTTGTAAGGGGGAGATTTTGTAACATCCCAAATGTATAATTAGGGTTAATCAAGTATAATTATATGTGTAGAAATTAAAACTTTTCTCACATCTTGAAAAACCCTAAAATCTCATGTGATTTTTGTCCAAGAGTTGTGTAATCCAAAACACAAAGCTCTTGTTGACCAAAAATCAAACTCATTCTCAATTATCTTAAATCTTGTGCCAAACATTTGGAATATATTTTCCTTGGTCCCAAAACTGATATGGGACCCTTAAAAAAATATCATGAGTTATAACACTTGTTGATAATTTTTGGAGGCAAAACAATCCTTTAAACAACCTTCATGAATTTCCTGAGAAAAATGCATTGCATAATAACCTCTGGAAATTTTATGCAAGGTTGATCTCATTGTCAGCAAGCTCCAGTTAAAATTTCATCAAATTTGGAGTTCATTTGCTATCTCAAATAATTCTGTAAGTTTCATTGTTAAAAACTAAATTTAAAAGCCTACACTATTCCTTGGGCTAGCCATATTCAAAGTTGGTCCAGCCCAACCATGTCTGCACCTCAGCAGACCTCATCTCCACCTTGATCAGGTCGTAGCCGTTGGATCAAATCCAACAGCCACGACCTCCTCCTCAACATACTCAGTCAGGTCATCCCACCTACGTGAGGTCATAGCCCTTGGATCCAAGATCCATGGCCCCGACCTCCTCCTCTCAACCTAAACTAAACAAACCTCCCACCTAACCAAGGTCGTAGCCATTGGATCAAATCCAACGACTCACGACCTCCCCCTGAATATCAAGCACTCACAACCTCCCCATCTTTTGTTGTGCACCGTTAGATTAAAATCTACGGTCACGACCTCCTTTGTCTCATGCGCACAGACCTCCCGGCAAGACGTGAGATCGTAGCCCTTAGATCTAAATCTAAAGGCCATGACCTCCCTTGTGCGTTGCAAGCTCAGACCTCCACCTCTTTTGATCGGAACCCTTAGATCTAAATCTAACGGTCTGACCTCCCTTACTGTTGCGCATCATATCGAGACCTCCCGGTCATTGTGTGCCCTTGGATTTAAATCCAAAGGCCATGACCTCCCTCATGTCTTTTTGATCGCGTGCGGTTAAGTCCTCTTGGAGGTCCGCACTGTTGGATGGAGATCAACGCTTTGGACCTCTGTCCCCTTTTCCTCACGTGCGTTTTCGCGATTGAAATCGGAGGGCCACGACCTCCCCATCCTTGATCGTGTGGTGGGACCTCCTCCCACCACTTAAAACATAACGGTTCAAAATGAGATCCGATGGTTAGGACCTCCCGTGTCTTATCCAGCGGTCATAAGGACCTCCTGTTCTTCTCCTTCCTCTGGCGCGCATGCGTGCTCGGCAGTGGAGTGTCGCGCGCGAGCCTCTGCACCTTCTTGACTCTTTCTTGACCGCATTTAATCTTTGGTCGACCTTCCATCTCATGTCCACTCAGGCCTGCCCCCCTTGTCAACCTTTATGTCTTGTCCACCCATGGACCAACCCGTGGGCTAAGCTCACCATGGAGCTTAGCCCCAGTTCATAACCTTCACTCAGGCTATAAGTCACCCTTGGGTTCCTCCCTTAGCTTCTTTGGCACACTTCTAAGCTCTAAGCTTGCACCGTGTCATTTGAGCTTTCCTCTCCTCCCCTCTTGGCCGCCATTGTTGAGAAGCTTGAAGCTCCTCGGTGGACAAGGGTCCCTGGAGTTTTTCCTCCTTTTCTCCTTGCTTCCATTTGTGCCCTACCCTCTGGGACCAAGGCCTAACTTGATATTGTTGGGCATTTGCAGAGGGACAAAGTGGAGCTTGAAGTTGAAGCTTTGGCCGTGGAGCACCCTTCCTCCCGCACCGGTCCTCCTTCCTCGACCTCCTCGGCACCTTAGGACCTCCGGTACTCCTGATAGTCCTTTAGCTGGCACCCGCATGTATGAGGTCGCGGAGCTTTAATTGGGCACACGCTTGTTTGGTTGTCGCATGAGCTTCCTTTTGCATTTTGGATTTTGCCGTGTGCTTGTCTTCGTTGTCCTCTCGGCTCGCGGCGTTCAAGGCCGTCGCCGCCGTTGAGAGGAGGTCCTTTGTGCGCATGGTTATTGCGGACCAACGGTACCGTGGATCTCATGGCGAGGTCTACATCGCCGGCGATGACCACATCTTTTTTCGGGATTTTGTCGGACGTCCGGCGTGTCATTGTCGTTTTAGGACAAAGCTTCACCATTTTAATGCGCTAATCATGTGTTCCAATCATTGTAATCATTGGATGTCTTAACCGCCTTTAATCCACCCTTTAATGTGCGCATTTAAGACCTCCGTAGCGGACCTCCTTGATGTCGGTAGCGCATTTATTCATGTCCAGCGGCGCGCTTGAAGTTAAAGCGCTGAGTGCAGGGCGTCCGGACCTCCTCGAGGAGATCTGGAGCGTCCAAGACCTCCCCTTGCGCAATCGTGGCCGTCCAGACCTCCCTGGAGGTCTGTGACGTTAGGACCTCCCTTAGGACCTCTCCGTAGCCATCTCAGCCGTTCATGACCTCCCCGGGTAGATCTTGACCGTCAAGGTCCTCCTCGAGACGATCTGAACCATCGAGGACCTCCCTTGGAACATCTGGACCGTCCGGGACCTCCCTGTGAGGTCTGACGATGTAGATTTTCCTCGGGGAGATCTTGATAGTTTGGACCTTCCTTTGGAAGATCTCAACCGTTGAGGACCTCCCTTTAGATCTGGTCCGTTCGGACCTCCTTTCTATGTTGTGGTCGTTGGATTTCCCATCTACGGCCACGACCCCCCTCACCTCGCGCATGTGAGTTGCTAAGAGGTCCAGGACCTCTGGACCTTCACGTGCGCGTATGTGATGTTCTCTGGGAGGTCTTGAGCCGTTGGATTTATGATCTGTGGCTCACGTCCTCCCATACCCTTGTGAGTTTTAGAAATTCGGTGAGCTCTAGTATAAACTGAAATAAGGTATAGACTTTAGAATTTCATATCTCTTTCATTTTAATTCCAAATGAGGTCATTCAAATTGTGTTAGCTCTGTTTTGAACTTGACTTTAATCCAAAAATGATTGTAAGTTGAGTTCAGCTCCAGAGCACAGTTTGCCATTAGATTTTAAAACCAACTTTAAAATGTGCACTTAAATCAATGCTTAACTTGTAAAATACATAACTAATGCTCTATAGACTATTTTTGGGTGAGACCAACTTTGTTGGTTTCCTCTCTTAGTGAACTCACTGTGAAAATTAGTTTTGAGCATGTTGCTGTTATAAAAATGAGGACTTGTGCATTATAATTTTGTTCAAGTTCTTGTTTTTGAAAATTTGTAGAGAGTGCAATATAGCTCCAAATGAGGTGAACTCAATTGTGTTAGTCATCTCATGAGGTGCTGGTTTTACAGTAAAAATTTCAGCTTCACTTCTATTCTAGAAAATTTTGCGATGAACAGTAACATATTTCTAATTAATAGGCTGAGCAGAATTGATTTCATCATATCTTTTGCATTGAGAATCCAAATCAATTGGTTCTTGTTGCTAAATTCATGATAAATCATTGTCTTGCTTCTGTAAAATTTTCATGGCTTTTGGAGTTCGTTTGTTGTGCTGTCTTTGTTGTGTTTCGTCGTTCTTATCGGTTCTTTCTCGCTTCTTCCGTTAGGTTTCGACATTTGTGGTGATCCCGAGAGCGACCCTCTGCCACAACTTGGCCAGCAACAAGGCAAGCAGTTTGACCATTTCCATCATTGTCCCATTACTTTAAAGCTTAATACTTTGTTTTACTTCTATGTATGCATGCTACTTTGTGTTAAATGTCGCTAGCGAGCCTATAGTTGCATGATCTGTAGGAATTGTTTATCCTCTACTACCATGAGCCTAGGTTATTTGCTGTGGTGGGAGCTCGTTGGATGAGCTCTTATCACTTAGTAGTTTCGATGTAAATTGCTTAGACATGCCTAGTTATCGGTAGAAATGGGCGATCATCGACTTAGTCGATGGTCTTGATCACTCAAAATGATTATTACTCCTATATGTCCAGCACTTGTGCTTTGATTAATTGTAAAATCAAAAACTGAAAATAAAAGATTGATTTAGACTTGGGCATATTGGATGGATGGTGCGGTTTTTGGATGTGGTGGTATGCAGGTCCCTAAGGACCGAGTACTTGGGTCACTAAGCCAGCGATTTGGCGTACTAACCACGCTTGAGGGCATATGGAACCCTCTTGACTAAGTACTCTAGGAGGTGTTAATTATGAGCGAGCTCGGTTGGTGTGTTTTAAAACAAATGTATATGTATAGTGTGGGAGGGAGCATTAGCTTCCGGAAGGTTGTGATGTCTCCTTCTCCCGTGGGTTGTGCAGCTCGTAATTAGCATTCATCCTTTGGAAAGGTCTCGTAGGACTTAGCGTGCAAAGACACCTTGGAAGTGTGCGTAAAGGAAAGGCGGTCGGCGTGTGGGTGCAGTGGTACACCTGCGCAGGATAAAACTATTGAATAGCCTCGCCCTAGGTTATGGACATGCTTGGTAAGGTCGTTCAAGACTAGACTACAACCTTTAATTAAAACTTGACATGGTTGGTATGAGCGGGAGTTCATGCTATTGTTGTGGTGACTTGGGTTAGTCACTTCGTGATTGTTCTTGTTGTTGTTATTATGTTATTATCGCGTTGTTACTTCAACATTTAAAAATGCTTTGCCAAATTGCCTTCAATCTATTATGTTATTGCAAATAAATGTTGCTTTATGCTAAAATGAGTCCAAAGCCTCATCCACTTAAATAAAGCTTGCATGTAGCTATTTATAGTTCTGTTATCTCACACGTAAGTCTTATGGAGTACTTTATGTACTCATCGCCCGTGGTTGTGGCAATTTTGTGGCTTTTGTGCAGAGGAAGAAGGAGAGCTCCAAGAGCCTCTCTTTTGTGCTACGTGTTGCGCTTTCTTGACGACTAGCTTGGCGGTCGGTCGAGATGCCTAGGGGTTAAGGCACACCGATTGGCTTTGTGTTATAGCCATCTTTATGGCACTTTTGCTTCATTGTTATCTTTTTGTAATTATTGCTATTTGGCCTAAGGGCCTCTCTTTTGTAATATCTATTCCATATTAATGTTAACTTCGGTTTGTTGCTTATGTTCTATGTGTTGTATGGAATTGATACATTCTTTTGTTGTGAGGTATGTATCTCGCATTCAGGAAGTATACATCTCTCGAGACCGGGTTTATTTGGTTGATAATACTAGGGTCAATCGGATGACTAAGTATTATGAGCCTAATAAACGTCGGGTCTCATCCCCCCCGCGACGGCCCCCTCGGGGAACCACCTTCAACCGAATCCATCCTCCCTTCTCCGTACATCTGTCGACTCCATGCAGCTGTCCCCATTGCCCGCAGTGCTGCGCGTGGACAACACATCCGAAATTCCCGGCGCCAACGTAGCAGCTCCTCCTTCGCTCGGCTATAAATACCGAGATGTCGTAGTCGCTCTTCACTCATCCGAATTGTGTTCCGCTTCTCGTTCTGTCGTTCGTCGCTGACAACTCAAAGAACTTAACATGATTAATTTTTTTGGAGATCAACTATTTGCTTGTTGCTCGTCGCTTGTCGCTCGGTTTTTTGATAGCTTATCCCCAAGGGCAGGTAATTTGTCGTATGCTTTTGTCGTTATTACCGTAATTAGTTAGTGTACTGGTTATTAATTAGTTAGTTTAATGGTAATTAATTAGTTTAGAGGTAATTAGTTAGTTTGTTGGTAATTAGTTAGTTCGCTGGTAATTAATTAGTTAGTCGTATCTAAGTACACATATGTAATCCATTATCTAATTACACATATGTACCGCGGATGGGGTTGTTGTGGCTTTAGGTAATATCAAACAAGCAAGACTTGTATGTGTTTTATGGCGATGGTCTCGTACGGCCCGGACCCGGCGGGTTGGACTTGTCGAGATACCAGTACAAGGTGGTCCGGGCAGAGGGGCTCAACGCGATGAATATTCACGAGCATCGAAGTTGCATCTGGAGGGAGTTCGTCACGGAGGCAACGAGGGAGAAAGTTGTGATTGAGGGGATCACCTGCACGAATGATGTGTGGGAGCTCGTCAAGGTGGCTAGAAGAATTGCATGGAGCTAGTACATGCAGATTGCCTCCCAGCCCGAGGCGGCCATTTACAGGAGGGCGATGGTGTACGTGAATTTCGTACCCAAGGCATCGGGCCACCTTGATGATGCCGAGGCCTGTACAAGCGGGCAAGCGCAGCCCAAGCCTGAAGACGACAGCACGGAATGTGCTGCCTCGGAGGATTGTCCCGCGCATAATTTTGTGCAAAATGAGGGGGCGAAATCGTGGTGGTTGGCCCACATTGACTACCACGAGTATCTACCGGACCAGGCTCTCAGGTTAGAGTCGATGAGGACCGACCCAAGCTCGGATGGTAGCGACGATGACGCACACCAAGCCAGTGGTCCAACCGGGGGAAGTGTGTCATCGGAGGTGCCTTACGTGGCATTGAGATTTGATAATATCGCAATGCATTTGCTCGTACTGCCACAAGTAGAAGGATCCCACTGGGGGTTTGAAGCCGACACCCTCCAAGTTGGGCAGCGTTTCCCTAGCAAGGAGGCTGTTCAACAAGCTATAGCACAATATGCCTTGTCCATTAGCTGTGTGTACCGAGTGCACCGGTCCAACCCTAGACATTACGCAGTGAGGTGCGTAGTGGAAGACTACCCTGACAAGGTCAGCGCTCACCGAGCAAAGATCTTTGGCTCGGTATTCACAGTCAAGGCGGTGACCGACCACACTTGCGAGCTTAGCGAGCCCCTACGACAGTATCAGAATGTGACTTACGCATATGTGGCGAACCTCATCAAGCACCTAGTTGCGACGGACATGTCCGTCTCCCCCAAGCTGCTGATATCAGAAGTTGGCAATCAGGTTGGCTATCCAGTCAGCTACAGCAAGGTCTGACAAGCCAAGCAGAAGGTCATCGAGTCCATATACGGGACATACGAAGAGGCGTACAACCTTGTGCCGAGATTGCTTCACCAAATTTTCGAATCAAACCCCGGCACATACATAAACAAGTTTGAGCGTGAAGATGCTGAGAAATGGTCCAACTGCTTCATACTAGACCGGGTGATCTGGGCTTTCACTCAGGCCATCGGGGCTTCCAGTTCTGTCGTCCCGTGATGACGATGGATAGTACTTTCCTCACGGGGAGGTACAAGGGCACCATCCTCACCGCGGTGGCAACCGACGCGAATGACCAGCTTCTCCCTGTGGCATTTGCGATTGTGGAGAGCGAGAACACATCCAATTGGTTGTGGTTCTTGTTGAACATGAAGACGGCGGTGGTGGGAGACCGGCCCAACATATGCCTTATCGCAGACCGCAATACTAGGTTGTTGGCGGCCGTCAACACCATGCAGCATGGGACGACCCCCCTTACCAGTGGAACGACGTACAATCTAGGTGGTACATGAGGCATCTTGCATCTAACTTGTTCAAGCTGTTCCACAGTCAGGACATTATGAAGATGTTTAAGGCATTGTGTCTGCAGAACCAGAGGCGGAAGTTTGACTCCATCTGGAGAGACCTTGAACACCGGACTACGAGGCATACAAGGGAATCCACTCTGGAGGTACTAGAGGGAGAGCAACCCTATAGTGTCATAAGTTTCTTCGAGTGGATTAATGGCCACGCTCCTGAATTAGAGAAATGGTCCCTTCTATATGACACAGACGGTGTGAGGTACGGGATTATGACAATCAACATGTCTGAGGTGTGCAACAGCGTCCTCAAAGGTGTGTGGTGCCTCCTTTTCACTACGATCGTCGAGGAGACATGGACTCACACTGTTGGTTATTTCGTCAATAGAGCCACCGCAGCCAAGCGACAGATGGAGAAAGGTAAGCAGTGGTCTGAGAACATGTAGAGGCACATGTACAAGAAGATGGAGAAGGCTCGGATGCACGACATCTGGGTGATCAATGGCTTCAGGAGGAAGTACGAGATCAGGCTTGGGCAGAAACACATCAACAGTCATGCCAGGGGGGAAAGGAAATAGGCATGCATCCTGGGTAATGTGCCGACATACACCTGCAACAAGCCGAAGCTCCTACACAAGTCATGCTCGCACATGTACAAGGCATGTGCGCAAATGAGGTAGATGTGTATGCCGTACATCTCTAAGTACTACAACATGCAGCACCTTTTCGATACATGGAGTGCGGAGTTTCATTCGTACGACTTGGAAATAAACTACAAAGATCTCTGGCCGAACATGGTGCAATGGGGCCCGAACAAGAACTTGAAGACAATAGCGAAGGGGCGACGGCAGACACAATGCTTCCAGAATGACATGGATGCTAACCAACGCACCAGTATTAGCCACACAAGCAAGTGCAGGATATGCAAGACCCCTGGGCACTCAGCAAAGGATTGTCCCAGCAGACTGAACTCGTCTGGTCGTTATTCGCTGTCGTAATGTAATGTTTTCTCCGCCTTGTTTTCTTATGTACAACGAAACTTGTACGAGTTATGCATAATTTCGATCTTTGCTACGTTTTTAACTTCACTGTGCACTAACATCCTTGCTACATTTTTGTTATATCGCAAGAAGACAACGAAAATGCTACTGGCTTGAAGAAACTGCAAACACCAATCAACTTATTTAAATATGGATGTGCTTTCTGCCATTCATTTAGAATCATTCAGGTATCGAATCATTTGCATCGATCGAGTTAGAGGTGATCCGTTGAAGTCTTCTTAGTTCTTGCTGCTATGAACTTAGAGTCAAAAATCGATCATGCTTCAAAATTGCCTATTTCTCATCACTACTGTAATGTTCTAATATGCCTATTTTTTATGCTATAGGATAATGGTCATGTTTTTGTGCCCTGAACATGCATCGAAGGTGCTATTATGTGATGAGGTGAGCTCAGCAAGAAAAAAGATTGTCGCGAAGACTAGTTGCACACACCTATTTTTTTATGCTATAGGTGAGCTCAACACTCGAAACGCACATGAGTTGGAGGTTACAGTACATCGTTATACGAATTGCATGCTACGTATTTCCTTCAGTTGGTTCATGCTTGTAACGCTTGAAATGTAGACAATTATCTATATGAAAACGTACATTGCAACTTCATTGCAAACCATAATTCATGAAACCCTAATTAGGACGTGACCTCGCTCTACAAACCCTAATTCACGTGGACCTCATTCATACATTGCAGTCCTACCCGTCGTCAAAATCACTATTGGCTATCTCATCGGTCAAAGATCGTTTTCCAGAAGTAGGGAAAAATATAGCATATTTGGAATATCCCACAACCTCCTCTAGACTGCTAATATACCTTGCTATTAAGACATGTATATCACCAAAATGTAACCCAAGATGTTTACATACAAGCAGCCCTCCTTTGAAACATCAGCAAACCTCAAATACATTCCAAGTCACATAAAATCATGAAACCCTAATTCGATAATAACAAAAGTAGGGAAAAACATAAAAGAAAGGAGGCCCTAGTGGCCAAGGTAGGACCCTATCGCAGCTCTCAGGCATCCGTAAGCCCACTCATGTACTTCGACGGGACTGGATCAGGGAATATGTGGAGATATGTATCCACCTGCTCCTTCACGGCGGCGTGTTGAGCTTTGCGCGGAACGAAGGACGGAAGTGTGTCGACGATAGTCCAGATAAGGTCGTGCGAGAGGGGTGAGAGTAGGGCTAGCGAGAGGGGGGCCATGCGTGCGGGAGAGGGAAGGGTTGACATGTGCTGGGATAAAATCAATACACTTAAATGAAATTGCGAGGTAAAATCGGAACGAGTAAAATTATGTAGAAAATTACACAAGAAAGTACACCGTGTCGGGAGCATTCACATAAAATTTTATATTTTTTTTGAAGTCATTTGCTATATTTTAAAAATGGAACGAACACATAGCAGAAACCCTAATCCGCGAAACCCTAACTGGGGACCAGAAACGCTAATCCGCAAAACCCTAACCAGGGGCACGTGGCGCGGCGAGGTCGCCTGACACCAAATGTGGTGGCGCCACTACAAAGCGATCGTCTGGAAGCGGCGCGTGGCGAGGGGCGGCGTCTTGGTCGGGCGCTAAATTTGCAAATAATTTTCTGTTGCACCTATTTTTGTAAATACGAAACAAAATCACGCTAATACAGCCAAAAATTCAAGCTATGTATGTCACTTTCCTTTGTGATGACAGTTTTCGTCACGCTGTGGACCGGAGCAAGTCAAAGCTCAAAGAAAAAAATAGATATATGCTATCGCAAAGTGCACGATTTTGAAATATGTCACTAAAGAGGCTCTTCTTTGGAATATGTCGTTGAAGAGTTACCATGTTTGGAGATATATCATTATGTAACATTTATATCACTTTTGTGCGTATTCAGACCCCATACTTGACTACGTATTTTCGTATGGACGAAAATGCTCCCACCTGCGCTATTCATTACTACCGACTAGACCAGTCTGTTCGGTCCAAAATCCATTCCCCACCTCAATTTTGCATGGTTCAAGAAGATAGCATGGTGTACATAACAAGTTATGACCATAGATGTTAGGATTGAGTCCAGTGGGTAGTAATGAATAGGGCATGAGGGGGCATTTTCGTCCATACAAAAATACGTAGTCAAGTACGGAGTCTAAATACGTACAAAAGTGATATATGTAGTACATAATGACATATCTCTAAACATGGTCACTCTTCAATGACATATTGAAAAAAAAAACTCTTCAGTGGCATATTTCAAAGCCGTGCACTTTACGATGACATATATCTAATTTTTCCAAGCTCAAAACCATTCTACTGCCTAGCCATGCATCGATCTCAGGGCCTTCAAGAAATGGAAGGGGAAGCCTTAAACAAAAAAATAGAGCCGTCAACTTTCCTAAGGAGAAGTTTAAGGTGGATAACCTTGGGGGGGGGGGGCGCACAAGCAAACACACTTAATGTGTAGTTAACAGGGCTTGAACCTATACGGGTTAAAGTAGTAGCTGTTAGGAGGAAAATTTATCTTGATCGAGTAGTGCATACAAACATGTATCGTACTCCCTCCATTCTTTTTAGTTACGTCCTAGAATCCGTGCCATAAAATTTTCATTTAGATTAGCTATATAAAAATTATAATATTAGATCTATCGTTAATAATATTTTTGTAATATTGCAATTTTATTAGTACATCTTAATATAAGTTATAAAAAATAACGATAAAAGTCACGTCAAGCGATAAAAAGTAAAAACGTCAAATAAAAAAGAACGGAGGGGTGCTTTTAGCACCCCTAAGTATAAATATAAGTGGTTTTAGCTGTTGAGCTGTCACGCGATTTAAAATAGTCTAATTGTGTTGGACCGAAATGGCAACTAGAGGGGGGTGTTGAATAGGAGCACTACCTCTTTTTCACCTTAATCAGATTCAACTCAATTTTCACTCCAATAGCTATGAAAGCTATGAAGATCAACGTACAAGCACAGCAGAAGTCTAGTATTGGATTCAATCGAAACCCCGAAGCACAACAACCAAAAACACAGAAAACTTAAAACAATATTAGTTGGGCGGTCTGACCTCTCACCAAGGGCGGTATGACCTCTAGCACGGTAAACAGGAAAACCAATACGAAATCAAAATCACAAATCGACCCAACTTTTGATCCGGTGACCCAAATCCCCTTGAATTTCAACAATAGCTCATCATAAAAGTCAGGAACCTATTCCAATCGACGATCGAGAAGATCAAGGCCAAGGTTCCATAAATTTATATATGAGGGAAGGAGAGCACAAGAACCTAGAAAAATTAAACTTTGATTCCAAAACTTGCTCGTGGGTAAAAAATGATCAAGATGGTCCTAAACGCATTCCCACATGTCACAACAAGTAAGATCACAGCAAGAAACCAAAGGATCACCAAAAACTAAAAAGTCACCAAAGAGATAGCAAGAACAAGAAGAGAATCATCTTGAAACAATCTCGCTTGGATTGATTTGAGATAGATGTTGGTTTACAGCCACTCCACCATGGTGGACAAAAGCTTAACACTTGAGCACACAGTTAATCCATCTCTCACAAACCCTAGCCACAATTACTCTAAAATCCTCAAATTACAAATTAGGCTTTTTCTCTTGGAGGGACTTGGGAACACCACATCTAGATATTTCCTTTTATAGTAGAGGCTAGGCTGAGAGAGAAGACCCTAACGAATACTCGTTAAGCCCACATACAAACAGGTCTACACTCACGCACGTTTCTCAAAGCAAATGACAAACCGGGCTTCCTGAATCCGTTTCTTCGTGATCTTTATCTTCATTTAACCTAAACTGACTCTCCTTGCACCGTCTTGCGCCACGGTTTAGCCAAAGTTCACCAAGGCGGTATTTTGGTGAAGTTACCAAAATACCCCTCCTCGACCCTTCTCCGAAGACCGAGCCCAATCTTTATATCGGCAAGTCTCACCTATTTGGCTCCCACCGAAACCACCATGACACTTGCACCGACCCCCGCGCCACATGATGCAACCTGTCGCATCGAACTTTCTATTCGGTCATCCTTGTCAATTTTGCACAATGCTTGAATCCAGTGACTTCACCCGGCATCCTCGATCGTTCTGGACCTCAGCTCTCCAAGTCTAGTCTCAATCATCCTCACCGTTGACCGTCATTGACCTCCAAGCTTCCTGCACAACAATAGACCAAGAAATCGATTCTGGGAACAAGTTCTTCGCAACATCACCCACGTTAGTCAAAACATGAATCATGCAACACATATGCATTGAAACCCATGAAATTGACCTAACCTACGAACATCGTCGCCATGTAGGCCAGCAAACAACGAAAAACTGGTTAGACCACCAGCACAAGAACTTAGCCAGATTTCCTCCCTAGAAATCTAAAATCTCTTTGAAAATTTAAAACGAATAGAACTTTTGTCTCGAAGCTCAAACAATTATGAAACCAAGTGCAGAAGAATCATCTCTCTTGTCTATACCCTCTATTTTGACCCGACCTAAAATTCGAACAACACCTTTATGGCGGTCGATCGCCACCCCGACCAATCTAACCTTGACCACTTGGCGCCTCAATGACGGTCGACCGCTACCCTAGCTAGTCTGACCATCTGCTATCTAACAGCATCTGAAATTTGCCGAGAATGAGTGTTTCGACAAACCCTCTCTACCATTGCCAATTGTATCATCATCATAAGATCGTGAGCATATCCCCATGATATCCACAAATTGTGATTCCACAGGCGACACATCTGTCTCTTCCAACCCAACTACACCTCCACTTGCTGAAGAAACGTTCTACAATGGTCCTATTCGCGCGGTATCTATCCGTCTATTCCATGCCAATTGATGTAACTGTCGGCTACTCAAGACAGTATTGTAGGATCAAGAAGGACCGACTAGAGGTGGGGGTGAATAGGAGGTTATAAAAAAATTTGTGCTCTGATTGACAATTTTAACAATTGTGATTTTAATGAAAGAATTATAGCACAATTCAAAAGATATATTCCAAGAATTAACTAGGACACCTCAAAAGTATATCAATACTAAATACAATTCTATTTAAGCAGTCTTACACAAATAAATTGCTAGAAATGTAGATGTGAAAATAGTAAAGACAAAGGGAGAAAAACCACAATGAAGACAAACGATGTTTTCTCGTGGTATCGAAGACTTGCCGGTCTTCACTAGTCCATGTTGAGGAAACTTGAATGAATCAAGTTGGCTCCACACGAGTTCTTCCCTCAACCACTATCGTTGCTCTTCCTCCTCTCCAGAGATGGTGAGCACGCAACCACTTCACAAGTCCTTGCCAGGTCACTTCACAATCTTCTTTGAAGAGATCACCACGCAAACACTTCTCCAAGCCATCTAGGAGCTGGCAAGCACTAAGAGTAATAGACCACAGTGTTTGCTTGAAGAGAACAAGTGCCAAAATGATCAACCAATTGATGCAATGTACTTGAATGCTCTCAACTACCTCAAAATGAGAAATATGAGCAAATGGGTAGTAGAAAGTGCACTAAAGGCTCAAATGTATTCAATGAGGTCCAAGGTTCTGAGCTTGGTGCAGGTGAGGGGGTATTTATAGCCCCCAACCACAAAATTAGCTGTTTAAGCCAAGTCCCTAAAAAATTTAGGTTTTTGGTAGTACCATTGTACAAACCCAGTACTACCGGAATCATTGTTCAACGGTCAACTGTTGTTCATTAAATGCTTCTGAACTAGCTGTTACAGTGTGATGCGGTACTACCACACTCACGAGGTTCGACACTATCGCACGGTGGTAGTACCGTTTAGCTCAATCGGTACTACCAATTTCCAAAGGTTAAAGAATCAAGAAAAACACCCTCTCTAGAAATAACGTACCACCATGTAAAATCTGGTACTACTGCACTCCGGTAGTACCGCTCAAGAAATGTGGTCATACCGATTGTTAGAGGAGATAAAAACCCCAAAAACAAGCTCTCTAGAATAAACATACCACCAACTAGAATCCGGTACTACCGACCTGCGGTAGTACCGCTCATCAATTGCGGTCATACCGATTTTTACTGAATAGTTTCCAGAAGCTATTCTAAATGCAATGCATAACTCTTGGTTGATCAAAATGGCACAAAATAAAATTTCAAGCTACTAGCCATGATCCCTCTTTATAGTACGACATCTAACTTACAAATCCGGTCTTTTCTTTAAACACCGAGACCGGTAACAACTATAAAAGGATCCTTAGGCTATATAATACCTTTGCTTTGAGCCTTGTCGATCTTTTACCATCTTTGCATTGCCTTTTTCATGTCATCATTCAAACTACGGGACTAAACCTTTAAAACATCATAAAACACATATTAGTCACATAACACATTGTTGACATTAATTACCAAAATCATTTTTAGGGGCCTAGATGCTTTCAGGTATAATGGCGAGCTATGCACAACCTGGGAAAATACAAGAAAGTGGTAATAGTCCCTCGAGTACATGTGTTACTTGTCTGTTTGCCCCTGCGGAAGATGTCTTCATTCTCTCTGGTCATACGGCTAGTCAGTGGCGAAGCCACGATGAAAATAGAGGGTGGGCTCAAAGGACTAAGCTAAATTGACACAAACGGTCTTTTACTCTTACGTGATCCAAGTTCATACATGAATAGAAGAGAAGCGAAGAAAGAAAAAACAAAGAGAAGTACAATGAACGTACCGACAGCTCGACCCGGTGTCCCCTCCTCTGTGGCTTTGTCCTCACCTCCTCCGCTCCTCGACCACCGTCCTCCAGTCCTAGCCGCAACGGCTCATCACGATGGCGCCCGACAACGGTAGATCTTCTCCCCTCCTCAGATCCTCTGCCCTCCCCTCTCGGGCTCCGGCTCATCGTGTCGTATCCTGGCAGACCCCCTCCTTTCCTCTGCTTCTCCATCCTCCCCTCCCTGAAGTCAGCTCATCATGTCATTGCCTGTCGCACTAGGCTGTAGGCTCGAGCTTCCCCGTGAGCCATGCGACCTCCTACCGTCCACTGGGTTGCGCCTCCTCATGCCACAGCCCTAGCTTCCCCAGTTCCCTGTGTGACCGCCGGCCCGCCCCTATTCCACTATGGTTTTAGCTCTGCCTGGTGCTTACTCAGGTACGCCACACTCGTTCGTTCTAGTGAGGTGGGGTGGGGTGGTTGCTAGTTGCATGTTCAGTTGTGGGCCGACTACTGAGAAATGGTCCATCTTCATATGACTTCTAATCTCTTCCTCCCTCAACCTTCAGCTCTTGCATCCATGGTCCATTGGCTGCCACTGCCACCGTCGAGGGAGGGCTAACGAAGCCCCAGTGGATTCGCCCCTAGGATCTAATACTACAATACATGATATTTGTCGATGGAGTATAGATTCTAGAAGCATCCATCTTCACATGAAGCGTATAATAGTGTATCACCTACCTTTGTATGAACGGTGGGTTCCTTGTAGTGAATATGGGCAGTTGGATTTGAAGCGAATAGTGCGGTGCAAATCGAGGGCTATAGTAACTAGTTCCTCTCGCATATTTTTTAACGTGCTACACTACAATGGTGAAGGCATGATAAAAATGGAGGGAGGCTCAAAGGACTAAGCTATTTTTTACTATAAAACAAAGAGGACTAAGCTAAATTGACACAAAGTCTTGTACAATACAAATTTATACATGAATATAAGATAAGCAAAGAAAAAAAAGACAAAATTCAATGAAGATACGTGGTGTAGGGTTACCGACGCTGGTGAAGGGTGGGCTTGAGCCCAACAAAGCCCCCCTATGGCGAGTTTTTGGCGCATTTGGCACTGTTGGTGCATAAATTAACAACAATAGCTCCATCTCTGAATCAATTGCAAAAATGGCACCACGGACAAGCGGGGACGTGACATGTGGCTTGTCTGTGCCCCTGGGGGCCGAACTTGTCTCCACCGTGCCCCTAGGGGCCGGAGATGCCTACACTGTGCTATTGGGGCACAGAAATACCCTCGTTCGGCCCCTAGGGGCACGGAATTACCCTCGTCTACACACTAGGGGCGCGGATTCTCTCTCCTTTAGAAAACTACTATTTATAGGAATTTCCAAATATAACAAATGAGCTCCAAAAAATTATGAATTTTTTTGAGGCTCCTGACACAGTGTAATTACTTATGTAATTTTTCATAATTTTATATGTTTTGCATTTTACTCGAAACTTCAATTAATGCTACTGTTTGTAGGAATTTCGAAATATAGAAAATGAGCTCCAAAAATTATGAATTTTTTTAAGTCTCCTTACACAGTGTACTTTCTTGTGTAATGTTTCCAGAATTTTATATCTTTTGAAATTGTCTCGAAAATTAGGGTTTTATGTCTCAAAAATTATGGCTTTATGGAAATTACGGTTTTAGGTTTCGGAAATTAGGGTTTCATGATTTCATGTGAATGGTTATTAGGTGTTTTAAGGTTTTGTGAATTAGGGTCTAGGTGCAACAAGGGCTACGCGTTTGTCAACATGACGACAATGATATGCCTAGCTACTTTGGACTTTGGAGCAGCTTAGGTATGCTTTGGAGATTAGACATCATCAAGTGATTAAAGAAAAGAGAGATAGCATGCATGTAGTACAATGGTGATTACATTGCATATATATGACTGTGCATGTAGTACAATGACCTGATTAGACGGATACACGAGCTTTTAGAGGATTTGCTTTGCCTTCTACTAATTTCACGTGATATTTCTCAAAACACCCTCAAATTGGAATAATTATGAACTGCCCCCTTTTGTTTTACTTCAACCGATGTTTTCTTGTGTTTATTCTGTTTGTTTATGTTGTCGCAAATTTCAAAATAGAAAAACGAGAGCACCAAATTTCATTTTAAACGAGCTGATGGTTGGTGCTATCGGCAATGGCTCTTTCGCTTTGCTGTGTCGTTCTCTGTCTCTGTAGCTGACACGTGGGTTGGCTTTATTGTGTCATTCTCTATCTCTATAGCTGACATGTGGGCCGGTGAGCTTTTAGGGTTTCAGGATTTCCACATTTTATATGCTCTGAAATTGTCTCGAAAATTAGGGTTTTAGGTTTCGAAAATTAGGGTTTCATGATTTCCACATTTATTCAAATAAAATTAGGGTTTTAGTTTTGGAAATTAGGGTTTCATGTACTTACATACTGTTTGTATGCAAATGAAATAATCGATTTAAGGAAAATTTGAAAAACATGCTCAAAATACTTTCAACATTTATTCTTAGTGTAATTATCCCAAGTTTACAATTTTTTGAAATTTTCTAATCCCTAGAGGGCGAATTTGCCTCGTCCTAACCCCTGGGGCTCCCAGGGGTGCGGTAGCCCCTACCCTTTATTTTTTAAAAAAAAAGCTAAAGTCTTGCTTTCGCTGTCTCCGGATTCTCGCTAAAATCTGAAAAATATTGTTTGATATGATTTTATCATATGTGATAATATCCCTCTCTCGACAACGAAAGTTCGATCTGATCTTTTCTTTAATCACTTTTTGATGTCCAATTTCCAAAGCGTACCTGAGCTGCTCCAATGTAGCTAGGCATACCGTCCTAATTTCCGAAACCTAAAACCCTAATTTCCCTAAAGCCCTAATTTTTTAGACCTAAAACCCTAATTTTTTTTAAACAATTTTAGAACATATAAAATTCTGAAAAAATTACACAAGAAAGTACAATGTGTAAGGAGCCCTTAAAAAATTCATAATTTGTGGAGCTCATTTTCTATATTTAGATATTCCTGCAAATAGTAGCCTTAAATGAAATTTCGAGAAACCTTCAGACAAATAAAATTATGGAAATATTACACAAGCAAGTACACTATATCAGAGCCTCCACAAAAAAAATCATAATTTTTGGAGCTCATTTGCTATATTTAGAAATTCCTATAAACAGTATTTTTTTGGATGAGAGATAATCCACGCCTCTGGTGTGCGAACGTGGATAATTCCATACCCCTAGGGGCCGGACAAGGGTATTTCCGCGCCCTAGGGGCACGATGGTGGCATGTTCAGACAAGCCACGTATCGTGTCCCGGTTTATCTATGGTGTTATTTTTGCAATTGATTTGGAAAGAAGGTTATTTTTATTAATTCACACATCAACAGTGTCAAATGCGCCAAAAACTCGCCTATGGCTACGCCCCTGCGGCTGGTGGCACATCTTGCTGGAAGGATATAGAATCCAAGAATTGGGGATGCCCCATTTGCCAAGCCAAGATTAACAAGGTTATCCGCCTCTACGTAGTTTGAGCAGTTGAAACAACCGACTTTAATCCGCTGCTGTTTTGCCACCCACGACCACGCTGAGTTAGCGTGGCGGTATGTCATTGCATCGTAAAAGGAAGTTGACGACGGCTTTAGCAAAGTTTCACCAAAAGTTTCTAAATGTACCGCAACAGAAGGCCTTTATGGCAAAATATATAGGCATATATGCAACTGGAGGCATATGACCCACACCAATCCATGTAGGTCCACAAGTGCATGAGAGAGTGCAACGTAGCTATACTAAGTTTTTTGAACCGATGCGATTACGAAATCATAATAGCAAAAGTAGCATTCGCTCACATGTAATTATGAAAATAGCATCGTGGCAGGCTAAGCAGGCGACGTATGTTACCTGCAACGCTCCCAAACCGTGGCAGGAAATGGAACAGCGTGGTAGGACGGAGGAAGCCACGTACCGCGCTTGGGTTCCTATCGCACTCCTAGTCCGTGGATGCCAAACACGCTGCGCTCGGGAACCACCGAATGTGTCCTGCCGTACTCGGGCACCGTGGCAACTTGCCGTGCTAGCGCTTCTAGCCTGATGAGTCGTGCTATGCTCGATCTTTCGGTGAGGTGATAACTACGATTTATTGGAGACGACTTTAACTATTCAGGCTACCAACTGAACTTGACTGGATCACCAAGCAATCGCTAAACCACACTTCGGGGTCGTTATCAACCGTGCCAAGACGTGGTTGACCTGAACATAAGGTTCAATTCCTGCAAGCAATTGAAGAATAAGGATAAAAACAATATGAAATTGCGAATATATTAGAAGGATCGAAAGTGAGGTTCTATAAATCAACACTGTTGGTCTAGCCGACACAAGAGCAATTGCCGAGTTTCACAAACAGTGGAAACAATCTAAACGAAACCTAAACCTAAAAGTGGCGCACACATGGGTATATATGAGAGAAAGGGTAGGGGGTGGCGGACAGGGGGTGGACGCGTGCCCCTAGGAGGTACAAGGCCAGTGGGCCCAAGTGGAGGTGGTGCAGCACCTTTGGACTCAGATTCAGAATCAACCTGAATTATTTTGGCGACTGTGGTGCGTACAAAAGGAATTTAGAGGTCGGGTCGGATCCATTGGAAAGAGGACGAGATAATATTTCCATCATGTATTCATACACCTCAAACGGAATCTGTATGCGACTTTTATGCACGTTTGAAGTCGGTGCTGTCTCCGGAGGCCGAATTGTATTCCAGAATGTGCCCCACTGGAACTCTTGCTTGACTTGGAACCGAAGTGACGTAGGGACCTTCCTTATACCATGCTTGCACATGCTTTTCTTCATGTTATACTCCTCATTGTGCTTGATCAGCTCCTAAGTTCCCGAGTAAAAGAACAACACATGCTTCAAGTAGCAGTCTATTCTCCATTGCACAATTATGCATTCTTAGGAACGAGTTCACCTGATAATTTAGTTATCGTGCACGTGCCCTTTTAATTGGACCTTGTATTGCATCAAGTAGAGAACTAGCATTTGTAGTAGTAGCAGGTGGAGTGGTGTTTGTATCTGTAGAATTGATGTCCTCATCATCCTCCTGCTCTTAAATTGGAGTCACTCTCAACTCAAGCTCATCTTCTTCTCCCAAGTATGGCTTCAAATCTGCAATGTTGAATGTGGGACTTACCCCAAAATCTGCAGGCAAATCAAGCTTATATGCATTATCATTTATCTTTTTAAGAACTTTAAAAGGACCATCAGTTTTAGGCATTAATTTAGACTTCCTCAAATTAGGGAACCGATCTTTTCTCAAATGTAACCAAATAAGATCACCAGGTTCAAATATTAATTCTTTTCTACCCTAACTACCAACGAGTCTAAATTTCTTATTCATATGCTCTATGTTCTCTTTAGTTGTTTCATGCAGCTTAAGAACAAATTCAGCGCATTTCTTAGCATCAAAATTAACTTTTTTAGAAGATGGTAAAGGCAACAAATCAATAAGAGCACGAGGGTTAAAGCCATAAACCACCTGAAAATGGCTCATCTTTGTAGTAGAATGCAGCGAATGGTTGTAAACAAACTCAACATGATGTAGACATTCTTTCCACATCTTCAAGTTCTTCTTCAAAATAGCCCTCGACATTGTTGACAACGTGCGGTTCACAACTTCAGTTTGTCCATCAGTTTCATGTAGTAGAGAATAATAGCTTTGTCCCCAATTTCCTCCATAATATTCTCCAAACGTGACTCAAGAATTTGGCATCAAGATCTGAAATAATAGTATTGGACACACCATGTAGACGAACGACTTCTCTGAAAAATAAATCAGCAACTTTTGTAGCATCATTGCTCTTATTGTAAGGAATAAAATGTGCAATCTTAAAAAATCAATCCACAACAACAAAGATACTACCCCCTCCCCCCTCTTTGTCCTAGGCAGTTCTAGAACAAAGTTCATAGAAATATCCTCCCAAGGAACAGGAAGAGACATATATAAACCATGTGGATTCAGCCGTAACTTAGTTTTTTGGCATGTAGTGTAGCGTGCAACATAGCGCTCAATGTCGCGCCTCATCTTTGGCCAAAAGAAGCGGTCGGCCAGCACGTCCTCTGTTTTCTTGACACCAAAGTGTCCCATCAATCCTCCTTCATACGCCTCATGTAACAACAAAAAGACGAACGGAGCTAGCTAGAACGCATAACTTATTAGCGCTAAACAAGAAACCATCGCTTAACACAAATTTATTCCAGGTCTTTCTCTCTTTACAATTCAGCATGGCATCTTTAAAAATCAATATCAAAAGCATAGAGTTCTTTTAGTGTCTCCAAACCAAAAATTCGATAATCAAGTTGAGACAACACTGTATACCTCTTAGACAAAGCATCAGCAATTACATTGTCTTTCTCTTTCTTGTGTTTAATGACATAAGAAAAAGATTCAATAAATTGAACTTACTTTGTATGTCTACGATTCCGTCTGTTTTAACTCCTAATATGCTTAAGGGATTCATGATATGTAAATACGGATGGGAAGGGGCATTTGTGCCAAAAAGAGGAGGGGGGCATTTGTGGCATGGACTCACTATCTTTTCTTCGTACCTTCTAATTTTCATGTAATTGACACAAATGCACGTTGAATGCTCAGTAGAAAAGTCTTCTAGAATCCACTATAGACTTCTAAGTATACTATTTTTGCTACTAATTATTTACAACTACTTTTACACCCCCACAGTCACACGATTTAAAGGTGGTCTAATTGCTCATCTCGGTGGAGAACACTAGGAAGAAACAAAGTGGTGCGGAGTTGTTGTCAAGAGTTTATTTTCAATACGGTGTGTTGCAGATACTTCCTCTCTTCTTTTTTGTTTTACGTCTTAGAATTTTAGAATTCGTGTCATCAAACTTTCTACTATCAATATGTTTAAAACTATCCAGATTAACTATATAAAAACTATACCATTAGATTTGTTGTTAAAATATTTTCATAATATTCAAATTTTATTAAAATATCTTGATATAAAGTTACAAAAATTAACAGTCAAAATTGCATTTGGAGACGGTGAAAAATAAAAAACGTAAAATAAAAAAGAACTGGGGAGCAGTAGATAAACAAGAAGAGCAAGAGCACCAACCTCAGACCGTAGTACTTTTGTGCTGGACCAATCTTTTTACTGGGATTCGACTTATTTCGTTGTCCAGGCCTGACCCCACCAAGGCTACGGGTTGTCGCGGCCGGGCGGGCTATTATTCTCAGGTGTTACCACTAAGCTTTTGCACTAGCACACTACTATTCTTACCTATGGCCCAAATAAGATGGGCCTTCTATCAGTTTAGGTAGGCCTAAAACGAGTAGATGGATGGGCCTGACCCAATAGGACATTTGCTATCGTTTCGGATCTGCTTCGAAACATGTTGTCTTTAGTGTTGTTGGTTTCGGTATTTTCAGTTTATACGGTTCGGTAAATATTGTATTGTTAGTTTGATAAATATAATATTTTAAAAAATATGGTTTGTTATCTCTGTAAATACCAAAATTAACGCGAATTACGAACGATATGGCGTCGAGGACTTGCGGACTTGCAATGACAATTCACTCCTTTTGCGTTTATTAGTACATTCTGCAGGGCCAGCGCGATATACTGATATGTACTAATGTACTTGGTGGATGCTTAAACGCTTAATTGCTTATTGCTTTCATAGTTTCACTATCGCTCTTCACTCCGATGTAAATAGAAGTAGCAGTCTAGCACGCCACTACGCACTACGCCAGGCGCAGTGGCCAGCGCCAAGCCACCAGGCCAGCGGGCATGCATCACTGGGGCAACCAGCACCGAGCGGCGAAGACAGTCCACTGGTTTGTTCGGGTTTTAGCCGGTTTTTACCCAAAAAAAAACAGAATTCTAAAAATCGAATCGATAACCATCAAACCGAGTTAATTAATACGGTATTTTTTGGTTCGATGCAGAAGTATACCGCTCTGGTTGTCAGTTGTCACATCTTAGATCGAACCTCATACGCCTCACCGAATAAAATGTAGATACTTATGTGTGTGTTGATCAAAAGCACGTGCCGGTGCTCAGTGCGTCGTGCCATCGATAGGAAAGAAGAGGACTGGCACATTCACACTGCTTCCCGTACGCATTGTTTGTTCATTGCATTAATTAAATTGTAATCCCATTCTGTTAATGAATTTCAATACGTGCTTTAACTCTGAGCCAAACACACCGAGAAAAAAAAAACTGTTATAGTTCTTAAAATATACATCGCAACCCATGTCCGGATGATTGGTTGCCTATGTAAGCTCCAGCCAGGCTCTTTTCGAATCCTCGGTTGCAGATGCATGAACTAATCAAGGGATACACCCTAAATCAATGTGCTTAGGAGTGATAAATCATCAATTTTCTCTTATAAAAAAATAGAAGTTTTCTTTCAAGAAAACTTTTTATATATAAAAAAGTAATAGAAAATAAATAACGATCATGATGGATGATAACTTGAGTTTGGTGGTGTTTGTTGCACATGCACACTTCATCGAGCCATAGAAGGTGTGACAGAAACCAAATACGAGCATACGAGGAAGAAGTGTTTGATCAAACTCTAAACATACAGGGAGATGAAATATCATGCACATATACGGTACAAATTAGATTCAATTCTAGCTTAAAATTTTGGGAACAAAATAGAATCTAGATGCTACATAAGATGAGTTCATGTGCCACAAATGAACTCATATGCTTTTTAGTTTCATCCTAACCATTACTTAATCACATAAATTGAATAGTAAGAGCTTAGTCCTAGTAAAGTTCCAATGCTCATACATGCTAATGAAAGGTAGTAAAAAATCATGGGGGAGGGGGCAGACCCTGCCTCTCCTAATCGGGTTGGTGATATGCCCTAAGAGGTAATCATAGAGATGATTGTATCACGTCTATGTTTATGAGTTATGGAATAAATGTTATTATGTTTCTTGGATGAATTATCATTTATAAAGATAGCAAGTATCTGACTTGTTGGTGAAGCTCTTTAATAGTTGTATGATGTCATTTTAAAAGAATCTCTAGTCAAGACATTAGTGACTTATCGACCATTACATGTATTGATTGATGACCATGTTTCGCCGGCCATAGATATAGGGATATCAAATAAATAATGTGAACAGAAGTTAAAGAATATAATGTTGGATTGACCCACCTTAAGACACTATTGAGATTGCTATGATTTTATGTATCATCAGTTGGTCTCAAGCAATGATGATGTATAATCCTTAGACTTGAGATCAACATGATTTCCTACATATGTAACAGTACACTTAGGGGTTACCAAATGCTACCCTGTAACTGGGTAGTTATAAAGGTAGCTTTTGGGTATGTTGTAAAACATGCAGAGGGATGTAACTAGTCGGATATGGGATTTGCTCCTCCTATCATAACAGGAGAGATATCTTTGGCCCTTCGATGTGGTTAGATAAAGGAAGTGTATGGTCGTACCACTAGTGGTCGAAGAGTCGACCACATGAAGTTATTTGTTACTAGATCGAGAAAAGATTAAACAGTCCATGAATGACAAATATCTCACCAGGAGTTCGACCAAATATCATGAGGCAAAAGGAGAATACGCAAGTAGGTCGTTTAGTCCGACCAGATACGAACTAGTCATATAGGGGTATGTACTAGTCGTGAGATGGCCGTACATGATCACTGACTAGTCGGTGAACTGATCGTAAGTTGTTACGAACTCATTGTGACCAGATATGAACTGGTCGTATGAAGATACAAACTGGTCGGATATGGGATTTGCTCCTCCTATCATAACAGGAGAGATATCTTTGGCCCTTCGATGTGGTTAGATAAAGGAAGTGCATGGTCGTACCACTAGTGGTCGAAGAGTCGACCACATGAAGTTATTTGTTACTAGATCGAGAAAAGATTAAACAGTCCATGAATGACAAATATCTCACCAGGAGTTCGACCAAATATCGTGAGGCAAAAGAAGAATACGTAAGTAGGTCGTTTAGTCCGACCAGATACGAACTAGTCATATGGGGGTATGTACTAGTCGTGAGATGGTCGTACATGATCACTGACTAGTCGGTGAACTGATCGAAGGTGTTACGAACTCATTGTGACCAGATGCGAACTGGTCGTATGAAGATACAAACTCGTCGTGAGTGGTAAGGACCTGGTCGCAGATCATATTGCATAAGGTTCGTCCGATATAATCTTTATGTGTATTCGGGAGTTGCTATGTCCTACTAAGAACCGCTACCAACTTGTCGTTGGAAAGGAGTTTTTCGTGACACGATCGATTACGCATGAACCTACAAGGTCACACACTTAACAGGTTGGAACAATCTAGTTCGGATATGATCCGTTATGGGCTCTTTATAAGGGGAGATGTAGGGTTTTTGGACGTACGAGTTACATCACCAAAACCCTACCCACCACCTCCCCAAAGGCCCTACCGTTCATGCTGGTGCTAGCACACCGACGTATGATGTTCCACCCCAGGACGTGTGGATACCGTAGAGGCTCTGTTGTTATTTGCTGATGCACTGATTGGAGATGATCCACGATCTACGCAAGGAACACGAGATGTTGTTGGAGGAGACGATTGGTGCCGAGTACGTCGAACGATCGACTATGACCACTATATCGACACACTCGACATTGGACCAGGCTGCTCTAACTCTTCTTCCGCTGCACTACGCATCTACTGGTCATGATCTATGATGTCTTACTTGTATGGCTTCCTAGTTTACATGGTAGAATTTTAAATTGTATGCTAGTGTAGCCTACCTGTATCCCATCATGCACAAGTCAAAGTTTGTGTCTGGCTGGTAAGGATGTGAGATTCGACTCTACGAGTGAGTTAAGATTTTATTACCATACATGAAATAGAGTAGGTGAAGTGACCATATGATAAGAGTTACTGATGTGGAATGAGAAATATAACTAACTTTGATAGTATTTTTTCACCTAATATACTATTTTAGTTCGATCCAACTAAACACCGTCTTTGTACCTATGACACATGCAATCAACCAAACAATTTTATGCTTGCATCGCTTGAGCTTGGTTTGACCAAACGAGCCAGGCGTATTTAGCCTGTCTAGATCAATAGTACTCTACCAACCAATCACGTCGTAGTCTTCCCTAAATGGGAAAATTTATGAAATACTCTCTCTGGTCTAAAAAAAAGTGATGTCCTACTATGTGTGCAGTCAAACCTTGTTAGTTGAACCAAAGTAATTGTTTCAAACGTATGGTTTGGATATATAAAAATGATACGAGTGAATTTTTCATAAAAAAACTTTCATAATATTGTACTTTTACAACTTTTTTCGAAAATGATAAGAGAATTTAGTGGTCAAAGTAGCATTTATTGACTTTGAAAAGTCAAAATCATCACTCTTTTGTGATTGGAGGGAGTACCAATCCAAAGAATGACAACTCTCGAAACACCACTCCAAAGATTAATCTTCATACTATACCACTCCAAACACATATTGATGCACCAAACACCATCTCCCATCCTTTATTACATTTTCATGCTATTTTGATTTTCTTTACAAGGCAAAATGACCTTTTTACCCTTGGTTGGCGCAGATGATTAATGAGACTAGTACATATTTCAATAGACAAAGAGTATGTCAATATTTAAGATCTTTCAAGTAAAAAGCATATTTTTTTTCCAAAGTATAATGATGATAAATTGTATGCATACTATCACAGTATATACTTTCTTGATTAAATGTGATTTAGTACTACTAATACTTTTAGAGCGAAATATGCTTTAGTACTACTAATTCTTGGTTGTGTTAGTCAATGGTTAAGATAGAGCCATCCTGGAGTGGGTGCACATCAGCTTGGTCAGTCCAACAGGAATAGCATGAAAGGACTAATGGGTCGGTCCAAGGGCAAAAAAGTAATTTTATCTTGTAAAGAAAATTGAAATAACGAGAAAATGCACAAAAAAAAGAGTATGGGAAATGGTGTTTGGTGCATCAGCATGTATTTGGAGTGGTATAGTATGAAGGTCAATCTTTGGAGTGGTGTTTCAAGGGTCGCCGTTTTTAGTATGGTATTTCATGAATTTTCCTTCAAATCATTACTTATTTAGTAAAAACATTCCTTCAAATCTTTTGTTTTGGAAGGCTCACAAACTCTCATAAGTCTTAACAAACTAAAATAAAGATTTCGATTGCATACGCAACTAGGTGCATAACATATCAAAGAAGTTGCAAAGTCATTATCCACTCGTGTCACCATCTCCATCACCCCCTCACGTCTCTCTTCTCACTCCAATCCTGCCCACCTCTTTGCTGCCAATCCAACTCAAGGTCTGTCTCGTCCCAACTCTTCCCGCTCAAAACCCATCCAACTAGCATCCAATCCACCGATTCTGCGAAGAATTTGATTGATCCTTTTGTTGTGTTGTTCCCACCCTCAAATTCCGGACCAAGATTCGTTCGAACGCTCAGATCTGGTAGTACCCTTAGATCCCGGGCCAAGATTTGTTCGAATGATCATATCCGACCGGTAGTAGAGTTTGAAAGGAAAAGAACTCTAGCATTTCTTGATTCAGGAACTGGGGACAAAGGATTTAACACATAACTTTATCGATGGGTATTCAAAATAAAAACATTATAATATATTTTGAATATATCATAATACCTTTTTGTTCTTTTTAAGTGACATTTTAGAATATGTGCAATCAAACTTTATAAAATTTGACAATTAGTATATTTACAATTATCTAGAATGACATTTTTGTTAAATGTTTATCATAAAATGGCTATTTTTATTTATACTAATATATAAATTATAATATTTACCATGAAAAGTGCATAGCATCATTTAAAATAGAACTTAGAGAGAATAACATGCTAAATATATAAATGGCCCAACTAACATATCTACTGTTAAAAAACAATACACTTTATTTGAGCACAACTCTATTACAAGTCACTCTTTTAAAAACATATAACTAGCTCTCACTCTCTTCTCTTTTCCTATGTTCTATCTTAGCATAATCGTATATGAGAAATGAGGTATTTTGCTCATATATATAAACTATTATAACTATTAAATTCATAACAATAGACATAATCTAATTCATTCAAAGAAAATATCTAAAGCACTTAGATATTTCTAAACTTTTAAATAGGATAATCTAGAACCCTCTCATGAAGTTATCTCTCTTTCAATCACATAAGAGGGGACATCATTAACATGGTATAGTGCATGCTATCATTTTCCATAACAAAAAAAAAGATAAAAATAAGAATACACTAATTCCATTGTTTAAAAGAAATTGTGCAATGGAACTAATTAAACACAAATAGAGCTAAGAAGAGAAATTAGCGCACACTTTGTATAGAATGATTCGAGAAATATAATTTATATTAATCAATTGCCAAAGCCTCACATTTGCAATTTTGGAAAGAATGCATAGAAAAGATATATAAGATGTGTATTCCTTTCTCAAGCGCTCTTAATGCGGTGGTACAAGGATTTCGATATTGCTATATCCAAATCTGTGCTTATATGTGTTTCCATAAACTTATGTGCTAGACCCTAACATATAGTTAAACAAGATTAGAAACCTAATTATCTGACTAAATTAACTACATGACGTTTGTTTATTAGCGAGGAGAAATATTTTATCTACATAGTTTTAAGAATTGTTGCGCAAAGAAGTATATAGATGAAATTGTAGGGTGTGATGTTACTCTATTTGATAAAAAAAAAGTTACTATGTAATTTTAGTGGAATTGTTGAATAATACTGAACTAAAAATTTGAGGAAATCGGTCGAATTTCTCACCATTAGATTTGCACCACAATTCGTGCTCTGGCCAACGAGGACTTTGACTTCTCCAACGGCCGTGATAGGATTAGGGTTAGGGTTCACCCGATTTAGGGTTTGGGTTCACCGAATCCCCAACTTTAGAGGGAGGAGAGCGGCGACAAACCCGGCGATTGGGCAATAGGACGACAATAGCACCATGGCCGTGGGCATGTAGGAGGATAATGGATAGTGTTAAGGTGATAGGGGACAATCGTGAGTAGGGAATTAGGTCTTGTGGAGGAGGAGAAGGAGAAGGGGTGGTGTCGATAGCGGCGATAGAGGGTGGTGGTGCATGGGATGGGGTGGGGATAGGAATGGCAGTGGCTAATTAGGGTTGATGTGGCTTATGGTAGAATGGGGATGGTTATAATAAGAGCGAGTGGAAGAAATCGGGATGGTTGGATGTCAATCCAACAATAGAAATCCGACTATTTTCATGAACGAAAAATATGGTATCTAATTATCTATCATGTCCTACATTGAGGAATGGCAATTTACCCCATGAGATAGTGACCCACGGGGAAATTCCCGAGGGGGCATTCCCATGGGGCCAGCGGGGCTGGTCCCCGTTACTGTGTCGGGCCATGCAAGGGGGGATAAGTGAAGTGTGCGTGCATACGACAAACTTGTTGCTTGGACACCACACCCACACACCCCATTATATTCCTCACTCCTCAATCACATACTCAAACTTATCAATTTCATTCCTGATCGACCGAATGGTTTGAACATGCCATCTAGGCACCCAAAATGGCACACAAGCAGTACAAACTCAGATCGGCCTCGATATCGCCAATACCAGTCATTCCGACAAATTTTGGTACCGGGCATAATTGAAGTGACCCCTCCTTTGAATCAGGACCAAAGGCCCAACCCAATACTACTTCTTCGGTAAGTGAAATTATACTAGACTAGTACATGCTATACTATGGTAAAATGAATGAAGTTATGACATTGTGTTGTATTATTTAACTACGTATGACCTTTGTGTTTATGAACTCATTGAACTATGTATCATTTTTATTGTATGGTTATGTATTTGAAGTGAGATTCTATGTGAAATTATGTGTGCACATAATTACATATATAATTATTATATTAAATCCGGAATGGTACGCCGAAATGGACCGGTACCGGCGCATTCCATACCAAGAGGCAAACCAAAATGACCTCTGGAATGGAATTGACAACTATGCCCATACTCCCAATCCCCATCTGCATTCATCCTCACCTAAATCCTCTTCTCAGGTGATTCACAACAACAAGCATGAGGAGCTGTAGATCTATGAGGAGCATGATGAGGTGCCTCAGATCTGGCCACAACCCACAAGTATTCATATCTTCTTGGTACTGATGTGCATCTTGAATCCAAGTGTAGTTCTTCACTTCTTCTTGGTACTATTTTCATGGTCGTGTGACCTTGTGTACTTGTTAGTTCTTGACTTCTTGGGAGAAAGAGAGAATAAAGATAGTGTGGAGGAGAAAGAAGGCTTGTTCCGATCAGATCCAAATAAGCGCTCAAACCATCCCTTTCCTTTCTGGATTCTTTTCCCTCTCTGTAACGACCCAACTCTAGGGCACCCGAGAGGTCCTCCAAGACCTCTGGAAAGTCCATCAGGACCTCCCAGAGGTCCAAGAGACCTCTAGGACGTCCAGGAGAACATAGCCCGAGAGGGTCTTGGAGCCGAGGAGCACCCGATGACCTGCCACGGCCAAACCAGAAAAAAAAACAAGGAGGTTGTGGAGGTCCAAGACCACCCAGAACCTCACGTGTTCATTCCCTTGTGAGGACATGGAGGTCCGAGCTTGCTCCCCAGTTCCCTGTGAAACCCGAGCTAGTCCCAAGGATCATGGCTAGCTCTTCACAGCACAAATACACAGTGGTAACATCCAGAACGCATCTTTATTCAAGCAAAATATCTACAAAGTTGTTTACAAGGTGGCCTTGGGCCCATCATGAACACAAAAGAGCAAAAGAGCAACAATTCCATCAGCACGCCACAGGCAACTGACTGGAAGGCACAACCTATTCGCTTTGGTCTTCTTCATCGCCAAGGTCTTCTCCGCAAAGATTGTAATGAGCAAGAGTGAGCACAACAACCGTGTTTCGCAAGTTACACCCGTGGGTTAACAAAATGACATGCATATATGGATAATCAAAGGATGGCATAATAGGGTTAATTTGCACAAAGCCAATTTTCTTTCAATTACCATTACTAAGTTCCAAAGCAGGTCTTTAATAACTAAAATTCATTTTAGCAAAGTCATTTTTCGCTTGGATAACATTCATCAACAAGTTGGTGAAGGATACCCTCGACACCGGGCTCCTCGCCCAAACCCATGGGATAAAATCCCAAAACAGATTTGATAAACCTTTCGAAAAACCCCAAAACTAACATCTAACTCGAGTAGCCTTTGCCAAAGACGTCCATGACCGTGGACACGACTATTCAATAGATTTAACTCTGCAGAGGTTGTGCACTTTACCCACACGACATGAGTACTCTAGTTTGTCCGGCATTCGTCAATGCCACCTCTCACTACTAAAGGTAAGAGGTCTAGAGTTCATGACAAGGCCTTTACAATGCATTGCTCCACCACAGTCTTTCCTTGCTAAGGTTTCACTCCCCTATGGACAGCAATCCGGCGGGAAGCCCCCTCTTGCACCGGTGGGAACAGTAGGTTATAAAAGACCGTTGGCCACACAAGACCTCCCACACCCCCAATGGAGCAGCATATGGTGGAGTTTTGCAAATTATTTAGCCAGGTCCCACGCCCCATTCTGGAGACATGTGGTTGCACGATTGTGACATAGCCCATTATAAGCATGGCATTGGTCGCTCAAAGACCGGTCCTCAAAAGACTAGGGCGACTTCCACAAACCCCTGGACCTCCACCTTAGCCAGGATAGAGTCCGTGCACAAACATTGCACCAGCCAAGCAACCCATTTCGCCCCAGTCCAAATCCATTTTCAGTTTCTTTGCTTCCCCAGCAACACTTTCATATTCCCATAACAACCCAATGTCATGGTCAAAACGTTTTAAGCAATATTTGGTCATGTTGGTAAAGATTTCCCCAAATCAATATTTTTGGTCTAAGCTTGACTAAGCATAGGTTTTTCAAATGGTCTTGGCTCACACTACTGCATGACCCAAGGTTGATCTAAAGGTGACAACAAGTTCAGTTCAAGGTCAACAGTGGCCATACAAAGGAAGTGGGCATAACTATGGATTTGAAACAGGTATTGAAATAACTTGGTAAAAATAGGCATGCATAATTCTTTGAAACTGAACATAAATAAATTGAATTATTGGGTGCAATATGATCAAGAGTGTAACTTGCCTTGCTCACTATCCCGAGATTCTTCCTCTTGAACCCTCGGACTCCTAGAGTCTTCGCAATCTACGTGTAAAAGAGCAAGTTCAAAGAAAACTCAATTAAAGATCCAACCGAGATCAACAAGAAATCGAGGGACCCCGAGAGGAGTCCAAAACTTAACCAATAGCAGAGGTCTATATTTTAGAATAGGTTCTTATGGAAGAGGTCTAAGCTTACCAGAGAAGGGTGGTCTTTAACAAAAGACCCCAAGGGAGTGACTTAAGCAATAGACGAAGAGGTCCTGAGCAATGGTTCTTGCGCAAAGACTAGGGAGGAGGTTCTCAAATAAAGGCCATAGAAATCCAGAAGGAATCCACCAGAGGAGGTCCTGAGAAGGACACGACCAGCTCAGTGCAGTGGTGAAAACAAGAGTGGAGAAGATCACCAAGGGACTTACCAGGGACCAGAAGGAAGCAAGGGACGAAGGGGAGGTCGTGGGCAACAAGGTCTTCCCTGGAAGCCACTGAACGAGAGCCAAGATGACAGAGTGTGGAGAAAGGTGATGTGGTAGAATTTCTTGGTCTAATTGTAGTCAAGATAGTGAAGAAAACTAGAAACATACGTGTCAGGGATAAGTATAGAAATGGGTCAAAGGTAGGTGAATGTCAGGGCAGGTGTCGCCACCACCCTGGGTAAAAGGTACGAGGAAGGACAACTTATGTTGCTATGGGAAGGAACAAAGAAAAATGTCAGAGTACCGCTAAGTGACCAAATTCAGAGTAAACACCACGTATATGGATGCATTTAATGTGACAAGACATGCATTAAATGCCCAAGATATTTCTGTGGCGGAGGAAATAAGAATAACTAAGGTGGCAAGTGGGGCCAGCCACTTTAGTAACAGTCGGGTCAAGAGGGAGGTCTTGCCCCATGCAGATAGGTCTTTGAGGAGGTCCGAGAGGCTTAGGAGGTCCTAAGCCCAAGGACCAGGAGGTCTAAAGGTTGAGAAGGTCCAGACATGAAGGGGAGGTCTGGATACGGGGAGGTCCTGACGGTCAGGATCTCTTCAAGGAAGGTCTGGCAAGGAGGTCCAGGGCCAGGTTTAAAAGGCCACGGAGAGGTCCTGGACAGGAGGTCTAGAGAACTTCAAAGAGGTCCCGTGGTTGAGATTAAAGGCAAGTTGAGGTCCGGGCGGTTGGATCTCCGAGAGGGAGGTCCAACAGCCAAGATCAAACGTGCAGGGGAGGTCTGGGCCTTTGGATTCAAAGTGAGGGGAGGTCCAAACCGTTAGATTCAAAACAAGGAGAGGTCCATGTTGAGGGGTTCCAAGAAAGAGAGATCCTAGGGAAGAAATCCACGACAGGTGGTCCAACAGGAGTTCGCAAGGATCAAAGCAACCCTAGGGAGGTCCTTTCGGCCAAGAAGAAATGCCAAGGGGGTTCAAATGAACTCAGGAGGATCAAAGGCACATAAGAGGTCCACTGGAATGCATGGAGGTCCGAATGAAAAGAGGTCTGGGCATTAGGAAGTGCCCAGGCAACCAGGGGTCCTGACTTAAGAGAAGTTTGAACAGAAAAGAGGTCTGAACCCAAAGAGATTCGAACCAACAAAGAGGTCCAAAGTGACCAAACTCAAAAGGAAAGGCCCGGACGTAAGGATACGTCCAGGTGAGAAAAGGTCCAAGCCTCAAGGGAGGTCTAACCTTAAGAACTCCTGGGGAGGTCTAGGCCACAGAGAAGGTCTAAACCTACACATCCAAAGGAGATATACCAAAGGAAAGTCTACTGAGCATACCAAAAGGAGGTATGAACAACTCAAACCCTTCCAACCGAACCAAACTTTGAATTCTCATCAAAACAAAATATTTTTTTAATTCGTTTTACACATTTAAAAAGGATTTAGAAAATCGGGATGTTACACTCTCCTTCGATGTGTGGACAGTTGTCTTATTTTTTTGGGAGTTGCTAGTACTACTACAGAAAAAGTCTTCACAGACGGTTTAAAAATGTCATCACAGACGGTTTCGTGAACCGTCCGAGTTTATGGGTCAGTAATGACATGAGGTCATCACAGATGATTTTCGAACCGTCTGTGATGCATACTATCACAGACGGTTATTAACTCAGAACCGTATATGATAGTTGCCTATCACAGACGGTTTTTAGATGAAACTGTATGTGAAGTTTATGTATCACAGACGTTTCTAGATGAAACCGTCCGTGATAGCTGAATGTATCACAAACGGTTTGTAGATGAAATCGTCTGTGATAGCTGATGTATCACAGACGGTTTGTCCTAAGGAACCGTCTGTGATATTCTTTTTGTATTGCTAAATCTATTTTTGTTTATTGGCTAACCTCAGAAAATACTAGCCATGCCCTCTGAAACAAGCAGAAACACAACAAGTATATGTACATATCCAATTCACATTTATTTCAGAAATAAGCACATCCAATTCACATTCATTTTAGAAACAAGCACATCCATTTCATAAATCAATTAACTCAAATGAACTAAAATTAACCATTCATGACCAAATATACACACATGTTCCATTAAGTTCAATCTTATCCCAATCAAGTTCAATCTACATTGTGGAACTTCCCTTCTGGGTTTATGACCTCACGCATCAAGAAGGCCGTAAACTGTCTTCGAATGCGTTCAAGCTTGGCATGTTCCAACGGAGTTTCATCGATGGTCGCAACCTGTCGCTAGGAAGATTAAAGTCATGCATATACAAATTAATAAGTTTGAAATAATTATTGCAAGATTGACAAACCTGAGGATCATTGGTCATCGAGAAACTGAGGAGTAGTTGCATGTTATGGCAAACATAGTATCCACAGATGTTGCCCACCAACTGCTGATGGCACTACAAAAATAGAATTGCTTAGTTCGATAGATATTACTACGAAGTGTTATATAGGATTAATGTGTACTAGCAAATACTAAAAACTTTAGATCGTGTCATAGGGTCCCTCCCTTGCATCTCCCTCCTTTTGCATAGCACATGGTGAACGACCTACGTGATTCCAAAAACTTAGCCTTAACCATTGCAAAGAAAGGAAAAACTACAATAGAATAAGAACAACTGTGAAGTTGTGATTGGAATTCTTTAGGGAATCAAGGTATCTTACCTTTTTCCATTTTGGTATAATTACAATTAGAATCCAATGGAACCTACACAGGTATGTCGCTATGGTCATTAAACCTAAGTTCGTGTTGTTTATAAAGCACAAATCAACAAGTATAGCCACTAGTGCAGCACTTACTTCTAGTTGTAGGGCAAAAGTATGAAATCCTTCTCACGGTGATCCAGCAAAAATGTCATCATGTAATCCTCGATGAAAGTTGCATTATCCTCGATGTTTTTCATGGAGACCAACTGTGGGTCGAGAAAACCTACCAATGATTTACTTGATGTGGTTTCTCCGATCATGTATCTATATATATGTACAAAAGCAAGGAGTTATATATGAGATTTATCGGTATTACACGAACGTAGATTGTGATTGTACACACTTACAGTATCCAGCATCGCATGAGTGAGGCGTCGAGGGCGTCGAGGTTGAACAGTAAGAACAAGTCATCAAAGGTCGCCATGAAGACACAGTTTTGATACTCGTGGTTAAAATGAATTTTCTTAAACTTGATGGTGACACCGAGCACCGTTGTCCATCCGTCTTTTCGGCCTGTTTCATGTACCATTCATGCAATCTTTGGGAAGCCAATCCTAGGGTTTTGAGGTGCTCTACCAGGACAACCAACGACTCGCCGTGCACGAATTTTCGGGCCAACGGCAAGAAGGGGATATCATCAGGTTTCTTCGATTTGCCCTTGCTGCCTTGCTTTTTAGAGGTCGACCGGGCACGTGTAGATGCATCTGATGCACCGAGTCCTTACCGCATCGGTGCAGGTAACTCTGGTGCAGGTAGCTCCGGTGTAGATACTTCCCGTGAAGTTGACATCGTGCAGGTAGCTCTAAGCAAATGTCGCTCTTGGGCACTAGATGAATGTTCCAATGGCTTGCCCTAAATTCATGACCTCATCATTTGGGGGCATCTACAGTTCGGACGACCTCGAAATTGGCATAAACACCGTCCACATTCACTTTTGCGAAACTCGACGCTATATTTGCACCGTGCAGCAAGGCCCCGACATCGGATGGATATGCCTGGCCCTAAGCAGCATCCAGGGCAACGAGGCACATCTCACTTAGAGCCTGCACTTCGTAGCTACCTACATAACAAAACAAAATTAGCTACTTCAACAGGCCTATCAATGGATCGAGCATTCCAGAGATAATAATTATTACCAGGATGTCATCAACAGGAATTCTGGCATCGCTTTCTAAGTTATGGTTGGACGCACAGCTACTCGAACATTTGGGGGGCTGGCCAGCACAGTAACAGCGGGGGCTTCCAACTGATTTGCCCTAAGCCTTTCCTCTGTGAGGGATGCACGAATCTCCTGTCGTGCGACATCTCGCATCTCCTCTCTGAGGGATGCACAAATCTACTCTCGTAGTAGTGCTTCGCGCTCAGCTTTGGCTCTCTTCCTACTCCAGTACGCCCCGGAGTCCTCTGGGAATCCATATTTCCATAGAACATAAAGACCAAGGCCTCTCGTATGACCCAGATGCTCATTGTTTCCCAGGGCAACGAAGAGTGTGTGTGTGTGTGTGTATCTGACTACCTGGAATGAGCCTTGAGAAGATTGTGCAGTATTCAGTTCTTCCTGAAAGAGCCTGACATGTTATTTCACTTCCTATAAAGTTATCGAGTAATTACAAACTAGGTAGTTCGATATCTTACTAGGTATTGGGACACTTCCTCGTCTATGGGGTTTGAAAAGGAGATGGCCACTGAAGAAATGGTAGATGACCTCGCTCTTATCCAGTTTCGGGCGCGCTCATCGGGGATCTCAGCAAATGGCGGGGAGGCGTCCCACCATCTTGCATCCTCGTCCTAATCCCTCCATTGCGGGATTTTACCGCATACCCAGCGGTGCCGAGTCTGTAGGGTACATGTTTTTTGCCTAGAGGGCCTGTCGTCACACTTTCACTCCTAAAATCATCTGTCATCTTCTTCGTCACAAAGTCATTCCAGTACTCCTCCACGAACGGATACTTCGGAAGGGCGTCAGATTCTTTTCCACGTAATTTTTAATAAACATGATCTTGAAGTTCTTCCACGCTTTGTACGCCGCTAGCAACGCGTATCGTCACACAGAGTCCTGGTGTTGTTTCGGGATCTCGAACGATTGTAAAATTTCTGTCACCGGCTCAACTTTCTCATCATCGGACAACTTCTTCCACGAATCGTAGGTGATCCTAACCCGTTGGCGTGCAACTATTCTGACCATTGTCCGGAATGTGGACGCTGCTTGGTGAGGAACCAGAGGGGTCCCAAATGCATCGACATGCATGATGGTAAATCGGCACTCGGGCCTTTTCGATATTCCTCTTTCGCTTGGATTTTCTAGAGGACGACGCACTAGACGCATGAGGCGATGATGACGCATCTGACACGCATGAACATATTATCATAGGATTATCTATGTGTATGGGTATACACACCAATTAATTGACATATAAATATGTAAATCCTCTAAGTCATTTAAAAGGAATAATATGCTCAACACAAACATCATGTGAACAAATGAAATCAGCATAAAGCTAAGATTTAATATTTTGATATTGCTCTCAGATGTAGAGTTGCACAAGATTTAATATTGGCCTTGTCGCTACTCTAGTCTATACTCTTCATTAATTGAATTTGACAATATTAATTCAAACTTTGAGCTCTAAAATAGTGCTTTACTTATCAGCCGACAGGATCTTTAAGTACAAGACTATTATCATCACAGAGCATTCATCTCAAGCCCAACACACCACATTGCAATATATTCCAGTAGCAGTATCAAAATAAATACAATATGAATCACTGACTAGAACATATCAAATGCAAAGGGGTAATTACATTAAAATGTTGTGATACTCACGAAGCATATGGCAATCAAAGCCACTGAGCAATGTGTGACGCGACGCATGCTCGGGGGAGGAGGCGGCGGGTCGAGGGAGGAGGAGGTGACACGTGCTCGGGGGAGGGGAGGAGGCGGGCTCGGGGAGGTGGTAGCTCGTGCTCAGGGAGGAGGTGCGCCGGGCTCGAGGAGGAAGCGGCGACGAGCTCGGGAGAGGAGCGAAATGTTAGATAAACTAAATCGTTTGAGTAGGGGCATGGGCAAACCCTAGAGTTCGAATATAAATAGGGTTGGACATCACAGATGGTTCTAAAGTAGAATCATTTGTGATAAATACACTTCACAGACGGTTCTAATAAATAACCGTCTATGATAGCTGATGTATCACAGACGGTTTATAGATGAAACCGTCTATGATATCTAATGTATCATAGACGGTTTATCCTAAGGAACTGTTTGTGATATCTGATGCATCACAGACGATTTGTAGATGAAACCATCTACAATAGATTATTACAGACGGTTTGTAGATGAAATCGTCTGTGATATTCTTTTGTATTGGTAAATCTAGTTCTGTTTTTTGGCTAGCCACAGGAAATGGTAGTCATGCCCTCTCAAACAAGCAGAAACACAACAAGTACATGTATACATCCAATTCACATTCATTTCAGAAACAAGTACATCCATTTCACAAATCAATTAACTCAAATGAACTAAAATTAACCATGCAGAACATATACACACTTGTACCATTAAGTTCGATCTTATCCCAATCAAGTTCATTCTACATTGTGGAACTCCCCATATGACACATTCTTGACACTTATGCAATACACACATTGTTCAATCTTTAAAACTTAGCCCTTCATGATGATCGACACGTATGTAGCTAGTTTCGTCACATTATTCTTACTTGACCCTTATGTCGTTTCTGAATGGAGACAACTCATCAAATTGATTGTATTCTTTCTCGTCCACTACATTCTCGACTCCGACAATCCTCTTTTTTCCATAAAGAACTACATGGCACTTCTTATTTGCCTGGTCGATTACATAGAAGACTTGAACCACTTGGTTAGCGAGTACGAATGGTTTGTCTTTGTATCCGACACGTTCGAGGTCCACAGTAGTGACGTCGTACTTGTCGACCTTCACCTATAGGAAATGGACCCAACAGCTCCGAAACAGGGGGGTCTTGACAAGCACGTAGTCGAGCTCCCAAATCTTCTCTATGAGCCCATAGTAGGAACTCTTCAACCCATCGGTACTGAACGCATCTATGCGGACACTGCTATTCTGGTTAGTGCTCTTTATATCCTGAGTCTGCGTATAGAATGTGTACCCATTTATGTTGCATCCTTGCCATGTCACAACTGTAAATGTTGGTCCTTTTGCCAACCATATCAACATATTACTTGATGAGCTCCTAGAGAGTCGCTCCTTCAACCATTGGTTGAACCGACTGTTGTGCTATCTCGTGAGCCAAACATCTGGTCGCTCTAGATTTTGTTGCCAAAGCACATCCTTGTGCTGGTTGATATACAGGGACACTTCAGTCATGTGTTGCAAGACCGTGAAATGGGCTTGAGCATACGCTCTCTTCTCTAGAGTGATTGCTTTCCTTCCGATGGTCCCGATACCCTTGAGCCACCCCTCATGGCGAGATCAAGGCACACCTATCGGTTCGGCCCGAGCCATATAATCGACGTTGAACTCAATGACCTCTTTGCTTGCATAACCTTCAACGATGCTGCCCTCCGGTCGAGATCGATTCCGTACATAGGACTTGAGAATTCTCATCAATCTCTCGAACAGGTACATACTACGTAGGAACACGGGTCCGCACATCTTTATCTCCCTCACAATGTGAACAATGAGATGGACTATGATATCAAAAAACGATGGAGGGAAATACATCTCAAGATGACATAGAGTCGTCACCACCTCGTCCTGCAGAGCATCTAGTCCTTTGGGATCGATGATCTTCTGAGCAATTGTGTTAAAGAAATAACACAGCCTCATGATTGTCTCTCGGACCTTGATCCGCAAAATGCTTCTAATTGCAACAGGGAACATTTGTATCATCAGCACATGACGATCATGAGACTTCATGCCAATTAACTTCAATTCTTCCATTGAAACAAGTTTTTTCATGTTGGTGGAGTAACCAGATGGAACTTTCACACTATGCAAGTACTGGCACAGTTCAGTTTTTCGGCCTTGGACAGAGTGTAATAAGTAGTGGGAAGCACGTTTATCCTTTATCGGTCTTTGTCGGTGCTAACTCAGGTATGATATCCATATCAAGCCCTCGAATTTACCAAACTCTCTCTCACTATAGTTCACTTCTGCATCATGAAGCATCTGATCCAGATTGTCATCGTGCAGACTATCCAAATCGGAACCACAATCGACATCATCCGGTGGCATATCGTTGACTTCGTCGGCGATGTCGTTATTATTACCTTCCTGTATAATCTACTCTTCACTGTGACTGGTCCAACGTGTATATCCCTTTTTGAAACCCCTTCGAATCAAGTGTGCTTCGATCTATGCTCGGTTCTTAAACATCTTCAGATTCTCACAGTCAATACTTGGACAGTACATATATTCCTCCCCTTTATTCAACATATTGTTGGTGATATGCCCTAGAGGCAATCATAGAGATGATGATGTCACATCTATGTTTATGTGTAATTGAATAAGTGTCATTATGTTCCTTGAATGAATCATTGGTTATGAAGATTAACAAGTATGTGACTTGTTGGTGAAACTCTTTTAACTTATATGATGTCGTTCTAAATGAATCCCTAGTCGGACGTCACTAGTCGGAACACTAGTGACTCTATCGACCTGCACATGTATTGATTGATAACCATGTTTCACCGGTCATGAATATAAGGATATCGAATCAATAATGTGAACACATGTTAGAGAACATGGGGTTGGATTGACCCACCTTGAGACACTGTTGAGATTGTTATGATTTTATGTGTCATCAGTTGATCTCAAGCAATGATGATGTATAATCCTTAGACCTAAGATCAGCATGGTTTTCTACATGCGTAAGAGTACACTTTGGGGTTACCAAACACTACTCTGTAACTGGGTAGTTATAAAGGTAGCTTTCATGTATGCTGTGAAACATGCGGAGGAATGTGACTGATCGGATATGGGATTTTCCCCTCCTAACATAACAGGAGAGATATCTCTAGGCCCCTCAATGTGGTCGGATAAAGAAAGTGCATGGCTATGCCACTAGTAGTCGAAGTGTTCGAACACGTGAAGTTATTCGACACTCGATCGAGAAAGTATTGAACAGTCCATGGATGACACACTATCTCACCTGGAGTTCAACCAAATATCGTGAGGCAAAGGGAGAATACATGAGAAGGTCTTTTAGTTCGATCAGATACGGACTAGTCGTATGGAGATACGAGCTAGTTGTAGGATGGTCGAACATAATCACTAAGTGGTCAAAACCTAGTCGTAAGAAGTTACGAACTAGTCGAGACTAAATATGAACTGGTCGTATAGAGATACAAGCTAGTCATTAGTGATATGGACCTGGTTGTAGATCATATTGCATTAAGGTTCGTCCGATATAATTTGTGTGTATTCGGGAATCGTTATGTTCTGCTAGGAGCCGCTGACGACTCGTGATCGGAAAGGAGTTTCCGAGTTACAACCGATTACGCATGAACCTAATGGGTCACACACTTAACGAGTTGGAACAAACCAGTACAGATACGATTCGTCAACCGGGTTCAGATAGGATCCGTCACGGCACAATATAAGGAGATGCTTGAGGCTATTGGAACGAATGAGGATACATGTGAATTGTTCCACCGAAATCCTAGCTATCCTCCTCTTGAGAGAGCCTTCTCGTGCAACTTGGTGCTAACACATCGGTGTACGGTGTTCCTTCCCTGGATGTGTGGATACCGTAGAGGCGTCACTACGATTGCTGTTGCGCTTGAGGACAATCCGCAATCTTCATAAGGAACTGCAGAGGTTACTGGAGGAGACGATTGACTCGCAAGGACGCTAGACGATCGTACGACCACTTCACCGACGTGCTCTTCGTTGGACCAGTCACGCAACTCTTCTTCTGCTGTACTGCACATCTGGTGGTAACGATCTATGATCTACTTGTATGGCATTCTGGTTTACGTGGTAGAATTTTGAATTGTCAGCTAGCGTAACCTACCCGTATCCCTTCAGTGGTACCAGAGCCATCATACATAGTTTTTTATCTAGATCGGTCGCATATATTGGATATGTGGCAATAGTAGATTGGATCTATTACTGGTTTGGTCTGGTAACCTAGATCGGTTCATATGGATGGAACGATCTAGGCACTGGTCGATAAGATCGATAGGTATTCGGTGGTAGTAGATGGGTTTTTGTGAAGAGGTACAAGTTAAGAGCACCAGATGATTTACTCGACTTGTTTTCGACTGCCTTGTATGATAATCCTACCGGTCGGAATTCCGCCATTAGAGTATGCCGCAGTGCGTGGTCGTATCAAGGCAGTGATCAGATTGGTTTGGAATAGGGTTAATATGATTAATCTGATGATTTTCGAGGCTCGGTTACGTGAATGAGATTCATGTCTCGAGAAAATTTTCTAAGGGCGCTGCTCTCGACCAGCGAGGGGCGCTGCCCCTTCGAACCCCGCCTGCTAACCGGCTAGCAAGACCATCGTGGTCGTAATCGCGTTATGTAGTAGTATGTGTTCATGTCGCCCGATAGAATTGGATTCTAAGCATAACTCGTTTTTACAGGGATTGATGTAAATAGTATGGCCCATTGTGTATGTAATGCATGAATGGATTTCACATGGCCTGCGTGTCATGCTGTATGATAGCCATCGAGCTAAATCTTATTATATAACGGTCTGTGTACCGACTTGTGATGCTTGATCTTATCCTATGTAATTCATTACTAGTTTTTAGGAGTAATTGCTTAGTAGATAAATGTGGTCGGAGACTTCAAGCATGATGGTCGAAGGACAGGAAGCATGGTGATAAAAATCGTCATGATAAGGGCCATACTATTTCACAGTTTAATTTGATTATCTGTGAATGTTTATTCCTGTCATGCTATTTGATCATGTTTTATCATTAGATGCTAAACATGGTAGAAGTATAATTCCCTCACATAATATTAAGCTAAATTGATGCCCTCCCAATCAGCTGCACTATCCAAAGTCATGTATTTTAATAGTAGGTCTTGTCAAAGTAGAGTGTCATTAACTTTTCTTGACTAGATGAGTTTGTATCAGGCACTTACACGCATAGCATTGGTTTAACTTGACAAAGTTATCATAACGGTTATAGACTTTGGGACATAGGGTTGGGTGCTGGAGCATAGAGATGTTGCCCAACAACAAGAGTCATATATAGATATGATTAGCAAAGAGTTGCTTACCTAAAATTACTAAGTTTCTAGCAGTGATGCCAAAGCTCACTAGGACTTAATGATTTTGGATCTTGAACTCACTATATGTTGTTTGAGGGAGACATGGTTTATAGTGGGAGTAACTTTTATTGACTGTTGATAATTAAGTTCGACCAGGAAAAGACTAGTCGTATATAGATACTAGCTGGTCGTAGACTGGTCGAATATAACCACCAACATGAGTATCTAATAGAAGATCATACATAAATATAGTGCTGAATTTTTGCATATTCTGGTGTAGATTATGGCACCTACTTCTTCTGCACCTACCTTTAATTTGCGATCTATTCTTGAGAGAGAAAAGTTGAATGGTTCAAACTTCATTGACTGGTTTCGTAATTTGAGAATTGTTCTCAAACAAGAAAAGAAGGAATATGTTATAGAGAGTCCCTATCCCGAGGAACCGAATGTTGATGCTACTCGAACTGAAAAGAATACTTATGAGAAGCATTGCAATGACGCAATCAATGTGCACTGCCTTATGCTTGCAACCATGAACTATGAGCTTCAGAAGCAATACGAGACCACAGACACTTACAATATGATTGTGAGTCTGAAGGGTATGTTTCAGGATCTAGCAAGGGTAGAAAGATTTAATACCTCTAATGCATTGTTTTCTTGTAGGCTGTCGGGGGGTAACCCGGTCAGTCCTCATGTAATCAAGATGATTGGTCATATTAAGAGCTTGAAAAAGCTTGGTTTTCCCCTTAGCCAAGAGTTGGCTACTGGTATGATTATCCAATCGCTCCCTGCGAGTTTTGAGCCTATCATATTGAATTTTCATATGAATGGCATGGAGAAGTCATTGACTGAGTTGCATGGCATGCTCAAAGGTGCTGAGAAGAGCATCAAGAAAAGTTCCAATCATGTTATGATGGTTCAAAAGACTACAACCTTCAAGAAGAAGTGTAAGTCGGAAAAAGGAAAGGGCAAAGGAAAGACTCAAGATGAGATCGAGAGTCTCAAGGCTAAGCTTAAGAAGCTCAAGTTGGGTCCTAAGCCTGACATAGAATGTTACCATTGTCATGAGACTGGGCATTGGAAGAGAGGCTGCAAGAAGTACTTAGCAGAAATAAAAAAAGAACAAAGGAAGTAAGACTTCCAGTTCAGGTATAAATATTATACAAATTAATCTTGTCACTTCTCCGACCAGTTCTTGGGTATTTGATACCGAATCGGTTGCTCATATTTGCAATTCGATGCAGGGACTGATAAGGAGTAGATGCTTCGCAAGAGGAGATGTTGATCTTCGTGTGGGCAATGAAGCAAGAGTTGTTGCATTAGCTATTGGCACTTTATCATTAGCTTTACCCTTAGGATTAGTTATGGAAGTAAATAATTGTTATTATGTTCCAGCCTTAAGTAAAAATATTATTTCTGCTTCTTGTTTAGGAACAGAAGGTTATGAGTTCAGAATAAAGAATAATTATTGTTTGATTTATTTTGAAGATATACTTTATGGCCATGCTCCATTGGTGGATGGATTGTATGTTTTGAATCTTGAGGATGAGCCCATATATAACATTAATGCTAAGAGACTTCGACCTAATGATGTGAATCCCACTTTCGTTTGGCATTGTCGCCTTGGTCATATAACTGAGAAGCGCATGATGAGGCTCTATAAAGATGGTCTTCTAAACTCATTTGATTTCGAATCATTTGAAACATATGAATCTTGTTAACTTGGCAAGATGACAAAGGCGCCCTTCACGACCAGAGGTGAGGGGGCAAGTGATCTACTGGTCGCAATACATTCGGATGTATGTGGACCAATGAGCACTCCGACCAGAGGTGGTTTTCAGTACTTCATAACTTTTACTAATAATTTCAGTAGATATGGCTATGTCTATTTGATGAGGCATAAGTCGGAATCCTTTGAAAAGTTCAAAGAATTTCAGAATGAAATGCAGAATCAACTTGGCAAGATAATCAAATGTCTACGATCTGATCGTGGAGGTGAATATTTGAGCCATAAGTTTGGTGGTCATCTAAAGAAGTATGGAATTGTTCCACAGCTTACTCTGCCGGGAACACCTTAATGGAATGGCGTGTTGGAACGACGAAACCAAACATTGTTGGACATGGTTCGGTCTATGATGAGCCAATCTGATCTTCCATTGCAATTCTAGGGATACGCTCTAGAAACAGTGGCTTTCACTTTAAATAGGGTTCCATCAAAAACTGTAGAGAAGACACCATATGAGATATGGACCGGGAAGAGTCCTGGATTGTCTTTTATCAGGATATGGGGTTGTGAAGCATATGTGAAACGTTTGACGTCTGACAAGCTCACACCCAAGTCCGATAAGTGCTTCTTTGTGGGGTATCCTAAGAAAACTAAATGATATTATTTTTATAATCGGGTTGATAACAAAGTGTTTGTTGCCTGTAATGGTGTCTTCTTGGAGAAAGAGTTTCTTTCCAAAAGAGTCAGTGGGAGCAAGGTGCAACTCGAAGAAATTCGGGAACCATCTAAAAATATTTCAACTCCAACTGAACCTCTACATGATGAACAAAATATTGTTAAACCTGTAGATAAGGCATCAGCCCCACGTAAATCAAAAAGGCCACGTCAATTGCCTATAAGGTATGGGCATGACGTATTATTGTTGAATGATGATGAGCTTAAAACTTATGCGGAAGCGATGGTGGACCCAAACTCTGAGTCATAGCATGAAGCCATGAGATCCGAAATAAAGTCCATGCATGATAATCAAGTTTGGAACTTGGTTGATGCACCTGATAGTGTTAAGACCATTGAGTGCAAGTGGATTTTTAAGAAAAAAGATAGATATGGATGAAAATATTCACATTCATAAGGCACGACTGGTTGTGAAGGGTTTTAGACAAATTCAAAGTGTTGATTATGATGAAACCTTCTCTCCTGCCACGATGCTTAAGTCTATCCGGATCTTCTAGCTATTGCTGCATATTTCAACTATGAGATATGGCAAATGAATGTCAAAACGGCTTTCCTAAATGGAAACCTAAGTGAGGATGTGTATATGACACAGCCCGAGGGTTTTGTCGGTGGGTTAGAACGGATTTGCAACTTCCAATCTACGGTACAATCGATGTCCACTTTTTCATGCAATCTACCGATCGACATTGTGCCGGTGACTTCAAGTAGGCTCACGGTATATTAGAGCGGATTTGCACTATAGAAAACCAATCTAGAAAGCAAATTTGTAGAATTGAAAGCGATTTAGAAAATACGATTCAATCTACGAGTGTCGTTCTTCGACGGTTACCTTTCGATCTAAGGAAAGTCGATCGTGCTGATAACGTGTTGAGGAACCATCGTTGGCGAGTCCAGTCCGAGCGATTACCTCGTAGACAAACTCAGAATCGTAAGAACAATGCAAGAATACAAGAATAGAATAATAAGATTGAACACAGAGATATGAGGGGACTTCAGGCTTCTCTTTATTGCTCTTCTATGAAACGGTTACAATGGTTGGTGCCTCCCTCCTTTATATAGGCTACTGGATGGATGAGTAGACCAGCGTAGGCCCAAGGCTTCTGGCCTGGACCCGATTTCTTAACAGTTTTCAGGGTGGAAATGGAGTCGTCTGAGAAAGAAATTTTCTGCAGGAGCCTCCGTGAGGTCTCTCCCTTATAACTGTTTGATCTCGTATGGCACTACTGTAGTGCATGGATATAAATGGGAGATTGGACGGCTGTGAGGGGGAAATTTATTTTCGGGGTCTGATCTGATGCGAGCCAGGTGAAAGAAATGCGCATGTGGAGCACGTGGGAGGAGAGGACGAGGGAAACCGAAATACTCCAGCAAAACGCGGTGTTGGAGTGTGCGATGGTCTCTGCTGCGGATAAGATCGTAAGGACGTAGGAGAAGAGTAGGAGCGTAGGACTACTTTACAAGTGATGACGATGGCTCCCTAATCCGTATAATCTGCCAGATAATTTCGTAAACAACACGGGACATCGATCCTGGCGATGGGCCTGTACTCTACAGAACATCTATAGAGAACAATTGAACATCAACAAATCAAATAGATCAAGAAACTGTGAGCTCTGGAAGATAAATAAGCAGTGCGTGACTGCGTGCTCTCTCTAAAAAAAGAAAGAAAGATGAAGACGAAGAAATTATGGTATTCTTGATTTAATACTCGCTCTCCTTCTTTTTTTCTTTTTTCTTTTTGCTTGGAATCGACTATGGCATAGCTTATGAGAGTGTGTTGAGCAGAGAATGCAATGGTAGTATTGCTTACCGAATCGTATTGTAAGTTTGTAACTACACTTGGTCTGGTCTGGTCTTTTAGATGGGCCGAGTAGGCCAGGGCAAACGTGGCAGCCATAAGATTCATACGATGTTACGATGGCGCTACGTGCCGGAGGAGACGCGGGCGGCTGCGCGGGAGGAGACTCGGGCGGCCGGCACGGGCCGCCGTTTCGTCGTACGCGACGCGAAGCATTATCTATACCGGCCCAACAAAAGCAAGGCACTTGTGCGTTTTGGTCTATTCCATGCACCACACACTAGTACCATATATGTTCATATCACGTTTACAACGATCGAGCACGAACCAATGCAGCTTAACGGATATTTTTTATAAAAAAAAATTGAAATTAATACTACCCCTTATTATCCTTATAAATGATCGATGATTGATTCATAAATCAACGCAGATATATTACACCCGGTAGGAATTGTAAAAAAGAAGAAGCACTAATAGGAACAAAAGTAACAACTAAAAGCAAAGCATGACATCTCAAAAGAAGAAGAAAATACAGACGATACGCATCCTAGGCATATAATCCCCTATGTAGTCTACGTAGTGGTAACAACGGCGACGTAGGGCAGCTCGACGTTGCCCATGTAGAGCAGCTTGCCGCCGTCCCTCTCCACCACCTCCGTCGGCCTAACGCTCTTGGGCCCCCTCAACTCCTGCACCACCCGCCCGTCGCCGTCGACCCTCACGGCGACCAGGTGGCTGTCCACCAACCCATAGCGAACGGGGAGCTCCCCCTTCTCACGGTGCAGCGCCACCCAGTAGCCCCCTCTCCCGTCGGCCCTCACGTTGTCCGGGTACGTACCCCGGAAGCTCGCCCAGCGGCTCCGACGTGCCTGCCCTGGGGCCCTTGATCCAGTGCCTCAGCAGCTTGCATGGCCCCGTCAGCGCCACCACCAGGTGCGTCCGGTCGGCGCTGATGGCGACGCCGTTCGGGTACGTCATGCCGGACTGGAGCACGGCGACCTGCCCCGTCCGCGGGTCGTACCTCATGAGGCGGCCCGTCGAATCCCCGGTCTGTGTGACCCGCTCGTGCTGCGATCTCCGGTAGTTCATGCTGCTGTCTGTAAAAAATACCTCGCCGGTCACCTGGTCGACGTCGACCCCGTTCGTGAACCGGAGCGGCACGCCGTCGGCCTCTGTGACCAGCACCGTCGCCTCCCCTCCGCCCGGCGCGGCCCGCATGAGGCCCTTGTACGCGTCGGCGACGTAGATGTAGCCGGAGTTGAAGTGGAACCGCAGGCCCAGCGGCCGGCCGCACCTTCTCTCCGTGACGATCGCCGGCCGGAGGATGGACGCCGTGCACAGGTCGCTGTCGTAGCCCGGGCTGTAGGTGTAGGTCGTCCAGCCGGTCGCCTCGCCGTTCCACTTGAGGACGCGGCCGTCGGAGACGCCGCTGTAAGGCCCGAGGCCCTCGCCGTCAAACGCGACGCTCTCTGGGCCGCGCAGCGATCCTCGTAGCGACAAGCGCTGGCTCCGGCTGGCGTCGATGGTGCTCGCGTTTCCGGCGACGGCGCCGGTGCAGCACGGCAAGAACAGCAGCAGGACGGCGAGCAAGATCTTCGCCAGAGCGAGCTTCCTTGTGACGATCCTCCCCATGTTAATTTGCTTCGATCAGCGTAAGTGGTTGGTTCGGTGGAGGAAAGCGTAGCGTGCCTGTGCTTTTATACTAGCTAGCGCGCGGATTCTACGAGTCGGATTCGATGATTCGGCCGGCCGGTCTCGCATCTGCAACTGACTGGCTCCGAGTCGGAATTAGTACTGTACTCATAGTCTCATACTGTAGTGCTCGTCCGGCCGACTAGCAATTACGATCTGTTCATAATCCTTTGCGTACTGATAATGATTAATTCCTACGATGACGAAAATGAGCGTCATCCTGAATTCCTGGCCACTTACCAATCTAATTTTCACAAAAGTTTTTTATTTCCCTGTTACAGCTTGCATGTATATCCCGCCTGCGTGAGAATAGATCGAGGAATGTCTCTGTTTCACTGTACTGATTTACTCTCTGTACATATATAATTCAGCAGACAGCAGGTACGTGGTTTCCTGATGAACAGGGTTTGGACAGCATATAAAGAGTACTTGACTGAGTATTGATCTGGAGCTGTAGACAGCAGCCACGACAACATAGAAAAAACAATCAATAAACCCATAGCACTCCTGTGAGAAACCACTAATCGTAACAGCTGAAATTTGGATCCTACTTTAACCTAAGGATAATGATATTGTGCGTATGTCCGGCACTCGCGTTCTGCTCGTACGCCTCACTCCCAAGCACGCTACCCTTATCCCACCGAGTATCTCTCACCTGCTCTCCCAAATATCCCATCTCGTCTTTTTCTTCTCCAAAAAGAAATCCCCTCTCATACGAAAACCAATCCCCTTCTCTCTTCTGGTCTCTTCGGTGGGCTGCGGCCTACCCAAAGCATCATTGTGGCCAGACAAGCTCTCCATCCTCCCCAAAAATCGAACGCCCTCTTCTCCACTCCCTCTCACACCTTCATCTCCATAGATCAACCTCTTCCTCACTCCCAAGTCCCACACCTCCAATCAACTCCTCCTTTTCCGCCAACCTGAGCTCGCTGTTGGATTGGAGCATCCGCTTGATGGCAGCGGAAGGAGTCAATGCGATGCCAGATGACGGCTACATAGCGAGGCCGTAGGAGGTCGAGGACAGAGCAGGGAGAGGCTCGCTGGCTCCATGTGCCAAGGACGACAACGGAGAGGAAGCAGAGGACGCGAGGGCGAGGGAGGGTGTGGGGCCAAGGCCGAGTTGCGCTAGGGTTTTATGGGGTGGAAGCAAGACGAACAGATCTATGCCGTCAGTTCGTGATCACATGGCAGTGCACCAGCTCAGCATGAGCGTTCAATCCCGATCCGACTGCCCACCTGCGCGCAGGGCCTCAGTGAAATTACGAAAATGCAAGGGGCATTTTTGCAAAATAGCCAACGTGGCCACTTCAGGAGAGTTACCGGATTCCTTGTGCTATAGGAGAGTTATTAAAAAAAAATGATGTCCTCAAACTTGTATAGTTGATCCGAAAAAGAAAACCTGTCTGCTTGTATTCCTTTTAACTAATCCATGCATGTAATGCAAAAGTTGAATCGAAGGAACGGCCCTACACGCACACAAGAACAGGTTGTTGTCTCGTGCATAGGACTACGGGACAATTTAATTTTCATTTGGTACTGAACTTTTGCTCAAGCTTGCAATTTCAGGTTCTCATAGAAGCAGGTTCTTCGTTTGGATACGAACACGTACAAAGATTTGACTTCCTTTGGAATCTGGATGGCGATGGGCAGCCGCACTTGCCTCGATAAATCCAGATCTGCTTCCCTCCACCTGCTGCACCGGTGACTGAGGGCTTCGATGTCCATGCGCCAGCAGCCAGCTGCTCCGCCGTTGCCACATCAGCAGCCCGTTCTAGGAGCGTAGACACGAGTGGAAAGTGAGGAGACCAGAACAAAAGACTGAGCCACTGGCACGCGGGCCCTCAACAAGTCCACAGAAATCTGGTGGGACATACATATTCATATGTTGTATGGAAAATGGCACTCTTTTCATCAGAATAAGAGTGATCACGGACAAAAGCTTGCAAACATGGGTAGCAGACACTTTAGTCTCACAAGAAGGCGTTATTTTGTGTTGACAGAAAGTTATATTTGTGTTTCGCATTCCAGAATTCCATGTGCACAGCAAAGATTATATACATAGCATGTCAAAATGCAGTTAGGGAATCAAAATTGCCAAACAGATGCTTAAACCAAATCCTTTAATGGCTCCCCTACATATAAGCACAGATGGCAACAATTAGCTGCTGGCAAAGACTGTTACAGCACAAATATAGTTCTATCACACCAATACTGTTCCTACCACAAAAGGCTTGTTTGAGGGTTCTATCGCTCTGCATTCGAAAACTAAGAATACAACACAGGTTTAATGTGTAGCTTCTACAGCAAACTACAGGCAGCCTCAGCGACTAAATTACACAGTTGTCCCAGGCTACGACTTAATTCAACAAAATGGAAAATGTTTTGATGCCGCTGATTAGGTAACCCAAGATAAATGCCGAAGTTCTAGGAGACATGAGGGAGATGAGTGCATCCTAGAAAAAAAACTCATGTGAGTAGGTGCTCATTTTCCGTACGGATGGTACCTGCCTGAACCCCGACCACCTGCACCCCCTGCCCCCCCATAGCTACCATATCCTCCGGCACCATAGCCACCTGGGGCGCCACCATAGGCGCCACCTCCATATGCACCACCTCCGTAGGCACCACCTCCGTAGGCACCACCACCATATGCCCCATATGCACCATAAGCACCCCCATACACGGAGCCACCATAGCCACCACCAAAACCAGACCCAAATCCAGCATTGCCTCCATAGCCATACCCTCTGCCATAACCATATGCTGTACTATCATAATAACCTCCGGGGGCAGATCGATAACCAGCACCATAGCCATAGCCACCACCACTGCCACTACTACCACCGCTGCTGCCACCACCAGCAGCTCCACCACTGCGATAAGAACTGCGGTAACCACCACCCCCGTGACTAGATCTCCCATTACTACTGTGATCGCCCCCATGTTTCTTTGGTTCGGCCTTCTTTATTTCAACCTGAAAAGAAAATTACTCCAAAAGTCAACTAGCAATATTATCAAGCTATTACTTCAACTTGAGAGTACAACAAACAATCTTCTGTTGATGGGTAGGAACATCTGAGATTAGTCTCCAATCCATTTAACTTGGCAAGAAAATGACAATTAATTCATAAAATCTCTAAATATTAGACATATGCAACATAGTGGCTGCAATCACAAAAAAATAACAAGAAAAACCACAAAAGCAGCAGCTGCTTTTATTAGAAGGGCTCCCAAGCTTCAATCACAATTTGGAAGCAACTGTTGTAACTAAAAAAATTGGGTGCAGATCAGGCCCTCAGCTCCTGGTTTGCTTTAGAATTTCACTAGTTTTCTTTTCTATGTAGCATATGAGCATTTCTCAGTTTAATTCTATTTTCCTTTTCTGTTTGTTATTAAGTGTTCCTATAGAACTAGATGGTAACGTAAATGACGATTGCTGACATGTTAATCAAAGTCCGTAACTGCTAAAGAAAGTTTGCAAACAAGAAAAGAAATTTCTGACCTGCTTCCCACCAAGATCACGCATTCTTCCCTCTGATATGACCCTTTCGACAGAATCCTCACTTTCAAAAGTGACAAAACCAAACCCCCTTGAACGCCCAGTGCTATGATCAAGCATTATCTGATGTTCAACCACCTTACCATACGAGGAAAAGTGATCCTTCAACTCATCTGAAATTTCATACCACATCAGTTATCATCATAAACGAAATATGTTCAAGATTAGTTATTTGTAACTAATAGTAACCTTCAGTTAGTGCTGCCGGTAGACCACCAACAAATATCTTTCTTGTCCTGGGGCCGTCTTTTGATGTCATTTCTTCCCTTGGGACTGTCCTTTTGACTTCAACCTGAATGGATCATAAGTTGAGAGAGATAGAGACTAGAGAGAAGCTAAACTTAAAGTCAATTGTGCAACTTTGCAAAAGAGAGTAAACTGTAGAATGAGGTCCCACACAAAGGCCAATCTAAATTTAGATATCCTACCGTTCTTCCATCTATAACATGTTCATCCTCCAAAACCTTGTCTATAACGGATGGATCAGAAAATGTAACAAATCCAAATCCACGAGGCATCTTAGTATGCTTGTCCTTCATAATTACAGAATCAGCTATTGCCCCGTACTTCTCAAAATGCTTGGAGAATGTTTCTACATACAAACAAATAAACCATACAGATTTGTCAACTGGGAAAAGAAGGATCAACTAGATTGCAAACGAGAAATAGAACTGGCAAGCCACGGAGTATTGAAAAAATAGCACAGTGAGTTGGTAATAAGTTAGGATGGAAATATTTCACATAAGAGCAGCCAGCATATCAACCTCCATTCAAAAACCAAGAACATCAATAGACACACTAATGCAAAACTACAAGTAATCCACTCCCCAAAACTTGTGCTCTCATGCTTACTTTCGTAATTTCATTTAAGAAGATATCATTTGAATCTTGTTGCAAAAACTGAATACTGTGTAAAATATTCCAGCATTTAAAGGAGCACATGCTCATGTGCAACTTATGCATTACTAATTTACTACTATCCTTATTATTACTTTGATATTAAATAAGTGAATTTGTGCACTGTAGCCAGGTATAGTATCCCTATCAATCCACAACCAAGAAATTTTCAATTGACAATCCACTGTGCACAATATGAGACTGAAGATTCCTATAAAATAATTAAGAACTACAGTGCATGGAAAAGATGAAACAACTTTCTTGGTCATGTATTTTTTTATCCAAATAGAAAATCGAAAAGTGAGTCGACAAATTGATAAAAAATAGAAAGTGCAGTAAAATGTGCAAAAATAACTCAACGAAGGATGCAGAAATATACGATCATACAAGTACACTGATATGCATATTTTCTGTACTTCTATTTAATGTCCCCAAAATCTTATCTTGAATGCAGAAGTTAAAATGTGATAAAAATAGCCACCGCATAATTCAGTAATTTGTTATTAAAAAGAAGTGCAATTGGTAATGGTCATGTTTATTAAGCCCCTCAAGCAAAAGTAATCAAGCTGATATGCAGGACAAAAAAACTTTTTAACAGATTTTTTCCGTTTGGATGAGATATTTTAGACAAAATACCCTAACCAAATCATACTGAAAATGTGCTCAACAGTGCAAAACATAAAACAGTTTTAGTTAGGCAGTAGTAAAGACTAAATAACCAAATTTATTTCAAAGTTGGAACACATCAACCAGTATGCACACATATTTTTACAACCTGTGTATCCCAGACATCATCTTGTTCCCATTAGCAGAAGATAAAAATTACACAAGACAACAAAACATGGATGCACAGTTGCACACATGACACATATACCATCCTTAATACCCATTACAGCAGTAACTCACGCAACCTATGAAATTACCGCAGTTACAAGCAGAAACAATCACAAAACATAAATAAGATCAATCTATCTAAGCCAAAATCATGAAACAGCAAAATAGGACTTGCTCACTCTTGGATGCATTAACATTTACTCACTGTCCAACAGGTCATATGAATTGTTACAATAGTGCATTCACCAAAACATACTTTTCACATTGTAAAATGCCATATTGGATATTGGCTATGTTAAACATACTACTACGCTAATGCCATGGCATGTTTCCACCGAATTTCCTCTTTTTAACACATTCTATCAGCAAGCTGCATCTCATCTCACAACAACCGCAACATTTTAGTTTGAATTAACGTAACAGAATCCCTGACAATAGAAATTATCAGTGGAAAACAAGCAAGAATCATCTTTCACCTTCAGTCGTCTCCCAAGCAACGCCCCCAACGAAAATCTTCCTGCAAAAACCACAAGCGTGTATCAGCCCCCAACCTTCTTCCAACCCAAAAGCAAACACAAAACCCTAGAGCCCAAATCGCTTACCCCGACGAGTCACCGGCCGCCGCGGCCCTCCCGTCCTCCCCGCCGGCGCCACCATATCCGACGCCATCGCCCCCATCTCGCCCTCCGTGCCTCCCCGGGTGGCCCTCCTCCTCGTCGACCTCCTCCACTCCCTCCACCTCCTCCACCTCCTCCTCCTCCTCCTCGTACCCGTTCATGGCGTGCTGGTTGTCCTCCGGGTACCCCGCCATGCCACCAGCTCGCAGCTGCCGCCGCCTACAGGAACCACCGGAATCTGAGCAACCACGCGAAGGCGGCGTAACCCTAGGTCGCGGCCGGGGAGAGGGCGCGAGGGACAGGTAGATTACCTGGAATCGGAGCAATCGGAGGGTAGGGTTTGCGGGTGGAGCAAGCAAACCCTAGGAGCGCTGCTTCGGGTGCGAGTTTAGAGAGAGAGAAAAGGGTACAGGGATGGATGTAGGCGGCGGCGAGGTTGAGTCCAACGCGCGCGCACCTTGCTAGGGTAGGGTGTCAATGAATCCGGACCATTTGTTTTATCCGGTATTTAAATTTGGTTGGCAGTGAATATAGTCTAGATTTTTTTTCGTTTGATTAATAATTTTTCTTCTATTTTTATTCATATTCATATTCTCATTTACATAAAAATATGAAAATGAATATAGTATGGACTTTTGTCATTCAGAATGTTATTTTATCCGCGTTATTCGTATTCGAATTCGATAAAACAATATTTTTTTTTTGCAGTATATCTAATTAGTTGGATGAGTATTTTTAGTTTAATATGAATTCATGTTTTTAGGTGAAATAGATAAACTAGAATGATTAGGTGTGCTATGTACGAGAATAAAGTATCATAAATATCTTACAATTACGTAAGTTATGAGGATATCTGAATCCGACAGAATTGAATAGGTATTCGATTCGTATTCGTTACCACATTCAATTTGTATTCATATTCGACAATATTTGAATTCATATTCGTTTAGAAAATACGAATACTAATACAGAAAGATCACTATTCGATTCGTATTCAATCCGTTGATACCCTTACACAAGTTGAATTAAATCGTAATATACTTTAGTCGTTAATCTAAAATGTAATAGCCTTTTAGGTATCATCTTTTTTAGTTTTATATTTCTAAGTCATCTACGAATCGTACACACCTTCAAATTATTCTAGCAACTATTTGACCGGATATAATTATAGATACTACTTTGAGTCATCAGAAAGCAACTGTTGCCTAGATACCGGATAGGTTAGGACAATCATATTTCTTTTAAAGACTAGTTCAATGCTCATGCTTTGCTACGGCTTAAAAAAAATCATAATCTCATCAAGTCGGATCGTCAACCGTACTCAGTGACGCGATCTGGGTTGTCGATGCCCCGCTCGTCAATCCAACGAATGCCAAAAACGATAGGGAGGACGGATGACCACTAACTCTAAATTTTAGATAGTAGAGAAAAGTGTGTTTTCCCTCATGCATCGTGTCTATCCCCTAAAACTCATTCGTATTTCATACCTCTGTTTCTTTGCAACCGAGAAGTTACTGATGCCTAAGCTATTGAAATATAATGTACTCTTACACGGAGACTTAAAAAAGAAAGAAAAAAATCTGCATCACCAAATGCACATGTAATATCCATCTCCTCTAATGCATGCATCTCTTTATAGGTGGTTAAATTGTTACATTGTCAATTAATTAGAAGTAATTATATTCATAAGCACGTAGACCTCTTCAAAAACACTACAAACTGTTTTGCCCTACGTGGCAAGAAAAATGGTCTTTTTGTTTCCAATCACATCTTCCCTTATGATATATACAATACAAGATGTTTATACATGAGTGCTTAAAGAAAGAGAAATATACGTGTTATCAAGCATCTATATAAAAGTCATTATCTCCGATGCAATCATATCTTTTGTATGTTCTTAGATATTGTATTATCTATTAATTAGATATAGTTATATACATAAGCACATGTTAAGCATCGATGCCTCATTAAGCATCAATGCTACAAAATAAATATCTTATATGTCCTATGTGAAAGCAAAAAAAAAACAGTTTTTCTTTGCTTTTTTTAGAACAAGTTCGGACTTTCATTCCTTAACATCAATGTTTCAATCAACATCCAGCGTGATAGGAGGTACAATAGGCTAGAAATGCCTCCCAAACATCAAAGTACAAGCATGTTTAGCTAGCAAATGAGCCTCCATATTACATTCCCTCCTTCCATGCAGAACAGACTTTGCCCTCTCCCTGATGTCTTGAAGGATCATCATGTAGGAGCACCTTGGCATCTCTTGGATGTTCTTGACCACATTTTGGCAGTCAGAAGCCACCTGCACATTCTGTAAAGCACAATCCTCTGCCAAAACAAGGGCTTCTGTGCATGCTAGGGCTTCCAGTGTCTCCGGGTCATCAAAACCAGCATAAGTCACTGCACTTGTAGCAATAAAATGTTCCTATCCATCTCTACAAATAGTAGCCACAGTTCCTATTCTTTCGTCTTTCAAAATGGCGGCATCAACATTGACTTTAACAGATCCCCTTTCCGGTGGGATCCACCTGCATCTTCTTTTTTCTTGGGGCCTTTCCCTGAGAGCTATGTCCTGAAGCAAGTTACATACCTCCAGATTAGCAAGAAGTTGATTCGCCATCCCAACAGTAGCGAGAGGGCTTTGGGAAACCCCTTCATGGATGATCTTCCTTCGTGCCGTCCAGATCGCCCAGCAGGTAGAAATAATCTTGGTGGAATCTACCAGCTGCATGTTCTGTATAATATGAAAAAGCCACTGTTTCGAGCCTGGCAAATTCAGAGAAGCAATTACCTCTGTCGGGTCTTCATCTAGTAAGGCCCAAACACACCTAGACGATACGTAGTACAGTAAAGCGTGATCCCAAGTATCAACATAAGCATCACAAATTGTGCAGGCTCCTGAGGTCACGATATGACTCCTTTTTGGACCTCAACGGTAGGGATGGAGTCCAGAGCAAGTCGCCAAGCAAAGACTCTGATTTTTAGGGGAGTTTCAGAGCTCACAAAGCTTTCCATTCTTTTTGTACCAGTTGCACCCTCAGAACAACTTGGTCTGCCATAAAAAAAAATCTATTCTGCTCATTTTTGTCTTGACAAGCATTCTGTACGCAGACCGGACTGAAAACAGTCCATTCTTTACATAATGCCAAGCCCAACAGTCTTCCTGTAGCCTTGGACTGAGGGGTATAGACCTAATTGCTTCGCAATCCATTTGTAAGAACACAGACTCTAAAATATCTTGCTTCCAAAATCTAAGATTAAAATCAATCATCTAACTTACACGGATTGGAAGATTTGTCACTTTAACACATAAAGGTCTTAGCATGTTTGCTCTAGGCAACCAATTGTGTTCCAAGATGTACGTACTTCGGCCATCACCAATTCTTCTCACTAGACCTCGCTTCAAAATGGCAATGCCATCACAGATAGCTCGCCATGTCTTAGAGGGGGTGCTGCCAAGGCTTGCTCCCATGAGATCACCGTGTGGGAAATACACTGCCCTCAATAGCCAGCCTAACAACGAGTTTGGATTGATCAGCAATCTCCAAGCTTGCTTGGCCAAAAGAGAAAGGTTGAAAAGTTTGATATCCCTAAAGCCCAAACCCCCAAAGAACTTAGGTTGAGTCAGTTTCTCCCAAGGCACCCAGCTTGCTTTCCTTTTGCCATTTCAGCTCCCCCACTAGAAACTTCCGGAGGAGAGAATTTAAATGATCACACTGACCTCTCGGAAGCCGGAAGCAACCCATAGAGGATGTGGGGATTGCTTGGGCAACCGCCTTTATAAGAACTTCCTTTCCCCCAATGATAAGGTTTGTTCTATCCAACCTTGGACCTTCTCCCATACCCTCTCCTTAAGGTATTCGAAGCCTCCCCTTTTGTGCACCCAATAGCAATAGGAAGCCCCAAGTATCTTTCGTACAAGGATTCATTTCTGCCCCGGTGATCCCCTTAAGGTGTGTTTGGTTGGGTGAACTAGGGTGAATAAGATAGGGTAATACATGATGTATGTAATGATCCTAGATGGTATGGTACAAGTTTGGTATTTTGTTGGTGGGATAGGTGTTGGAAATATGCCCTAGAGGCAATCATAGAGATGATTATATTTCATTATGTTCATGACATTGGATAATGTGTTATCTTGTTCCTAGAATAATATTGTTAATATTTATTATCAAGTATGTGACTTGGTTGTGAAACTATATATTTCTGCGATAGTTATTCTTATATGTTCCCTGGTCGGAAACATATGAGGACACATATGAATAGACTAGCATATATATTGGTTGATGACTATGTTTCACGAGTCATAGATATGGAGATATCAAACCAATAATATGGACACATGTTAGAGAACATGATGTTGGATTAGACCCACCTTGAGACACTATTGAGATTGTTATGATTCTATGTGTTGTTAGTTGGTCTCAAGCAATGATGATGTATAATCCTTAGACCTGAGATCATCATAGTTTCCTACATGTGTAATAGCACTCTTAGGGGTTGCCAAACGCTACTCGTGAATCGGGTAGTTATAAAGGTAGCTTTGGGTATGCTATGAAACATGGAGAGGAATGTGACTGGTCGGATATGGGATTTGCCCTCCTAACATAACAGAGAGATGTCTCGGGCCCTCGTTGTGATCGGATAAAGAAAGTGCATGGCCATGCCACTAGTAGTCAAGTGTTCGACCATGTGAAGTTATCCGACACTCGATCGAGAAAGAATTGAATATCCATGGATGACACAACATCTCACCGGAGTTCAACCGGACATCGTGAGGCAAAGGGAGTATACACAGTAGGTCACTCGGTTTGATCGATTCTGATCGGTCGTATGGGGATCTGGTGGTCGAGATCGGTCGAACGTAATCACAGAGTGGTCGTAACTCAGTCGTAAGGAGTTACGAATTGGTCGTGACCACAAACGAATTGGTCGTATAGAGTATAGACCGGTCGTAAGTGATGAGAACACAGTCGTAGATCATATTGCATTAAGGTTCGTCCGATATAATTTGTGCGTATTCGGAATCGCTATGTTACGCTAGGAGCCGCTACGACTAGTGATCGAAGGGTTTCGAGTCACAACCGACACGCATGAACCTCTGTGGTCACACACTTAACGGGTTGAAACAAACCAAGTCTGAATACACACCAGTAAACTTGTTCGGATAGGATCCGCCACGAGCACTATATAAGAAAATGCATGAAATTTGTTGGGAGACACGCGAGAAAACACCACCGAAACCCTAGCCGCCATCTTCACGAGAGCTCGCGTGCGAATTGGTGCTAGCACACCAACAGTATGGTTGTTCTCGCCTCGGACGTGTGGATACCGAGAGGCGCTACTACGATTGTTGCGCTTGAGTACGATCCGCGATCTTCACGAGGAACTACAGAGGTTGCTGGAGGGGACGATCGACTACGACCACCGCATCGACTTGCTGGACGTTGGACGATCGACTACGACCACTACATCGATGCGCTCTTCGTTGGACCAGGCTGCTCCAACCCTTCTTCCGCTGCTCTACGCGTTTGGAGGTAACGATCTGTGATCATCTACTTGCTTGGCTTCCTGGTTTGCGTGGTAGAAATTTTTGTTTGTAGCTATCGTAGCCTACCCCCAGACCCAACAATAGGATGATATAGGATTTTGTTTGGTTGCTTGGATAGGATGGTACTGGATGGTTTGAGATTTTGTTTGGCTGGTTGGATTGGATGATCTCGTAATTTTTCATTTCTTTTTTTTTTTTATTTTTTTCCTTTCTTTTTCTCTCTCCCTTTCCTTTTTCTCCAGCCGACAGTCATTCTTCCTCCTCTTTCTTCCTCTTAGTCCTCTGCCTTGGCCGCATGAAGCCCCTGGGGCTTCCTCCCTCTAGCGTCGCCCCCGACTGCGCCTCTGTTGGCATCGCCTCTACTCGTGCCATGGCCACCTTGCATCCCTGCTCCTCCCTGGCTTTGCTCCCTATTGGCCTACGCCGTCGTCACCAGTTCCTCGTCTCTAATCCCCTGCCCCTTTTCTCTGGTTTTTGAATCGACCGAGAGTTGCACATGAGGATATACCTGTGGAGAACCTCCCGCGGGTGCAGCGGCAGCGCCCGCACCTGCTCGTGTCCCCTATCACAGGCTCTACTTCCTCACGCGCGCTCGGCGTCCCTGACCTCCCCTGCTGCGCCGACCTACTCTCCTTCTCCTCGAGTCATTGGGCCTCCCCTCCCGCGCCACGCGCTCAATGGCGCACCGCTTCCCCGTGCTGAACCGCATGGTTCGGTATTTTTTCTTGAACGACATGGTACAACATATTGGCTGAATATTCCCTCACATGGAACGACTTGGTCCTGAACCGTTTGGTTCCATTCAGCAAGCCAAACACATGAACCTATCTATTTCCCAAACCATCCGATACAGGACGGTTCGATTCACTCATCCAAACGAACCCTTAATCTCCTCTCGGTGGTCCTGCATTGTCCATACTCTTATCGGGCTTGGTTTTTTTTGCATAGGTTAGGTCGAAAGTCCAGCCCATCTAAACAAGTGCACAATTCCTCTAACAAAAATAGTTCAAGTACAATTCTTTATCGGGAAAAAAAAGCCCAGGCACAATTTCCACGAAGGCTCCATGACCGTCGCATCTCTCCATCTCCATGTCATCATCCCCACTCTCACCAATCTCCCACATAAACCGTACTCACATAAACCTCTAAACTGACATCAGAGCATCCACAATGTTTGGACCCCTTCAAGGGGTCTAAACTTGACACGTAGGAAGGGGTCTAAACTTGCAAAATTTTCTTTAATGTGTGGAACCAGTTGGTGAGACCAAGTTCAATTAAAAAAAGGAACTGTCTCACTCTCTTCTCTCTCTTGCAACCGTTCCCCTCTTTCTCTCGATTCTTCCGTTGCTCTCTCTCTCTCTCTCTTCTCGTTCCCCTCTTCTTCCTTGGATTCTCTCGATCTCTCTCCCCCAAGCTAATTCTCTTTCGTCTCTTCCCCCCTAAGCGAGTCCGACACGCTGAAGAAGCAGAAGGCGGCAGGGGAATGGTGCGTTGTGGGTGGGGCTGGACGGTGCACTCACGAAGGGGGTGGAGCAGGCGCTATCTCCATAGCCGCCCCCTATGAAGTGTTCGTCGGAGTTGGGAGGAGGGGGGTGTTGGACGATGCCACCACATGCCCGCCTCGTAGCGGCCGCCCGCAATGCTCGGCACTTCCTCCGCCGCCACAGTTGGCTGTCGATTCCGTGTCTCTGCCTTGGCTTTGCCCTAGCACTAGCGATGAGCCTGATCTGTTCTCCATAAACTTTGTTTTGAATCTTCCGTCCAATCTGTTGTTTTTCTGTTTCTAATCTGTTCTTCTGACTACTGTTCGTGGTGTTGGCCTACTTGACGCAAATCCACGAGCGTCCACACCTCAAAGAATAATGGCCCTTTGGATCATGAAGGCGTCGAGGTGTGGTGGGTCGATACCGCTTCCTTGGCAAGAGAGACCACCAGATCGTGGACGCATGCTGCAAGACCGTAAGGTAACTTGACTAATTTCAAGTATATTGTTGTGAAATAAAGCACCTTGGTTGAAGTAATAAGCTTTTGCTATGGGTATCAAAAGAATACAATAATTTTTATTACTATTACACATGCGAACATAACAAGATAATTACTCGAACTACATTAGGTTGATAACACAAGCAATGTAAAGAAGAACTGATGAATGCTAAGGTTGATCGCCCCCAAATTTTTGCCATATGTGCTCTATCAAGTCAGCCTTGAGACGACGATGTGCTGGTCTATCACAAATAGCTCTTTCTTTCTTGAGTACCCTAGAAAATCCATGAATTAGTCCATGGTTAAATGTTTGCAATGGCGTTGAAGGTCCCTGCTCATAGTCATAGTCAAACCACACCTCATAGGCATCTCTCTCATCCTCCACTATCATGTTGTGCAATATAACACATGCATACATCATATTAGCAAGTGTTTCCCTATTCCAATAACGTGTTGGGCCACGCAAAATTGCAAAACGAGCTTGCAAAACTCCAAATGCCCTTTCAACATCTTTCCTTGCCGCCTCTTGTTGTTGTGCAAATAATTTGGCTTTGTTGGTTTGAGGTAGAGGGATTGTTTTGACAAATGTTGCCCACTCAGGATAGATACCATCTGCTAGATAGTATCCCATGTTATATTGATTACCATTCACTGTAAACTGAACTGCCGGAGCTCTTCCTTGCAATACATTTGTAAATATCGGTGATTGGTTCAAGACATTGATATCATTGTTAGAACCAGCAGCACCGAAAAATGCATACCATATCCAAAGACCCTGTGAGGCAACAACTTTAAGCATGATTGTCGGTACTCCTTGATCACCACGAATAAATTGTCCTTTCCATGTGACCGGGCATTTTTCCATGCCTAATGCATTCAATCAACACTTCCTAGCATGCTAGGGAAGCCACGGGCTTCAACTATATGCAGCAGCCGTCGAGTGTCTTCTTCATTAGGTCTTCTAAGATATTCTGCTCCGAAATTCTCTCTAACTCCTTTCACAAACATGGTCACGCACTCGTTTGTTGTGCTTTTAGCAATCCGCAAAGCATCATAAAAAAGATTAGCGGAAACACCATAGGCCAGCACATGGATAGTCGCTGTGCATTTTCTGTAGAGGCGAAAAAACCAATTTTCCCAAAAGCATCACTCCTTTGACAGAAGTATGGAGACCACTCACTGAGAGTTTGCACAATGTGCTCGAAGAGATGCCTTCTCATCCAAAACCTCCGGCGAAATTGAGCATCCGTAAGCACCATATTGTTACAGAAGTAGTCAGCTATCAATCGGTTGTTTCCAGCCTCTCTTTCCCTATCTATATACCTTCGTGATCTACCTTGACTCTGGTTAGAGTCTTCAGCCATCTCTACTTCAATTTCAGCTTCAATCTCCTCTTCCATATCTGCTTCCATCTCAACAGTAATGGGATCACTCATAAAGTCCCACATCAGCTCATGAAGGTCGACTTCGGGCTGTGAGTTTGAGGGGCTAGACATCTTAGATGTGGGCTTGTTTGCTGGAATGAAAATAGGAAGTGTGAGGTGTTGGCTATATGAAAATACGAAGTGTAAGGTGTTGGCTATATGAAGTGGAGTTGGCAGTGCAGCTCTATATGTACATGGCAGCTTACAACGGCTAGTTTACAACGACTAGTTCACGGTCACCTAGGATGCACTTTGTTTTTTCAGTTACTGTATCCTAACTATGTTTATTTAATCTTATTTTCGTAATTGTCACAAGATGAAATGATGAATACTGCTCAGCACAAAGGATAATTAAAAAACTACAATAATATATTCTCATAACACTGAGTACAAATGATAATTAAAAACTACATTAGTCACTACTCATAAGTCATAACATGCAGTACAGAGGACAACGAAAAAACTAGATTACATGATACATCATCACCAACTGCATGCATACTACTTTTTAAGGAAACAACTCCTTGCTGAGATAAGCCATCACATTATCATGTTGCTCTCTTAGTTCATCAGTATAACTTGAAGTATCTTTTCCCATCATTCCGAGGTACTGATTCAGCATGTCTACCTTCGCCTTCTCTTTTACGGCTTCTGCCAGTTTTGCCATTGCTTCAGATCTCTTTGTTGTTTCCTCATGGTAAAGTTTCATCCTCTCATTTTTCAGGTCTCCCGAATATGACCGTGCAGCGGGTTTTTCTTTCCCTTCTAGCCTTCGCCGCCTTCTGCCCTTCTGGTCGATGAACATGAATAGGGCTTGCCTCCTCACTTTCTTAGTTGGAAGATGAAGTGTAAGCCTCCGAGTCATTGAGCTTCAATCTCTTGTTGATGTTCAAGTCGCTTTTGCCATAAATTCTTCCCCATTTTGGTTGGTCCTTGACTTCTTTCCACCAATAGTCCAATGTGAAGACTTGCCCTTGTGTTGCCTTCCCTTTGTGTTGCCACTTTGTATGCAGCATGTGCCTTTTCCATTAGCTGATCATCGGATTGACCACTCACGTATGTGCTTTTCATTCTCCACCAACACCCGTTGAATAACACAACCTTGTTGTTCATCTTCTTCCAATGACTTTTGTATTGTGCAACTGTTCTTCTTCCATCCCTAGGCAGGTTGCTATTGAACTCTTTTACAATATTCTTTCAATATTGTTCACACTTCTTTGAGTTTCCATCAATTGGGTCATTGTAATTATTCAACCAAACACTAACCAGCTGTAAGTTGTCCTCTTCACTCCATTTCCTACGGCCTCTATGCTGTTCTTCGTTTTGACTAGTATCACTCCATTATGGGCTGCTAACTTCTACATTTCTTTGATGTGCAGCGGACACCGGAGGTGCCCAACCTAAACCACCAGCACCTCCACCCAAGGTTGTTGATTTAACTAGCGACGACGAGAGTCTACCTTCATCACCTCTAGAAGATTCCATATGCAGAGTGGCTCGTATTGGCTTCATATGGACCACCATGAAGAAAAGCTGCGTATTGGCGATAGCTTGGGGGTGCTGGGGCGGGGGGGCACCGTATGGATGAAAATGCTGAGAAAATTGATGAAAATGTTGAGAAAATTGTGGCTGCAAGTGTTGGGCATATTGAGGTGGATAATTGATGGGTATGTGTGATGGTGGAAAGTTTGGAAAATGTCTGCTTATTTGCTCTTGAGGTGGAGGTGGTGAGGAGCTAGAAGAGTTGAAACCAGATGGTGAGTGATCCATGGAAGAATTTTTGTGTTGTGTAGTTTGTCAAATGAAATTTGTATTTTGTACATCTGTTTATATAGATGGGTATGTGTGATGCTGGGGCTGGAGTGGAGAGTGAAACCATGTGTGTATGAATTGGCAACAACAGCTATTGTAAATTTTGGTAGGCAATACAACGGTCACCTACCACACCTTTTTCAAATTACTTTTTAATTATAAGGAACCGTGAGTCTTGTGATTTTAGCTAAGACCTTGTTGCTTGCAATGTGTATGACTGGTCTTAGTTGCAAAGATTCTTTAAGACCCACCTATTTGGACACACTGTAGATGCTCTCATGGCCCACAAACGCTGTTGACCCACGTGTCGTTCTTTTTACCGAGAACAGTTCAGTGGACTAGCGCCCGAACTACCATGCCTCTGCATCTCTGCTCTTCCCACTTCTCAAAGCGAAGCACCAAAAAAAAAAAGGGTCAGAAAAAGAAAGAGAGAGAAGCGCCCGAGTCGCGACTCTTCGGCCATGGCGCAGTCGCTGGCGGCGAGGAAGCCCTCGGCGGCGCCCACCGTCGTCCTGACACTGGTCCTGGCACTCGCCTCCGCGGGCCTCCTCTTCCTCCTGGTCCACCTTTCCCCCTCCTCGCCATCCCCGCACCCGCACCCCCACCGCCGGCTCCGCCTCCGCGGGGCACGCGCCGGGAATGGAGGCGCCGCCCCGAGCCAGATCCCGTTCGACCCCGTCATCGCGGACCTCGAGCGCCGCCGCAACGACCGCGAGTGGGAGCGCCTAGCCGCGGCGGGGCTGCACGCGCCGGGCATGGAGGCGGCCCCTGTCCCCGAGGACCTCGCGGACGCCGATGTCGACGCCGACGAGGACTACATCAACGACGCCGCGCGGTTCAACGTCACGCGGCGCGTAGAGGTGCTGTTCCCCAAGATCGACGTCGACCCCACCGACGGCGCCGTGACGGGCGCCGAGCTGGCCGCGTGGAACCTTGCCTCCGCGCGGCGCGAGGTGCTTCACCGCACCGCCCGGGAGCTCGACCTTCACGACCGCGACCACGACGGCCGCGTCGCCTTCTCCGAGTACGAGCGGCCCAGCTGGGCCTGGCGGTTCGACGGTACGTATTTATGTACGACACGAGATCTTTGTACTAAATTTGGTTATGCGGCATTTGCCTACTTAGAAAGTTCGTTTTTTGAGATGATACTTGTACTATCGCAATGGTAGCTGACTAGCTGGGTAAGCCCAAGATCTTGGTGCGGAGAGACGTTTGATCTTGTGTTGTAGTTGTTGGATTGGGGGATCGATGAGCAGATTATTGGACTACAATTTGTGATGTCTATTGTCTAGTCATCTGTAGAATGGAAATGATTTCACATTACAATGTAGTGTCCGAGAATCTTTCTTTACTAATCCATTTGCTGTGTAGGCTTCAGCCGTGTTGAAGCAGTAGGAGTTTAAAATTTTCTCACATTTATCTTTCGAAAACAAAAACCATTTTGTTTTGCTAGAAGTGCTGTTTTGCGAAGGCATTGTGGATGTCTTTTCACCCAAATCTCGTGAGCTGAGCTTACATGTAATGTTTTTTTTTTCTTCTACCGAATTCTTAGTTTCATTTTTGTTTTTACCTGTGATGAAATATAGTCCATGCCTGAGTACTTACCTGATCTTCGGAGTTAGCTGTTCATGTGGAAGTTTTCTATTTTCCTGTGATGGAATAGAGCTCAATGTCAATTCATCTTTCGGGAATTGATATTCATTTCAATGTTATTCTTGATCCGTGCCAATGTAGTGGCATAGCCATAAGTGGGAAGAGTAAATTCTAGTAGATATTGCTTGAACCATTTTCTAATGTTTGTGATCATGCCGAACATTTGTTCTTATCCACCTTGAAAAGTCTATATTCGTGCATTTTCGACATGTTTCCTGGGTCAACCAGTAAACTTATAACTTCCATTTTCCGTACCTATTCAACAAATATTCGCATCCAGCCTGAATAGTTCTCATGTGGGCTGACCAAGTTGTATATGCTACATTGGAAAAACAATGTTCAGGTGTGCCTGCCAAGCTCATAACAAATATGATTAGCATCCTTCAATAAACCATGATCTGCCACTACTAAATGATCACATGTGTGCCTTAACGATGTGAACACTAAGTCTCATCTGTGTCCAGATCATAACTCAACCAATGATGGGGTGGGGTGGTGGAAAGAGGAGCACTTTAATGCTGCAGATATGGATGGTGATGGCTTTCTAAATCTGACAGAATTTAACGAGTATAACTTTCTCTCCGACCATCTTTTTTTTGTACTTCTGAAGTTTCTTTCTTGTTTTACCAAGTATGTACTTTGATTTACTGTGTGCAGCTTCTTACATCCAGCTGATACTACCAACCCAAAGCTAATACATTGGTTGTGCAAAGAAGAAGTCAGGTGCAATTTTTCCCTCCAAACATCTTTTACCTTACGCATTTGTCATTCAGGTTTCAGTAACATTCTTTTGCATGGTCTTATTAGTATTTCAGTTCTGCACAAGAAAAATGAAGATGAAAGAGACATTTCCTTACAGGAATTAGAGTGGTAGAAAAATAGATATAAATAAAGGAAGAATGCTTATGAAACTTCGGCTCATACTCTTTAAGTTCCTTCTGACTGATTTTAGTGACAAATCACTTCCAGTGCTATTCTAGGTTTATCACAACTTTCGTACTCTGTGTGGCACATATAATAAATGAATCACCACTTTTTATTTTTCATCAACTATTTTATTTTTGATTTTTTTCCTCATTTCTCAAATTATGCTGTTGATACTTGATACCACATACTGGCTTCATTGCGCATCACGGTATTACACAATGGTTACAACTGGAGTAGATTCTGAATACAGATTTGTCATGGTGCCAGTTAATATTCTTAAAATATTGATACTTGATTAGTCAACTATGTCAACAGCTGCATTCTTAATGTCACGAAACATTGTATGAATTTTCTCAATATTCAAAACAAGTTGGTTTATGAACTAGACTCTAGGGCTTTAATGGAAGATATACTCTGAATTTGGTTTTGTTATGGCTGATTTGTGCTAATTCTTGTTGAGTTTTACATCATTTGTGCATGTTAACATAATAAGTATAATATTTCTTAAAAAATTGTGGATTTTAATGAAGAATCATGAACCCTACCCAGTTACACTGAAAACCAATTAAAACCAGTTTGTTCATTCCTGGGTTGTGGATTGTGCAAATTCTTTGCAAAAGTGTGTCAGCCAGTACCAAGCAGTTATCCAGACTAAAATTATTTTACGAACCCTGTCACAATCACATCTATGTGAGCTTGTTTAGGGGTGTCAGAGGGACATTTCAACAAGATCAACATTTTGAGATAATTTTTTGTTGACTATTTAGGGAAAGAGATAAAGACAATGATGGGAAGCTCAATTTTCAAGAATTTTATAATGGATTGTTCTACTCAATTCGACATTATGATGATGAAGCTTCAACAGATGACTCCAATGGCTCTGATGCACCGGCTAGAAAATCATTTTCACAGCTTGATCTGGATAATGATGGGTAAAAATTACAGTTCGTACTTCATAGTGTTTTCTATTGGTCATATTCACTGAAGAGCGAACTTGTGAGACTGATTTTGTAGGCTTCCACCATTTTGTAGGCTTTTGTCAGCAGATGAGATAAAACCTATAATTGGAAATCTCCATCCAGCAGAACACTTCTATGCCAAGCAACAAACTGACTATGTGATATCGCAGGTAATACTAGCAGACTGTATCTCATTTTATTTTTCAGGAAATGTTGGCCGACCTTTCTGTGTAATGCTGTCAGAATTGCATCTAGATTTCGAATTCATGAACTTTCATCAGTGTTTGTGCAGCAGCTTGCACTTTTTTCTTAAACATTCTTTCAACTTCAATCAAGTTGAATGAGTAACTTCGTAGTACGTTGTCAAGGAAGACCTGGTGATTTTTTATCTTATAGACTGACCTTTTGTCCAACGTAGGCTGACACAAACAAAGATGGACAGCTGAGTTTGAAAGAGATGATTGAAAATCCCTACGTATTTTACAGTGCTTTATTCACAGAAGATGATTATGGGTTTCATGATGAGCTCCGGTAGTTCCTTAAAAGGTATGTGCGGCACAAGATTGTACTACGTGTTTTATTTAATTGCTACCTTTCACTAATCCACATGTTTGCATGTTTAACAGCACGAACTATTCGGGAATCACCTTAAAAATGCTCTGTTAGACACTGCTGTGAATAGATAACTTCCATGATCTGTCAGTTTCATCTACTGGCCGCAATCACGTGAACTACCTTGTTAGCTCTTATTCATTTGAGTGAAGTGACTGAAGTCTGAGTAATGATTTCCTTTTTTGGCAGGTGATTCCATGTATAACACAAGCGTGTATTTTCATGCACCCGTTTTAGAAGCAGGGCGTTCCTTTGTAACCTTAACCTTTCTTGAATTAATTTTCTTCGTATGTAATTATGTACAGTGAGGTATTGGTGTTTAAAAAAAAATTTAAATGCAAAAGTAGCCTCTTCTTCTAGGATCACACACTTGTAAACTACGAAAACCAGGAAAGTGTAACTATAGGGCTTGTATTGGCATTCCTGAACCCAATTTGTAAAGATTGTGCAGTTCTCTACTTCGGAAACTGTTCTTTTCTTTTCCTGCATGTATGACATCTTGTTGCGGATAAATCCGCTGTCTATTTTGCCAAAAAGAGTACCTTGTTTTGATGGCAGGTGTGCAATCAAAATGAAAGGCAGAATTTTTCAGCACCTGAAGTGTTGTGAGGTTTACATCCAAGTATCACTGAAGCCGACAAATGATGAACTGGTACTCTGTTAAGCAATACTTTTAAGTACCTATTGGCCGGCCAAGGTACGGGCATATTTGATCGCCATATCTGTAAACAGATCACGTAGGAAAGGAGGCATCAAATGATCGAGAGTCAATGTTCCATTTCCTTTCAAAATTTATGCAGAGTTCCCACATTCCAAACAGGCGAGAGTTCATCGATCTGATTATAGCCTTGAATGTCGAAGTGCCAGATTTATGCGTCAAATTTGGTCAAATTCACGCTTGCATCTGCTGGAAACCTTGCATTCAAGTTTGTTCTCCGTGATTTGGTAGCATATATAATACACCTGCACGAAATTGAATTCGCAGCACCTTTACAACTTCCGCTTTCGATATTAAGTTGAAGGTCGAAATACCAGCAGCTTACATTGCGATTTCCTCGAGCTAGCTAAATACGATACAAATTCAACTCACACACAGCACACGCCGCTATGCATGCAGCTTCGAATTCACACCCCCTGCTCTGAGTGGCAAAGATGATCCACAAGCGTCGACGCCCACTCCCGATCCGCGCTCAGTCGCGCCTCCTGACGGCCCTGAGCTTGACGCCGTGGCGGAAGCCGAGGACGAGGTCGAAGTCGAACTGGATGGGCGACTCCATGGCCGGCGAGTGGCGGAAAACGTAGTGGCGGTAGAGGTGGACGACGGCGAGCTTCACCTGCTGCAGCGCGAACCTGTGCCCGATGCACGCCCTCGGCCCGATGCCGAAGGGGATGTGCGCGTACGGGTGCCGCGCGCGCTCCTCCTCTCCCTCCGCCGAGAATCGCTCCGGCCGGAACTCCTCCGGCTCCGGGAACTGCTGCGCGTCGCGGGCCAGGACCCCCGGCGCCAGCCACACGTACGTGCCCTGCTACGTACGGCACACGGTGAATCCATTCCTTACAAATCGCTAGCTCTAGTATATGCACGAGAAATACTCGTGGTTCTAGGATAGTCTAGCAAGTGGTAAGATTAAAGGGCCAGTTCGCTGGTGTGGTGCTGTGCCGCGTAGCCAACGTCCTTATAAACTGCACCTTTTTTTTTGCAAAATGTTCCGTATGTAATAGGTTATTAGACATATATAGATAATTATGATAAATACTTCATATTTATATCCCAGTAGATTTCAGACCACTCCCACACCTCCTCTTTTGCAATTCGTCTCAAATAGTGCGGTCAACCCAATAGCCCAATAGGTTTCAACCCAACACATGTATCTCTCGGATCGTTAGGTAGAACTGCTGCACAAATCCACCAAGCAACCAGGCATTGCGTTAGGCGAGGGTGGCTCTAGGGCTTTGGCTTAGCCTCGGTGGCGACACGTGAAGGGCAAGGTAGCGAGTGCCAAGAAAAGTGGTCAGCGGTGTACGCAGAGTAGAGCCTGGCCAGGCCACGTGGAAGACGCGGTCATGGGATTTGGAAAGGGACCGCGAAAGGCCGGTGAGGTAGATAGCAAAGGTTGACAGTAGAACATGTGAATCTCTATTCTTGATACTAGATTCCTAATTCAATAATTTTTCTTAATTATTATGTGATTACTCCAAATTATTTGAGATGTCGTGTCTACTAGAACAATCTGTACTTTGGATTTTTTTCTATTGTATATAAACATTTACTTTTTTCATTGAATACTATTTTGTTAACTCCGAACAGCCATGAAAAAAATCCTGGTCCCAACTGTTCGAGGACATCTTAATGATAGCTTCTTCTGCAACACGGACACGGTGTCCTTATATCATATGTTACACATATTTACCTCTCTTATTTTCGCTATCGTGCTGTGTAATATAGTTAGTTAACGAAATGTTTAACATGTGTGGGTTTAAAGCTATGCCGTACCTTTGGGAGGAGGTAGCCACCAATCTCGACTTGCTCGGAGGTCTCCCTGGCGATGAGCGGCGAGACGAGGTGAAACCTCATGGCCTCCTTGACCACCTGGTCGAGGTAGGGGAACCTGCTCTGGAGCTCGTCGGCGTCCGGCGCGCGGCCGCCGCCCAGGCCGAACCCGTCCACCTCCCGGAGCAGCTTCTCCTCCACGCGTGGGTGGCACGACACAAGGTACACCACCGACGACACGGTGAACGCTGTCGTCTTCGTCCCGGCGATCAGGTGCTCGTACGCCAGCGCCCGGACGTGCCTGTCCTCCAGCGCGAACTCCTTGCCGCCGTGCCCGTGCCCGCCGCCGCTCTCCCTCGCGTCCAGCAGCGCCGCGATGAAGTCCAGCGCCTCGGCGGAGGAGGTGCCGCCGTCGCGCGCGCGACGGTCCCTGTCCCTCCGCCGGCCGGCGATGATGGCGTCGAGGCGGCGGCACAGCCGGCGCTCGTTCTCGTCCATCTTGTAGTCCGCCGTGCCGGGCACCCGCCGCAGCAGCCGCTTGCACGGCGTCTGGACGCACGGCAGGAAGAGCCCGAGGATGGTGGACAACGAGCTGGACAGGTCCATCTTGACGAACTCCATGGACTTCTTGTACTCCTTCAAAAACTCCCTGACGTCGTCGTCGCCCTCGCCGCCGCCGCCGTCTGCGGCCTTCTTGCACAGGCCGAACTCGATGCCGAAGGCCGTCTTGCCGATGATGTCGATGGCCATGCGCAGCGAGAGCTGGCAGAAGGGGATGCAGTCCTGGTCCGGGCAGGCGGCGATGTTGTCCACCAGCGCGTCGACGTACGACTGCATCGTCGGGACGAGCCCGGAGAGCCGCGCCGGCTGGTAAAGCGGGATCACCGTGTTCCTGATTGACGACCACGTGGAGTCCCTGGTGAGGAAGAGGGCGTCCTGGTGCAGCGAGCCGACGTTCGGCGGTGGGGTGCTCCGGTTGCGGATGTCCTTGAATTTCCTGATGCCGACCTCCTTGCACAGCTCGGCATTGGCCACAATCACCAGCGGCTGCCTTCCCATGTGAAACCTGCATTATGCATGGCTTGGTTCTTCTCCATTAGTAACTAACTACTACTAATCTGAAAAGTTCTGAAATGCCATACATATATACATGAATACATCACCATATGACACCTGAAGTGTACTGCTTTGCTTGTTAGGATTATTTACCTGAAGATCGGGCCGTACTCCTTCGCGATCGCGCGAAAGACGTCAGGTCCGTTCTTGGCAAGAAGATGAAGATGGCCCAGAGGGAACCGGGTTGGAGGCCCTGGGACCCTCCTCACACTCCAGAATGGTGCATAGAAGTAGATCAGAAATGCACTGAGCAGAGCTAATGAGGATAATAGCAGCAGAACAGGTACACTTGTCGGTGCAACATGGCCTGCTTCCAGTGGAATGGAGCAATTGGTGGCCTCCTCCATGGGAGAAGCTAGCTAGCTGCTCAGTGCTCTGGTTTCTGCATTGGTGTTGCCCATGCCAATTTATAAGGGTGAGGCAAATGGCATCCAATGTTGTCGTCATCATCATCGTCAGATGATGCATGTAGCAGTGTAGCTGTGCCACACGATGGATCCATCAAAGGAATTAAGGAACCATGGAGATCACGTGGCGACACGTCAGTAATTTCCAATCCGGCTTTATAAACATGGGACAATTTAATCAATCTAAAGCACCGAATTTTATTTCTGAATCACTGCTGAATTTTCGTTTGCACCAAAATTTAGCGAGGACAGCTATAGATTGTCTACAGAGTACAGCAGACTACAGGTTACATACCATGATACAATGGCTAAATATTTTCTGATCTAAAACCCTTTTCTCTATACCGATATTTGCTTAATTAATTCGCCCTTTTAATTCAGTGTACATATATAATACACATTTCTTGCATGATCTATAAGCATTGCTATGAAATAAAATATGTTTTTCTTACATGGAATGCATACACTGTTAGTCTAAATTCTAAACAGTTTTAGAGGATATAGCTACTTGAATCAATAAAAGAAACTGCATCACCAATTTAATTATATTTTTAATAACTGAATAATAGTGCAAAAATTGTGTAAGAAAAATCAGCAATAGTACAAAATGGATGCAAAAGCCACTACATAAATCTGTGGTTGTTTTTCAAGTGTCAACTCACCTATCTGAACCAAACAAATTGAATTCCTCTCCAAATATATCAACCTGCAGCCTGCTTCCATACGACAACACAAACTGAAGGAAGAAGAGTGTAACATCCCGAAATTAGGGTTTGTATTTCAAATGTATAAAAATATGTTCTTTTAAAAAAAATTTGCTGCATCTCTTGGTCATTCAATTTATTTGGATATCAAATCAGGGTTTTGTTGTTTGTAAAACCTAAAATATTATTTTATGAAAATACAAGTGAAAAAGAAACTTCAAAGATTTTTAAAGAAAAATATATTAATTGAAAAATCCTAGAAAATTTATACAAGGTTCTACACTGTAACCTAAGCCTCCCCTAAAATTTTCAGAATTTTTAGAGTTGTTTTGCTATGTCAATTAAATCCTAGAAGTTCTCAGCTTTTTCTAGTTAATTGAAAATCAGAAAAGAAAACCCAAAACCCTAACCTACCCCTGTTCCCCCGGCCGAACCCGATCGGACCAAGTTGCGATCGAACCAAGTCGGCATAGTGCTCACCTCCTCCTTTCGCTGATGGCTGGGGCATGCGGGCAGGGTTCTTCGTCCACGCGGTGCTGGGCGTAGCGCCAGCACACGGGCACACCCATGCTGTGCCATGGCAATTCCAACATGCCGCACAAGTGCGCCCGGAGCTCAACGCCAGTTTCGTCCGCGCCCCTGGATTTCCTTGTCTACGCCCCATCTCCTGCAAGCATTTAACACCCAGTCAAATCCCTGTCACTCAAACCATCAGAGCCCACACCAAGCGATCATGCGCGAGCGCACCGCCGCCCATGCCAGCTCTCCCTCGCGGTTTCTCTGCCTTGGCCTATTTAAGGTCACTCGAGCATGTCACTGCCTCCTCTTCACACCTCTTGCCACCTTAGTACTCCTTCCACCCTCTCCCTCCTTCAACCGAGCCCGAGTGCACGGTAAGAACCGAGCCCTATTTCTCGACCATGGCACCACCTGTTACTAATCACCCTTACCATTTTCCCTAAACTAATTATGAGATTTCTCTACAGGACCCCGCCACAAGTCTCTTCTTCTCCATCTCCGACCAACACGACCTATCCTCCACCGTAGCCTCTCCGGTGGGACTTGGTCCAATTCAAGGCACCAAGAGCACCACGTGAGGATCCCTGAGCTTCCCTAGGCGTCGCCATGTTCCTTCTTTCCCTCCCGTGAGCTGTCCGCGTGAACACCATCGCCACCACCGTTGGTCACTGCCGCTAGAGCTCCACATACCACCTCCTTAGCCAAGTCCTGTTCTGGTAAGCTCCTTAGCTCCTAGTTGCCCATGCACTCGCTAAATCGCTCAATGAGCCACTGAATTGGTTAATGGCATTCCGGTCAAGACTCACCGCTGCTCAACCTCACCGCGCCGCTGCCTCCGGTCACCAGGGACCTCACGCCGAGATCTGGTCTGCGTCGGCGAGGCGGTTCGTTGATCACCGATCACACGCCAGTGGTCCCTACGGCGATTGGCAAGATTTCAAGACGGAGCTCGCTTACGTGGTCGGAACCAGACCTCCACTGTAGCAGCATATTTAATTAAACAAATCCATGTATTTAGGTTTAAGCAAAAAGCAAAGCTGATTTAATCATCGCTAGCTTTCACTGCCGAGTGGGCCACGCACTGAAATCCCGGAGCATTAATGCCCTGATTGCTGTGACGACCCAATGACGTGTGGGCCCGGTGCCTTAACTGCACAGCAATTCGACACTCAAACCAGCGCACAGTGCTCATGGACCAAAGGTCCATGCACTGTTTTGTAGACCGTGTCAATGACACGTAGGTCCCACCTGTAAGGTTTTGAAAGTATGCTTATAGTGTTGAGGAAAATACGCTTTCCATATTCAGAAAACGTAATCCTCAAACAAGTCAGACGATAATACACTTTCCATATCTGGAAAATGTAAAGCTCAAAAGAACAGCATTAGAATACGCCTTCATAGTTAGCAAAACATATTTCTCAATTTATTTGGAATTTCCAAACCGAGCCAACTTAGAACCTTAATAACTTTTGCTAGGAAACTCCAAATGAGTTGATTCTTGTCTCTAAATTTGTGTAAAATCATAATATACCTGAATATGCAAAAATATTTTAATTTGGTTACTGTTTGAATTCTTTTTGCAATATTTAATTGATTTCTGGCTCTTTTTGCAATAGACGTTGATCGCGCGAACGAAATCTCCGACGACTAACCAAGCTTATATTCGAAACAACCTGAGCAAGGCAAGCACCACAATTGATCATATTGATCTTAGTATTTTACTTATTGTACTTTGTTTTGCAAATTCTATTATTGCATGTGCGTATGTTTAATATTAAATTGCTATGTTTGGAAGGTTGGTAGCTGTAAATCCTATTTGTTGCATGAATTCTTTTGACATGTTGATACCCCTACTTTTTAACATTAGGACATGGGTTAGACAATATATAATGTCTTTTGGAAAATTTGAAGAGCGAGCTATCGCACAAATACTCACTAGAACTATAGTTTTTCCGAAAAGAGATGTAAAAGGACAATATGATAAATGTGAATTTGAAATATTTATGAAAATGTCCAGAGGGGTGTGCCTCTGTTATTTTGAATAAAAACAAAATGCAAAACCTAGTTTTGGACGCGAGCGAGTTATATTATATTATGAAAAGAGTGGGGAAGGACTCTCACTCGTAGATAGGGGGAGATTCTCGCCCCGGTCAGTTAAGGACCGGACACCAGCAAATCCAGAACTAAAACTTATGTACAACCACATATGCTATTATGAGGGTGGCCTTAGCTGATTAAGTCATCGAAAAACTAGCCTTGCACGTAGGTAGGCTGAAGAGTGCAGACATGACCAAAGGACCGGCATGACCGAAGGGGCTCCCATCTCCGAGGAGTGTGAACAAAGCCTTCCGACACAACTGTGAATGCCTCACTCAATGGGAGAAATCCGGGTAAGTGAAGGATCCTCACTCAATGGGAGCAATTCGGGTAAGTGAAGGATACGATCCATTCGCTGGGCTAGTGCAAGGATAGGGCTAGATGATGTAAAGGCTTCAATGTGTACTCTAGACTGCTTACCTAAGGAAGTGAGCGGTGGTACCGACGGGTGACGAACAAACTAGGGACTTCGCGTTATGTGGGTAAAGTTGTACACCTCTGCAGAGTGTAAATCTATTATAATAGCCGTGCTCACGATCATGAGCGTTCTTAGTGCTGACGGTATGGGTTTAGTGTTGAGTTTAACAAAAATTGTCTTATTGGGAAAGCTTGGGAAATGGTTTGTGATTTGTTGAGTTAACTGTTGAGTTATGGCTGAACATGAAATGATGCTCACAGCCAAGGAGAGTTGCGTGTTGTAGTTGTTATTATTTGTGAATCATTCAAATACTACTTACTGTCCTGTTATTTACTTAAAATGCTCTTTCAAATTCCGTTGCAAAGTACTACTTATGAATATTGCAAATAAAATATGCTTACTGCAAAAGAACTTGTAAAATAGAGCCTTCTCTTTGATAGCCCTGCATCTAATACAATTTTTGCAGTACACTACAAGTCTTGTTGAGTATACAAGTACTCAAACTTGCTTATGTTGTTGTTTAGAGTATGAAGAGGAGCCGATACCGGACGACACGTTTTTCGCACCTAGAACCGGAGGGTTCAGTGACAGGTTTGTCTAGGACCTTGTACCTTGTCAGTTTGCCTGAGGGTTGGATGGGCAAGCCACTGGGACTTTGCTACTTTTTTCTTTACTTCTGCTGTTACTCTACTCTGTCTAATACTTGCTAATATTTGGTCGGTCGGTCTTTGTAATGTAATAACTATACCGCTTAGGTTAAGTACCATTTCTCTTTACTTTACATGTGAATGTATGGATGTGAATATCAATTGTTATGAATGTGCGTACTAGCCACTGATCATAAAACTAATACTGTATATACATAAGATCTCTGCGTATTCCACGCTTGGAGGTCAGACAAAAGAGCGAGAGATTGTTCCTCACATATCCTTTTCTGATGGAAATCGGGTTTGGTATTGGACCAGTCATCGATCGCCTTCACACAAATCGTAAAGCACGTGTCGCAGTGACAACAATGATAACGATAAGGACAACGACAAAACGCACTGGAAGGAGGAATCAACTGGACTAGACCGATGCACCAATTTCAGCACTGTAATGTGGCCAATAGATTCGCATCATCAATTCCAAATCTCAATCTTGGCCAATGACAATCAAAATGGTTGTCAATTTTTCACTGTGTGAGTGGAATAAACTTTGCAAGGATCCCAAGATTCCAAGCAGGAATGTATCGACACTAGGATTCTGACAAGGACGGTATTGACACCACCATACTTGGGCGGCTGGTATCTTCCGCTCTTTTAGCTGTGCTATGTTTTATGCACTAAAAGCTCACTGTGCAAGTGCCACTTGCCAGTCAGATCCATCAGCTCACCAGTCATCACTTGTATGCTAGTAAGAGAGTTCGTTCGTAAATCATGACATGGTGAAATTCGCTTTGAAATGGGTCCTTTACTACTTGTATGCCAAGTTATGGACAAAAAAAAAAAGCCCAAAGCATCAGGCTTTATACTTTTAAGTTCAGTTCTCAAAATTGTGTGACAGAATTACTTGTCTTATCTAAAGAACACTTCAAAATCGGCATGAATTAGCCCCCAACCGAAGCGAAAATCGGTTCAACTCAACAGGATTTCCAATCTAATTAGATAAAATTCATACCTCACCAGAGAAATCCAAACCAGCAGTGGTCCTTTGGCTCCTAGCAGTTCTCTCTTCCCCAGTTGATCCCTGACGATGATGTAGTAGTAGCACTCCAAAATTTCCCTCCAGCATGGCCTACAAAATGAAAAAGGATGGTCCACATTCTCTGGATATTGGCTGCAGGGTTGACATTGTTTCTCCGGTTGCCATCCCCTTGGGGAAAGATTTTCCCCTGTGAGGTGCCTTTCTAGAAGGCTATTAGCCAGATGAAAGCCATGACAGCTTACACTGATGGCCCGGCCGCCCAGCCCCGTTCTTTTCCAACCCAAGAGGATTGTGTTTGTACTATATATACATGCTGTTCCCTTGTGTGGATGTGTGTCTTTTGGACTTTGGTCTATATTGCTTTTCCTAGAGCAGTGTTTATATGGTTATCATGGTGCCTGTTTTCTTTTCATCTATTCGGTCTGCTTCACGAGTTGCAGAAAGTGCTCTCTAAGTTAAAGCTTTGGCTCAATTTGGCAGTATTTTGATATTTCCAGCTTCCATGCATTTACGAAAAAAAATGAAAGCTCTTTTTTTTTTTACTATATGTAGGCATCGGTACAATCAAATTCGTAATTAATTTACCTTGATCTTAATTATGCTATAAACCCTCTCCGCTTGGCACGGCTGTTAGATGTGTATTCTTACTTGTGTATTTTTCCTATTGCACATGGGGTTACCTGTATATATGCTATACCTGTACTTGCATATATATTAGCCTATTGACCTTATGATGAATACAAACGCTATTCATAGCATGGTATCAGAGTAAACATAGGGTTTATTTTCGTCAAGTCGCCACTGGTTCTTCTTCCAGCTGCCGCCTGGCTTTGCCATATCCACCGTGCTTGAAGGTCTTCCACCCGACGCTCGACGCCTCATCTTCCCGTCGTCGCCATCTGAATCTGTTGCCTGGACATCGTCTTCTGCTTTGGAGACGACGACGTTGCCTAGTGGTCGAGCGTCACCGACTCATCTTCACCGCCCGTTGCTGTCATCCGAATCTGTGAGCTGGCCGCCATGGGTTCGTCTCCCGCTTCGCCTCCTGTCGGCGTCGCCGTGGGCCACCCAGATCCATTGCGCCTTCTCGTCTCCTTCACCTGACGTCGGCGTCACCCCGATTGACACCGCCTCAACCCCCGATTGGCGCCGCCTCGATTCGAAGTGAGGTCGACACCTCTTTCGCTGTCTTCCGCCATGAGGTTGCCTCCTGATCTACTCGGTGTCGCCCCCGACCAGTGCCACCTCAATCGATTTCGTCTTCTACCTCTCTCTCTCTCTCTCTCTCTCTCAAACGTTTTCAGTTCAGAGCAAAAGGACTCGGTTCCAACAGAGTCTTCGGTTGAAGTTATAAAAAAATTGTCGTCCTCTTCGGGCACTGTTTCTGTTCCCCATTGTTCGGTGATCTTCGATGGTCTCAATTATCGGGTCTGGTTTCAGCACATGCGCCTTTACATGCATGGTCAGCGTCTTTGAGATTTTCTCACCGGTGAGCTGCCTTGTCCACCTCGACCTATTCCACCTGTCAGCTCATGCTCCCGAAGGATGCTTCCGGAGACACTCGTAAAGAGGCATCTGATGCTTTTGAGGATGCTATAGAGACTTTTCAGACTCAGTATGCTGCTTACAAGACATGAATTGATGAGGATGCTCGTGCCTCTGCTATTTTGGTTGCTAGCATGGAAGTGCATCTCACTGGTGATGTGGTTGGCTTGGCTTCAGCACAGTTGATGTGGGCGCATCTGCGCAATCGCTATGAGTGTCTGGTGATTCGTTGTATCTTGCTGTTGTGCATCAGGAGCAATCGTTGCAGCAGTGAGATGCCATTGTGGATGAGTTCTATGCCCAGTTGTTAGCGATATGGTGTCAGATTGACTCTTTGGGACCAGATGTTTGCCACACTTGTCAGTACTGTCAGCGTCAGCAGTCTCACCTAGAGCTTCGTCGCATCTACGACTTCTTGACACGTCTTCGGGCGGAGTATGAGCAGACTCGTGCTCAGTTACTGGCGCACCACGCTCGTGTGACTCTATTGGAGGCTCTTGCATCTGTTTGTGCTAAGGAGATTCGCCTTCGTCTTTGGGGTCATCATTGTCACCGTCTTCTTTTTCGATTCGGCGGCTCCTTGACTTCTATGCCCTCTACGTCTCCGGCTACTCCTTCACCGATGGATACCATCTTTGTTGATGCGGACTCCACTGCACCTATTGCAACAAGGATGAACATGTGGAGCAATTCTGCTACAGCAAGAAAAAGGATTTACGTCATGGTGGCCGTCCTCCAAAGGGCTGCTTTTGCACTGTCTAGTTCTGCTGCACGGTCTTCTAGTGAGAGACCACCTTCTACTGCTTCTTCCTCAGGTATATCACCTTGGATTCTTGATTCTAGTGTTTCCTTTCATATGACATCTGATTCCACCAGTCCCACTTTCATTAGTCATTTAGCTGCTCCTATCACTGTTCAGGCATCAAATGGTACTTCTCTTTCTGTCGCGGGACGAGGCACTCTTTCAAATTCCTCTTTTCATGTTCCTGCTGTTTCTCATGTTCCCAAACTAACCATGCAGCTCATATCTGCTAGTCAGCTCACCGATCATGGTTGTCGTGTTATTCTCAATTCTAATTCCTGTTCTATTCAGAATTGACGCACGGGGACTCTGTTTGGTACTAGCCCTCACCGCTGTGACTCACGCTCTGGGAGCTTGACTGGCTTCATCTTCCTTCCGCTGCCCATGTCAGTCTTGTCACCTCCATCACCGCCTCCACTTCTACTGCTTCCTCCATTGCATCTTTTGCTCAGTAGCACCATCGTTTGGAACATCTTTGCGGGCTGTGTCTACCTTCTTTAGTTCGTCATGGTATTTTAGGGTATGTGTCTGGTGATGCTTCTCTAAATTGTCAGGGCTGTAAGCTTGGTAAACAGCTTCAACTCCCCTATCCTTCCAGTGAGTTAGTGTCACGACGTCCTTTTGATCTTGTTCATTCTGATGCATGGGGTCTGACTCCTTTCGTTTCGAAAGAAGGTCATCGATATTATATCATTTTTATTGATGACTTTTCTCGACATACATGGATATACTTTATGTCATCTTGTAGTGAGGTTCTATCCATCTACAAGAATTTTGCCACAATGATCTGTACCCAGTTTGATTATCCTATTCTTGTTTTTCGGGCTGATTCCGTTGGGGAGTACTGTCGAGACCCAAAAATATGATTCAGGAATCTTCTGTGTATTCTGAACTAGTCCTAGATCAGTAGTTAGCTCACACAGGAAACAGTGATGAAATACCATCCATTTATTCGATTTAACTAAAAAGATCTCAAAATAACAATAGTAATAATAATTGGATCTTATTGTCAATGTTTACTTAACTTGCCACGCAGGGCTAAAGAAACAAATGAACTCTTGCAGTGGAACGAGAAAATTTGGAAAAGCCAATCAACATGCCCGCATGCAATCGAGTGGAGAACACATCCTAATCTGCAAAGCCTTCATGATACTCCCGGACAAAGAACTCTTGAGCAACTTGATAATCTTCAACTGAGCAACAAAAAATAGAGTCGTGAGCACATAAAGTACGCAATAAGTTGTGGGGAAATATATGCAAATAGTATTTTTGTAAGGCTTGAACAAAGGTTAGCTGTATGGTTCTTTTGCATAAAGCAACATTGACGATAAATACAATAAATAGATTGAAATACGTAATTAAAAAAATAGTAAATAAATAAACAATTTCTTTGAAACAACCAGTGAACTTCCCATTCACTTCCCAAGACAAACCATCGAGTGAATTACCCATTCACCAACCAACACAAACCACCAAGTGAATTACCCATTCACCAAACAAACATTATATTCATCAAGTGAACTTCCTATTCACACCACGACACATTTTATGAAGAAACTCTACCTCTCATGTGAAATCCCCGGGCACGTCCATAACCGCGGACACAGTTATTCAAATAGTTTTTAACACTCTGTAGAGGTTGTACAGCTTTACCCACAAGAGATAATCAACTTATAATGTCCGCTCACACACTTCCGAAGGTGTGCGACTAAGAGATTATCATAAGACCTTTACAAAGCTCTGCTTTAACTCAGTTCTGCTCACTAAGGTTTCACCTATCTGGCCCCCTCTTGCGCCAAACACAACCCAAACAGAACTAAATCAAAACATTGCTAATTAGTTAGTCAGGTCTCGCCCATACAAGACATGTGGTTGTACAGTTAAGGCACAGTTCAATGGTGAACAAGATTAAGTCATTGACCAGTTACTCAGGCGAATCTACCACAAACCCACGACATGTTATACTCACACCCTCAATCCACAACCGCTCACCCGAACAAAAATCATTTTGTTTCACCGAGTACAATGACATACCCTATCATGGTACATCAATTTTAACGGTAGTGACTAACCACCACGATTACATATCTCATTAAGTCAAGATTAATCATTATGACACATGTGATAATAAACCCATCGTAGCTAAGCTGAACTAAGCATTTGTACGATACCCATGTTGGTGATACAAATATGTCCAACTAAAATTATCCATGCTATGGTGACAAATGATTAATAGCATTCAAATCATCAATGGAGGCATAAGGACAACATGTGATAACTAATCCCAAAACCATTGGTATAAAGATAGCATGTAGTTGTATAAAGTTATATACTTTTGAAATCATAGGTTCAATATGATCAAAGGACCACGACTTACCTTGGCTTTGGCTCTGCTCAGTTACCACACTTGAATCTTCAAAGTTGACTTCCGCTCCTGCTCCGCAAAATAGATCATCTAACGAGAGAGAAAACAACAGACGAAAACACAAATAAATACAAAAGAAATTAAAATAAAATCCAAAAATACTGAAACCAACTCTAAAAGAAAGAGCTCAATTTTAGATAAATTTAGGAATTTGAATGGACTGAATCGGAGTTAGGACAAAGGAAAACGGACTCTCGGAAGATTCACATGAAATGATGAAATCAGAATTTCAGGATTTAGGGAATTGTTTTTCTAAAGGAGAAATAATTAATTGCGTCAGCTAACGCCAGCAAGGGGTTTTTGGCTGAAAAGGAAATAAAGAAAATAATTTGACAGGTGGGTCCCATTTGGCATTGACTTGGTGCATAATGAACTAAGTCCATGAGCCTTGGGCTCGGGTTGGATTTGGGTTTGTCACATGTATTGACAAATGGGCGTTAACGGGTATGCCACACAGACAAAGATGAAGACGTGGCCGCTGAGGTAGAGAGAGGAGCTGGCTGCCACGCCAGCAAAGGGAGAAAGCACCCGAGAAGAACAGAAGATGGCTGGCGGCTTGAGCTCGCCATCGACGGCGATGGGCTGCAAAGGAGCTCTGGTGGATTTGCAAAATGAGTTCCCGAGGACTTGGCGAGGTTCCTGGATGCAGTGGCTCAACGACAGCAGTGATGGTTTGCTAGCGGCAAGGAGCTCCACGGCCACGGCCAAATTGGCAAAAGAGTGGTGCCCGACAAGAATTAAGGTGGGCACCAGGATGGCGATGGCTCGGGGATCACAGAGAGGGGCTCGGGAGGTCCAGAGGTTGACTAGAACGACGGAGAGGACAAGATGGCTGGAGATGAGGAAGGTGGCCGACAGCAACAACTTGGTGGCCGAGAGAGAAGAAAAAGGGCTGGAATAGAATGATGGGGACATGGAACACAATGTGATGCACATACATGAACGGGGAAGCTCACTAGGAAGTAGATAAAAAAGGTGGCGTCGGTCGGATTTCGGGGAGACGAAGGTGACAACGATTTGATGAAACTTTGAGGAAGAAGATGGCGTCACGGCGTAGAACACGGGCTCGCAATTCCAACGGAGGTGACGGCTTGGGCTGAGAGGCGTTGAGGGTGATGAATTTCAACAAACAAGGAGCGTATAGAAACCAATCCGAGGTTAGATCTCTAGGGTTTCGGGGAGAGGAGATCAATGCATTCAAATTGACACGGTTGGCTCGCTTTATAAAGTGCCAGAGAGGGAGAATCCATGTTGAAGCCGGTGGCTTTGTCGTGCTGGACTCGAACACTAGAGTTTGGTTCAGGAACGATTAGAGACGATGACCACATGCGCTGATAGCATGGGGCCACTCGGTAGTGAAACAGAAAACGGGCAGAGAAGGGAGATGTGCTGCGAGAAGGAAATGGCCGGCTCGGGCCTAGAAGGGAGCGAAGGCCAATGTGTGGCTGGGCTGCGACTGTTGGTGTGGAAGAAAGAAATGGCGAAGCGGGTTGGTGGCTTGGGTGGGCCGTGCGGGAGGAAAAGCAAGCGATCGAAAGAAAAACGGCCGGGCGAAATGGCAGTGGGTCGGCCAACGCACGGGAAAAGAAAGAAATGCGACCGGTCGAGGAAAAGCTGATGAGCCAAAGAAAGTTTGAGCCCAAGAAATATCCGGAATTAAAGAATGATTTCCGAATTTAGGAAATGGATTAAATAAAACTGAGCTCAAATAAATAGCCATTAAATCCCAAAAATTCCGAGAAAATTCTCTAGAACACCAAGAACTTAAATAAAACAACTTTTAATTTCATTGAAGTTTAGATTATTCACATTAAATCTTTTTGATTTCTGAAAATTCAGATTAAGCTTTGATTTTTACAAAAAAATTCAAATGGTTATTTTTATTTTTAAAGTTTCAAAACAAACCAAATATTTAGGATGTTACAAGTACTTGTCAGGAGTCCTTCGTGGTTTTCTTACCGAGCAGGACACTCTGTCTCAGTTTTCTTGTCCTGGTGCTCATGCCCAGAATAGTGTGGCTGAATGAAAGCATCGTCATCTTCTTGAGATAGCTCGTGCTCTTATGCTTGCTTCTGCTGTTCCACCACACTTCTGGGCTGATGCTGTTTCTACTACTACTTTTCTGATTAATATTTAGCCTTCTTCTGCTCTTCAGGGTAGGATCTCAGTTGAGCGTCTCTGTGGCAAGACTTCTGATTATTCTAGTCTTCGCCTCTTTGGGTGTGTGTGCTATGTTCTTCTTGCACCTCGTGAGCGCACTAAGCTGACCGCTCAGTTTGTGGAGTTCGTTTTTCCGGGCTAAAGTGCTAAGCATAAGTGATATCGTTGTTGGGATCCTGTTGGCCGACAGATGCAGGTTTCTCGGGATGTCACTTTTGATGAGTCTCTTCCTTTCTACCTCGTTCTTCTCCTTCTACCACTCCAGCATCTCTTGTCGAGCTACTTTCTTTCCTGACTTTTCCTGCCACCCCCATAGTTAGCACACCTCCACTACAACCTTTGGTTCCTTCACCGTTGGCGTCTCCTTCACCGTCGGCACCTCCTTCGCCACTGATACCCTCTCTAGAGGCTCTTCCTGGCCTTGTTCCTTCTTATCCTCTCTACTACATTCATCGTTCATGAGTTGAAGATTCTTCTGATGCGCCATCTTATTTTGATGGGTCATCTTCTTTGGCCTCTCCTCCTCGATATGCTCTTCGTGATCGCTAGTCTATTTGGTATCCTGTGCGCTTTTATTTAGCTGCTCTTGCCAAACCGACCTCTTATCGTGATGCTATTGTTCATCAGGAGTGGCAGCATGTGATAGCAGAGGAGATTGCTGCCCTTGAGCGTACTAGCACGTGGGATCTTGTCCCTCTTCCCGCACGTGTTACTCCTATCATGTGCAAGTGGGTCTACAAGGTTAAGACCTGCTCGATGGTTCTCTTGAATGCTACAAGGCTCGTCTCGTGGCACGTGGGTTTCAGCAGGAGCATGGTTGTGATTATGATGAGACTTTTGCTCATGTGGCTCGTATGGCCACCGTTCGCACTCTTCTTACTGTGGCGTCTGTTCGGGCATGGTCCATTTCTCAGCTTGATGTCAAGAATGCTTTTCTCAATGGTGAGCTGCGTGAGGAGGTTTATATATAGCCACTGCCGGGGTATTCTGTTCCTAAGGGTATGGTTTGTCGCCTTCGCCAATCTCTTTATGGCCTTAAGCAAACTTTTCGTGCCTGGTTTGATCGTTTCTCTTCTGTTGTCACTGTGGTTGGTTTTTCTGCCAGTGCTCATGATCCTGCTCTTTGTATTCACACTTCGCCTCACGGTTGGACGCTTTTTCTTTTATATGTTGATGATATGATCATTACTGGAGATGATTCTCAGTACAACACTTTAGTTAAGGAGCATCTTAGTGGGTAGTTTCTCATGTCTAATCTGGGTCTTCTTCGCTACTTTCTTAGGATTGAGGTTATTTTTACGTCTAGGGGCTTCTATCTGTCCCAAGAAAAGTATATTCAGGATCTTCTTGATCGTGCTTCTCTTACTGATCAACACACAACTGAGACTCCCATGGAGCTTCATGTTCATCTTCGGCCCACTAATGGTGAGCCTCTTACTGATCATACTCACTATCATCACCTTGTTAGGAGTCTTGTTTATCTGGGTGTCACTTGTCCTAACATTTCGTACCCTATGCATATCTTGAGTCAGTTTGTTTCTATTTCTACTCAGCTCCACTATAGTCATCTTCTTCGTATTCTATGTGGAACCATCACTCGTCGTCTCTTTTTCCCTCACTCTAGCTCTTTACTGCTCTAGGCATATTCTGATACCATCTAGGCTAGTGATCACTCTGATCGCTGGTCTCTCTCTGCCTATTGTGTTTTTCTTGGTGGTTCTCTTATTGCTTGGAAGACTAAGAAGCAGATAACAGTTTGTCGTTCGAGTGCTGAGGCTAAGTTATGAGCTATGGCTTTGTTGATTGCGGAGGTTACTTGGCTACGGTGGTTACTTGAGGATTTTGGTGTTTTTGTTTCAGCACCAACTCCTCTTTTGTTTGATAGTACATATGCTATTAGCATTACTAAAGATCCGGTGAAGTATGAGCTTACAAAGCATATTGGTGTTGATACTTTCTACATGCGGACACAGGTGCAGGACTAGGTTGTTGCTCTTTAGTATGTACCTTCAGAATTTCAGTTGACAGACTTCTTCACAAAGGCATAGACCAGAGCCCAGCACAACTTCTATCTCTCCAAACTTTATGTTGTTGAACCACCATAAGTTCGAGGGGGTGTTAGATTTGTATTCTTACTTGTGTATTTTCCCTGTTATATAAGGGGTTGCCTGTATATATGTTATACCTGTAATTGTATATATATTGGCCCGTTGGCCTAATGATGAATACAAGCGTTATTCATAACAACGGCAACCTCGAAGAAGTAAAGTTAATTTGACATAAACATAGGGACTACGTACATTTGGGGCTAACTGCAGAACTATCTGCTCAAGAAGAGAAGAGGAGGAACTCAAGAAGAGAAGAGGAGGAAGATGGAAGACAAAGCTAGCATGGAGAGAAAAAGATCTTTCGGAACCTGCTGTAGCCTTCCTTCCCTTTCCAAAGGTCATAAGACACCCTTGAATGAAACAAATGGGAGAATAATTTACCTATCATGTTCTAATTTTACTCTGATTTAATTCTATCACAAGTGGCATGCATCAAATAGCTCCTTGATCATCAGCAAATTAGGAATAGTTAGTGGGGGAAAAATGGCTGAAGATATTTTCTAGGTTGATAGGCTTTATCAAGAACCTCAAATATTCTTGGAGACCCACCAAAGGCGAAAACATACCCCAGCTACACAGTTTTCCCCATTGGAAAATGTGAGTGCATGATGCACGAACCACCAAAGGTGACTGAAGACCTGCCACTTTTTCTGACCCAACGTGCAAACACACCACACTGAGAACGAACGATCATAGTTAGATAGACCCAAGTAGATCATGGCGTCTCATGAACAACCTCTTGGTCGTGTACCATCAGTGTGTTACATTTTGCAGGTTGTCGTGATGCAAAACCGGGCTTCAAAACGGAGCGTAGTGGGTACTACACATTTTCTTTGAAAGACGGAAGTGGGTACTTTACATTGCTGAACAACCTTGGTGCTACGGGGATCCGGATCCTCTGTTATAATGCAGAGAATCACTGTGTATGAAAACAGTACTTGGCAGCTACTATAGCAGGAATATTTACTGTAGCAACCAACATAGCAAATGACACTGTAGCTATTGATCTGGACGGTTGTTTTTTGATCTTACGGTAAAGACCATCTTCTAATACATGGCACTGTAGTTCAATGCAGAAGATCCATCTCCATGCTAGGGTGAAATGCAGCACTTGCGATCATTGGAGTACAAAGTAATGTGCAATATCTTTCTAATGCAACCGGTAAGTATCAAGTACTGTAGTAGCACTGTAGCGATATCAGGGTATTGTAGCACTAATTATACGGTGATTGCGATTGGGTACCACTGCAAAGCACTGTAGCACCGTGATTTTTGCTCATCAGTTCAGAGCCCCTCCTTCCGAGATTAGGGTTGATGGACACCGGAAGAAAAAGTCAATTAATAGCACAAGCCCTCGCTGCACAATTATTGTACAGGACACCATGGGAATCTTAAGGTGTTGCCTTTTTGCGTGACTTGTGATCTGTGATGTGCATTTTTGCCCCTGGATTTCACAACTTCATTTTCCGACAATGATGTGCAGAAACCTTGGCACCCTTGTTTCTGGACGTACAACCTGATGGTTCAGTGTTCGGAGATGATTCCTGGGAGGCTCATAATAGAACCGGCGACATCCTTAACTTGAGATAACAATCGCAGCAAACACACAAGAGACATGAAAATTTATTTACGATAGCTCATTCGTAGGCTAGGCTAGTGGCTGATCTTAGTAGGCACCTGGCCAGACAGGTATGTACAACTTTATGTGGATACCAAGGATTGATTGGTGATAACCAAAAGTGAAATGTTCTCATGACATATGTGACGACACTAGTCAACGTCAGTTTTACATTCTTCGATCTTTTGTTCACGATCAAGTATATATTCAAGCTTATGGATTTGGATGGTGAAGGCGACACCGCGGTGCCATTGATGATGTCAAAATCGTTTGGGGGCCTATTTGGAATTTCACAAGAAACGGCACAATTCCTCCAAAAATCCCACTAGAATCCTCTATTTCAATTCAGATGGTGATAGGAAACTGTGGTACATAGTTACCTTTCAATAATTTCTTGCCTACCTCATCTATATCGGTGACTAATTAATCGAAACCTAGACCTCGTGGGCGAATAGTAAGCCCCATTTGGACTTTTAAGTAAAATAAGACACGAATCCAAAGTTTCCTAGTCTTCCAGATAGTGTAGAATCTACTTAATACTGACTAGGTGGCTCATAGCCAATGAGGGTTCTGAAGTTGTCCTACCATTGCTGTGTATGCATCTGACAAAGAGTATTTCTCTTGGCCCTATTCATACTTTACATGGCAGGTGAACATCAGGTCTCCTATGCCATAATAAAGTTCCCTTTTGGTCTTTGAATTTGCCTTGGCCTAATTATTCTGTGCTCCCTGGTGTGACAGGCATTAACAAACATTGGTGTGACAGGCATTAACAGACAAAGGTCGCAGGAGTACTGCTCCATCAGGTCAAAATGCTAATGATCTAGTTCCTCACAAAGTGACGATATTCGTATGCTAGTTTGCTACAGAGTCAAATGATTGATTGGACTACAGTGGTTAGTATAATTTTTTAGTCATCTTTGGTTTATCAGTTTATCAGATATAAATTGGGATGTTCTGTGCAATATGTAGAATTCAAGCATCAACCTCTTTGGAAATGTAAGAATTTTAGAGTGAAAGGGGAAAAATCAACTCTCATTGAATGCTTTCTTTCCTACAAAATTCAATACACCTGGAAGGCGAGTAGCAAGTGTATTCTTGAGCAATCTGACTCGAAAACAGTTGCAGTTTCATACAAGGAAACAAAGACGACAGTGTTGAGTTCCTTTCAAGTACCTTAATTAGTTATCGTTTCAGAGAGTAGGGAAGCTTGCCAAATCACTGCTCTCTTGATAAATCTGGTGTAAAAATCTACCATCTTCTATTGATGCACAACCTGCTGCCAAGTCGCGCTTGCAACCAGGTGGTGAGGCTAATAATGCTTGCTATTGCCTCTTTATAACCTGCAAAATTGCAGCAAAATCCGTCAATTGCTGCCTTGAGTATTTCATAACATGTACATCATGAAGATCAACACAGATAATTATCATTTGATTCCAGGAGACTAAAAATGGTGACGTGAGTTGTGATATCTCAACTCCCGGGAGAGGAGAGGCTATGCTCAGGTATCAGTTGATGGAGTGTGATGACGACGACAATCTGTGTCTGCAGATGGTGTAGGCGATTCTACCTTCCATTTGTAACAACTAGATATCTACTGATGTGTTAGAACTTTAATTCTGATCTAAACATGATGATCAAAACTAACAGGATCGTATATGCAGCAATTGCAACACCCATATAATCAGAAACGCGAAGCTGCACTGATGATGATGCCATTCTTTGTTGAAGAATTGATCTCAAGTAGTAGATGAACAATTGTTCTGTCTACCTAGGGTTTGATCTTTCCCAGCAAGAGGTAAGCCACAAACTCCAACTACAGATAGGGATAGGTGGTATGGCGAGAGTTACCCTGCTGGGAGGATTTGACCTTTATTTATAGCATTTAGTATGGAATCCTATCCTGTCCCATAATTAGATATAGATTTCAAATAGGTCTCTACACAAATTTAAAATCCAAGTCCATATTTTTCTTAATAGATACTCTGACTCTTAATAATATTAATTGATCACTTTATATATTTGAGCCAACCAAAATAGATAACTGATATTTATTTAAACTCATGTGGGTCCACATAACGGAAATTAATCCAACACAATGCTCTTGCACAAGCTAGCTATCGTAGTAATTTTTTTTATGTCACTTTCACCTAAAACATGTTAATGTGGATGCAGTCACAAACTGATAATCAGAGTAGTAGTCTAACTAATAAAACATGCAGTTATTCTCACAAAGCATACAAACTGATTGCTGAAAAGACACAAAAATGATACGGATGTTGGAGTGGACTATGTAATCACACTAGCTCTATAGGAAGGCTCGTATTAATTAAAAGGGAGCTGCTAGCCCACGCTATATCGTTGGAATGCATTTCTAATGGTATAAATGTTTCATATAGTTTCGTGAAGTTTCAGTTGTTTAAAAGTTCCAAATTTCGAGTTTGAAGTTTCGGTTAGGTTTCAACGCGTTTCAGATTTTTAGAAGTTTCTAGAAGATTCCAAGAAAGTTTCAAGTCCAAGTTTCAGAATTTGAAACTCAAGTTTCAATAAGTTTCAGACAAGAGTTTCAAGAATTTTCAGGAAGTTTCAATATGTTTCAAGAAGTTTTAACATGTTTAAGATTTTGGAACTCAAATTTCAACAAGTTTCATGCAAAAAGTTTCAAGAAGTTTCAAACAGGTTTCCATTCTGACGGGTTTCAAATATGAAACTACAAGTTTCGTCCAGTTTCAAACTTGAAACTTGATTAAAAATGAGTTTCAGCAGAATTTCAACTGAGTTTCAAAAGACAAACTTCAAAGTTTCAACTAGTTTCACGGGAAAATCATAAGTTTCACAATAAGTTTCATCCTATTTCAAATCTGAAATTTGATTATAAACGAGTTTCAAAATACAAACATCAAAGTTTCAGAGCACATTTCCCAAGTTTCAAAAGAGTTTCAAACAGGTTTCCATAAGGTTTTAGTGTGTTTCAACAATTTTCGATGGGTTCAAATATGAAACTACAAGTTTCGTCTAGTTTCAAACCGAAAACTTGATTAAAAATGAGTTTTAGAAGAATTTTGAGTTTTCAAAAGACAAACTTCAAAGTTTTAGAGAACCAGTTTCACGGGAAAATTCATAAGTTTCATTAAAGTTTCAAAAGGAAACATCAAAAAAAGCAAGTTTCAAGAAAGTTTTGACGAGTTTCATGCAGCTTCAAACATCTAAGCAAAAAAATCGTCCGAGATGAAGACGACTAGGAGGAACTCACTAGAGATAAAGACAAGGATGTGCTCGATGGCGGACCAACACAACATCGAGTCGTTGAGTGCGTCGCACTGGCCGCTGAGTGTTGCTTATCACCCACTGCTTGCCATTCATCATCCTCATGCTTGCCGCCTCCGGCCTCCGGGTCCCCACGCTTGGGTGAGCCCATGGCCTCCCGCTACGCTCCGGTGAGCCTGCGACCATTTGCCTCGTCCTGCAACCGCAATGCCTGCTTGCCCATCACGCCCTCGTCTACCAATATCGGTGGAGAGGATCGAGATATCGGACCGAGAGAGAGATGGCATTTTTGGGAGCTACTAGTTCCGTGCCCTGCTCGATCGAGAGAGAGAGAAGCTTGTGTTCCTCCATGTCTTCTTGAGCACAAGATAGAGAGAGGGGGAGGGTGATACTACTGTTGACGCTTTTTATGCTCGAGCTCATGTTTCTGCTTCACTGGACTCTCTCGCGACCGGCTTTGGTTGTCGCCCCGTCTGTGTTGTTGGCCATGCGTCGGCCGACTTGAGTTTCAGTGGGTCTACGAGTTCCTTACTTGCCTTCGCCCCGAAGTTCGAAAGCAGAGGCGTGCCTCAGCTCCTTGCACGCCACCTCGTGTCACTCTCCGAGGCTCTTATCGAGATACTGCAGAGGAGACTCGCCGAGCGGTGCTTTGGTCCGATGCCACTCCCTCCGTGCTCGCCGCTCGCTCACCGCTACACCGCTTCCTCTAGTGGTCGCCACGGTGGTGGTGGCCGCCTCCATCTGGAGGTGGCCGTTCATCGCTTCCCATTGCGACAAGGTCGGCCACATTGAGTCCCACGCTATAAGAAGAAGCGGCATCTTTCACGCCGTTCTTCTCATCGGCACCGGTGCTTTACATCGACGTCAGATCGACTTCTTCAAAGCAGCTTTCATCGAAAGCAGAGATAGCCAGACTTCGACGCCGCTTGCCGCCTGTGTTCTCCTCGATGTGTTCTGCAGTTCGCCATCGACTCTTCTGCACTAAGAAACCACCATCTACACAACAGTACCTCCCATGGATTCTTGATTCGGAGCATCTTTTCACATGACTTCGATGCTTCCACTCGCCCTTCATTACACCTCTTGATTCTCCCGTTAGTGTTCTTATCACGATGGTACCTCTCTTTCGCTCTCTCGTCGAGGACCTCTTAGCAACTCATCTTTTCATGTTCCTTCATTGCTCATGTTCCTCGCCTTACCATGCAACTTCTTCTGTTCAACAAGGACATCGATCTTGGTTGTCGGGTCATTCTCGACTCTGTCTCTTGTTGTGTTCAGACCGCAACACGGAGCTCGTTGGTTCTCGCCCTCGGCTACCGACTCACAAGTGTTTCTAGGAGCTTGATCGGCTTCACCTTCCTTCCGCCGCCACCATCGCCGCCGCCTCTTCGCTTCGCCACTCCGCTTCACCGGCTCTTTCAAAGAAGTGGCATCACCGCCTTGGCCATCTGTGGTGGATCTCAAATCTGTCTGCCTTTAGTTCGTCGTGGTCTTCGGGGTCCGCCTCAAGAGACGGTCTTTAGATTGTCGTGGTCGTAAGTTAGGCAAACAGATTCAGCTTCCTTATCCTCATAGTGAGTCAGTATCTCAGCGTCCATTTGATCTTGTTCATTCAGATGTTTGGGGTCCGGCTCCCTTCGTTTTGAAAGGGGGCCATCGATATTATGTCATATTTATAGATGATTTCTCTTGCCACACTTGGATATATTTCATGTCTTCTTGTAGTGAGGCCTTGTCTATCTATAAACAATTTGCCACTATGGTTTGCACATAGTTCTCCACTCCTATTCGTGTCTTTTGTGCCGACTACCGGGCGAGTACCTCTCTCGTTACTGCAGAGCTTCCTTGCCGAAAGGTGGCACTCGCCGCCTTCTCTTTCCGGTGCTCATGCTCGAATGGTGTTGTTGAGCGCAAGCATCGTCACCTCCTTGAGTCGGCTCGTGCATCGATGATTGTCGCTCTATTCCACCTCACTTTTAGGCCGAGGCTGCTTCACCGCCATCTATCTCGCCAACATCCGATTTCTTCGCTTCTTTAGGCGCAACCTTTTGAGCGCCTTCGTGGTCTCCTTCGACTACTCGCCTTCGTTTATTTGGTCTGCGTTTGTTACGTTCTCCTCACCCTCGAGAACGCACTAAACCGACCGCCACTATTGAGTGTGTTTTTCGGGATCTGAAGGCCGAGCACAAGGGCTATCGGTCTTTGGGATCCTGTTGGTCGACGGATGCGGATTTCTAGATGTAACTTTCGACGAGTCTCGTCCCTTCTACCCATGTCCTCGCTCTCCTTCACTTTTTCTGGAGTCTCGTTTTTTGACCTTTCCAGATACACCTATATCTGTTTTGCCCTCGCCCACTGTCCCCATCGAAGTCTCCACATATTCCTTCAGGGCCTCTCCGCCGCTGTCGCCGCCGCTTGCCTCCCATGGCTCCTCCTACAAGGTTTTTTCCTCTCGTCTACACTCGCCGACCAGATTGAGGATCTTCCAGATGAGCCATCTTCTCCCGATGTTCCATCTTCTCCCGATGCTCCATCTTCCCTCGATAGGTCATCTTTCCTCGCTACGCCTCCGCGATCGCCAATCGATTGACCCCCGCCCATTTTGCATTTGTTGGCGCAGCCTACTCGGAGAGCTGTCTCCTACCAGATGTCACTCACCCTGAGTGGCAGCATGCCATGGCCGAGGAGATTGCTGCCCTCGAGCGTACTGGTACTTGGGATCTTGTTTCTTTTCCATCTCACTCTCGTCCCATCACATGTAAGTGGGTCTATAAGATTAAGACTCGCTCTGATGGCTCTCTTGAGCGCTATAAGGCGTGTCTTGTTGCTCGTGGCTTCCAGCAGGAGCATGGTCGTGACTACGACGAGACTTTTGCTCCTATGGCCCACATGACCACCGTCTGCGACTCTTCTTTCGCGGCATCCGCTCGCCATCGGGTCTGCTTTCTCGACTTGATGTCAAGAATGCCTTTCTTAATGGCGAGTTGCGTGAGGAGGTCTACATGCATCCGCCACCGAGTATTCTTCTCGAGGGTATAGTCCGTCGCCTTCGCCGCCTCTCTATAGCCTTAAGCAAGCCCTCGTGCTTGGTTTGAGCGTTCTCCTCTGTGGTCACGCCGCCGGCTTTTGGCCCGCTGATCATGATCTGCGCTCTTTGTCCACACTTCGTTTCGTGGTCGGACTCTTCTTCTTCTGTATGTTGATGATATAATCATTACCGGAGATGATTCTGAGTACATTGCCTTTGTTAAGGCTCGTCTTAGTGAGCAGTTCCTTATGTCGGATCTTGGTCTTCTTCGTTACTTCCTTAGGATTGAGGTTACTTCCACTTCAGATGGTTTCTTTATGTCCCAAGAGAAGTATATTCAGAATCTTCTTGATCGCGCCTCTCTCACTGATCAGTGTACTGTTGAGACTCCCATAGAGCTCAATGTTCACCTCCGACCCTCTGATAGCGAGCCTCTTTCTGAAATGGTACAGTGATGATTAGATAAACCTGCTTATTACATAGTCCTCTGATTTGTGTACTGCCTGATAGGTTGCAGCAAGAGAGGAGAACAAGGGCAAGATGATTGTGACGATGTTTTCCAGTGGTGGGGAGAGGTACCTCAATTCGGAACTCTTTGCGCAGGTGAAGGAGGAGTGCGTCAACATCAACATGACCTTCTGATGTTCAGCTTCAGGCAATGACAGTGTAGGGGTGATCCTAATGTGTAATTTTATCTACCTTTGAAGTTTCAAGAGTTCATAATGAAGTTATCTAGCTTATAAGGAGTGGCTGTTAAGAGTTATTCAACAACTAGGAGTGAAAATGGTTTCTAAAAAAAAGCAACTAGGGGTGAAAACGGGGTAGATAATAACTGCCCAATCTGATGTTGTATTCGGAAAAAATATCCATGTGGGTTGTCACTTTTTTTAGATCTGATTCGTACTTGACATTTGCATTCAGATTTGAAAATTTTAACAGAATATAGATTACGATATGAGAAGAACAATATCCACTCTGTATTCTTATTTGATGGGATATCCTAAAGGTGCCGGAAGGTAAATTTATAACTACAATGGTTCAAACCAAAGCAAACAGGTAGTTTTTTTGGTTAACTTTGGTTATGATATAAATTGGAAAATTATGCGCAATACTTAGAATTCAAGTAGGTGTTCAGAACATACGAATCTTGAAGGAATGGGAATATCATCTCTCACCGGATGTTTTTTCTCTACGAAATTCCTGTATTTATACCAAGGTTTTCCCAATACACCTGGAAGGTGAAAAATTCAGTGTGTTCAGCTCACTCCCAAACAGCTGCACTCTATGGGAGGTTTCTTTCTAGCACGTATTTTAGTATTCTTTTCAGAGAGAAGGGATGCTCGTCGTATCTCTACTTTCTTCATTCAACGTGTCACTATCATGTGGCCTTAGGCCCTAGCCCCACATGTCATCATCACATTGGATAGTGTTATCCAATTTATAAATTGTTGCGATAGAACTGAGCTAATTTCCTCGCTGTAGAATTTACCTTTCATTCATTGATGAACACACGACCGACCATCTCGACTGTCAAGTCACCCTAGAAACCAGGTGGCGAGGCTATATATTGCTGTCCATTGATGTTCACCTTTGCCTCTTTAGAACCTGATATATTACGGCAAAATCCATGGATTGCAACCTGAGTTTTTCATGGCATATACTAACAGCATGACGATCAAACATATTTTCATTTGCTTCTGAGAGACTAATGGTAACTTCTGATATATCAACTCCCAGGAGAGCGGTATTTATATTCTGGAAGAAGTAGCATGCTCCAACTGAAACTTGCGTCACAATTTTTTTTCTCATCTTTCGTTGGAAGAGCTAAAGAGATGGTGATTGCCTGGTGAGTGCTGTTTATTAGTCTGAATCATGAACTGGTTGGTATGCTGCGTAGTAGTCTGAAGTTTCTGAAGCAGAAACCTCCTTGAGTCCTCATTGCTCATTTGCTGTCCCTGGCTTTAATATGGATATGGCAGACAGTATTTTTCCTGCTCCCTGCTCTGTTCATGGACATTTTTGACACCGTCTCATCTCATCCATTCCTGCACATAGCTCCATGTTTGTTCTTGCAGTCTTCCAATCTGCTGTTGTATTGAAACAAACCCAAAAATTCCAGGTTTTCAAAAATTTTGAAGTTTTTCAGTTTGAATTTGAATCATGCCCAATTCGGCAAATTTTCTCCGAAACCCGCTTTCCTTTTTGGGAAATTCCGCCTTCCCTCTCCCGGTGGTGCCTTTCAGGTTCTCTCATGACGTCACCGCCTGACGTCGCTTCCTCAAGGCCGCTGCACACACCGCCACACACTGCAAGACCCACTCGACGCTTCCACCGCCATCGCCGCTTCCACCTCACCCGCCTATGCCGCCACCTCACCCGGCCACCACGCCATCACCGCCTCCCTGCCACATACCCTGACACACACGCCACCTCCCGCCTCCGCTCCAGCCGAGTGAGCACCGCCACCACGACACCACCCACGCGCTACCATGCCGCCACCCTCTCTGGCCGCCTAAATGCAAGATGGTCGCACACATCACCGCTTCATCGCCGACCGCCTCGCTCCCACCGCCTTCCCTGGCCTATAAAACCCACCCCGGGCACGCCATCCTCTTCTTTCCTCACCCTAGCACCCACTCAACCTTCTCCCTACCACCCTTCTTCTCCGGAGGCGACCAATTCCAAGAATCGCCCGCCTGTTCATCTTCCCTAAGGCCGAGGTAAATTCACGAGTCCATGCCTCCCTTCCTCCCCATCCCGGCCAAGCACCACCTCACCGCCGCCACCTTTTTCCCCACCTTTCCCACCCCTCCTTCATCGAGCTCGCCGCCGCCGCCTTCTGCGCTCTCGCCGCCGCCTAAGCCACCACACACCACCCAAGCCCCACCAAAGCCATCAAAGAAATCACCTTGGCCCACTGGAGCTCTCAAGACCACTCCACTGCCGCTGCTGCCACCGGAGCGCCAGAGCGCCGCTCTCTCTTCTCTCAGACGGGCGAAGCTAAGGGTTTTTGTCACATTGCTCAAGCAGTGAGAGCTGGGCCTTTATGGTTCGGCCGACCGGCCGTGGTCAGATAAAGAATGGGGCCGGTCCATTACTATTTAAACAAAACCGACCAAGCACTATTCAGATGAACAGTAAACTCTTTACTGTTCGTCAACCCAAAAAAGAAATAGATTACTATTCCTAAATCCGAAAAAACGTACTGTTCATTTCAGATGAAAACAGTAAACCCTAATTACTGTTCATAAGCTGAAAAAGCATTTCTTGTTTATGTTCACAACCCATTTTCATCCATGAATAGTAAAATAGTAATATTCATTATCTGACACATTTTCATTTTTCGAAACCATAATTCGACATATTATACTCTTTTCGACCGTCTCGAACCTATAAAGCCCATTCTTGACTCCATTCAGCTATATCAAGCTCCCAATAAATCTTTTCACCGTTCTATAGGATTCATTATCTCTTTTCTATATTTTTGTTGTACGTGGATCCAAATCTCACAACTCCGTTCAGTCCAATTAAACACCAAATAAATACCTACCCTCCACCACCTTCCTTTAAGTTTCTTTTTGATTTTTTTTACTTGCATGTTGTTCTCAGCTCATTCCTTGTTGAGCTGGATTTTATTTGGTTTATTTTATTGTATTGTTTTTCGTTAGGTCACGATTTTGACGACCAGATTTCAGAAGACACCGAACAAGACCAGTATCAATAGGACTTTGTGCAAGAAGGCAAGTTGCATTCCTTGATCATTTTGAACCCACTTTTCATACATTTATTATTACTTTCATTATTGTATTTGTGCCATTTACTTTAAATATTCAAGTAATACTTTTGAATGCCATGATAATTAGATAAATCCTATTACTCCACAGACAAACCCACCTAGCACTTGTAGGCCATATTCACCTTGACAAATACCCAGCACTTGTAGGCCATATTCACCTTGATAAGTTCACATAAAATATTATCTATAATTGTAGCTTTATCACAAATGTGTATAGTCCTGAAAAGCACTATTGGCGGTTCGCCAATAGTTTTGGAGGAGAGTTGAGGGTTGGGTCCAAGAAGTTGGACAACCCAATAGACTTGTGGTAAAAGTGAGTCAAAGGTGGGCCCAAGAGGGTGGAAGGCCACGAGTTGGTTGTCATCCACTCCCCACTAGAGACAAGTAAGGACAAGAACCTTGTGCCACAAAGAATGCATACGTAATCGCCAACCACATGCGTGGTCATTTCTCCCCGGTTTAGTACACTACTTTTCCGATTGAACATCTACAGTATCGAGAATGGAACATGGGTGGGCCTGGAGGGACACTTGCTGGTCTACACAACCAGATGGTCCGTCACAAGATCGAGGCACAAGATCCACGGTGGCTGGTGGAGTCTCCCGAGGGCTGTATGGGTTAGAACCTACTAGGTAGAGGCTAGAAAGGTTGAGCAGTGAAAATGCTTTGTTATCTCAACTCAGTCGCACGCTAACATGTTACGTGTCTATGTTCTGACAGTATGAGCATGAGATATCTTGTGGGTAAAGTTGGGCAGCTCTGTAGAGTGTATAATTAAAGGTATTCGAATACTCTGTGCTTTCGGTTAATGAAGCTGTGTTATGGGTGATTCCAATACAAAGACATAAGTAGAGTTTTTGAGATGTTAAGTTGGTATGTGATTTGTTAAGAAACCCCTGATGTTATTATTTATTATTGTTTTACTGTTGTAAATATAAACTGCTTTAATTGTAAAATGCATCCACATATGCCTGTTAAGGTAAACCCTAACCATCCATTGAACTCATTGCATGTAATTATTTGGCTTTTCCATGTGGCTTGTTGAGTACGGAAGCTGTACTCATTCTTGCATATCTGCAAAACATCTATAGAGGAAACCTAGAAAAATGTAGAGGATCTTGTTGAACAGGATTTTGGTGGACCCACGGATAGCAGCGACTACTGTTATTAGGTCTCAACTGCGCTCAAGCGTGCATGTGGTTTGAAGTTTTTTTTGTCGTGTATTATATTAACTTTGGGCTTGGATGCCCGTGTCAGTGTAAAAACTAGCTGTTAAGCCTTATCCCAGTGTAATAAAATGCTGGTTTTTGTTGTAATCGAAAGCTTGCTTGAGACACTGCTTACTTCGCAACTGCACATCCTGGGCAGTTGTGAAGAGTTTAACGGTTCCAGAATTTGGGGGCATTACATGTATGCTTCCGTTTGAGCAGCTGCTTCGCTAGTTCTTGCATTGGAGACTAGCAAAATTAGGTCCAGTAAAGTAGAGGACCCTCACAAGTCCAACTTGAGGTGTTTGAATATATATGCTCCTGATGAGGACATCCCTTCCACCGTTACAACCATACTTATTGCTTCTACCCTTCCACTTGATATGTAAGGACCTATTACTAGAGCTCGTGCTCGCCAACTAAATTATCAGGTAACTTCGTTTCTAGGAGTTCATAATTATTTCATTATGGATAGATTGCTACCTAAGTCTTGTGATGTCATTCTACTCAGGAACAAAGGCAAGGGGAGTACCACTAATACCACAATAAGTTAGATCAGTTCAGAATCAGCCTGACAACACCAGTTTAAAATATACATAACTTTCACATACAGAGTCCATTGGAGGTCCACGAGTACTTGATAGAAAGCTTATTTCGTCCTCTTTCCAACGGATCCAGCCTCACCTCCAAATTCCTTCTGTACGGACCGCAATCATCAAAAGAAGATATCATATCACCTGTTTGGGCCAAATTAGGCTTTGTAATCGTACTTAACTTGGCCCATATGCCGGCGGGCCACCTAGAGGGTGTGTACTGTTCATGTGAACAGTAAACATGATTTAGTACCACCCCCTTAGTTCTATTAGATGTGTGGCTCCTCATCCCCTATTTAAGGAGGCTGCACCCCCTCTAGTTTTCTTGGATTTTGTTTATGTTTAGTTTGCCTTCGTTGCAACTTGTATCTTTTGAGTGTGTCGACTAGACCACCCAATCAAAATCCTTAGTCAGAATCCCAACTCAATTCAAATATTTCAATTCCTATTTGCAATTTTAGATTGCTTTATATTGTTCTTGCGTGCTTGTTCGATGTATGCATGAATCGACCTTCATGGTCAGGTCATCCGGGTATTCGTGCACGATTGATAACGACTTATCGAGCAGTTCAGCGATTGCGTGGTTTCGAGCCTTACGTGTTCATAGCCAGGATCGTGAGAGTTGAGCGACGACTACCGAACTTATTGTCTCATCGAAAGATCGAGCCAAAACAAGGACCTTCGGGTTCATCAGGTGGTATCAGAGCTACAGTTCATCGGTGATATTTTTTTCCTACAGTCCAAATAGCCACGAAAATAAAAAAAAGGTTTAGTTCATCGTCCAAACCAATCTGTGCCTTTGCAATTTTTTCTTTTTAGTTTGCGTTGTTGAATGTTCGTTGCATCGTCGAGTCATTGTGCTGGTTTCCTGTCTAGATTGGTCTAGTTTAGGGTCTCCTGCAAATCGTCGAGTCCCGAGAAAGTGCTCCCAGATCTCACCAGAGAATCAACCGAACAAGAATTTGGTGATTTGGGACTTGGTGACTACGCTCTTTTGCTCTTTTGCCTGGGAGCAGCGCCTCCAATCTGCCGGCCGCCACAGGAGATTTTAGTGTTCGAAGAAAATAGCAGATCGGTTTCTGCAGGCCGCCGTCACGCACTGCAAGTCTGCGTCTCGCCGTTGCGTTGCTACCGAGGGCGCGTTTCCTCGCACGCTTCACAAGATTCCTCAGCGAAGTCGCTAACCCTTCAGCGGCGTCGCGTTCAGCCCCTTGCTGCGGCTCGCTCGATCCGCAAGCGCCAAAGAAGCGAAAAAGCACGGCAAGCTTCCTATGCGAAAGAAGCGCAAGAAATTAGCTGATCTGCTTCCTCTCGCGCCAATTCGCCTCTCGTTTCCCGAGCGGCGTTGCCCTAAGCTCCGCTTCCTCCGTGCCGCCAAAGCCGCCAGACACGCTACGGACGACGCCGCTGCCGAGAGCCGCCGCTGCCGGACGATGCCGCCGCTGAGAGCCGCCGCCACCGCCGGAGAGTCATCGCCGCCGCTGGATAAGCGCGCCGACTCCATCCGAGCCGCCGAGAGCCGCCGCCATGGTTTCCAACGGACTTCCAGCCTCCTCCGCTGCCGAGCCGAGGTGCGCCTCAAGCTCATCACTGTGCCGCCAAAGCCGCCACAAGACGGGCATGCCGCCGCCGCCGAATCTTGGAGCCGCCGCCACCACGAGGGAGCAAAGTGGAGGATCCAAGTTGTTTTTTTGGTTTTGGTCCAGTAGCTTCTAAGGGTTAAGAAAAAGAAAATATAGCGAGAAGAAAAAAAAGGATAGAGAAGAAAAAAAAAGAGAGAAAGACAGAGAAAAAAAGAAAGAAAGAGAAGAAGAAGAGAAAAAAATACAGAGTCAGCCTCTTTTCTTGACTTATTTCCTTGTTCAGCTTTGGCATAGTCATCTATTGCTCGCTTGCCTTGATAGTTTCGTGCTAGCCTTCCGTTGTTACTACTAGTTGTTCTTATGAGTTGCTCTAGCTAGGCTTGGTTTAGACTAGGACCAAAGACTTGTGACTAGTACTTTAAACCGCTTTTCAACTTTGCATATCGATCTCAACAATTGCTACCCTTTGCTACATACTAGCCTTCCGAGCTCCACTTCCTACTAACTCAAAGAGTGCCGCTCGAATCGCTGGGCTAATCGCAAGTGAGAGTATCATGAACCGACCACCGGTTGTACCACTTCCTTGCCGCATTGGTAAGAACTTGTAAGAACCGGGTATAAGTTTGAGTGTGAGTGACTTGTGAAACTCCGTAACCTAGTAGTTCATAGGACATATACCCGTGATTTTTTCTTTGCTTTGATACTAACAATGACAGTTCATGGTCACAAGGGGAGAATAGCAGCCCAACATTGAGGAAGATGCACCTCTCACGCCGCATGAAAGATATCATGCGCACACGCTTGTCAATCAACATTCGGAGCGTATTGAGGGGTTCTAGATCACACCAATAACGATCTTGTCAGCGATGGCTACACGGTGGAGCAAATAGAGAGAGCTCCACCTCCTGTCGCCCCCACGGCCGCGGCGTTGTCCATTCGGGGATCCCGAACAGTTCAGATTTGTCCATTCGGCCACAAAGTCCGCCAAGATCTCGATTTAATGACCGTCGGGACACGAATAGATGTCGAACTCCCAAGTTCCCATCGACCATTTATACATGCGCCCCGCCGCTTCCCTATTCGAGGATCACTCCCAGGAACTTAGACAAGACAATTATCTTGTGCGCCTAAAAATAATGTCAGTAGTTTCTCAAGACATGAGGAGGGCATAGAGAAGCTTTTGGACCCGAGGTAATGTTCTTAGGTCCGTGCAAAACTTCACTCACGTAGTACACTGGTTGTTGAATGTTTTCACGTTCTACGACTAGTACTGCGCTCACTGCCTGTGGCGTGGCAACTAGATAAATTAAGAGTGTCTCTTCTGGTTTTGGGGAAACCAGAACAAGAGAACTTGTAAGATATCTCTTGACATCCTCAAAGGCAGCGTTTGCCTCTTCTGACCACTCGAAACCCTCGTGTTTCCTTAGAAGTTTGAAGAAAAGTAGTCCTTTTTCTCCTAGGCGTGCGATGAAACGACTTAAAGCCGCCATACACCTTGTGAGTTTCTAGACTTCTTTCTTTGTGGTTGGAGGGCACATCTGCACGATGGCCTTTATCTTTTCGGGATTTGCTTCGATCCCTCGTACAGAGACTAGGAATCCAAGCAATTTTTCTAAAGAGACTCCGAACACACACTTCTCAGGATTGAGTTTCAGGCGGTGTTTTCTGAGGTTGTCGAAAGTCTCCTACAAGTCTAAAACATGATTAAGCTGTTTGATACTTTTTACGACTAGATCGTCAACATAGGCTTCCAAATTTCGGCCTAGCTGAGGTGAAAAAGTCAATTGCATCAAACGTTGAAAAGAAGCGCCAGCATTTTTTAGACCAAATGGCATTTTGACATAGCAAAATATACCAAATGGAGTAATAAACGCGGCCTTTTCTTCACCTTCTAGACACATATTAATCTGATGGTAGCCAGAATATGCATCTAGAAAACTTAATGTTTCGCAACTAGCAGTAGAGTCAACCAACTGATCGATACGAGGTAAAGGGAAATCATCTTTTGGACAAGCTTTATTAAGATCAGTGAAGCTATGCACATTCGCCACTTGTCAGTTAGACTTCCTAACCATTACAAGGTTGGCTAACTGTCAGACCCGGATCTCCCGGATCCAGACCTTCGGTATATCTCAAGACTATTCCCTAGATCAAGAGCTAGTGCATACAGCTTGCAACATTGGTGTAATCAAAACTGCACAACAAACTATATATGAAGTGCATAAATTAATACTTAATAGCAAAAGGACCTTATGGTCAAGTTTACAAAGGTTACACGCAGGCTAAAGATAACAGAGTAAACCCGCAGTGGAAAATAAACAAACTCATGGAAGCTATTCGACATGCCTACAGTAATCGAGTGGAGAACGATCCTATTTCGCCGGTCTTCAAGTATGCCTCATCTTAGATTCCTCAAATCCTTGGTTCGCCTTCTCAGGATCGACAACTGAGGGCATAAAGCCGTGAGTACTTTGAATGTACTCAGCAAGTCATAGGGAAATGTATGCCAATAGTATTTATGCAAGGCTTGACAAGAATAGCTTTATGGCTATTTTGTGAAAAGCAGTATTTGACAGTAAATACAGTAATTAGATTGAAAAAAGTACAATTTAAAAGATTAATACATAAGTAATCAATTTTCTTTGAAACAAATAGTGAACACCCTATTCACTTCCCAACCATCAACCGCAACCATTTACTAGCTTCAACAACCCATTCCAACAGCTTTGATGTAAGTCTACCTTTGCGTGAAATCACCTGTGCATGACCATAATCGAGGCCGCCATTATTCAATAGATCTTACACTCGCAGAGGTTGCGACTTTACCCACAAGAGGTGATCGCTGATACAACACACGTTTTCTTGGACGTGAATCAAGTAGAGACCACCACCGTGTCTTTACAAAGGTCCACTTGACTCGGTTACGCCTCGCTAAGGTTTCGCTGGTTGGCTATACCCCTGATTCGTGCCCCCTCTTGCGCCATTCCCATCAACACAGAACCGACTTAGGCTTCTCTAATTATTACACCCGGTCCACCCCATCCTAGACATGTGGTTGCACGAGATGACCCAGATCAATGGTTCAAGGTTAAGTCCTTAGTTGGCTACTCAGACGAGACGTTTCCGCATTCCAAATGTGCTTCCCGCACCCACCTTTACCACCACCCACTCGTCCGAGCATAAATCCTTTTCGGTTCAACCCGGCCAAATGACCACCCTAGTCATGGCATAACATCTTTTATCAATAGTGGCTTCGCACCACAATTCCATATTTCCTTTAGTCAAATTCAATCATTCTTTGAGTAAGTGATCATGAACCTATCGTATAACTAAAGCATTGGCTAAGCATAATACGATACCCATGTTGGTAGTACAATAATGTCCAACTAAAATAATCCATCCTAGGGTGTCCAAGGATTTATGTCATTCACAACTTATCAAGGAGGCGTAATGGCAATTAGGTAATTAACTAATTCCCGAAACCATTTATTATAAAATTAGCAATGCATGTTTATATCAAACGATATACTTTTATAAAGATGGGTTCAATATGATCAAAGGTCTATGACTTGCCTTCGTTGAAGAGTAGAGGTGCTTTGCCGCTTAAGTTTGCAAGTCTTCCAAACACCTAATCTATACGCAAGTAACAAAGCTAAATAAATAAAACAACTCCAAATAAAATCCAAATAAATGCAAAATAAATACTAACAGCAATATAATTAATTTAGAGGAATTTAGAATTTGAATCACTTTAATCGGAGTTCGAATGAAGAAGTTATGGGCAAAGGAAGTCGGAAAACACATGAAACGAGGGATTAGGTTTTCCCGATTTTTCGATTTATTTTGTAAAGAAAGATGAATATGACGTCACCGACGCCATCAGAGGGATTTTTACCAAATAATTAAAAGAAATGAAATTGACATATGGGGCCCACTTGTCAATGAGAGGTTCTTGTGAATGGTCTATAGAACTCCTCAAACGGGTTAGGGTTTGGAGGTGCCACGCGGCTTGCCGACGGCAAACACGCTGCGTAAAGAAATCGAGTGGCGATGGCATGGCCGACGTGGCGCCACCTTGGCAGCCACGTGAGCACCCGAGCGGCGGCGCTCAAAGCCCAAAGGCTCGCCGACGAATGGTCAAGGGCGGGGCGGCAAGGATGCCACTGCCAGAGGTGGCTCGATGAACACGTTGCTCACGGTTTTGGAGACCCGGCGTGAAGAGAGGGCCGACGACGAGGTGAAAAGCGGCGGCGAGGTTCGGCTAAGCGATTTACGACGAGGCTCAAAGTGGGCTCCAGCTTGACGAGAGGCGGCACGGGATCATGCAAGTCGGGCGATGCTTGGAGTGGAGACCAAGGGCCGAGAAGGTTTAAGGGTAATCGACGGCACATGCCGACGATAGCTTTATGTGCGAAGAGTCCGATCGCCGAGCTAGGGCGAGAGGAGAAGGGTGAGTCGGGGGAGGAGCTAGAGGAGGCCATGGCACACTCGGTGTGTAACATCCCAAATGTATAATTGGAACCAAATCTAGGTTTGTGTTTCAAATGTAATCATATCTAGATGTGTGTTTCAAATGTAACCTAAATTGGGTGTGTGTTTCAAATGTAAGAAAATGTGTAGAAATTAAAACTTTTCTTACATCTTGAAACTCTTGAACTTTTCTATAATTCTTGTTAAGAGTTGTAGAATTCAAAAACACAAATTCCCTGTTGACTAAAGTCAAACCCTTATTCAACTTGGTCATAAATCTTGTGTCAATCTTGGGAAATATTTTTCCTAGGTTCTAGGGATGATGGGTGACCCTCTGAATTATTTCATAATTTTTAGAAATTATTTGATAATTTTTGGAGGCAAGTCAAACCAATTTTTCATTTGGTCAAACCCTAGAACATACCCTTGCAGAATTTTTGGAGAAAAATGCTGTGCATAAAAACCTCTGGAAATTTTATGTAAGGTAAATCTTGAAGTGAGGATCCTCCAGTTAAAATTTCAAAATTTTTGGAGTTAGTTTGCTATCTCTAAAAATTCTTCCAAACTCAGCTTTCAAATTTAAATCCTAACTAGTTTGCATCGTTCTCTGGCTCTGACCCAAGCTCTGCTCGAGCCACTTGACTCTGGCCGAGTCAACTAACTCGCACCTCCGGCTCGGTCGCGTGCGCGCCATGATGGACCGTTGATCTTCACGGACGATGCACGTGAGCGACGCGCCAGGCCGATTCGATCGCGAGGGTGCCGCGATGATCAAAATCCAACTACGGACGATCGTCATTCTCCTCGTGTCGTATGCACAAGGCACACACAAGCCGCCACGGGCGTGTGCAGAGCGTGGGTCACGGGTCACCTCGCAGCTAACGGGTCTCTCAAGGCATTTAATGCCCGCTATGCGTCCGCCTCGAAAGTCCGCCACCGCCTCCCATCGCCTCGGTGCTCCCATGGCGAGCTTGACTGTGGGAGAGGCTTCCTGCTGCCCCTGTGCCCTCTCTCGCTACTTAAGCTCCCTCTCCGTCCTTGGCTCCCTTTCACCATCCTCACCATGCTTGCACCCACTGTGCTCGCTTGAGCTCAAACCACCAAACCTGGCGGCACCAGATTGTTGACCTTGGAGCTCTTGCGAAGGCAAGTGCCTCTGGCTTTCCTCTCTCTCTCTCTCTACGCTACCTTGTGCCTCTCACCTCACCGATCATTTCCCTAACTCAATTTGGGTTTGCTTCCACAGAGCGACTTGAATCTGGAGTTTTGGAGCTATGACCGCTTTCACTCCTCATCGCTTTCGTCCGGTGAGTCATCCATTTGCCAATCCCTTGCTCGAACCTTCCCGAGCCTTAATGGTGCTAATGTGATGACCCGGCGCTTAATTTTGCTCAGAGCGCCCTCCCCGTTGTCTCTTCTAAGACCGCAAGGCTTTTCATCACGGAGCTGCTTGGCCCTTCCTTGTCCTTCAAGGCCCTTCGTACTCCCGGTAGTCCATAGATGCTCGGGCACCGCTTCTCGAATCTGCAATGGAGCAAAATGTTGTTGTCACCGTAGTCAGAGTTGCCGCTTGCCGCCTGATTCGGCCGCCGATGTTAGGGACCACCGTTGTTGGTGTGAGTGGTACCAGGAGGTGCGCTAGGTTATTGCGCACCTCAGACCACTTGTTGTTCGCACCGCTGTGCCCCAGGTCGCCGGCGGCGAGCCGTGGAATGCCGTCGGTGTCGTTGTCGGAAGCGTCGGCGTCTGTTTTCGTATGCGCGACATGGCTCACCGTGAGCCGTCCATCTGATTAGATCTGCGGTCTCGATCGCGTTAGCGTTTTATTCTTAGTTCGCTGTGGGCCGTCCATTTTCAGATCTGGGGCTCGATTGCCCAAATGTTCGTGATGTGCGCAGGTATCGTTAAATGTGAGCCGCCCATCTCGCGATCAGCGGTCCGACACTGCGCCGCTTTCGGCGGGGATTCCAAACGCGCACGCCAAATTCAATGTGGACGTTGATCCAAGATCAACGGCCCACGTTGGTCGATCTCATGAGAAGATGATGCTGTGCCCGTTCGTCTGGGCCGCCGATTCAATCTCAACGCCCAGATTCGCCCACGTCGCCATGATTTTAGGATTTCCGATGGATTTATTTGTGAACCTAAAAAGGTAATAAACTTCAAAAATGCATAACTATTTCAATTTAAATCCAAATGAGTTGATTCCAATTTTGTTAGCTCTGGTTTGATCTGGGCTTTAATCTAAAAATAGTTGTAAGCTTAGTTCGGCTCCAGAAAGTGGATGTGAAAATTGGTTTAGAAATAGGCTTTAAATGTAGCTCTAAAATTGTAATTAACTTGTAAAATGCATAAGTAATTCTCTATAGATCCTTTTTGAGTGAATCCAACTTTGTTGGCTTCCTCTATTAGTGTACTAATTGGTAGAATAGGATTTAGGCATGTCACTGTTTTCAAAAGATTTGTGGGTGCATTTTATTTGTGCTCTTTTGCATGACTTTGAAAAATCATAAAACATGCATCATAGCTCCAAATGAGGTGAACTCAATTGTGTTGTTCATCTCATGAGGTTCTTGATTTACCATAAAAATCCCAGGTGCAACACCTCTTTGGAAAATTGTGCTAGAGAATTTAATTCGGATGAACAAGAGTCGATTTCTATTTTCCAAAGATTTTCCAGTGAGCAGAATTGTGTTGGCCATAACTTTTGCATTGAGAATCCAAATCAGTTGGTTATTATTGCTAAATTCTCTAAAAATCATGTTCTACCTGCTGTAAAATTTTCATTGCATTTGGTGAAGGTTTGCTGTGGAGTCTTTTCGATTTTCTTTGTTCTTATCGGTTCTTTTCGTTTTTTCGTTAGGTGCCGACGAGTGTGTTGATCACGAGAGTGTTCCCCTGCAGTAATCTGAGCATATCCAGCAAGGCAAACAGTTTGATCATATCCATTTAATCCCATTACTTTAAAGTCTAATACTTTGTATTCACTTGTATGTATGCATGCTTATTTTGTTGTTAAAGTATCGATTAGATGATCGTTTAGATGCATACTCTGTAGGTAAATGTTCATTCTCTACTACTAAGCCTAGGATTATCTTGCTGTGATTTAGAGTCCGATGGATGGACTCTTATCACTTAGTAGTTTACGTTGATAATGCTTAGAAATGCTTAGATAACGGTAGAAAGCGGTTGTCGACATTATGTCGATGACCTTGATCACACAAAAATTATTATTCCATTATGTCCAGCACTTGTGCTTTGTTACTTTGTAAAGAAATAAAAATAAAAATAAAAACAAAATTGTTATTGACTTGGGCACAATGAATGTTGGTGTGATCTCACGGTGTGATGGAATGGTGCCTAGGTCCCCAAGAACCGAGTTACTTGTCCCACTGAACCAAGCAATATTATGCTAACCACGCAGAGGATATAGGACCCTCTTGACTAAGTACTTTGGGGGTGTTAATTATGAGTGGTTGGTGGTGTTAAAAGAAAAATATTATTATTATATGAGGGGAGCATCAGAATTCAAATTTTGAGTGGCCGATGTGTCCTTCTATGTTGAGTTATGACTCTTAATTAGCATCATCCATTGGAAATTACTCAGAGGACTTAGCCGTGTTTGGCATACCAAAGGAAGTGTGCTAAATAGCTTGGCGAAAAGGCGGTCCGACGTGTTGGTACATTGGTACACCCCTGCAGGGATAAAACTATTCGAATAGCCTTGTCCTAGGTTATGGACATGCTTGGCAAGGTCTTTCAAGAACTAGACTCAACCATTTAATTAAAACTTGTTGGGTGGTATGAATTTGGTGATTCATACTATTGTTGTGGTGACTATTGGGTTAGTCACTTCTAGGTTGTTCTTACTGTTGTTATTATTATTGTATCATTGTTACTTCAATAATTAAAAATGCTTTGTCAAATTGCTTTAAATCTATTACTTTATTGCAAATAAAAACTTGCTTTATGCTAAAATGAGCCTAAAGCCTTCCTTTTAAATAAAGCTTGCATGTAGCTAATTATAGGTCATTACTCTTACATCGCCGCCTTGCGAGTACATTTTTGTACTCATTTGCTTTGCTTAACCTGTAATTGTTGCGAGAAGAAGTTGAGCCCCAAGGGCTCTACTTTTGTGAGATGTGCGGTGGTTGGGACGACTAGGTTGGTGGCTTGGTTGGTTGCCTTGTGGGCTAAAGGCAAACCATATGGCTTTCTTTTGGTTATCGCCATCTTATGGCTTTCGCTTCCGTTTTTGTTGAACTCTTAGTTGTATTTAGCCGGTCGACTCTTTTGTAATAACTCTCCTATCATGTATGTCTTTTATTAATCTAGTTCGTGCTTGAGTTCTATGTTTGTATGGAATTGATGCATGATTCTCAGTAAAGGGGTGTGTATCTTGCATTTGAAGTATACATATCTCAAGACACGGTTATTTTGTTTGTGATGCTAGGGTCAATGGATGACTAAGCATTACAAGCCAAATAAGCCGGGTCCTCACAAAGTTGGTATCGAGAGTCAGATCGACCATAGAAACCCTAGCTTGGTCGTTTTAGGATGTTTGGAAAACTTATTTTCAAATATCAAATGGTTTATGAAAGCTTAAGTAAATTCTCTAAGTTTACTCCTTACCTATCTTAGCTTTCTTATCTCATCTCACTCTAATTTGAGTTTAAAAAGTTGTTTCTCTCTCCTTCCCTCAAAAAATAGCGTTATTGTTTAATTGGGTTTTGGGAATCAATGAGATTGGCAAATTGAAGTGTTAGCTGCCCATTACAAGGTTTTGAAGTTCGAGTCGGTGATTCGACGAGGAGCTTGATGAGAATCGGACAAAGAAGCATCAAATTTCCGCATGTAGCCTCAAAGGTTTCTAATTAGGATAGATAATGAGAGGATAATTCAACTAAAACTTGTGGGAATAAAAGGGTAAGATGTGATATTAGTTGGCTAAGTATCTAACACCTATTTTGCTAATCTTACCTTGCTTATAGAAGTGTTAGATTTGGAGTTGTGTGCGGAATTTTATATTCTCAACCTATTACTCGTTCATTCCGTACGGGTTAGTCATGTCGGGAAGTTGAGTTAGGTCTTGTGTTTCCCGCGCCTCCTCCTTTGGCGCCGGCGCCTCCTCTGACCCCGGTCAGCCTCCTTCTCCCATGCCTCGAGCCGTCCTCCTCCTCCCTCAGCACCATCGTCGGTCGGCCTCCTCCTCCCTTGGCGCCACCACCGGCTGGCCACCTCCTCCTTCTCCCTCGTTAATTGCAGTTAAATATCGTTAATTGTCATTAAATTGTAGTTAAATGTCTGTCAATTGTCGTTAAATACTGTTAATTACAGTTAATTATCGTTAATTGCCAGTAATTGCGGTTAATTGTCCTTAATTGCCGTCATTTGCCTTAGGGACATTTCAGATATTTCCCAACTTAGAAGCTTCAGCCAGCCTACCTAAAAGCCAGACTGCCAAACACCAAATATCTTGACCACCGTCCATTTAATAGCCGATTCGACCATTATTCAAATTTCACCGAAGTTGCTTTTAGAAGTCTGCAATGCGTAAACACCCCTTGTCGGGTTTCGGCTTTCTAAAGCCAAGGCCCCAAACAAAGCTAGCTTTGCAACAATTTAATGCTTAAGCCACATCCGAAGCCCATGTAAAAGCCAAAGCACCTCTCCACCAACTTTTTTGGCTTATTGCGGTGGGGGGATAACTATTTGCCACTAGAACTTCCCTAAAATTACCCACCAAATGCCACTGTTTAAAAGACCCTTCCTGTTTGATCCCCTCCCCACCTCGTACCCATTCGCTCCCACTCGTCCCGTTTGACCCCCAAGCTCCTAGGCTGTCGTCCCGAGCTCCTAGGCCGCACCGCCGTCCCAAGCTCCCAGGCCACCCTACCAATGACGCTAGCTCCCAAATGGTGCTAACATCGCCCCATCCTCCTGTGTCCCGACCCCGTCGCCAGCTCCTCTTGTCGGTCGACGCCGCTGCCAGAGCCGCTTCCCACCGGCCGCCACCGCCGATGTTCTCCACCCCGCAGGCATCGGATCCGGCGTCCTCGACCTCACAACCTCTTCATCTTGAGTGCCACCCTAAGCCCAAACCACCACCGCCGGCCCAAGCCTGGATCCGCTCGACGTCCTCCATGCCGGAGCCATGCCACTCAACCTCCTCCTCCTCACATTTGGCGGCATCGCTGGTTGCCACGGATCGGATCGCATCAATTCCTCCTACCCTGCGCCGCGTCGCTCGACCTCCTACTCTACGCCGAAGCCGCATCGTCACCTTCCTGTCCTAGTAGCCACCGCCTACCTCCATTCCATGTGGCAATCGCCGCCCGCTCCTCTGGTCCGCACCGCCACCAATCCCTCCTAGTGTTCTGTGTTTTTCGGTAAAAATGTTTTAAATGGCAATTTTGTGAAGTGTTTAAAATTTTGGATAAATTGTATTATGAATTGTAATATGATTTCATCGAAAACAATATGTGGATGTATCGGATCCAAAATGAATGCGACAATTGGTCCGATGAAAATTGTAAAGAAATTATGTTGTTTAATTAATTCTTTTGTAAAAAAAAAATGATATTTACACTAAATCAACACACAAACATGCCGTTAGAATTGTCAAGGGTATTTAAGTCATTTCAAACTTCATCCACAGCTGAACTAGCTAGCTAGCCCAACAAAAAGCCAGATTGTCAAACAACATCTCAAGAAAAGCTACAGGAATCAACAACAATTGCTTTTCAGGCAAAAATTCAGAAAACAGCTTATGTCAAAAGCTACGGCTCCCCCAAATAGGGCCTTAGACTTAGTTTTTTTTTGGATTAAGCAGCTTATAAGCATCCTGCTTTTAAGCTAAACAAGGGTGTTTGGTAACATGTCTTTTTACGGCTTTTTGGCCCTTGAGCTATTGCTTAAAGTTAAAAAGTCTAAAATACCTTGACACAAGGTACCACTTGTTCATTCACTGATAAAGTAATCAACTAAGAATCTTGCTTTCAACAACCAAAGAAAACTTCAGACCATCTACAACTTAGCTCCATACAGTGAAATATTTGATAGAATAGTTGAGAACATGATGATTGATGAACGATACAAGTAGATTCACACGATACAAGAGTACAAATGAATAAAACAAATATTTGAATCGCTTCCATACACATATATAAGGAAGAACCCTAGATTTTTTTTTGCAGCATGATAATGGTTTCCAACAATTGTTTTCAAGAAAAATCCTCATCTAAATCAGGGAACAAAAAAAGAAGGAAGAACCCTAGATGTAGCCGGACGGCGCCATCGCGCAGCCTCCCGTCCTCACCTACGAGCAGGGGCGGATCCAGTAAGGCCCACCAGGGTGCACAGGACACCGGGTCCAAAATCGTTATATATGTATATATACATCTCATATTCTCATATATGAAAATACTGGACAATCTGGACACCTGTTGGCCAAAACGAGGGACACCCACGGACTCAGGCGCGTGCGCGTTGGCGCATCCGCGCGTGGACGCGTGAGCGTGCGGCCCATCTTCTCGCGCTCGGCGCGTGGCCCATCTTCCCGAGGGAGCGAACGCGCGGCCGAGGCGCCCAGCCAGCCAGCGAAAGAATCATGTGGCCCAGCCGGCAGCCGAGGGCGAGGGCACGTGGCGTGGCCCAGGCAAGCAGGTGAGCGGGCGTGCGGGCGGGCGTGCGCGATACAAGGGCGGGCGGATGCGTCTCCTGGAATTCCAGCCGCAAGTCAAACCACTGAGAGTACGAGACGACGAGACACAATTTCTCTCGGCGAAATCTCTAGCCGCCGGCGCCGGTCGACGGTCGTACTCGTGAGTCGTGACTGCTCGTCTGCTCCAGCCCTTGCCTCTAGCGACTAGCAGCGAAATTTCTAGCGGCCAGGGCGCCAGGCCAAGATGTTCGGTTTCTTCGCCAATCGGCAATCGCCATCAGCCCATCACCATCACTGGTAATTTCGATTTCTCAATTCTCACGGTAACAACTAACAAGCAGACAAGACAAGCACAGTCACTAATTTTGATTTCTCACGGTAACAAGCAAACAAGACAAGCACAGTCCCTAATTTTATGTTTAGAGATCCTATTTGCTAATCGTTGGTATATTTTTCAAACCCTAGGATTGGGCTTTACAATTGTGGTAGTACTTGGAGATTGGAATATCTGAATATGTGATGTGTTAAGATTTGGATTTGAGTTTTTGACTACTTGAGAGTTGAGACACAATGTCAAGTAAGTAGGCTTTACAATTTTAAATAAATGACTATGAATGTATGCTTCCATTATTCGTTTATTTGCTATGTGGAGAAATGCGAAATGGGGAAAGTTACTAATGATGCTATAATTCATCGCTTCCAGAGCTTAAGGGAGCGTAGAAAGAAATTATAAAATGTAATGTACTTATCTAGTTATCTTTGTTTCGATAAATTCATGGTTCTTTTACTTAAAATTTTACTAAGTGATTTCTTCTACTTTTTGTAGGCTATCAAGGTCGGATGTTGTTTTCTGCTGATGCCGACCATCTTTTGTCTATGGTTTGGAACTTTATCTATCATTTATTCGCTTTTGCTACGATTAACCAAAACTACTACTAGAAGTGTAGGATTCTTTGTTTTGGTAAGCACTTTGATGGCTATTTTTTCATCTGTCATGTTGAATTGTTTAACACATTACTATTCTAATTTCTATACAATATTGCTTTATAATTAGACATATGTGATATGTATAGGACACCCGGTCATTTTCGTTCTAGATCCGCCCCTGCCTACGAGACGCATCAGCTCCACCAGAGTGCCACATGGGTGTATCGAGCATGGGAGCTACACCACCTCCACAACTCAATCTCGAGATCCGTCGACACCGCTTGATTTGGACATAGCTTGTGGGCAAGAATGGGATCAACGAGCGACGGACTTGCGGCGAGGTGGTCTATTCAAGCCTCCAGATCTACATAGAGAGGGAGCAGATCCGTCGACCACAAATGGGTTTGTCGGCGGAGGAGGGTGAGGCGGCGGGCAGGTGGCTGGACAGAGCTCATGGGTGGTGGTGAGGATTCGGCGGGCAGCGAGGAGGTCGATTCGAGCCTCCAGATTTGGACGAAGAGGGAGCGGATCCGCCAGTCGTGAATAGGGTTGCGGCGGAGGAGGCAGCAGGCAAGTGACCGGACAGAGCTCGTGGGCGGTGGCTGCAGGCGAACAAAGCTCGCGTGGGGATGAGAGTGCGTTGGGGAAGGAGGGGGAGAGAATGCTGCTTGTGGAGCTGTGAAAAAACATTTTATAGTAATTTCTTATGAGCTTAGTGGCAAAGGGTTATTTCATCCCATAAAAGCAAACAAAATCATCTCACCCACAACTTTTGGCTTATAGGCTTAAAGGTAAATTTGTTCAATGCCATCACAATCGTTTGTGAGTTACAAAGTACCATCGTGAACAAGGTTGACCGAAAAATACCATCGCAAATATGAAAAACTCTAGAAAAATGCCATTGCTGTCATGTTTTCTGTCCAAAACAGCCGTTAGAGCCTTTCTGAGAGAGAGAAAATATCAGAAATACCAACATTACCACTCGTAGAGTATAGTTCGAGAAAGCACAGATTAAATCCGTAAAAATACCAAACAAAGCTAAAAATTCTAGGAAAAATCATAAAAATTCCTTCAGACATTTTGCACTTGTAAAAAATATTTTCAACTTAAATTTGTTTTTCATTTTTACACAATAAATAATTTGTAAAAGCTGAAAATACTTTTTAAACTAGAAAAATAGCAAGATAGCTCTAACAATTCTATAAAAATTTCAGAGTACTTAATTATGGTATTTTAAGATTAATTAAAATATTTTCAACACAATTTTAGTTTTTATTTTTGAAATACAATTAAATTAATTATTTTTCAAAAAATGTTTTTAGATGTTCAATAGCTCCATTTTGCCTATCCTCAATTAAGCCTCGCCACCACTGTCCTTCACCATGGGCGGCTTGTGGAGGAGAAGCAAGGTAGAATGACATGTGGGACCAACCTTAGAAAAAAAGAAATAGAAGAAGAGTAAGGGTAGAAAAGTCATTTCGTACCCTTGGGACGAAAAACGTGATGTTAATGGCATTTTCCAGAGTTTTTCATGTTTGCTATGGTTTTTGGCAACTCGCTAACGATTGCAATGGTCTTGAAGCAATTTACGCCAGGCTTAAAGTGACTTAAGCTTTTATAAGCCAGTTGAAAAAACCATCCGTTTGTTTGGGCTTTGGCTTTTTAGCTTATAAGCTAAAGAAAAAGCCCAAACAAATAGGGACAATATCTTGCTAGCCTAAAGTAAACTGATACTCCCCTAGTTCACAAAAACAAGTCGTTTTGGAATGCGTATAGTCAAACTTTGACTATCGATATCTTTTTAAATATTTAGATTAGATATATGAAAAATCATGTGTGTAGATTCGTCTCGGAAAGTACTTTCATAATATTATAATTTTGTTGGGTTTTACAAATAATTACAATGGTAATTAGTGGTCAAAGTTGTATTTTAGAGACCGTGTCGATGTCTAAAACGACTTGTGTTTTGTGAACTGGAGGGAGTATATCTTAATAATGAAACTAAGATGAAAACTTATTAGAAGTTATGGAACTAAATTGGCTACATGTAAAATAAATGTCTTACATAAAAGCAGGTAATGTTTTGTCCACATAACACAACAGATGTAGACTGACGGATACAAATATGACCAATTCACAAGCAGACGAACAAGTCTTCATCATACAGGCTGTAAGAACATGTTAGTCTATTGTCCATTAATAGCATGCTGATGACTAAGTGTAGACCTATTGCTGATGATTAAACATTTGTTCAAAGAAAAAAGAATTGTCACCGCAGCACCAACCAATAACATAGTAAATTCTTTTAGGGAACAACATAATAATTTAGAGAAAGTAACATTTTTGTTTGCTGGGAAGGCAGTAGGTTCACCTTGTGTTTTTAGCTTTCAAGGGTTTATAAGATCCTACAATTTCTCTAACAAAGTAAGACAATGTGGATCTTGACATAGTTTACCCAGGTAAAGCCTAAATGTTTTCCTCTTGTCGCGCTACTGTTCACAAACACATACTCGATTTTTTTATTTAATCCTTTTTTAATAATATTTTAAACTTAACCCCTCGTGAACTTTATTTCCAATTCTGACCCCCTTTGGTCACGCCATTATCCCTGGCATGGCCAAAGTTGCCTATAAGCCCGTCCGCGCGACGTGCGGTCGCGGAGGGCTTGCGTGGCATTCATCCACGCCAGCCTAATGGCGTGACAAGCCTGCCTTGTCACGCCAACGCACGTGGCGTGACAGAAGCGACTTAGTTCCAACGGCCAATCTAGTTCTTTATTTTCCCCCAAACTTACCCTCTCCCTCCCAAGTGCCTTCTCTCCTCCCCAAATCCATCGATTTTGACCCGTTTTGAAGTTTTAAAACTCGTGGAGTTCATCCCCCGAGGTAAGCCTACCCATTCCTCCATTTATTATGATGAAATCAGTTAGATTTGTTGAATAAGGGTTTGGGCCAAATTGGTTTTTTGAGAGGAATTTGATTGATTGTTCGAATGTCGGACTGAATTGGATTACATTACCACATATGGATAGTTGAACGTGTGCATAAATTGTTGATTTAGGTGAATTAGATTGCATTACTACGCATTCAGCGGTATAGGTTGGATATTTTTTCTATGTAATTTCAAAGAATCATTATTTTAACCGCCCAATGTGAGAGTGGAATGAATAACCTTGTCAACCAATAATTTTAAAGAACAACTTTTTATGCATTTTTAGATTAACTAGTCTGTGCCTTTGCAAGTTTTTGTCAACCAAAATTCTGCATCTAATTTTGGATTCGGAGATTCCTTGATCCACCAGACATCTTATTTTCTGGTTGAAGTAAATTAGTTCATATCCTTGATTTCTTTCTGTAAACGTAAGCAAGGTTACAAATGTTTAAGAAAGAAGTAAATAAATCCGGAAATTTAAGCAAGTAAAACCTGAAGAGCCTTCTTTTCTTGCTCCATCTCATGTAACTGCTTCTCATAATGTTGTTTGAGAACGGAGGTGTCACTCTTCGCGAATTGTTTCATTTCTACCTCTCGGAAATGAAAAGAAGGTATAATTATAATCTTCCAGGTGGATCAAAGAACACAAAAACATAGCATAATTTCAACTATATGTGTCATAAGTTAGTTATTGTTTAACATGAGTGTACAACTGGGCTTGAGGAATGAGGTTAAATCGATATGTGTAAATAAAACTAAAAATCTAGTGTTAGAAGAAGTAATTCATAAACACAGTGTTGAGATCAAGCAAAACAAATGGAAATGGAAATCTAGTGTTAGAAGAAGTAATTCATTTCTGCCTTTTCTTTTTGATGGCATTGTCAAGGAAATCTTAAATCTGAAACTAAAACTGAAACCCAATCTTAAATCTTAATTCTATTGCAGGATGCCGCAACACACGCAGTACGTGTTGCTCCTTTCGAAGTACTATAATGACCATCGCGCACACCTTATAGCGGACAAGGGTGTGGTGAGATTTCTTACTTTTTGACCTTGCTATGCATTTATCTCTATTTGATCGTGCTTTCAACTTTTTGACCATGTCTATGCATATTTCTCTGGCAGGTGCTCCAGCCGCTTCGCTCTCGGACCCATACCCCTCTAGATTGGGATGAGCGGTACGTGCCATACGTCCGTGAGGCTGGTTTCCTTGCCTGGGCATGTATTGTCACCAATGGGCTACCCCGTATGGACGGTGTTGCACTAACGGCATTGGTGGACTGATGGCGCCCGAAGACCCACACCTTCCACCTCCCGTCAGGCGAGATGACCATCACGCTTCAAGATGTAGCTATAATCCTGGGCCTTCCCATAGACGGGCTTCCTGTGACTGGAGATGTCAACAGCGCGGGTTGGAGTGACTGGGTTGGCGAGTGGCTAGGTCAGCGACTAGATGACCCGACTCAGGACGTGAGGGACAATCGGCCGTCGGCCGTGCTTATGTCATGGCTGAGAGCAAACTTCAACGTGTGCCTGTAGGATGCATATCAGGTTACAGTGTAGCGCTTCGCATGGGCATGGGTGTGGCATCTACTCTGGTCCTTCCTATTCCCCAACGGTGTCGGCAACGCTGTCTCCTAGATATACTTGCCCATGTTGGCTGATATCTGAGCGGTAGGGACTTACAGTTGGGGTTCATGTTGGCTGATATCTGAGCGGTAGGGACTTACAGTTGGGGTTCGGCTACACTGGCTTGTATGTACCGTCACTTGTGTGTTGCGTGTCGATCACGGAGTGTCGACGGCAACTTGGGTGGCTACGCATACCTCCTGCAAGTGTGGATGTGGGAGCGTTTGCCTGTGGGTAGGCTCACTTGTGCAACCTTGCAGGTACAGACATTTTTTTTATGTTCTTTCTCGTTTAATAAAAAAGCGACTGAAATCCATCTCCCTACAGGCATGGCCCCTTGACAACCCTTCGTCGCTTCCGATGGTGGCCTACCTCTTGAGCTCCATCATGCCACCTACTGGGCATCCCAGGTCGCGCTACCTCGGGTACACAAACGAGCTCGACGTCATCATTCAAGACCAGGTATAGTTTCATGAGTTAATTTGGGTGCTGCTAATTTTGTTCTAACTTAGATTTCATCAGTAATGTCTTGTAATTCATGTGCAGGTCACGTGGTTGCCATATACCCACGATGAGGTCTTGGAAATGGAGCAGAACCCAATGTGTGAGCGGGATGACGGTTTGTGGATGACTCTCTCACCACTCATTTACTTTCATGCGATGGAGTACCACATGCCCCATCGGGGGATGAGATAGTTTGGCAAACTTCAAGACTGTCCACTGATGGAGTTCTCGACATATCCGAACCTTCACGGGTAAAGGTACCTATTGTCGTTCGTTTCCACCGCTGGTTCTGGTCTCGATGTTGCATGGCAAGATTAACCGAAGGAGGAGGTACCGACACACCGACTGGGCCCATTATCACCGTGCGTACTTGTTGGAGTGGGCCGACCGGTCCAATCGGTCCAGGGACGTGTCACAAATCCATTGGAGGCCTCAGTTCGTCAACTACCTCCGGTGGCTCCACGGCGTTGCGTGCCTGCAACTTCGACCAGCCATGACCCAGGAGGACATAGGGGAGGGTCACTCGTTCGACGAGGATATCGTGGATGAGTATGACGAGTTCACACGGACGGGCACGCAGCCGGAGAGGGCCCCATCAACGCGTACTACGTGAGTAAATTTTAGCCCCTCTACTAATTTCCAACATCACGGTTGGCGAACTAAATTACATTGTTTACCCATTCACAGGGAAGGTAACTGGCAAGCATAAGCAATGAGGCCAGTGCGGTGCTCATGCTACTAGAGGGTTCAGAGGGGAGCTTCCAACGCATGAGGAACTTCGTTGAGGTATCACAACTACTAGTTGTGTTTCTTACTATCAATTCAAACAGACATGTTGGCGCAAGAAATTATTGTTCTACATTGTGTTTTTAACTATCAATTCAAACAGACTCGCTTTGTGTAAAATTATAAGCTAGATGGGCTATAATGGTGAATATAGAGAACACTTTCATGGTTTTTTGCTTGCTAGATATTTCCTTTTGCATGTAAGTGGCCTTTTCCTTGGGTGACAACCCTTCAGAAGTTAATTTGTTGTGGGTAATAGTATTACTTTCCTACGGCTTGAAAAAATTAGAATGGCTATAATACCACACTAGTACTCCACCACATTTGGGGGCATCTGCTTACCAGCATCTACATGTTAGCAAGTAGTAACTGTGACATAGCACAATATGGATAAAGGTTGTGACTAGATTGTTCGATGTTTGTTTCTGTTTTCTGATAGTTGCAGATTGTATTTACCCACAATTCGAGCTTTGTTTTCATCACTCTGTAATCTGTAGTTATAGAGTTTATGCACTACCGGATTCTTACATTACTTTTTATCCCTTGTAGATGGTTTGCCGCCGACGCTGGCAAATGGCGACTAAGATGAATTGCACCGCGACGGGAGATGTTGTTCAACCTGCCCCGGCTCAGAGTGGCTCATCGCGTGCTACGTCATCCCGGGCGACAACATCCATTTTGGCCGCACGAGACGACGAAGAGGATGACGATGACGTGGACGCCAGGTTGCCCGATGAGATGATCCTTTCAGACCTTGTTGGTGCACCCTCTCGCCACGCGGTAGGCTTCGAGCCACGCCGCGCGTAAACACCGTGATCGCGTGGACATTAATTCAGTCAACGTCGTCGAGGGCACGTGCGGTGAACATCCAACTTCTAAGATCACACCGGGAACGGATCCACGCCGAAAGCGCAAGTGATGTAATGAATGGATATATGATTGAATAGAGTAATTAATGAATGAATATATGCATATGTGCTTCTAGGTTCTAGGTTATCTCTTGTTCAATGGATGATTGATTGGATATATGATTGAATAGAGTAATGAATGAATGAATATCCATGAATATATGCATAGATGCTTCTAGGTTGTCTATCCTGTTGAATGAAATGATTGAATAGATACACACACGGCTTAGCCGGCACTGTCATGCTATCCGAGTTGGCGTGACAATACCAGACTGTCACACAATGAGTGAGGACGTGAAAGTGGCCACGCAAGCCCTCTGCGCTGGTATGTCGTGTGGACGAGGACTTGCGTGGCAGCTTTGGCCATGCCGAAGACAATGGCGTGACAGAGTGATTTTGCCACGCCTCGCGTCATGCCGTGATCAAAGATATCAAAATTGGAAATAAATTTTACCAGGGGTTAAGTTTAAAATATTATTAAAAAAAGATTAAATAAAAAAAATTCCACATACTCCTGCTACTTGGACAGTCAATAGATGCTATGAATTTTAGTTGCAAAACTGTGCTTACGCAAAGTTCATTCAGATCGAGGATACAATACGGTTTTGTTAAAGTTCCCAATGACCTAAAGTATTTGACACGCTCCTTACTCCTTGGATAAAATTACACTTCTTTCTCACCCAAACCAGAAATTACAGCAACTACGGAGTGAACAACTTGTGACAGAGATGTGGAGGTCCAATTGCAGAATGATTGCAACGCGCCAGGGTGGGAACCACTGTAAAGATAAGAAGAAAGCTTTCTTTACTTGCTTGTATGAAAGATATCTTGACTAGCCAGTTGGGGCATACTGCTAGGAATTCTTCACCGTTCACGCCAAAATTTGGTTTCGTTGGAGAATACTACACACCCATGCATTCCTCCTCCCATAGCAAGAGACTTCCAACAAAAATGACTCACTGCTGGCTGAGAGGGTTGCAGTTTGGCTCATAAAAGGTTAGCTTCCTGGCTTGATTGTTTGATTGACAGGAGAATGCTACTAGATGATATTATAAGACAGTCTAGCTTTACTTGAATAGAGCTGAAGGAAGCATAAGTAAGTGAGCCGCAGCAGACATGGCTAACAATGGCTATGTTAGCTTCTTCCTATTCTTTATGATACTGCTTTCTCTCCTGCACAAATCTTACTCACGGTCCACAGATCAATCTAACGATGAACGCCAAATCCTCTTGGGACTCAAGAAATATTGGGGAAGCTCACCTGTGCTCCGCAGATGGAACTCCACTTCTGCTGCTCACTGCAACTGGGCAGGAGTTACATGCACAAATGGTGTGGTGACAGCCATCTCCCTACCAAATCAAACCTTTATCAAACCAATTCCTCCCTCTGTTTGCCAACTACAGAACCTAACCCACCTGGACCTTTCCTACAACAACTTCTCTTCCTCCTTCCCAACTGGCATCTACAATTGCTCAAGTCTTCAGTATCTCGACCTTTCGAACAATGCTTTCCTTGGGCCCCTACCAGCAGAAATAAACACTTTATCGGCGCAGATTGAGCATCTTAATCTATCGTGTAATAATTTCAGCGGCAGTATTCCTCCTTCCATTGCAGGATTCCCAAGACTCAGATCACTAATTCTTGATACTAATCGGTTTGACGGTACTTATCCAGCTGCTAGAATCAGTAATCTTGACAACCTTGAGAGGCTCACACTAGCGAGCAATCCATTTGTGCCGGCTCCAATGCCAGTGGAGTTTGGCAAGTTGACGCGCCTCACATACTTGTGGCTGTCTGGTATGAACATGACCGGCGAGATCCCTGATAGTCTGTCAAGCCTAACAGAGCTCGAACTCCTTGATCTGTCACAGAACAAACTGCAAGGGGTGATTCCAGGGTGTATCTGGCAGCTTCAGAAGCTTGAATTTCTGTACATGTTAGCAAACAACTTCACTGGTGGGATTGGGCCTGGTATTACAGCGGTTAACCTACGGGAGATCGACCTGTCATCGAACTATCTGACCGGACCAATACCTGAGGCCATTGGCAATATGAGGAACCTGACCTTATTGTTCATGTACTTTAACAACATTGCAGGGTCAATACCAGCAAGCATTGGTTTGCTGCCAAATCTCACCGACATCCGGCTGTTCGGAAACAAGCTCTCAGGTGGCCTCCCACCAGAGCTTGGTAAGCACTCGCCGCTCGGCAATCTTGAGGTCAGCGACAACAACCTCTCAGGTGAGCTGCCAGAGGGTCTTTGCTCCAACAGGCGGCTAAATGACATCGTTGTGTTCAATAACAGCTTCTCTGGAAAGCTTCCAGCTTCACTTGATGGCTGTCATCTATTGAACAATATAATGATGTACAACAATAATTTCACTGGCGACTTTCCCATGAGCCTTTGGTCAGTGACAGACATGCTCACCACTGTCATGATCCAGAACAATAACTTTTCTGGAACGTTCCCTACGCAGCTGCCCTGGAACTTCTCACGGCTTGATATAAGCAACAACAAATTCTCTGGTCCCATCCCAATATTGGCAGGCAAGATGAAAGTGTTCAGGGCAGCAAATAACCTGCTTTCAGGTGAAATTCCCTGGGACCTAACTGGCATTTCACAGATAGAAGAATTCGACCTTTCTGGTAATCAAATTACTGGCTCAATACCAGTGACTATTGGGGTGCTACAACAACTCAACAAACTTAACCTAAGCAGAAACCAGATATCTGGGGGTATCCCTGATTCATTTGGATTCATGCCAGTGTTAACCATCCTTGATCTCTCCTCAAATGAGCTATGTGGCAAGATTCCAAAGGATTTTAATAAGTTGAGACTGAACTTTGTGAACCTCTCCGTGAATTACCTCACAGGGGAAATTCCAACATTGTTGCAAACCAGAGCTTTCTCTCCAATCCAGGCCTCTGCGTCTCATCTAATAACTCCATGCTCAGTTTCCCAGTATGCAGAACAGCAGAAAGCAGCCAAAATGATCTATCCAGGAAGCTTATAACAATATTTTCTGTTCTATCTGGTATTTTGCTATTGGGGTCAGCAGTTGGAGGATTCTTCATCTTAGGGAAGCAACAAAATGGCCAAGACCACCTAACATGGAAGTTGACCCCATTCCACTCACTGGATTTCACAGTGCATGATGTGCTTGCTGGAATATGCGAACAGAATTGGATTGGAAGCGGCAGGTCAGGGAAGGTGTATCGAATTCACATTGCCGACCAAATAGGCAGTAGCTGGATGGTGGCTGTCAAAAAGATATGGAACATGCAAAATCTTGACGAGAAGCTGGAGAAAGATTTCCTTGCAGAGGTCCAAATATTGGGTGAGATTCGGCACACGAATATTGTCAAGCTGCTCTGCTGCATCTCAAGCTCAGAGGCAAAGCTCCTTGTCTATGAGTACATGGAAAATGGGAGTCTAGACCGGTGGCTCCACCAGAGGGAGAGAATTGGTGCGCCGACACCTTTGGATTGGCCTACGAGATTGCAAATTGCCATCGACATGGCAAGAGGTCTCTGCTACATGCACCATGATTGCTCGCCTGCCATAGTGCACCGAGATGTCAAGTCTGCTAACATCCTTCTGGACCCCAAGTTCAGAGCAAAGATAGCTGACTTTGGGCTTGCTCGGATTCATCTTAAAGCTGGAGATCCCGAGTCAGTTTCTGCCATAGGTGGAACTTTTGGCTACATGGCACCAGGTCAGAAATCCAAATGCAAACTCAAACTAGTACAGATTCATAAAAGTTGTATCATTTGCTAATGCGGGATTAATATGCTTGCAGAGTATGGATATCGGCTGAAGGTGAATGAGAAGGTCGATGTCTACAGCTTTGGAGTGGTCCTGTTGGAGCTCACAACTGGGCGGGTGGCAAATGATGGAGGTGAAGAGTACTGCTTGGCAGAATGGGCATGGCGACAGTATCAAGAATATGGCCTGTCAGTTGATCTTCTTGATGAGGGCATTCGAGACCCAGCCCACATTGAAGATGCACACGCAGTGTTTACGCTAGGTGTGATTTGTGCCGGGGGCGAGCCTTCATTGCGACCATCAATGAAGGATGTGATGCATTCACTTCTCCGATTTGAACATAAATCCAGGGGAGGAAGCCTGCAGCATGCTGTCTCCGAAGAAACAGCATTTCTTGAATCCTAGAAAGGCGGCAAGAAAAACATTATTTCAGTTGATGGGAGTATGACGACCATGAGAATTTTCGGGTGCAGATGGTGTGGGTGATCTACCTTTTATTTGTAACAACTAGCTGTCTACCGATGATCTTGCACAGGCTAGTTTACGTTTTGTGTCGACAGCAAGCATGTGAAGTGTACATGCAGTCACAAACAGCCGACAGAACTTTGTAGACTAAAAGCTAAAAATACACGCAGCTATTCTCACAGCATACCAAACGGCTGCTGAAAAGGTCGACGAAATGTATGGATGTTGAGCTATGAAATTACGTGGGTTTTTTGGGCATTATTGATGGCCCAGACACCTGGCGAGACCTCACTCATGGCTCTCCCTCTCGTCGGATCACACACAAGCTCACGTCAAGAACAAACACGCTCAGAGCTTGGGGCAATTTTCTCTGTGTATTCTGTTATTCCCCTTGCGTACTAAGTACATGGCTTAAATAACCACACACGCACTCCACTACCAGCCCACTACTGACGCCATTAACCCAACTAACGCACACACACATGCAGCTACATCTGTCCACTAGCCTAACGCACGCACGCATGTAGCCACTAAATAATTAACTCCCTAATTATATGTGTTAATCAAAGAACTAGTAATAAACATCAAGATTAACTCTAACAATTATGTGCAACATTAGCTTTCAAGGGAGGCTCACACCAATCAAAATGGGTGGTAGAAATTCCCATATTATCACGAGAGAAAGGAAAATGTATTGTAGATAGGTTACTCCAATCAATTGTTGAACCTGCAGGGAGGGATGGGGGTGACACTAAGTTCTGATATGCTAAAAATACATTGAAAAAAAGGATCAAATAATAGCTTGGGAGATTCGTTCTCCCAGTTAGTTCGCTTACCTAGAACCAACTGCTAAAGCACTCATCATCTAACGTTCTAACTAGAGCATTTGCAAACAAAACTCCCATTTTGTAGCACAACAAAATTAGTCTGAATTCACTTTTCGAATTTAACAACACAAAAAGAAGTATGGCATTAGAACATTTGCTCTTTTCACACTGAAAAAAAACGCTTTGGATTATAAAGAGAGAAACCCAAACCTCAGTATATATCCAAGCAAAAGTATTCGCAATTTGATCCAAGATTTTTTTTAGAGGGGTCAATTCGATCCAGCATTACAGCACAACGCGCGGAGTTCCACTGGTTTACTTGATGAAATCGTACGGACTATGCAACGGAGGCGCGAGGGTGTGACGCAGGTGCGGCAACGGGGGAGATTTGCTTCCGTCGACGACGGTGGACGACGCTGGTGCAAAAGAAGAAGAAGACGAAGATCTGGACGAAGAGGCATCAAAGATCGTGGTCCACATACTTGTCTTCCCACTCGAGGTGGGGGCTATTGGAGGTCGTTGCGAGCGGACTCTTCGGAACTTATTTTCATACCTTTGGTAAACCTCGTATAACCGAGAACGAACTTCTACAAATTAGTTTGTATAGTCTAGCCCCGTAGCATCACTAAGAAGATCAAGTATAGTATCAAATGCACCAATTTTAGCCCTAGGATCTAAAACAAATGCAAATGCATATAGGTAAGGGATTTCTCTCCAATATTTAAGGTATTTAGATTTCATGGAAACAACAGTCTCACGTAAAACTAAGTCATTTTCATGCATTTTCAATTGAGTAGCAATCTGTAAAATAGTATGCACAATAATAGGAGATGTTGGATAGTAGACAGCGGACAAAGCAACAGTTGCCTTGTAAAAAATTTCTAAAAATAGCAGTACCTTTTCAGCAACGAACCATTGTTGCTTAGTTAATAGCAAAGTACCGTTAGTGCTAGGATAGTGTGTTTGAATAAAAACAGAAAAAGTCCTCTTGTATGGTAAAAGATGCTTAAGCATGAGGTAAGTAGAGTTCCACCTTACCTCCATGTCCAAACCGAACTTTCTTGGACGTACACCCATCACCCTGCAGAAGTTCTTATATTGTGCTATTCTTACGTTAGAATTATTCAAGAAAGAAATCGCATCGCGAAAAGCTTTAATATACGGACTTAACCTCTTCAGACCACATTTGACTATAAGGTTGATAATATGACAAGCGCATCGTTGATGTAACAAGAATGAATCGGCATATGTACTCAACACTGGAGTAAGAATGTCCATGGCCCTAGAGTTTGAAGCGGCGTTGTCTAAGGTAATTGCGAATATTTTGTCTGTAAGACCAAAGTCTTCCACGACTTTGAGAATACAGTTCGCAATATTCTCCCCCGTGTGTGCTACATCAATTAATTTCAAACCTATAATCCTTTTCTCTATTACCCGATCGTCATTAACATAATGCGCAACTATACTAAGATAATCCTCTCTAGCAGAGCCACTCCATATATCTCATTGGAAATATGCCTAGAGGCAATCATAGAGATGATTATATTTCATTATATTCATGACATTGGATAATGTGTTATCTTGTTCCTAGAATAATATTGTTAATATTTATAATCAAGTATGTGACTTGGTTGTGAAACTCTATATTCTGCGATAATTATTCTTACGATTCTGGTCGTAAACATATGAGGACACATATGAATAGACTAGCATATGTATTGGTTGATGACTATGTTTCACGAGTCATAGATATGGGGATATCAAACCGATAATATGGACACATGTTAGAGAACATGATGTTGGATAAGACCCACCTTGAGACACTATTGAGATTGTTATGAATCTATGTGTCATTAGTTGGTCTCAAGCAATGATGATGTATAATCCTTAGACACGAGATCGGCATGGTTTCCTACATGTGTAAGAGCACTCTTAGGGGTTGCCAAACGCTACACCGAATGGCGGGTAGTTATAAAGGTAGCTTTGGGTATGCTCTGAAACATGGAGAGGAATGTATTTGGTGGGATATGGGATTTGCCCTCCTAACATAACAGAGAGATGTCTCTGGGCCCCTCGTTGTGATCGGATAAAGAAAGTGCATGGCCATGCCACTAGTAGTCAAGTGTTCGACCACATAAGGTTATCGATACTCGATCGAAAGCATTGAGCGATCCATGGATGACACAACATCTCACGAAGTTCAACCAGATATCGTGAGGCAAAGGGAGAATACATGAGTAGGTCACTTAGTTCGACCGATTCTGATCGGTCGTATGGAGATACAAGCAAGTCGTAGGCGGTCGAGCGTAATCACAGAGTGGTGAAACCAAGTCGTGAGGAGTTCGAGTTGGTCGTGATCAAATCTGAATCGTCATTATAGAGATAGGACACGGTGCGTAAGTGATGAGGACACAGTCGTATATCATATTGCATTAAGGTTTGTCCGATATAATTTGTGTGTTTTTGGGAATCGATATGTTACGCTAGGAGCCGCTCGACTCGTGATCGGAAAGCGGTTTCGAATCACAACCGAACTACACATGAACCCTCTGGTCACACACTTAGCAGGTTGGAACAAACCAAGTGCGAATCTGATTAAATAGCGTGTTTTGATAGGATCCGTCACGAGCACTATATAAGGAGGTGCATGAGGTGTTGGGAAAAGCGCGTGAAACACCACCAAAACCCTAGCCGCCATCTCCTTGAGAGCTCCACCGCGCGAATTGGTCTTTGGCACACCGGCGTTCGGTTGTTCCTTCCCCGGGCGTGTGGATACCGTAGGCGCTACTACGATTGTTGCGCTTGAGGGCGATCCGCGATCTTCACAAGGAACCGCAGAGCGTTCTTTGGAGAGCGATCGGCTCGTGAGGACATTGGACGATCGACTCGACCCTTGCATCGACTTCATTTGGGCGTTGGACGATCGACTCGACCGCTTCATCGACGCGCTCTTCGTTGGACGGTTGCTCCAATCCTTCTTCATTGCTCTGTGGCGTCTGTTGGTAACGATCTGTGATCATCTACTTGCTTGGCATCTGGTTCGCATGGTAGAAATTTTTGTTTGTAGCTATCGTAGCCTACCCGTGATCCAACAATGTCCGAGGTCAAGGCCACCGAAAATGTGCACGTACTAAATAGTTCCTTTATTTTATTACGACGTTCATTATAGTATTTCACTAGATCCTTGTTGTTGTCTGCGTCTAGAAAGCGAAGAAAATCTAGGATTATCGTAGTCCTCATGTAATTTTGGAAAGAAGCGGACTCGCCAAAGCCTAACGGTAAATCCTCGAAGCAATTAAGCAGCAGAGAGATTCGCGGGCTACACGAGGATCGTAGTCTGACTAGATATCGTCTGTCGGGGTTGTATTGCGGTATGTTCGCCTCATCACCAATCCATGCTTGGTTCGACATCTTGTAGCATGTCTAATCAAGTGCCCGTTCCACACAGAGACTTTGAGACAATTCATGGTGACAAATTTTACAAATAGCATATGGTACCTCATTTCATTGCGTCTTACTTGGTTATCCTGTCGAAATTCTCCCACACTCCCGATGTAGACGATCTCGATCTCTTTACTCCGGTTGTCGTGGAGCCTGATGCTGATGTCGAGCCTGATGACGGAACTCCAACTTGCTCCTTCGGTGAAACCTCCGGCTCGTTTGAGGCAGCTGCAGCCGCCTCCATAGACGTAATTTCGTCCGATGAAAGTCCGAACTCACTAAGAGCAAAGCTATCGTAAGGGCTGTCCATAACGAAAACTACAAAATCGAAACTAACATTATTACTACTTTAATCTTAGCATAACAATAATTGACAATAAAAGTATTACAAAAATAGTATTGTACCTCTTTATTGACTTCGTGAAAATTGAAATTTCAAATTTTGGCATAATGTTTTTGAATTTTGCCAAATTAGCTCAACACGGATTTGAATTTGCAAAGCGCAATTTCAAAGAGAGAATAGAGAATGAAGGGGTCTGAATGGGGGTATGATGCCTATTTATAGAAAAAATTTTGGAATTTTTTAATTTTTTGCTATTTTAAGCCCCGGCGGTAAAAAAAATCACTCAACAGTCAAAAATTCACTCAACGATCAAAAAAGGGCTGATTTTTTTGGGCGTGCGGGCAGGCACGACCCACGACCTGTTCTGGCCCGGCTAGCTTGGCCGCTCCCCGTCTTCTTCTCTTCTCCTGTTTGCCTCGCCGTCAGCGCCTCTCGTCCTCGCCTCGCTGGCTACCTCGCTTGATTCTGCTTGCCCGCCGCCTCCTCGTCCTCGCCTCACATGGCGGCGACCCCGCCTCCTCGCCTCCCGGCGTCGACCCACCTCTTCCTCGCCTCCCCTGGCGGCGCCTCTCGCCTCCATGCCCCGCCACCGCCTCGATGACCTCGCTTCCTCGGCGACACCATGCGCCCGCGCCGCCTCGGCGACCGTCGTCTCCTCGTCCGTCCTCTCAAGCTTGACGCTGCGCAAAGACTGTGCCGCGCCGCTGGCCGCCTCTCCTCCTCCCGCCGCTCCGGCGAAGCACTGTGCGCCATGAGCCCGCGGCAACCTTCTCCTCTCCTCCGCTTGGCGTAGCACGTGCGCGCTGCGAGCCGCGACGGCCTCCTCCTCCTCCGCTCTGGCGCGGCAGACCGTCTGCGTGACCGGCTCCGCTCGGCCCTTCGCCTCCGCCTCGGCGTCCCAGCTAGGGTCTGCGGTAGTGCCACCCGTGCAGCGTGCGTCGGGCGGCCCGCCGTCAGCCGAGGTGGCGGCCCAAGCACGGCAGGGGTCTCGTCCGGACCATGACGGCCCATGAGCGATCTTGGTCGTGCCGTGCTTGAGCCGAGCCTCTGATGGCGTGCCGGACCGGCCTATTTGGCCAGCTCTTAGCCTGGATAGGAAGGAAAGTAGGGGGTAAAACCATAGATGTGACAAGAAAATATAATCACTGAGCCACTTACATGTGGACCCATGTGTCAGTGACTTGTCATTGTCCTGCTGGTGATCAGTAGTTCACTACATTTCCGGTGGCCCGACCGCCCCAAATCCCTAGCTGCGACTGCGACTCGATCGGCACGAACCGTCGCGCCGTCGACTCCCATTTATCTGGCCATCGCACGGATCACTCTGAGGTCACACTGGCTGTATATTATGGTTTCCATATAGATTTGGATGAATGGAAATGCTTAGTGACGACACCCTCCCTCCCCTCAAATCAATTCTGTGGAGGAGGGCCTCCATGAGCTCTATCTTCGTAGCTGTTTGATCAATTATTTATACACATATATTACAGTGATATCTCATAGAAAGGGTAGGATCTACAGAGATCTTCCCCTGTAAGCTGTATCAATCATGGTTCGCGTTGGTTGCGCAATTGCCCTTACAGATTTAATGCATACAGCATTGTTGCTGCTGTGCCACCTCCACCGTGTTTCGTTCTTCATTTGAGCTATTCTATGGTAACAATCTTCTTGATTTGGAATTCTCGAGAAAAAAAGGAATTTTTTAAAATCAATACAGGCCTGGTAATTCTTACCGATGATATGCTCTAGGCGCCGCACTTGCTGTAATTTTTTTTTGGCTGAATTTGTTGTAACCATTCTCGCTGCCAGCAACCCAAGCAGGAAATAAATGTTCAGAATTTGGTGAGGTTTAATTTTTGGCCATTAGTTTGGTTTCTAGGGAAGTTTCCTGGTCATGTCCTGGTTTTCATCCTCATCTTGCACAGTCAGATTTGATCTATCCATATCCTACAACATCAGGCTGTAACTTCTCATGGTCCTCATGGATACGAAGGTGTGGGAGACGAACTCTCCTGTCCTCGTATAGAGGAACACCTGCATAGACCAAGACTCAATCCAGGATATGAGTCATCCGGCCTTTGAAGATAGGCTGGCGGTGGTAACCCAAGTACTACATGAGCTGACAGAGAATGTCCATGAACTTGACTTCGATATCTTTGTGAGAGAAGAAGTTTCACGGGCCATCCGACAACGGTGCGGCCATCTACTATTTGAAACAAGAGGAGGTCAATAAAAACTTAACGAAAGTACAGGTAAGTACAGAACTAATAGTGATGAGCAAGAGTAGTAAATACGCTATATTTTTGCCAAAGTTTTTTTTTTTGAAAATAAGACACAAGTCCTAAGGCAACGACCAATCTAACTAAAAATCCTATAGTCGTATGCTCTGATACCAGCTCTGTCGGACCTGGATTTTACAAATCCAATCCTCTGTGAAAACACTGTGCTATTCTTTGGATCAGTAGATAGCACTCACAGATACATAACTGAATCATTTCATACACGTGGTGAACTAAACTGTAGCATCCCAATTTTCCGAGCTTTTAAAAATATTTTGAATAGTTTAGTAGTTGGAAAATTCACCCAAGAAGTTTATTTGAATTTTATTCAAAGATTAATATGGGCTTTCAATATCAAAATAATTTAATATGATTAATCTCAACATCAATTATTATCAAAACTATTTTATTTGGATTCTATGTGCTTGGATATATTTTCTAGATTTTTCTAGAATTTTTCTGAGTTCATGTGCTATTTTCTAATTGCCATTTGGATTTACTGTATGTTCTAAATTGGAAAATGTAATTAAAATATCAGAAATCCTCTTGGGCCGAATTTCTTTCCTTTGGCCCAATTCCTATTCCCTTTCAAATGACTCATGTGACAAGAGTTTCAAATTAGCGACGCGTCTTGCTCAAATCTCATCGACCAATGGGGCCGCTTTGTCGAGCCACCTTTGTCCTTGCATCGTCGTCCTCCTCGCGCCGAGGGTTTCGCTCGCCATTAGCGCCCCTTGGAGTTTTGTCTAACAATGAAGATTCTAACGGCAAAATCTTGTGTAAACCGTGTCGTTTTGATTCCCGTATCTCCCTGCATCCATATCCCACCAAATCAGATCTTGTATCCCCTTCAAACTCGAGATTTGACTCATGGCCGTCTTAGAGCCATTTTGGATTCCACCACCAATACGCCACCCCGTGCTCGCCCTCACCCTATAAAAGGACCCCCTAGGATCAACTTCGTCCCTGCACCTCAAACCCCCGATCAATTCCACCCGAGAGCCCTAGCGCCGTCGTGATTTGAGAATTAGGGTTTCTTTCCTAAGCTCTTCATTTTCAAATTGTCGCTGCCATCGTCGCCGCCTCATCAACGTCGACCGCACCACCGAATCCGCTATCACCAGAGCCACCTTTAGCACCCATCCGCGTCGCCGAAACGACTTCTCGACAACAGCTGTACCTCTCCGCCGCCTAAAGCTCGCTCGTGAGTGCACCAACGAGTGCACAATAGTGCCCTTACCTACTGGTACCACTCACCATCGGCGAGAAGTCGCCGTTCGCGAGGCCTTAGTTCCCGAGCCCTTGTTGCTGTTGGGATACGGGTAGGCTACGATAGCGACAAATCAAAATTTCTACCACATAAACCAGGAAGCCAAGCAAGAATATGATCACAGATCGTTACAACTAGGCAGAAGCGATGGAAGAAGTGTCGGGCGGCTGGTCCGACGAAGAGCGTCGATGTCTTGGTCGAGTCGATCGTCCGGCGTCCTCGTGAGTTGATCGTCTCCTCCAAAGCACCTCTGCGGTTCCTTGCGAAGATCGCAGATTGTCCTTAAGCGCAACAACGAGAAGCGCCTCTATGGTATCCACACGTCCAAAGAAGGAACTACAGATGCGGGTGTGCTAGCACCAAATCGACGGGAGGCTCTCAAGAAGATGGCGGCTAGGGTTTGGCGCAGGTAACTCGCGTCCACTCATTTTTTTCCAATAGCCTCATGCATCTCCTTATATAGAGCGTGCGGATCCTATCCAAACACATTCTTAATTGTATTCATCTTGGTTTGTTCCAACCTGTTAAGTGTGTGACCGTTAGGTTCATGTGTATTTTGATTGTGACTCGAAACTCTTTAGGCCACAAGTCGATAGCGGTTCCTAGCAGGACATAACGATTCGAATACACACAAATTATATCGGACGAACCTTAATGCAATATGATCTATGACCAGTCCTCATCACTTACGACCGGTCCTATCTCTATCGACCGATTCGTATTTGATCACGACCAACTCGTAACTCCTTACGACTTGGTTTCGACCACTCTGTGATTACGTTCGACCAGTCTACGACTTGCTTGTATCTCCATACGACCAGTCCGTAACTGGTCGAACTAAGCGACCTACTCATGTATTCTCCCTTTGCCTCACGATATCTGGTTGAACTCGGATGAGATGTTGTGTCATCCATGGATATTCAATGCTTTCTCGATCGAGTATCGGATAACCTTATGTGGTCGAACTCTTGACCACTAGTGGTATGGCCATGCACTTTCTTTATCCGACCACTTGAGGGCCCAGAGATATCTCTCTGTTATGTTAGGAGGGCAAATCCATATCCGACCAATCACATCCCTCAAAGCATGTTTCATAGCATACCCGAAAGCTACCTTTATAACTACCCGATTTAGTAGCGTTTGGCAACCCCTAAGAGTGCTATTACACATGTAGGAAACTATCTTGATCTCGGTCTAAGGATTATACATCATTATTGCTTGAGACCAACTAACGACACATAGAATCATAACAATCTCAATAGTGTCTCAAGGTGGGTCTTATCCAACACCATGTTCTCTAACATGTGTCCACATTATTGATTCGATATCCCTATATCTATGACCGTGAAACATGGTCATCAATCAATACATGTCTTTGGTCGTAGAGTCACTAGTGTTAGACCGGTGACTTTCGACGAGGATACTTTTAGAACGTTATCATCATAAGTTAAAAGAGCTTCACCAACAAGTCACATACTCGTTAATATTCATGGTCGATGATTCATTCAAGGAACAAGATAACATATTATCAAATATTGTGAACATAATGAAATATAATCATCTCTGTGATTGCCTCTAGGGCATATTTCCATGATCTCCCACTTGCACTAGAGTCAATCATTTAAGTATCTATCTGGAACCGATAGCTCTTGTGTGCGCCTCATGCTTTGGTGTGTGAGAGGCTTTGTCAACGGATCTGGAACATTTAAATCCGTATGAATTTTGCATATCTTAACATCTCCTCTATCCACCAATTCGCGAATGAGATGATAACGCTTTGAGTATGTGCTTGGACTTCGATGGGATCTAGGCTCCTTAGCTCAAGAATGGCTCCATTATTGTCACAATAGAGAACCATTGGGCTAGAGGCACTCGGAATCACACCCAACTCAAACAATAAAATTCCTTATCCAAACACCTTCTTTTGCAGCTTCGAAGCCGCAATGTACTCGACCTCTGTTGTGGAATCACCACCGTCTCTTGCTTGGAACTTTTCCGACCACCGCATCTCCATTCAAAATGAATACAAAACCAGATTACGAACGATAATCATCTTTGTCGGTTTGGAAGCTTGCATCGGTGTAACCATTTACAACCAGCTCTTCATCACCGCCATAAACTAGGAGCGATCCTTAGTCGTTCTCAAGTATTTAAGAATGTTTTTCATAATGTCCGGTGACTTTCACGGGATCGACTTGGTATCTACGTAACACTTAGAGCATATGATACATCCGGTCGAGTACATATCATGGCGTACATGATAGATCCAATAGTGAAGCATATGGAATACCATTCATGCGGTCTCGCTCATCGAGAGTCGAAGGACACCGACTCTTGCTAAGATTTATGCCATGTGACATAGGCAAGAACCCTTTCTTGGCATTTTGCATGTTGAACCGAATCAACACCTTGTCAATATAAGTACTTTGGCTTAATCCAATTAGCCTTCTCGATCTATCTCTATAGATCTTTATTCCCAAGATATATCTTGCCTCTCCTAGGTCCTTCATAGAAAAACTATTTTCAATGATGCCTTAATGATTCCATAGGAATGTCATTCCCAATCAATAATATGCCATCCACATATAAGATTAGAATTACAAGTGCGCTCCCACTAACCTTCATGTAAACACAAGGTTCTTCTTTGTTTTTGACGAAACCAAATCTTTTGATCTCCTCATCAAAACGTATATTCCAACTCCGAGATGCTTGCTTCAATCCATAAATGGACTTCTGAAGTTTGCACACTTTACTAGCATTATTTGGATCAACAAAACCTTCAGGTTGTGTCATGTACACATCCTCACTTAGGTTTCCATTAAGGAAAGCCGTTTTGACGTCCATTTGCCATATCTCATAGTCGAAATATGCAGCAATAGCTAGAATGATCCGTATAGATTTAAGCATCGCTACCGGTGAGAATGTCTCATCGTAGTCAACTCCTTGAACTTGTCGAAAACCTTTTGCGACTAGTCGAGCTATATGAATGTGAACATTTCCATCCATATCAATCTTTTTCTTATAGATCGATTTGCACTCAATGGTTTTAACGCCATCAAGTGGATCGACTGTGTTCCAAACTTGGTTGTCTCTCATGGAGTCTATCTCGGATTTCATGGCTCCAAGCCATTTCTCGAGTCTGGGTCCATCATCGCTTCCTTATAAGTGTTAGGCTCATCATTATTCAATAATAATCGTCATGCTCATACCTTATAGGCATTTGGCGTGGCCTTTTAGATCTACGTGGGGTGATACCTCATCTACAAGTTCAACAATATTTTGTTCATCTGTAGAGGTTCAATAGGAGTTGAAACACTTTCAGATGTTTCCGAATTTCTTGAGTTGCACCTTTCTCCCATCGTTGTTTTGGAAAGAAACTCCTTTTCCAAAAGACACCATTTCGCAACAAACACTTTGCTCTCCTCTTGGTTGTAGAAATAATATCCTTTGGTTTCCCTAGGATATCCTATAAAAAGCATTTTTCCGACTTAGGTGTGAGTTTATCGACGTCAAACGTTTAACATAGATATCACATCCCCAAACCTTTAGAAAAGACAAGCTAGGACTCTTCCGGTCCAAATCTCATATGGTGTCTTATCTATTGATTTAGATGGTACCCTATTTAAAGTGAAAGCTTTGTTTCTAGAGCGTAACCCCAAAAATACAATGGCGATCGATTGGCTCATCATCGATCGAACCATGTCTAACAAGGTCCTATTACGCCACTCGAACACCCCATTCCATTGTGGAGTACCGGTGGTGTAAGTCAGGAACAATTCCACATTGTTTCAAATGATTGCCAAATTCTGGCTCAAAAATTCACCTCCACGATCGATCGCAAGGATTTGATTGTCTTGCCAAGTTGATTCTCAGACCTCATTCGGAACTATTTGAACTTTTCAAAGGATTCGACTTATGCCTCATTAAATAGATATATCCATATCTACTATAGTCATCGGTGAAAGTAATGAAATCTTGAAAACCACCTCTAGTATCGTGCTCATTGGTCCACACACATCAGTATGTATGAGTGCCAACAAGTCGGACGCCCTCTCATTCCAACCAGTGAAAGGTGTCTTGGTCATCTTCCCGAGTAGACAAGATTCGCATGTTTCAAATGATTCCAAATCAAATGAGTTTAGGATTCCATCATCATGGAGCTTCTTCATGCGTTTCTCACTTATGTGACCCAAACGACAATGCCAAATAATAGTAGAATTCATATTATTAGGCCGAAGCCTCTTTGCATTAATATTAAAGATGGGTGCATCATCAAGATTTAAAATAAACAACCTGCTCAAAAACAGAGCATAGCCATAAAACATATCATTCAAAAATATAGAACAACCATTGTCCTCAATAATGAATTTATAACCCTCTGCCATCAAACATGAGGCTGAGATAATGTTTCTACTCATGGCTGGAACGTAATAACAATTATTCAATTCCATAATAAATCCTGAAGGCAAAACCAATGGTAAAGTCCCGACGGATAATGCAGCAACCTTTGCTTTATTCCCGACGCGAAGATCCATCTCCCCTCTTGCAACTCTCCTATTCTTTGTTAGACTCGATCGAATTGCAAATATGAGCAACCTAGGCCCAGATCAAATACCCATGAGTTAACAGAAGAATCTGCAAGAAGAACATCTATAACATTAATACCTGAAGTGGAAGGTTTAGTCCCACCATTCTTTTTCAGATCAGCCAGGTATTTCTTGCAGTTCCTTTTCCAATGTCCTGGTTCCTTGCAGTAAAAGCATTCATTTTCTTGAGTCGGGCCAGACTTAGTCTTGGGCTTAGGCTTGTTAGTTTGGATCCCATCCAAAACTTTCTTGCCCTTTCCTTTGACCCAAGTCCTAGCCTTCTTCTTGAAGCTTGTACTCTTTTGCACCATCATCACATGACTGTTGCTTTTCTTAATGCTGTCCTCTGCAGTCTTAAGCATCATATGTAGTTCGGTGAGATTCTTGTCTAAGCCATTCATATGGAAGTTCGAATGAATGACCATAGCTTGCGAGGAAGCAAAGCAAGAATCAAATCAGAGCTAACTCTTGACTCGTTGGAAAACCAAGTTTTCCAAGCTCGTGTGTAACCAACCATTTTGATCACATGTGGGCTCACGGACTACCCTCGGCTAGCTTACACGCAAACAAGTTCTTTGAGATCTCAAATCTCTCGGTTCTTGCTTGTGTCTCAAACATGCCTTTGAGCGCCACGATCATATCGTAGGCCTCAATGTTCTCAAACATTTTCGAAGGTCCGAGTTCATCGCAGCAAGCATGAGACGGCTAACATCAAGGAATCATCACATGCCTTTTTATAGGCGGATTTAAAATAGCAAAGCAAAGATTATCGGTGAGGCACATCCGGAATTGGTTCCTCTAGAACATGTTCCTTTTATCTTGACTAAGAACAATTACAGTGAACATCATGAGGATATGTTCATGATCCTAGGTGATGTTACAATTGGCAATTTGGTTGAAGGTTTGTTGGAATTCTTGCTTTTAGAAAGTTTCAAAGAAAGTGTCGGGATAATCGGAAGAACCGGCGTTTAAAGGGCGTGATACGACCAGAGAATCTGCAGACGACAAGAAGTTGTGTGGCGGTAGTACCGGATCGCGTTATACCGATTGGTAGATGGCGGTAGCTTAATTCCAGAGAAGGTGTTTTGGGAGTTCTCGGTCTTCATTGGAAATCGAACGACCTTGATTATTGAGGCGATGCGATCACAGAGCGGTAGTACTGAGATTGGTAACACGCAATGGTTGTACCGATTGTGTTGAGATTGTTGGCCATTTTGGAGTTTTGGCTTTGGGATAGGTCATATCCATGTTTATCTTTGTATATGTGTTGCATATTGCATGTTTTGAGCTAACGTGGGTCAAGTTGTGAAGAACTTGTTCGGGAGACGATTTCTTGGTCTATTGTGCGGTGGCTTGCTGTGTCAACGACGGTCAAGCGGCGAGGAGGATCGGGACTAAGCTTGGAGAGCCGAGGTCCGAACGATCATGGATCTTGGGAGGTCAGTGACTCAAGCATGGCATGTAATGGACTAGGTGGATCGAACCGGCGATTCGATCTGTTGGTTGGATCAAGCGGCGGGTCGGTGCAAGTGCCTTGGAGGTTCCGATGGGATTGGACGGAGAGACTTGCTTGACATGATGAGAGCCGTTGATCAACCTACACGTGGTAAGCAAGCGATTGCTTCGACAGATTGGACTCGGTCCATGGAGAAGGATCGAGAAGGGTATTTTGGTAATTTCACCAACATCGCCTTGGTGACCTAATGCCAACCAGGCGCAAGACGGTGCCAAGAAGTGGATTAGGTCAAGAAAAGTGAAGACGGCACTTTAAAATGCGTGCGTGTGTCCCGCTTGTTATTGGGCCTAACGGAGCCCATTAGGGTTGAGTCTTCTAGAAGCTCTAGGCCTCCATATAAATAGGGGTGGTCTGCTGAACATAGCCCCCAAGCACTTCATTTGAAAACCCTAGTTTGGTGTTAGGGTTTAGGGAAGAAAAGAGAGGCTTAGGCTCTAGAGAGAGATGAGTTGAGTTGTGTGCTCATGGATTGAGCTCTTGTCCTCCTTGAGGGAGTGGTCAGAATCAAAGAACACCATGAATCAATCTATGAGTGATTTCTCAAGTATGCTCTCTTTGTTCTTTCTCCTAGTTTTGTTGATTTTGGGTGCTTCCTTGATCCGATGAGTTTTTGGTTGGTTTTTGTTCTCATCTACCTTCTTTGTGACGTGTGGGAAGACATCTAAGAACATCTGAATCATCAATCTCTCACGAGCAAGTTATTGATCAAGTTTTTCGTTTTGCTCGGTTTTGAACCTTCTTTCGTAAAACAGAAAAAGATCAAAACTTTGACGTGGATCTGGACGATCGTTGCTTGGAATAGGTTCTAGATATCCTTGAGAAGGTATGTTCCAAGTTTGATCAAGTTTCATCGAGTAGAACAAAAGTTTGATCGATTTTCATTTTTGAAACCCGAGTTTGTTCTTCTTTGTTCCAGACAATCGAACAACCGCCCTTAACATCTGCGGTTGTACCGCGACCGAGGTACGACCGCCGTAACATCGCGGTTAGTCAAGACATCTAAGATCTGACCGCCTGCTACATCAAGCGGTTGTACCGATTGTCCCTGATTTGTTCGTAACTTCTGCTTTTAGTGTTTTTGCTTAGGGGTTAATCGATTCATCACATGGCTTCGCTATGCGCATACACCGATCTTCTTAGCTTTAATAGCTATTGGAGAAAAGTTAGTGTTGAATCTAGTTTCGTGAAAGTGGAGCGAGCGCCTATTCACCCCCTCTAGTCGCCTTCCGGTCCTACAAGTGGTATCGAGCGGTTAGCTCTTCTCATAGATCTTAACCGGTCTTTGGAGCCATGGCGATCGACAAGTATTCGACCAAACCACACATCTTTGATGGAGTCGATTTTTCCTCTTCGAAGGCACGATGTGTGCCTACATCGAGGCTCAAGGGCACGCAATTTGGCTTAAGGTCAAAATCCTTATGTCGTGCCTACCGATGAAGATGTGATTAATCCGGATGTAGAGGCAAATAGCAAGGCTCGAACTTCTTGATTCAAGGGCCGAGTCGATCCGAGTTTGAGCGTGTGGCTCACTTGAAGTTCGCTTCATGAGATCTGGAAGACCCTTTGTGATTACCACGAGGGCTCTATGCGATCAAGGAAGTGAGATGAATCGGCTCAAGAAAGAATACTCAAAGATCGAACAAAAGCCTGGTGAATCTTTGGATGAGTTATTGGGAAGGTTTTCCAAGATTCTTCATAATTTACGTCTTTGTTGGTCTCACATTTATCGAGTCTAAAATGCACGCGGTTCTTGGGTGCTCTTGATGTGAGAGTTTGGGGATGAAGATCACGCCCATCAATGACAACATCGTCATGAGTGAGCTTACCATGGATAAGCTTTACTCGAGGTTGAAGTCGCATGAGATTGATTTCATCTCGCGACTCCCAAGACAGAGTCGATGGCTTTAGTGGTTGACCCATCTCGGGGTAGCTCTTCCGATTCTTTGGACTTTGGCTCATCTGGTCTTTCTTTGTCCGCTTTGCACTCTTTGAGCGATGAGCAGCTAGAGAAAATCTGGGAGGATGATTTAGCCCTCCTAACCACCAAATTCTCGAGAGTCTTCAACAAAGTGAGGAATGAAGGAGAGGTGGCCTCACATTTGCTTTGAGTGTGGTGAGCCAAACCACATTCGCCCATTGCCCCAAGTCAAGGGCAAGATGGAGAAGGACTTTCGAGGCGTCCTCAAGCTAAGGATGCGAAGCCCAAGAAGCCGAACTATCGCAAGTTAAATCGGCAAGGTCCTTACCGCACTTGAGTCTGCTGACATGAGCGATGTGGACTCGGGGACGGAGGACTATTTAGCGACTCTCATGGCAAGAAGAAGGATCAAGACTTCACGGCATGTGCTTCATGGCCAAGGACGGCCACGACGCCGACTCCTCCAACGACGCACGACCTTTTCAAATGATCCCGAAGAGGTATGTCCTCACCGCCGGATGAAACGTGCTTTGGTCATTTCGAACGAAAGTTAGATAAGCAAGCTAGAATGCTTAAGAATCGTGACATCATGATTGATAACTTGAAACTAGAAGTTGCTACACTCAAATCAATTAACTCAAGATGTTTGCGATGCTTGTTCGGAATGTATGATGAATTGGTAACTCTAAAACTTGCTCATTCCTCTGTTACAAATCAATTGAAAGATGCTCTTGATAAATTGGAATCTCTCAAGTCTAGTTCTACTTGTATGAATACCATTGCTTGTGATATGACCGCAGAGATGCTATTCCTTTACCCTGCTCAAACGTGCTTTGCTTGAATTAAAACCGAATAGCGCTACAAAAGATTTGCAAAAATTTGATCCTAGTCATACTTGCTCTCTTTGTGAGGATAATAAGGTCAAAATGAAAGAGATGGTGAAATGGTTCTTTACTCTAAAACTGTTTCATGAAAACGTGTTAAACTCACAACTGAGAATGATGCCTTAAACAAGACTCTTGAGGAGAAAGCTAAAATTGAAAAATCCATGTCCATGACTGCTTCCAAGAAAGTTGTTGATTCTAGTTCTTGTGATCTTTGCATTGAAATTGGGCATAATGTAGATAAGATACAAGAAGCTTTTAGAGTTAAGTTCAAAGAGCAGTTGGATAGAATTAGAGATGATTATTGTGTGTCTTGTGAGGCTTTGAAAGTCGAGGTATCTCATTATAAGGAAAAGTCGATAGAGCTAGCATGTCAGATAAGTGTGTTTCTTGTGTTGAACTAGCCAAACAAAATGACTATCTCAGAGGATCTCTTGAGAAATTTGTTGGTGGGAAGAAGAACCTCAACATGATTCTAGACAAATCTAAGGTGAGTGTGAAAAATAGTGGGCTAGGTTTTAATACCCTAGAGCATTCCAAGAATCATCCACCCAAGATTGCGAGAGTTGTTGAAAGTGGCTTGTTTGAGGTAGAACCACCTAAGTCATCCAAGATAGTCTTTAAATCTACTGGTTTTGCTCAAACCCTTTCTAGCAAGATAGGTGCTTCGCTTCATCGTGTCGACCCTCAAAAGGTCAAGTACCATTGCACCTTCGCAAGAAGAATGGTCACATTATCGAGTTCTCGCCTCAGAGAGCCAAAATTGAGAGAAAGGAGAGGATGAGTGCTTTGAGGTCCATTAGAGGAGTTTTTGCACCTACTGTAGTCTCTAGAGCCAGGCAGCCTGTTCTTCCTACTAGACATAGGCCTAGGTTTGTAGATGACTTCTTTGACTCTTTTGGTGCCTCTAGGCAGCGCTCTGGTTTAGGATATCATGAGGAGAGACCACGGGTAGCATCTAGACAGGGGGAGTACCGATCTTTTGGTAGATCGCTTTGAGAGGTCTAGGTGGTTCACGTGTGCATTCTTATGATTTTGTTCCTAACCGTTTTACTGCTGCTTCTACTATTTTGCCTAAGCATCATGTGACTCAGTACTGGATTCCCAAGTCTTTTATCACTAACCCCAGTACTGAGGCACATATGTTTCCTGTTCGTGCTCTTTAGGTTCGGCGTGCGAGGAAGGAGGACATATGGATTGTTGACTCCGGATGTTCTCGACATATGACTGGGGATTCTAAATGGTTCTCCTCCCTCACACGTGCATCCGGCAATGAATTGATCACATTTGGGGATGCTTCTACGGTGCACGCGATGACAAAAAGACACAGTCTTGGCGCCAACAACAAATTCATGCTCAAGGACGCCGCTTTGGTAAGTAAGTCAAATATAATCGCTTCGCTTTCACCGCTTGATGAGGGTCTTGAGGTGAGATTTAAGAGTGGTGAGTGCAGGGTTTTAGATTCCTCCGTGAGCTTGTCTTTAAGATTTCGTGTTTGAGAGGATCTTTTGTGCTAATTTCAGATTCTCTTCGCTTCTAGCCCTAGGTGTCTTGTTGCTTCGATTCCCATGATCTAGTTTTGTGGCATCGAGGCTTGGTCACATAGGTTTCACCACTTGACTAGAGTCAGAGCAAGGATTTGATTAGAGGTTTACCTAGGTCAAGGTCGTTAGAGACCTTGTGTGCACACCTCAGAGACATGGTAAGATGGTTTCGCTTCTCATCCTCCTCTTACCTTAGTGATGGTGATGGACGGGATGACTCTTGCACTTAGACACCGTTGGTCCTTCTAGAGTCCATCTGCTTGGGTGGTAAGTGGTACGTGCTTGTGATTGTGGATGACTACTCCTGTATTCATGGGTTTATTTTACCGTGTCTAAGGACGAGGCATTTGGTTTCTTTAGAGATTTAGTCCTTAGACTTGTTGTTGATCTTCTGGAGCTTTGAGAGCCATTAGGAGTGACAATGGGACAGATTCAAGAATTCTTCCTTTGCCACCTTTTGTTACGATAGGGGCTAGAGCACCGCTTTTCTTCACCTAGAGTTCCCCAAACAGAATGGTGTTGTAGAGAGGAAGAATAGGACCCTTGTAGAGATGGCTGTGACCATGCTAGATGAGCATTCCACACCTAGGAGGTTTTAATGAGGCTATCTTTCTCGCTTGTTATATTTCTAATAGGGTGTTCTTGAGATCTCGTTATTGGTAAGACTTCCTATGAGCTCAGATTTGGTCATAAGCCCAAAGTTTCACATTTCAAGATTTTTGGTTGTAAGTGTTTCATTCTTAAACATGGCAACCTTGATAAATTTGAATCTAGATGTTCGATGGCATATTTCTTGGATATCCCGCTCATTCTCGTGGCTATCGTGTATTTAATTTTGACACTAACAAAATTGTTGAGACTTTGAAGTCACTTTTGATGAGGCTAGTCCAGTACTAGACCCGATGTCGCAGTACACGTGTTCCTCGATATTCGAGAAAGCATCTTCGTCGACGATGACTCGAGGATGAGGACCCAATCCATCCTCCGGTCATTTCGAGAGGGTTGGGAGCCCGCTTCTACTACACCACTTCAGATGAGCGATTTCTTCCTACCTTCACCGACGATCGAGTGGCTCAGTGCCTACCTCCACGGCCGTGAGGTAGAGGCCACTCGCACTGAGAGCTCCTCTTCACATTCAAATGACAAAGATCCACCGAAAGCAGATTATTGGGGATATTCATGAGCGAGTCACTCGCCCGTGTTCATTTCTTCCGATTCTCATGCACATTCTCGCTTTTGTCGCTTCTTTTGAACCCCGAGATATCACCCATGCTCTTTCTCGATGCCTCTTGGGTCAATGCCATGCATGAAGAACTTGAAAATTTTGAAAGAAACCAAGTCGGACCTTAGTTGAACCTCCACCTAATCAACATGTAATTGGAACAAAATGGATTTTCAAAAATAAGCAAAGTGAGGATGGGTTGGTAGTTCGCAACAAGGCTAGGCTTGTAGCTCAAGGTTATTCCCAGGTAGAGGGCTTAGACTTTGAAGAGACTTTTGCTCAGAGCTAGATTGGAAGCCATTCAGATTTTGCTAGCATTTGCAACATCTAAGGGCTTCAAGCTTTTTCAAATGGATGTTAAAAGTGCTTTCTGAATGGTTTCATAGAAGAAGAGGTCTTTGTCAAGCAACCACCTGGTTTCGAAAATCCCAAATTCCCAAACCGTGTGTTTAAACTCTCCAAAGCCTTGTATGGTCTGAAGCAAGCCCCTAGAGCTTGGTATGATAGGCTTAAGAGTTTTCTGCTTAGTAATGATTTCAAAATGGGAATGGTTGATAAAACCTTGTTCACTCTTAAGCATGGCGTTGACTTCTTATTGGTTCAGATTTATGTGGATGATATCATATTCGTGGTTCTTCTCATGCTTTGGTGTCTAGATTTTGATTCTATGAGCGGGGAGTTTGAGATGAGCATGATGGGCTAATTGACATTCTTCCTTGGTCTTCAAGTCAAGCAACCGAAAGAAGGCACCTTCATTCATCAAAGTAAGTATACAAAGGACCTTCTTCGTCGCTTCGACATGGGAAGCGAGAGACCAATGTCTACTCCCATTGCCACGACCAACGTCTTTGGACCCAGATGAGGATGGAGAGTCCGTGGACCGTATGAGTACCGCAAAGATGATTGGCTCCTCTCTACCTCACGGCGTCGAGTAGGACATACAATTATTTGTGTCTCATGCGCCGATTTCGAGCTTCCTCGAGCTTCTCATCGTCAAGCGGTCGTCGCATATTCAGTACCTCCGGGACACTCTTGACTTTGGACTTTGGTATTCTTCTTCTTCGCTCTCTCTATTCGGGCTTTTTTCGATCTGATTTTTGGGTGTAGAGTAGATAGGAAGAGTACTTCAGCACTTGTCATTTCTTAGGCACATCTCTTATCTCGTGGTCATCTAGGAAGCAGTCCTCTGTGCTACGATCCCTTCGCCGAGGTCGAGTATGTAGGCATGCCGATGAGTTGCTCTCGTGTTCTCTGGATCTTATCTACTCTGCGGGACTATGGGTTGTTTTTGGGTAGTGTTCCTCTTTTTCGTGACAACACTAGCGCCATTAATATTGCCAAAACCCCGTGCAACATTCTAGGACTAAGCATATTGACATTCGCTACCATTTCCTTAGAGACCATGTTGAGAAGGGTGATGTTGTGCTTCATTTTGTTGAGTCGAGCATCGGAGTTGTTGACATTTTCACTAAAGCTCTTGATTCTTCTCATTTTGCTTTTCTCAAGGGAGAATTGGGGTTGTTAGTCCTCTTGGCCTGTTTTGAGGGGAGTTTGCTCTTTTGCATTCATTGTATCATAATGCATTTTAAAACTTCAAAGAACTTGCATTGTAATATAACCTTATGGAGCTTTGATTATTATCCTTGTATGACATGCTTTCATACTTTATACCTGCCATGTCTTGTGCTAGCTTGCTAGATGTCTTTTATGGCTTTTTATGTATAGCTTAGCTTTTGTCATGCTAGCTCTATTATCTGTGTGCAAACCGGATTATAATATGACTTGTTGGATCTTGTGACTAGTTTTGGCTTTAGTGATCCCTCATGATTCATGCCATGTCATATAGGCTTAATTGAGTCTGAACTTATTACGAGTTTTAAATTGAGCTATGCTAATTCTCAAGTCAAGCAAATGAAAAATGAGCTTTTGTGCTGAAAAACCGATCTCACCAATTCTTTCTTATGAGGCCTTGCCATTGCATTAGGCATGAACTCGGGGAGTTTTGGAAGACCCAGACTATTCTCTTAAGCTTGTGTTGCTTGGGATGGTCGTAGTGAGGCTTGAGATCTAGCACAATGCTAAGAAAACAAATTGGCAATTGGTTGAAGCTTAGAAGGCAGTTGTGGATGGCTCCTAGTCCAGACTTGCTTTACTAAGATAAAACTAATCTTTTTGACAAAGAAAGTGCTCAATGTGCTAAATTCTAAATGCTTGAACAAATTGATTCAAAATTGATCTCAAAATGCTCAAAATTAACTCTTTTTTAGCTTCTGGCTCCATATTGCCTATAGACATGGCCTAACTCATTTTTGGATACCTTTAGTTAAACTATGATCTTGAGCACCTTGTCATGCCTTCAATTCATTTAATCTCGATTGTTGCTATTTTGGCCTTAGCTTTCTTTGTACATGTTTTGCCATACTTGATTATAGCTTCTTCACATAATATGGCTTGGTGTAATACTTGTACAGTCTTCATGGATAATCTTCATGGCTCCTTTTGCTCAATTTACAAACAAACACAAAAAAAAAATGAATAAAAAAATATACAAAAATTTCAGCCATTCCATAACCTTCATGCTCTATCTTCTCCATGCACCTTGTTGAATTCATTGTCAAAGGGGAGAAAAATGGGACAAAAATCTTTGTTTTGGATGCTCTCGTGCTTTTTTCTCGAAAGGTCATTTAGAACACTTGTTCTTTCTTATGGATCTTGAGTGAGATTTTCTGGAATTTGAAGCTCTCTTTGCTTTCACTGCCTTATCTCACTTGCTGAAGCCTTTTTGAAGCCAACTTGGTCATTTCCTTGCATTTATTTGCTTTTAGGACCAAGTTGTGCCTTTGTCTTGGCGATTTCCTTTCTTTCAAACCTCAAAACTTTCATTTTTGGAAATTGCCAATGTGTTCATCAAGGGGAGATTGTGAACATCATGAGGATATGTTCATGATCCTAGGTGATGTTACAATTGGCAATTTGGTTGAAGGTTTGTTGGAATTCTTGCTTTTAGAAAGTTTCAAAGAAAGTGTCGGGATAATCGGAAGAACCGGCGTTTAAAGGGATGACGATCGCAGAATCTGCATCGATCAAGAAGTTGTGTGGCGGTAGTACGGATCGCGTTATACCGATTGGTAGATGGCGGTAGCTTAATTCCAGAGAAGGTGTTTTGGGAGTTCGGTCTTCATTGGAAATCGGAACGATCAAGATTATTGAGCTGATGACGATCACAGAGCTGTAGTACTAGCTGGTAACACGCTGGTTGTACCGATTGTGTTGAGATTGTTGGCCATTTTGGAGTTTTGGCTTTGGGATAGGTCATATCCATGTTTATCTTTGTATATGTGTTGCATATTGCATGTTTTGAGCTAACGTGGGTCAAGTTGTGAAGAACTTGTTCCGGAGGCGATTTCTTGGTCTATTGTTGCGGTGGCTTGCGTGTCAACGACGGTCAAGCGGCGAGGAGGATCGGGACTAAGCTTGGAGAGCCGAGGTCCGAACGATCATGGATGCCGGGAGGTCGGGTGACTCAAGCATGGCATGAATGGACTAGGTGGATCGAACCGTGATTCGATGTGTTGGTTGGATCAAGCGGCGGGGTCGGTGCAAGTGCCTTGGAGGTTCGATGGGATTTGGACGGAGAGACTTGCCGACATGATGAGAGCCGTTGATCAACCTACACGCATGGCAAAGCGATTGCTTCGACAGATTGGACTCGGTCCATGGAGAAGGATCGAGAAGGGTATTTTGGTAATTTCACCAAATCGCCTTGGTGACCTAATGCCAACCAGCGGCGCAAGGCGGTGCGCCAAGAAGTGGATTAGGTCAAGAAAAGTGAAGACGGCACTTTAAAATGCGTGCGTGTGTGTCCTGTTTGTTATTGGGCCTAACGGAGCCCATTAGGGTTGAGTCTTCTAGAAGCTCTAGGCCTCCATATAAATAGGGGTGGTCAGCTGTAACATAGCCCCAAGCACTTCATTTGAAAACCCTAGTTTGGTGTTAGGGTTTAGGGAAGAAAAGAGAGGCTTAGGCTCTAGAGAGAGATGAGTTGAGTTGTGTGCTCATGGATTGAGCTCTTGTCCTCCTTGAGGGAGTGGTCAGAATAAAGAACACCATGAATCAATCTATGAGTGATTTCTCAAGTATGCTCTCTCTTTGTTCTTTCTCCTAGTTTTGTTGATTTTGGGTGCTTCCTTGATCCGATGAGTTTTTGGTTGGTTTTGTTCTCATCTACCTTGTTTGTGGCGTGTGGGAAGACATCTAAGAACATCTGAATCATCAATCTCTCACGAGCAAGTTATTGATCAAGTTTTTCGTTTTGCTTTGCTTTTGAACCTTCTTTCGTAAAACAGAAAAAGATCAAAACTTTGACGTGGATCTGGACGATCGTTGCTTGGAATAGGTTCTAGATATCCTTGAGAAGGTATGTTCCAAGTTTGATCAAGTTTCATCGAGTAGAACAAAAGTTTGATCGATTTTCATTTTTGAAACCCGAAATTTGTTCTTGCTGTTTCGGGACAATCGAACAACCGCCCTTAACATCTGCGGTTGTACCGCACCGAGGTACGACCGGTCGTAACATCATGGTTGTAGTCAAGACATCGATCTGACCGCTGCTACATGCGGTTGTACCGATTGTCCCGATTTGTTCGTAACTTCTGCTTTTAGTGTTTTTGCTTAGGGGTTAATCGATTCATCACATGGCTTCGCTATGCGCATACACCGATCTTCTTAGCTTTAATAGCTATTGGAGAAAAGTTAAGTGTTGAATCTAGTTTCGTGAAAGTGGAGCGAGCGTCTATTCACCCCCCCTCTAGTCGCCTTTCCGGTCCTACAAATTCTTAGGTTGCGGGACCAATCCATAAAATTTGTTCCATTCAGTTTTCCTTTTCAAGTATCGAACGTAAAGCAAAATGGATGTTGGTACTGACGATTGGTGCCATGATCTACAACATAAAATACGCAAAACTAAGACATATGTTCAAGAAAAGTAACTTCTATTAAACAATTTAATAAAGATACTCCCACTAAATACCATATCCTCTTATGACATTTAGTGATTCAAGATCCACAATCGGGTAATCTACTAGTGAGCTTTGGCATCTTTGCTAGAAGATTAGTGAATTCGTAAGCAACCCTTTGCTAATCATATCTTTATATGACTCTTGTTGTTGGGCAAAGCATCTCTATGCTTGGCACCCAACCCTATGCCCCAAGGTCCATAACCGTTATGATGACCTTGTCAAGTTAAACCAATGCAATGCGTGTAAGTGTCCAGACATAAACCCATCTAGTCAAGGAAAGTTAATGGCATTCGCTTTAGCAAGACCTACCATTAAAATACAAGACTTTTGATGGTGCAAACTTATTGGAGGGCATCAATTTTAACTTAACATTATGTGAGGGAATGTTAATCTTATCATGTTAAAAGCATCTAATGAAAAACATGACTTAATATCATGACAGAATAAACACAAACATTCACAGATAATCATATCTTTGTGAAATAGTATGGCCCTTAACATGACGATCTCCATCAAGATGCTTCTGTCTTCCGACCACCATGCTTGAATTCTCCAACCGCATTCATTTACTAAGCAATTACTCCTAAGAGCTAGTAATGAATTACATAGGATAATATCAAGCATCACATGTCCAGACGCTTGACCGTTATATTAATAATATGTAGCTCGATGGCTATCTCACAACATGACACGCAGTCATGAAAATCCATACATGCATCACATACACAATGGGCCATACTATTCACATCAATCCTCGCAAAAACAAGTTACGATATAATCCAATTCTATCGGACGACATGAACACATATTACCTATAATGCGCGGTACGATTAGCCAGCACGGCGGTCCCGCTAGCCGGTTAGCGGGCGGGGTTCGAAGGGGTAGCGCCCCTCGCTAGTCGAGGGCCGCTCTCTCGGAAAAATTTTCCGAGACATGAATCTTATTCACGTTTCCGAGCTTTGGAAATCATCAGATTAATCATATTAACCCTATTCCGAGCCAATCGACATCGCCTTGATGCGACCACATAATGCGACATACTCCGATGGCGAATTCCACCGTAGGAGTATTATGCAAGGTAGTCGAAAAACAAGTCGAGTGAATCATCTGGTGCTCTTAACTTGTATCTCCTCGTATACCCATCTACTACTATCAAACCGATCGATCTAATCGACCGGGGCCTAGGTTTCAGATACGACCAAGAATAGATCCAATCTACTACTACCACATATCAAGTATATGCATCGATCCGGATCAAAAACTACGCAGATGGCTCGATACCTTTGTTGGGATACGGGTAGGCTACGATAGCGACAAATCAAAATTTCTACCACATAAACCAGAAGCCAAGCAAGAAGATGATCATAGATCGTTACCACTAGACGCCAGAGCAGCGGAAGAAGTGTCCGAGCGACTGGTCCGACGAAGAGCGCGTCGATGTATTCGGGTCGTAGTCGATCGTCCAGCGTCCTCGTGAGTTGATCGTCTCCTCCAAAGACCTCTGCGGTTCCTTGCGAAGATCGCAGATCGTCCCTAAGCGCAACAACGAGAAGCGCCTCTATGGTATCCACACGCCCGTGGAAGGAACTACCGTATGCCGGTGTGCTAGCACCAAATCGCACGGGGAGGCTCTCAAGAAGATGGCGGCTAGGGTTTCGGTAGGGTAACTCGCGTCCACTCATTTTTTCCAATAGCCTCATGCATCTCCTTATATAGAGCTCGTGACGGATCCTATCGAAACATGTTTACGAATCGTATTCATACTGGTTTGTTCCAACCCGTTAAGTGTGTGACCCGTTAGGTTCATGTGTATTTGTTGTGACTCGAAACTCTTTCCGCCACGAGTCGAAGCGGTTCCTAGCGAGGACATAACGATTCCGAATACACATAAATTATATCGGACGAACCTTAATGCAATATGATCTATGACCAGTCCTCATCACTTACGACTGTGTCCTATCTCTATATCTGACATTCAGATTTGATCACGACCAACTCGTAACTCCTTATGACTTGGTTTCACCACTCTGTGATTACGTTCGACCGATCTACGACTTGCTTGTATCTCCATACGACTAAATCCGTGAATCGGTCGAACTAAGCTTAATTTACTCATGTATTCTCCCTTTGCCTCACGATATCTGGTCGAACTCGGGTGAGATGTTATGTCATCCATGGATTCAATGCTTTTCGATCGAGTATCGGATAACCTTATGTGGTCGAACTCTTCGACCACTAGTGGCATGGCCATGCACTTTCTTTATCCGACCACTTGAGGGCCCGAGATATCTCTCTGTTATGTTAGGAGGGCAAATCCCATATCCGACCAGTCACATCCTCAAAGATGTTTCATAGCATACCAAAGCTACCTTTATAACTACCCGATTCATTTAGTAGCGTTTGGCAACCCCTAAGAGTGCTATTACACATGTAGGAAACCATCTTCGATCTCGTGTCTAAGGATTATACATCATTATTGCTTGAGACCAACTAACGACACATAGAATCATAACAATCTCAATAGTGTCTCAAGGTGGGTCTTATCCAACACTATGTTCTCTAACATGTGTCCACATTATTGATTCGATATCCCTATATCTATGACCGGTGAAACATGGTCATCAATCAATACATGTGCTGGTCGTAGAGTCACTAGTGTTCCGACCAGTGACTTTCGACCAGGGATACTTTTAGAACGTTATCATCATAAGTTAAAAAGAGCTTCACTAACAAGTCACATACTCGTTAATCTTCATGACTGATGATTCATTCAAGGAACAAGATAACATATTATCAAATATTGTGAACATAATGAAATATAATCATCTCTATGATTGCCTCTAGGGCATATTTCCAACAGTTGCTGTTGAGCGACGTGTCACCTGCCACGTCACTAGCCACATCAGCGTCGTGCCTACGTGTCGCCCACATGTCCGCCTCGTCAGCGCGTGCGTGACACGTCAGATCCAAACCCAAACCCAGTCTCAAATAGATCTAGTTCACCATGCACCGTGTCTATGCCATGTGGGGTCCACCAGCCAGATCACTATTCCGTAGACCAGTGCACCTATAGACTGGGGGCCCACCTCTTAGTCTCAGAGCCTTTTTCTCGAGATTTATTTTAGTTCTGAAATTGCAGGGCTGATGTCATGCTTGTGTCGTATTCTGATTTTTTAGTAGAAAAATAATTTGAAATATTCCATAAATTCCTTTTTGAATATTTTTCTTAGGTTTAGATCTTCCAAAAGCCATATCTTCTTCATCCGAACTCCGATTGAGCTCATTCAAATTTCTAAATGCATCTAAATTCGAGCTCTATTTTACTGAGATTTGTCTTTATTTTTTGGAGTTTGTTTTATCTCTGTTATTTATTTATTTTGTTTATTTTTTTCGTTTGCTAGTAGACGTTGCAACTTCGGGGGATTTTGAAGAACAAGGAGTTCACCAAGACCAAGACTAGTACCAGGATCTATTCCAAGGAAAGTTGTACCTTTGATCATATTGAACCCAGTTTTCTAAAATTACTTTGATTCAAATTACTGCATTCTACTTTAAGTATTTATTTAAATGCTTTTGGGTTTAGTTTTAATCCAAGTTGTTTATATACACCTTGTCTATTATCATGTCATGATCCTTGTCGCCCTAGATTGGTTATTATTTTAGTTGATATTATCATAGCACCAATGTGGGTTGGTTAATATGAGTAGATTGCTTAGCCATGCCACGAGTCATCATTTCATGTGAGTTGTAAATATGAATCTAACTAAGTGATTATGGAACTTTGTGATAAAACTATGTGTTGTGTGCCATTACTCGTTGGTGGCATGTGTTGTACTTAATCAACAGACAGGGAAAGGATTTAGACTGAGATGAGTGGTGGAAACTGTGTGATATGGTGGAGCTCAGTGCTTGGGAATGGAAAAAAATGATTATTTAGTTAGAAATTGGCAGTCTCGCCTTTGTCGATTAAGAGCTTAACTTTGTGTGCCATTGAACTGGGCTTTCGTACAACCACATGCCTGATGGGACGGGCCTAACTTAGTATAATTTATGGAGTCTCGACATTGACTACTCAGGTAGTAGGTTAAGCTCTGTGTCAGGGTGGGGTGTGTTTTTGCTTCTATGGCGATTCACATCAATGGTCGGTTCACTGTTTTCAGGTCCAACGGTATGCGACGGGCTAATTTCCTCTATGGGTGTTAGGTGCCGTCAGTAAAACACATCGAGAGCGTTAATGTTTGAGATGAAGTTTCTGAAATATTTTGTTATGATTAGTGATTGCTACACTGATTATATCATATTGGTAAAGTGTACAACCTCTGCAGAGTGTTAAACAAATCTATTCATATAGCCGCGTCCGCGGTCATGGACATGCTTGGGGATTTCACACGAGGGTTAGATTTTTCATAAAACACTTGGAAAGGGAGCTGTGTGATCTAAGTCATTTGGCTGTGTGAATAATTTGTTAGGCTTTGTGTTCTTTGTGAAAACAACTGTTAAATTAACATTGTTTATTTGTTTTAAATTATGTTTTAACCTATTATTCATATTCAATTGCAAATGTTGCATTTCTACAAAAGAACCACAGAAGTCATTCCTTTGGAAGAAGCCATCATGTGCACATTGCATTCTGTGGTATGACTTATGAGTACGATTGTGTACTCATGCTTGCTATAAGTGGAGGAGTCTTCACCTGCTTTTAAGGAGGAGTTCTATGAAGGTGCTAATCGCTAGGTCTTGGTCCAAGTTGGTTGCCTGTGGTGAATCAATAGGTTTCCGTTGAAGTTTATTTTGTTCCGCTGCTGCTTATTTAATTATTGCCAGCTCTGTGAGGCTTAATAAATGTAAACTCGACCACAAGGTCACAACAATTATTTGTTATTCAAATTACTTGTTTATTCTATTATTTGGTCTTGTGTTGATCAATATTCATCTATGTTGACATTGTGTGCGCTAGCGTGATCCTGGACTAGTGCGTTATACATAGAGGGTCCAGAATTGTATTTTTGGGTCCCAACATAAACCATCCAATATATTATAAACATCAGAGTGGCATAGACCACGTCGGGTCATGTTTTACAATAAGGGCCGAACAGGCCGAATGATTACACTACAAAAGTAGCAGAAACGACAGCAGAAGCAAAAGGGGTAGAGCACATCTCTCCACAGGCAAGCGACTGGGGTAGCCCGTGTATGACTGATATTAACCAAGGACTTGGATAATATCAGTTGTACGCAAGTACCGACTGAGCTAGCTAGACTAGGGCGAGACCTAGACCTAAAGAACTAGACTACTCTTCGTCATTGCCTTATCTATCGATATCTGGGTCCTCGTAGTAAGCATAGTCTCCATGATCCATGGGTTCTGAAGGTTTGGGAGAAAGAGCGAGGATGAGCACAACTTCTGTGCTCGTGAGCCAACATGCAAGTTGCAATACATACATGCAAGGCTTAATAAGGATGGCTCGGGTTCTTTTATTTGCTAAAGCAATGTTTTCAATTATCATTATTAGAAAATCCTAGCATTTTGACCAAATTGCATTTTATTAAAGAGAATAATTGTGCATTATTAAATACAACGAAGGTTACCTCCACCTTATGCTTAATTTGATTGTAGTTACATCCACCTATTAACAGCACTAGGTATGACCACCCAGGAAAATCCAAAATCAGGGTTACATCAGCCTGACAAGTTTTTCATCCCACCCACAAAGTTTTATAAATAGAATTAACTCTAGTAAATTCTCATGTCAAGAAGAAGGAGTTCTTGGCACTCAAGCAAGGGCGCAAGTTAGTGATTGAATACCTGCATGAGTTCAACCATCTTTCTCGGTACGCCCCTGAGGACGTGCCCACTGATGATGCCAAGCAGGAGAAGTTCATGGATGGCTTGTTTGAGGAGCTTGAGGACAAGCTGTCTATCGTCGACTTCCCCGACTTCCAGACATTGGTCGACAAGGCTATTGTCGCCGAGCACAAGGGAAGAGCGCTAGGCGATTCTCGCAAGCGCAAGTGGGAAGCCCAAAAATTAGCAAAGGCAAATCTTCCCCGTTCTCGCGTCGGGCAAGCCCCGGTGCCTCATTCCCAGGCTCCACAACCACCAAGACCACCGGCGTTTGTACCTCACCCACCGCAGGCCATGTTTCAACCATGTGCACCTGTGGGGCAGCAAGGAGGCCTCCGCAATCCAGCTGCTAAGGTCACTTGTTTCTTTTGCAACAACAAGGGGTATTATGCTAATTTTTGCCCTAAGAAGACTGGATTGGCCCCTCGTCCTAATGGAGGGCGCGGGCAAGGAAGTGGTCAAGATCAGAAGGCTACTCAGAAGACCTAGAATGTGGGCAACGGCCGGGTCAACCATATCTCGGCCGAGGAAGCGCAGGAGGCACCCGACGTCGTGTTGGGTACGCTTCTTGTCAATTCTCAACCTGCTACCGTTTTATTCGATTCCGGAGCTTCTCATTCTTTTATGTCTAAGTCTTTTGCTGCACTTAGTGATATTTCATATGTCTCTATGCATGTTCCCTTGATTATTCATTCTCCGGGGTCGGAAATGAGAGCTGAAAAAGAATGTCGGGATGTTTCTATTGAGATTGGAGGAGTGAGATTTTTGGCAAATCTTATCCTCCTCAATTCAGTAAGTTTGGATGTGATACTTGGTATGGATTGGCTGTCCCAACACTTGGGGCAAATCGATTGTGCTAGGAAATTCATCTCCCTCACAAGTCCATTCGGCGAGCAAGTTGGAATTTCGCCGAAGCTGTAAGGACCGCATCTTTGTGCACTTGAAGCAAAGCCGACTCTGGAAATTCATGAAGTCCCAGTGGTATGCGACTTCGCTGATGTGTTTTCCGAAGAATTGTCTGGGATGCCTCCAGTCCGAGACATTGAGTTCGTCATCGAGTTGCTGCCCGGTACCGCCCCGATTTCCAAGAGGCCATACTAGATGCCTCCGAACGAATTGGAGGAGTTGAAGAAGCAACTTGGTGAACTTTAAGAGAAGGGTTTCATCCACCCAAGCTCATCACTGTGGGGCTGTCCTGCAATCTTTGTGAAGAAGAAAGACAAGACTCCGCGTTTGTGCATTGATTACCGTCCGTTGAATGCAGTGAGAACTTCTCAGATTGCAAAGCCGATGACCGAGTTGCTCAAAAAGGACAAGAAGTATGTGTGGTCCGCTGATTGTGAGAAGAGTTTTCAAGAACTCAAGAAGAGATTAACCACAACTCCAGTTCTTGTTCTTCCCGACGTCCACTAAAGCTTCGACATCTATTGTGATGCTTCTCGTCAAGGACTCGGTTGTGTTCTTATGCAAGAGGCCAAGGTAGTGGCTTATGCATCAAGACAATTGAGACCTCATGAACTCAATTATCCAACCCATGACTTGGAATTAGCTGCAGTGGTTCATGCACTGAAGATTTGGCGACATTACCTCATCGGTAATCGTTGCGAAGTGTATTCGGATCACAAAAGTTTGAAGTATTTGTTCACCCAACCGGATCTGAACCTTAGGCAAAGAAGATGGTTGGAATTGATCAAAGATTATGATATGGGTCTCCAATACCATCCGAGCAAGGCTAATGTTGTTGCCGATGCTCTCAGTCGTAAGGTTTATTGCAATACCATGATGCTCAAGGAGCAACAACCCGCCCTTCATGAAGAATTTCAGCGGCTCAACTTAGGAGTGGTTGAGCATGGGTCCTTGCTGCCATAGTTGTGCAACCAACCTTAGAAGATTAGATCAAGGTTGCACAACAAACAGATGAAGGTGTGAATCAGATCAAGTAGAATATCAAGATTGGAACAGCCAAGTGCTTCTCAGAAGATGACAATGGTGTTGTATGGTTCGGAAAGCGCTTTGTTGTTCCTAAGGACATGGAATTGCAGAATGTCATCCTCCGCGAGGCCCATGATTCTCCTTTGTCCATTCATCCCGGGGCCACAAAGATGTATCAAGATCTCCGTTAGAGGTTCTGATGGACCCGAATGAAGCGAGAAATCGCAAAGTTTGTTGTCGAGTGTGACGTATGTCGTCGTATGAAGGCCGAACATCAACGTCCAGCGGGTTTGCTACAACCCTTGCAAGTGCCTGAATGGAAGTGGGATTCTATCGGCATGAACTTCATCACCAGTCTACCCCATACCTCAAAAGGGAAAGATGCCATATGGGTTATCATTGATCGGTTGATGAAAGTAGCCCATTTTCTACCAGTGCAGGCTAAGATTTGTGTAGGTACTTTGGTGGACCTCTACATATCCCGCATTGTGAGTTTGCATGGTGTGCCCAAGACAATTGTTTCGGATCGTGGTTCACTCTTTACCTCCTGGTTTTGGCATAGTTTGCAAGAGGCTATGGGAACTCGTCTTTCTTTCAGCACAGCGTATCATCCTCAAACTGATGGCCAAACTGAGAGAGTGAATCAAGTATTGGAAGACATGCTCTGTGCTTGTGTTCTCTCCTACGGGAAGAATTGGGAGAAATGCTTGCTGTTCGCCGAATTCTCTTACAACAACAGCTTTCAAGCTAGTCTTGGCATGGCACCATTTAAGGCCTTATATGGGAGGAAGTGTAGAACCCCATTGAATTGGTCAGAAACCGGTGAAAGACCATTCTTTGGCTCAAACTCGATTAATGAGGCCGAAAGTCAAGTTCGGTTGATTCGAGATCGATTACGCACGGCTCAATCAAGACAAAAGTGCTATGCGGATCATCGTTGTCGCGAGTTGAGCTTCGAGCCTAATGACTTTGTTTATCTCAAAGTCTCTCCCCTGAAGGGCCATCAACGATTTGGCGTCAAAGGCAAACTAGCTCCTCGATATGTTGGGCCTTATCATATCATCGAGAAGAAAGGAGCGGTTGCCTACAAGTTGGAATTGCCCGCTGCACTTGAAGGTGTACACGATGTCTTCCACGTGTCCCAATTGAAGAAGTGCCTTCGTATTCTAACCGAGGAAGCTCCATTGGAAAGTCTCGATGTACAAGAAGACTTGACCTACAAAGAGCGTCCTTTTCGCATCCTTGAAGAAGCTGAATGAAGAACTAGAAATCGTGCCATCAAGTTCCTTAAAATTCAGTGGACAAATCATACCGAGGATGAAGCAACTTGGGAACGGGAGGATCGCCTGCGTGAGGACTACCCGTCCTTCTTTACCAAGTAGACGGAATCTCGGGACGAGATTCTTGTAGGGGGGGGGATGGTTTTGTAACATCCCAAAACAATGGTTTGTGTTTCAAATATATAAAAATGAGGATAAATTAAAACTTTTGATGCCTCATGATATCATTTGAAATTTTCTGGAAACTTTCCCTGTGAATTTTCCCATTTTCTTAGACCAATGCTTTAATTGATGAAAGCATAATCCTTGATAACTTTCTAATCAAATCTTGAGATCATCCTCTGGAAATATTTTTCCTAAGTTCTAGATCATCCTAGTAACCTCTCTGAAAAACTTCATAATTTTCAGATTTTAGTTGCTATTTCTAAAGAGCTAGTCAAACTAGTTAGAACTCTGGTCAAACCCCTAGGGCAGCCACTTGTGAATTTTCTAGAGAGCAATTCATTGCATGAAAATTCCTAGAAAAATTAAACAAAGTTTTCCTCAGATCCAAGAAGCTTTGATAAAAATTTTAGAATTTTTGGAGCTATGGAGCTACCTCCAAAAATTCCCTATCTTCTCAGCCTTTTAGATCAAAATCAGAAATCACTATTCCTCAGACTCAGACCTGAGTCAGAGTCCGACCCGAGCCAGCTTGGCTCAACCCAACCAACTGACCACGCCGATTGTGAGCCATCCGATGGAAACTCAACGGTCCAGATCGCGTAACCCTTTGGCCAGGTCCGAACGAACGCACTCAACGCCAACCGTCCGATCTTGCATCGACGGCTCTGATCGCGTACCGCTTCGGCTAGGTCTAAAGCTCTCACGCGTTGTCAACCGTTTGATCTTGATCCAACGGCCCACGCCGACCCATTTCTTTCAATCTCTCTCTCTCGCGGTTGAGTCACTGATGCCGCGGGTCCCACCTGTCGGGTGTGTCTTCCACCTTCGCCGACAAAGGCCTCGCCACCAGACGCCACGCGCCGCGGCCAAGACCGCCACGCTCCGTCCACGGCGTCAATCCACCACCCCTCTCGACCAATCCCTAAGCACCACTAGTTGACACCGCTCCCATTTCCGTCGTCGCCTGGGGATAATACCCCCCCTTTGCCTCAATCTCTCCTCATCCTTCCTCTCGGGTCTGAGGAAGGAGGCGCTCTCCATTGCTCAGTTCTTTGGTAAAAGCCTCACCTCTATTTCCCCTGGCTTACTCGTTGCATGCCGATCACATCTAAGCCAAATGCAACCTTTGACCTTGCTTGTAGGTTCCAAACCAATTTCGCGCTCTCGGCGGCCTCAGTGCGCGCTCCGAAGGCCACCCTGGTATGAGCTTGCTCTCCGGTGAGTTTCTTTCTCGCTTAAGTGCATCACCGTGCGCCTTTTGGCCTAAGGAGGAGATTCCCTCAACTTATTTTCCTATTGGGGCACAGGAGCTCGGGAATTTCCAGATTGCTCCATTTCCGGCCGCAAGGTCATTTTCTTCCCCGACGACGGCATGGTGAGTCCCGATTCAATTCCTCGCTTGTACCCCATCTGTGGACCCCACTTATACTCTCCCTACCTTCCTTTCTCTTCCTCTGTCCTCAGGTTGAGCTCTCCTCGGTGAAGTGCCGCCACCGCCTCGGTTTCTCATCACCGGCTCAACTCCGACCACCCCTGTCCTTCCACGTCACTCAGGTAGCATCCCTGAGCCTCCCTTTTGCTCATGCGCGTGTTGAATCGCCTCGGCGCCATCGCTCTGCGCAGTGGCTTGTAGCCCGAGCACCACCGCCGCCTTAGCTTGCCGCGTTGCCACGTCGGACCACCGCAGGCCTCGCTGCTGGTGCCGTTGGGTGCGCGAGGATGCGGGCTATCCATTTTGAGCACGGTCGCCGCCCGTGCGCTCGTTCGCCGGTGATTTCTTCGGGAAACTCTGGCAGCAGCGCCTGCGTGGCAGTTTTGGACCGCCACTATAGCGCAGTCATTAGCTTTAATTGTTCATGATTAGAATTAAGTGTGTATTATCCGCCTTAATATTTCACTTACATGCGGGTCTGCCAAAGCAAAGAAACAATCCTTTTACTCTTAAGCCTTTGTGACATCGACGCGGCGTGGCCCGTGGGCCATTTTTGACCGAGCCATTGTTGGGATTGGTTTGATCATGCCCCACTGGTCAGTGACCGTGGCTAGGTTAGGCTGAGTATAAAAAGTATTGTATGTTTATATAAAATCCAAAATGTTTTATTTATGTACTGTTAATTGCTTTAAACTTCAAAATTGCATAAGTAATTCATCTTAGCTCAAAAATTGATGATTCAAATTTTGTTAGTTTCCTTTTTACATGTAATTTGATATAAAAATGGGTTAAACCTTGTTAATGTTGGTAAAATTGCTTTAGGATTAGTATTATTGTTGCACTAAAAATTATTTTAACTTCAAAAATGCATAAGTATTTCTCTGTAACTCCAAATTAAGTAAACTCAGTTTTGTTGGATTCCTCTATTACTATAATTTAGTGTAAAATAGGTTTTGAACATGTTGCTATCACTGAAAATCTGATTCTACATATGTCATGTGCACTACTTTCATAACTTTGAAAAATCATAGAAAATTCATCTTAGCTCCTAATGAGGTGAATCAAATTCCATTGCTCATCTCATGTGGTGCTCTGTCTACCATAAAAATTTCATATACACCACCTCTCTGGAAATTTTCACCAAAACATTTAAATTCGGATGAACAGTAGCGGATAGCAATTTATTTGGATTTTATGGAAAACTGACTTTCAAACTGCCATAACTTTTGCATAGAACATCCAAATAAATTGTTTCTTGTTGATAAATTCACCTAAAATCATGCTCTACCTCATGTGAATTTTTCATGATTTTTGGATGACTTTGAATTTTTGGGTCTTTTCGGTATTATTTGTTCTTATTGTGCTTTCGATTCTTTCGATAGGTTCTGACGAATTTATTGATTACGTGAGTGATCCTCTACAGCAAGAAATCCAGCAAGGCAAGCAGTTTGATCATAATAATTCCATTACTTTCAAAGTCAAATACTTTGTTTACAAATTGTATGTATGCATGCTTTTGTGTCAAAGTTTATTTTCCCGATTAGAGGTAGTTATTCCTATTGCATGGTCGCCCTTGAATTATTATACCCTACCACTAAACATAAGGTATTAATCTCGCCAGTGAATTAGAGCTCGGTGGTTGAATTATGCTCTTTTATTGTCTTTATGGTGTCATGCTTTAGAAATGCTTAGCTACCAGTAGAATTGGGCGGTTATCGACTTAGTCGATAACTTTGATCACATAAAATTATTATTATCATTATGCTCAGCACTTTGTGCTATATTACGTTGTAAAGGTAAAATTGAAAATAAAATGTTTTAGACTTGGGCATATGGTTGATGGTGTGATTATCTGGTGTGTGGTGGTATGCCCAAGTCAACAAGGACCGAGTTACTTGCGCCACCGTACCAAGCAATTTGCGTGCTAACCACATGAGAGGGATATGGGACCTCGCTTGACTTAGTACTTTGGCGTGTGTTAGCTCCGGGTCGTAGGAGGTTGTGTGTGTTGTGTTGAAAAAGGATTTATTCCATGTGTGTGTTGGGCGTGACGAGATGGGTTTTGGTATTAAGTCCAAGTTCCCTACCCCGAGGAGCATCGGTAAGTTCTCTCTCGCCGATGACTCCGTCACAAAGTATGGGGGTTTTCATTCCCATACGGGCGACTCATAGTTAATACACAAGATTGGAAATGTCTTGTCGGCATACCTTCAGAAGTGTGCTTAATCTAGTGGCAAAAGAGGCGGTCTGGCGTGTGGGTACATTGGTACACCCTCGCAGGTATAATCTATTCAATAGCCTCGCCCTAGGTTATGGACATGCTTGGATACGCCCCGTGAGAACTAGACTATAACATTTAATTAAAACTTGATGTGGGTGGTATGAATGGGGAATTCATGCTATTGTTGTGGTGGCTATTGGGTTAGCCGCTTCCAGGATGTCTGGTTATTATTGTTACTTGTATCTCGCTGTTTTTGTCAAATAAAAACAGATTGTAAAACTGCTTTAAATCTATTACATTATTGCAAATGAAAACTTGCTTTATGCTGAAATTTGAGTCTAGAGCCTCCTCCACTTAAATAAACTTGCATGTAGCTATGTATAGGCTGTTACCCTACACGTAAGTCTTGCGAGTACATTTTTGTACTCATTTGCTTTGCTTAACTAATTGTTGCAGAGGAGGAAGCTGATCCCCCAAGGGATCCACTTTTGTGAGCTGTGCGGTGGGTTTGACGATTAGGTTGGCGGCCCGGTTGGTTGCCTTGTGGGTTAAAGGCACACTAATTGGCTCTTGTTTATCGCCATCTTATGGCTTTTTGCTTCGTTGTTTATTTAACTCTTTAGTTGTTATTTGGCCGGTCGGCCCCTTTTGTAATAACTCTTTTTTGTTTGTCTTTTGAATTGCTTAGTTGTGTTTCGGTTCTATGTGTTGAATGGAATTGATGCGTAATTTTTGTATGGGGTATGTGTACTGCAATTCTGGGAAGTACATATACGCCGAGAGTCGAGATATTTGATTTGTAATTCTAGAACCATCTTGATGGTTAAGTATTACAAGTTAAATACCCCGGGTTCTCACACACTACCTCGTTACCTCTCCAACGAGATGACTTTCAGGGTTCGATAAATTTACTAAGCCAAGTTGTATTTTACATACTTGTGGTTGTACTTGTTTTATAATGGGAGGTCATGCCAAGTTTAAGTCCTCAAGTCATCCGGGTGGTTCATACCACATTCTACACATTCTCATGCTATGTCAACACCCACCATCATACCATCCGCCCAGATATGGTAACAGCAGTTTTTAGGGTTTTGCAAAGTAAAACCAATTATCTCAAATACTTCAGTCATGTACCTCCAATGATTTCCCAAAACTATTTTATGATTTAAGAGATGATGATTAGGGCATTTTAATACTCGGTACATAAGCAAGGCTAGCATGTAGCTTAAGTACAACCTATAACAAGTAATTTACCACATAGTTACTAGGATGACATGGAATAATGGATTCAATTGTCAAAGGTTGGTATAATAATTAATTAATTATCAAATTGGTCTTTCACTACCTTAAGATTTAATATACATTTGCTTAAAGAATTAAAGCATGCAATTTTGAAAATTTAAAGGAATATAATTTGCATAAAATGTAGGTTCAAAATGATCAAAGTATTGACTTGCCTCGATTAAAGGCAAGAGAGTCATTGATAGTCTTGGGCTTGATCAAACTGGAGATCTCCCGATTCTCTGAACTCTACTCGGACGAACGTTCCGGAAAAGAACAAACAAGCAAAGAGAGCAAAGAAATACACAATAAATACTAAATGAACTCTAAATTAAATAAGACCACTGTCATTAGCAAGATCTTGAATTTAGACAAATTTAGAAACAAATTTCAAATTTTTTGGAGTTATAAAGAAGGAGAATGGAGCTTCCGAAGTTTGAGTTTGAATTAAAACAAGAAAATAAAAAGAGGAGAGAGAGAATGTCCCACTGACATTCAGGTCCCACTGAACAGTGCTTGGCTCACATGTATAGTGCATGGACCGGAGGTCAACATGCACAGTGCATGTGGTCCACGGGCTCACGGGTCTACACTGTGCATAGGGCCCGCTTGTTAGCTGAAGGGGGGAGGAAACTAGGAGTTAAAGATGGCATTTATGGTTCCTCGAGCCCACGCGGTGGTGAAACCGCATCGAATTAAAATGGTAATTAAACCCAACTAATCATTACTTTCATCTAATCCCAACAGTGATTTGGTCATTAAGGCGCTACAGAGTGTGTCCGCCATTCCGTCAGGATAGAGGAGGCAGAGCTCCGCTCATCGCTGGTGCAGACGACCTTGGCGGTGGTGGCCAAGCACCAAAATGGGATGCTCGGGGCAAGGCAAAGCCGATGGTGGCGACAGCGCGGTCGGGCTTGGAGCCAAACAAAGCTTCGACGCTCCCTGACAAGCGATGATGGGAGCACTAGCAAGGGGAGGTCTTAGGGAACTCACCAAGCCGAGGGTTGTGGCTAGAGGTGGACGGAGGAGGTAGATCGGTAGCGGGGAATTTGTTGGCTGGAGCTAAGGAAGAGGGGCGATTCTAGCGGCTCTAGGGGACCAAACACAAATCGGCTTGGGGAGAATTGCTTCTTGGCTCCAGGGACGCAGGATGACGGCGGTGGCGCGGCCGAAGGATCACCGAAATGGCGATACGTTGGGGTGGTGTGGTCGAAAATGAGCACTCGGGCGATTTCTTTGGTGGCACTTACCGAAGAGAGGATGGGTGAGGAGGGGAGGCAATGGGGGTACTTAGGGCTCCTTTGTAGCCGCAGAAAGGGAGAAGGAGCCATTAGGGGCTCGGAGGTGTCACATGGTTCCGAGGTATGGCAGGTGGTGGAGCGATGGCGTTGTCACCACGATAACGACATGGGAGGCCCAGGGTTGGCATGGGGCACAAAGGGAGCTGGTTAGTGATGGGACAAGGCGGGGACAGACGCGGTGACGCGGACGCGCATGCTCAACGCAACGCGTGGAGCAGGGCGCGGAGCGGGCGCACGGGTGGTGTAGCGCGGGTAGTTACGGCGGTGACGCTCTTGGCGACAAGACCCGGTGAGGGAGAGGGCACCGGAGTCAAGGGTGGCATGGGGAGTAGGTGGCGTAGCTGGGCGTGCGTGAAGCGCACGCGATACTGGCATGGGTGGCATGGGCGCGCCGAGTGTACTCAAGTGGCTCAACCGCCAGAGAGAATAAAAGGCAGGGGGGGAGCTAGGCCAAATGGGTCGAAAACGGGGAGGCTGGGTTGGGTCAAGGGAGGGGAGGGGAGGTGGGTTGAGCCCAAGGAGGAAAAAATGGGCCGAGCCCACAGAGGGCATTTGAATTTGAAGCTGAAATTCAACTCAAGATTTGAAACCTGAATTTTGAATTGAGGTAGAAGCTAAGGATTTTCCACATACACAATTAATTTACTTAATGTAAATTTGGTTTGAAAACCAAAGTGACAAACGGAGAATTACTATTTATAATTCGAAAACGGACTATTACACAGAACCACCCCTCGGTACATGTAACATCCCAAAATTTGGTTTGTTTTGAAGTTTTAAAAAGAAAAATAATCATTTGAATTTTCTGCTAAAGTTAAAGCTTACTTGGAATTTTCGGAGTTTAAAATCAATTTAATATGAATAATATCAACATCAACTATTGTCAAAATTTATTTTATTTGGGTTCCTTGTGCTTGGATATATTTTCTAGATTTTTATAGAATTTTTCCGAGTGCATTTGCTTTTTTCTAATTGCTATTTGAGTTTTCTGCTATTTTCTAAAAATAAAAACTATTTGAAATCTCAGATTTCGCTTTGGGCGATTTCCTTTCGCTTTAGCCCAATCCTATTCCCTTTCTCTCGCCCGAGTAGCCCAAGCCCGCACCTCCATTTTCTTTCGTGCTTAAGGCCTTAGCCCACTTTCCATTTTCTTGTGCGTGCGTCAGCAGGCCATTTCCTTCAGCCGCTTGCCCTCGCGTCAAACCGAGCGGGCCGCTTCCATTTTTCTCAGCCGAGCCAGCCGTTGTTCTTGTGCTCTTGATCCAGTCCATCGCCAGCAGCCCAAGTTAGCCCCAAGCTGCGCCCTTCTTTCCTTTTCTTTTGGTCACACTTCCCGGTGGTCCAGTGCTAATCAGCGCACGTGTGTTCTTCCCCAAGCCGTCTCTGAGTTGGACTTTGGAGTTCATGTCCAGCACGCCACGGCTGCGCCGGCTCCCTTGTGGACTCCTCCCATCCGGTACTATAAAAGGGACCCCAACCGTGTCAAAATACTTGCCTCAATCTCCTCCCTGGTTTGCCCTAGCCGCCGACATCTTTTCTCCTCTCTTGCGCTGCACTTCGTCAAGAACCGAGCACCGCCGACATTGCTTCATGGTCGAAGTTCTTCGCTGTCCGTGCCTCTCCACCCGTGCCGTCTTCGCTGCGGGTTCGCATCAACACGGGCCACACCGTGCTCACACTATCTTCTCTAGAGAAACCCTACGTCACCGTCGCTAGTTCGCCTCAAATCCGGTCACCGCCTCTCCACGCCGATCGGTTCATTGGTGAGTTTCTCCGCCCTTCTGAACGCGTCATCCCGTGCCTTTTGTTCCATTCATCTAATCCCCGTATTCTCTTGGTTTTTCCACCACCGAGGTTTCTTGCCACCGAGCCTCCTCTTCGTCGTCGCCACCGCCGTTACACTATCGCCACGGTCGAGCCACTGCCACCAAGGGCTTCGCCGTGTTCTTGGCATCTTGTTTCGCCACTTTGTCGAGCAATGTCACCGCTGGTTGCCCTCGGTGACCGGTGAATTGGGGGTTTACTTATCATTGGTTTGGTCGGAAAGTTTACTGGTTATTCAAAGAAATTGTTTAATTATTTATTATTGTTTTCAATTACGTATTTTAATATATTTATTATATTTATCGTCAATACTGCTTTCTGCAAAAGAACCATACAGCTAACCTTTGTCAAGCCGTGCATGAATACTATTTGCATACAATTCCCTACGGCTTGCTGAGTGCTTTATATACTCACGGCTTTCCGCCTTTGTTGATCAGTTGAAGAATATCAAGCTTCTCAGGAGTTTTTAAAGAAGTAGGACTATAAAGGTTTTGCGGATTAGGGTGCGTTCTCCACTCGATTTCCTACGGACATGTTGATTGGCCATTTCAAGAGTTTCGTTCCGTTGCAAATGTTTATTTGTTTCTTTAGCCCTGCGTGGCAAGTTAAGTAAATGTTGACCATAAGGTCTAGTTATTATTATTATTATTTGTTACTTTGAGATCTTTTTAGTTAAATCGAATAAATGGATGGTATTTCATCACTGTTTCCTGTGTGAGCTAGCTACTGATTTGGGACTAGTTCAACATACACAAAGGGTTCCCAAATCATATTTTTGGGTCCCGACAGAGGTGGTATCAGAGCTGTATCGACTGTAGAGCACAACCTTAGTTAGCATGGTCGTTTTAGCTAAAAGTTTCAAAATTTTATTTTCTAAATCAAATCAACTTAATTTGACTTGAGCAGTTGTTCTTTTCTCATCTATTCTAATTCTTTTCTCACCTCGGTCTATTCTATTCTGATCCTACTCTATTCTTTCTTATCTTGTTCTAGGAATCTTATTCCTCGTCTTTGCTAAATTTTATTTTATAATCTTAAATTGACTTTCTCACCTCATTAATTTCTCTAGTCCAGAAGAAAGAAGTCAAGTCATTGGCAATCGTCAAGAGCATCTTTATCGTTTCGTTCCAACTGTTCGTCCAGAGTCTCTGTCAGCAGTTCACAACTCGTGGGTGTTCTACAGCAACTGGGAGCCAGAAATTGAAGAGTCTTCGTTCCCTAGCTCAGATTGGAAGCCATCCTATTAGAGCTTTTAGCAGCGTTTGTTAGATCGTTGTTGCAATAGGTCTTTATTTGGGTTGTGTGTAAGTGGGAGTTGCAGTTTTGCTGTCAAGCATTATGTTGTAGTCACACTAAGGCTTTGATTCGAAGAGTTAGTTGTGCTTTCATAGTGTTTCAGCTATGCCTTCTTGTCTTTTGCCTTTGGGTATAATCTGTTCCCCTAATTAAGTTGTTCTGTCTTTTCTATCCTGTTTTGTCTCGTCTATTGTGCTATTCCCTCTCATCTACTTTACTTTTCTATCTTACCTATTAAACCTTTGGGTGAGTCTCAAAAAAAAGATGCTACAACATAGAGTTCATTAGCATAATCTACAGAGAGCCAAAACCAATGATCAGTCGCCTGTTCGTTACAACAATCCAGCTACTGGAGTTACTTGTTACAATTGCCATTATGCCAATAAGTGTTCGCAGGAGCAAGGGCCAACGCCAATTCCTGTTAATTTGGGAGCTACATCAGCTAGAACTTCGTTGCTAGTCGCAAGAAGAGGAATGCCTTAGACTCCAAATCAAGCTACCAAGACTTCATCAACTGCAACAAGAGGAAGGCTGAATCACGTCACTGCAGAAGAAGTTCAACCAGTTCAGAACGTCATTTCTGGTAAGTCTTTAGACCTACATCAGAAGCTATTCTTTAGTCAGCCCGAATCTAGGGGATGAGATTCCTTTAGGGGGGGGGGTGGGGAGGTTTGTAACATTCCAAAATTTGGTTTGTTTTAAAGTTTTAAAAAGAAAAATAACCATTTGAATTTTCTACTAAAGTTAAAGCTTAATTGGAATTTCCAGAGTTAAAAAACAATTTAATATGAATAATATCAACATCAACTATTGCCAAAATTTATTTTATTTGGGTTCCTTGTGTTTGGATATATTTTCTAGATTTTTCTAGAATTTTTTCGAGTACATGTATTCTAGTTGATTTTCTACTGCTGACATTTAACAGGGAACTAACGGATGTACACTGATTCAAAAATAACGACAAGCACAAAATCTCCTTTTGCCCGTGTCTTAGTTTCATGCGACCTTTTTGCGCTTTTATTTTTTGCAAAGATAATGGCAGGCTACCTCTTACTAAATGATTGCTGCATAACTTAGAATTTTTTTTTTTAAAGCAACAAGAATGCATCTAAGTTGTATGTTTGCATTCACCTCCTTGCATTAAGAAAAGGGCACAAACTTCTATGCAAGTAAAACTAGGATAAAGTATGTTTTCTGGACAACATGACAACAGACAATGTGTATTTTGGACATTTTTTCTGGAGCCACATGCAGGATATACCATAATTTTTGAAAAACCTTTTTAAGTACAGCGGCACAATTGTCGAACCCAAAAATACGATTTATGAACAATCTGTATATTCTGAACTAGTCCTAGATCAGTAGCCAGCTCACACATGAAACAGTGATAAAATATCATCCATCTATTCGATTAAAGTAAAAAGATCTCAAAATAACAAATAGTAATAATAACTAGACCTTAAGGTTAACATTTACTTAACTTGCCACGCAGGGCTAAAGAAACAAATACACTCTTGCATTGGAACGAAAATCTTGAAATGACAAATCAACATACCCACAGGCAATCGGGTGGAGAATGCATCCTAATACGCAAAACCTTCCTCGTACTCCTAGGTGAAGAACTCTTGAGCAGTTTGATATTCTTTAACTGATCAACAATGACGTAAAGCCGTTAGTACATAAAGCACTCAGTAAGTCGTGGGGAAATAGTATGCACATATTATTCATGCAAGGCTTGAACAAAGGTTAGATGTATAGTTCTTTTGTATAAAGCAGCATTGACGATAAATACAATAAATAGATTAGAATGCTTAATTGAAAAGAATAATAAATAAATAGACAATTGCTTTGAAACAATCAATGAACTTCTCATTCACTTCCCAACCAAACAAATGATAAGTGAATCCACCAAGTGAATTACCCATTTACTAAACGAATATTATATTCATCAAGTGAACTTCTCATTCACACTCCAACACATTTTATGAAGAAAACTCTATCTTTCGTGTGAAATCCCCGGACACATCCATAACCACAAACACGACTATTCAAATAGTTTTTAATACTCTGCAGAGGTTGTACAGCTTTACCAAACGAACATTATATTCATCAAGTGAACTTCTCATTCACACACTTCCGTAGGTGTGCGACTAAAAGATTATCACAAGGCCTTTACAAAGCTCTACTTCAACTCAGTTCTGCTCGCTAAGGTTTCACCTACTTGGCCCCCTCTTGCGCCAAACACAACTCAAACAGAACCAAATCAAAACATTGCTAATTGGTTAGCAATGTCCCACCCATACAGGACATGTGGTTGTACGGTTAAGGCCTAGTTCAATGGTGCACAAGATTAAGTCATTGACAAGTTACTTAGGCAAGTCTACCACAAACCCACAACGTGTTAAATCCACACTCTCACTACACAACCGCTCGCCCGAGCGAAAATCATTTTGTTTAACGAAGCCCAATTACATACCCTATCATGGTACACAAATTTTAACAACAGTGGCTAACCACCACGATTCCATATTTCATTAAGTCAAGATTAGTCATTATGACACGTGATATTGAACCATCGCAACTAAGCATGACTAAGCATCAATACGATACTCATGTTGGTGATACAAATATGTCCAACTAAAATTATCCATGCTAGGGTGACAAAGGATTTATGCCATTCAAATAATCAATGGAGACAAAATGACAACATGTGATAGCTATTCCCAAATCAATTTGTATAAAGATAGCATGCAATTGTATAAAACAATATACTTTTAAAATCATAGGTTCAATATGATCAAAGGACCACGACTTGCCTTGGCTTTAGCTTGGCTCAGTTACCACACTTGGGTCTTCAAAGTTGACTTCTGCTCCTGCTCCGCGAAATAGATCGTCTAACGAGAGAGAAAATAAAAGACGAAAACATAAATAAATACAAATAAAATCCAAAAACAATAAAACCAACTCTAAAAGAAAGAGCTCAATTTTAGATGAATTTAGGAATTTGAATGGACTCAATTAGAGTTCGGATGAAAGAGAACAGGCTTTTAGAACATTCACATGAAATTATAGGATTTCAGGATTTAGGGAATTGATTTTCTAAAGGAAAATAATTTATTGCACCATGCTGACATCATCAATGATTTTCGGTGAAAAGATAAAGAAAGAAAATAGGCTAACAGATGGGTCCCATGTGGCATTGAGATGGTCTATGGTGGACTGGTTCCATGGACTTTGGTTTTGGGCTTGACACATGGCACTGCCACACAAGCTCTGACGGTTATGCCACACGGGCAAAATCAGGTGAGGTGGAGGTTGAGCTTGGCTGCCACATTGACAGAGAAGGAAACACACAAAGAGAGACGCTCTGGAGGACATGGCCGATGGCGAAACTTCCGCTCTCGGTTGCTTCGAAGGTTGAGCGACACCCTGCAGAAATGAAGACGAGCACCGGGATGGCGAGGAGAGAAGGATCTCAAAGAGCTACACGGGGCGGCTGGGGAACACTCGGAACGGCGGCGGAACGGAGGCGATCGGAGCTAAAGGAGAAGCGCGATGGTGGTGTCTCGATGATGGAGAAGCAAAAGAAAAGGTGGGACGAGGATGAGAAGGGGTCATAACGGGGATTGACGCGCTTAGGAGAGGTAGGGGCTCACTAAGGAGTAGATCAGGATGAAGGGCCGGCGATCAGCTTTGATGACAAAATGAAAATGGTGAAGGAGTGGTCCGCGGGCGAAGGCGATAGTGTCAGGCTGTAGAACGTTGCTCTGCGGTTCCAATGGAGCTAACGGCACAGGCGGAGGAGGTCGAACGGTGATGAATTTCAACAAACAAGGAGCTTCAGGAGTCTTTGGTCTCGAACAAATTGCGGCGCAAGGAACCGAAATCGGACAAATTAACTAGTTTAGGGTTTGAGAGGAGGAGCTCGAGCGAACAAATTGACGCGTCGGGGTCCTTTTATAGTGCCAGATGGGAGGAGTCCACAACGAGGCCGACGACTCTAGAAGATGAACTCGGACATGGGATGAAGACTCCCTGGGTAAGACGACAATGAGGTGGCATGCGGGGTCCACCGGTAGAGAAAGAACAAAAAAGGAAAAGCTGGCTCGGTTGGTTTTGGCTAATGCACAGCTCAGGTGGCTGGCTCACTCACACAAGAAAGGAAAGGTGCGGCCTAAGCTGGCGCACCGAAGGAATGAAGCGGCAGCTCGAGTTGACTTGGGTCAAGGCCGAAACAAAGGTGGGTTGCAGCCTCGGGAAAAAAAGAAAGAATGTGTGGGCCAGCCGAAAGGAAGAAAAAAATGAAAAAGGCCGAAAGCAAAGGGAGCAAGTGGCCTGGCTTGAGCTGGGCCAAAAGAAAAGATGGTGCGAGCCAAGAGAGAGAGGTTGAGCCCAAGGGAGAATCCGGATTAAAGAATTGATTTCCGAATTAGAGAAATTGAGACAATTAAAACTGAGCTCAAGTAATAGCAATTGAGTTCCAAAAATTCCTAGAAAATTCTCTGGAACACCAGGAACTCAAATAAAAAACTTTTAATTTAATTGAAGTTTAATTTATTCACATTAAAAATTTTTGATTTATGAAATTCAAATTAAGCTTTGATTTTAACAGAAAAATTCAAATAGTTATTTTTATTTTTAAAGCTTTAAAAACAGACCAAAATTTGGGATGTTACAACAATGAAGTGCAATCTAGTTCTCACTTTTTTTTTTTGCAATAGCAATATATACTAAAGATTACTAGCATGAACTCGAGGACCTTTTCAAATTTGATAACACACAGAAGTTCTCTATTCTAAATGGTTTTTATGTTGCTGTTTGAAACATTTCTTCAGGGGACACAATATAACTTAATGACACTAGATACACACACGCGTATGTGAAGACCCACAGAAATATATCGTGTGCAACTCCTTTTTACCAGGATATCTTGTTCAGATCAGAAACTTTTTTGGATAAGGAGATCACACGACATCGTGTTTCTTATATCAAGCATTACTAAAGTTAATTCCCGGTAGAAAGGGCCTCCTCCGGACCTGGACACGTTGCCCCGATTGATAGCAACCGCCGGATGCGCATCGACTGGCCAGGATGAGAAAGTTGCTGCGCTTGGTCCGAATCTGACGATTCGAAGCTACTACCGCTTCTTCTCGTGTCTTCTCTCGCGTCCCCCTTTCCCAAAACCGCGCCACAACGCCGCCTCCTAGCCCTCCCCTCGGCGACTCCTCCGCCAGATTCTCCTCTCTTTTTGCCAAGACCGCCACTCACTTCCTCTTCCTCTCTGTCTGTCTCACAGGCTGCTGGCTGGCCACCTGCTTTGCCTCTGCCGTAACGCCTCTTGGCCTCCCTCTTCCTCTCCCGCCTCGTCTCGCGCCCATCATGCACGCTGCTTCCGTCTCTGCAAGCAGCCGCCTCCTGGACCTCCCTCGGCGCCTCCGCCTCCCAGTACTCTCCTCTCCCTCCTCTACCAAGATCGCCGGCCACTTCCTCTTCCTCCCGTCTGTCCCACACAGAAGGCCGCCTCGCTCTGTTTTGCGCCAGCGCCCTCTCTGCCCTCCTCTCCTCTCCGCTCCGCCTCCTGCATCGCATCAAGCCTCCCTAGTCGCTTCCACCGCCGCCACCTCCCGCTTCCTCGGCCATTTCCCCCATCGCAGATCCTCCTTCCTCTCTGTTCCTCTCCCTTGCACCGTCCCCTTCCTCCTCGTCGCCCGCCGACCTCCCTCAAATCTTCCTCTTCCTTTTCCTCGCCGCCTCACACGCTTCCTCCTGCCAGCCTCCTCCCTCCAGGCCGTGCTGTGTGTCTCCCGATACGGCTCCCCTTCCCTTCCTTCTCCCTTCTCCGCCTCCCTCCCTCTTCCTCCCTTGCCACCCTCTTGGTCACCCGCCAGGTTGCATTTTTCCCCTTTTCGTCGCTGTCATTCTATGAAGGGTTCAAGGTTATGTTTTTCTTGAGAATTTTAGCGCTGTTGCTAACTAATAATCCGATTGTTCTTGTAGATCTACGTGCATATATTCGTCTTGGGCTATTAACAGATTTCGTATACATTTTTAGATATTTTTTTGTGATTCTGGCTGATGGCTGCCTCTTTGCTTTGGCAGCAGACCCATTACCACCACTAGAGAGGTTGATATGGTTGATGACTACTGCTTTTGTCGCTGTGATTCTGTGAAGGATTCAAGGTTATGCTTTTGTTTGAAAATTTTAGCGCTTTTGCTAACTAAAAATCCGATTGTTCATGCCGCCGATTGTTCGTGTCGATCTGCATGAATATGTAAACAGCACATCATATGTTGCATGTGGATAGATTTGTTCGATTTATGAAACAGGTAGTTTTCGTGCCTTAGCCGTGGACTTCTTCCAGCATTAAATACATTATTGCTACTCATATAGTTTCATGGATATGCAACTATGCTAAAACACTATCCTATTTTTTAGCTAAACGAATTCAGAAAACGTTATGAGGGCTATATACCAATGGGATATAAGGTGTACTTGAAGAAAAGGAAAATGTTCCAATTGAACAAAGATTTTATCTGCTTATCATGTTCACAATTCAGAGAGAAATTCGGTTAGTTTTTTAGTTATCCATAGCTTCTTACGTATCTCCCTGCAGATCTGAGGAATGGGGAGACCATTTGACCCTACAAGCGGCTACAGACCAGGGAACATAGCAATTCTAGTTTCAAGATGGTTGAATGGTTTTTTTACTAAAAATTTAACTTTTTAATATGGGGAGAATGAAACCTTTTAATTGCAATTTTTTTCATAAATTTTCTTGTGGTTTCTCTAATTCTAATCGTAGCTTAAACTTGATAATCCTTCCTACCTTATAGCAATTACGAGATGTAAAACTAATACATTTGTTTGATGCCATTGACTAACTATTGATGGAACTGTTTTGTAAACATTTATAGCTTAGTTTATCTATACAGACCCTTTCGTCACTCCCTTCCTCTTCATGTCGATACTGCAGATGATAGCTATTTTGTTAGTTCAACAGATGCTACAGTTAACTATGTAGCTACACTACAGATTATATGATCTATCTAATATGACTCAATTTCCACTCACTACCAGTCCATTACCGCTCGTGCCATATAGTGTCGTGCAACTGCGCAGGAGCTCCATCTTGGACGCCCCATTCATGTATATAGACACATAACTATACATGCCTCTTTTTTTGTAAATTTCTTTTTGTTTATAGACAATATGTATAGTCTATATACGGATTACAGCAACATAAATGTACCTGGTGCAGAAATTGACTAATTTGTTAATGTGAGACTGTGGTTAGTAACATCTAGCATGCTTTTTTAGTTACTAATAGAAGTTACTCAATCCCAAGCAATAGTTGAACTGAGCTATGGTTTTGCAATTTCTTTTTGTTTATAAGAAGTATGTATAGTCTACAGTAGGTTTATTAATATTAGTTTGCTTTTCATGTTGCCACACAAAACATTGCATTATCAGCCAACAATCCATTTCTTATGGTGATGTGCTACCTATCACAACCATATTAGCCTTTTCAAAACAAGTCTATGCTAGGAATATGTCCCACTCAAATTCTTTTTTCCATTTTTATTTTTTAATCAATTGAATACTGCCTACCACCTATAATAAACCAATTCCATTTATAAACCCAGATTTAGCAATCTTTTAGGTATCTGTGGATGGAAGCCTATTATATTTGACAAGCCTCAGAAGGTATTATAAAATCAATAGTAGTATGCATTTGCTTTTTTGTATCGATCTTATCCAATCCCAGCATTTGACAAAGGTCTATACAATCTCAGCTCTTTATTAGAGGTACATTTTTTAATTCATTGTTGCTAAAATCTCTCTCAGTTCTCTATTACAGGTACATTAGAGGCACATGAGTGTGCATGCCCAAGAATGAAAGTTACTCAACTTTTAGAGATCTGGGGCATAGAGGTAAATGATCACTGCTATTTCATATGACCATAACCAGAGCAAAGCATATGTGGCTTATTGTTTGTATGCAGAGGAATTTGTAAAAGAGAACAAGCAATTTAACGTTGTAATTTCTCTTGAGGTATGCACATTTTTCATCCCATCTAAACCCATCTCGTCCTTCCAGCATGTTTAATCATAAACAGCGTCACTCCATAACTTATTTATCATGACATGCGCTATCTTTAGAGATGTTTTAGTCGGTTTCTGAAGGGAAGCCTTCTTCATTTTGGGTGATATCGTAGAATGCTTTAATTGTTCTAAACTTGCGTTGCATATAGCTTCCCACGTGTCCTCATTTTCTCCTCTAATTAAGGAACAAACACTGTCAGAATTCAGAAACATAGATTATAAGGAAGCAAATGTATATCGTGCTTTCCCTCTCCTATGAATGCCTTTTATTTTAGACGTTGCTTGCTATGAGAGAAAATAAGCTTTTACTTTGTGTCAGTCCAGTTATAATGTTAGATCTTCTTTTTAAAAATTCACAGCTTACTTTTTAGAGCCGTCTGTACAACAGAACAGTCATCCATGAGAAATATCTGGAGAACTTATGCAATCTAGGACAAATATCATATCAGTATAGAATTATTAAGGAAATCCTAAGCACTCACCAGTCATCATAGACTTTTTTCGTTCTGTTGAATTTACGCCTCTCTTAATTGCAACTAATGTGCTGAATCAGAAATATGGATTAATCTTAATATATTTGCAGCCGATTGAGCACGTTGTTAGTTCTTTAGAGTTCTGCAAATCTCTCTCAGCTTTGACAGCTCCTAATGGCGCCAATGTGATTTCTACAATCAATCGGTTAATGAGAGCATATGCATCTGCAATAGTTACTGCTAAGTATATTATCAGTTGGGTTAGTCTATCTGTCCCTCTTGCATATTTTAGCTCCATTTCATAACATTGATTCACTTGGTTGGGTAGTTTATTGTGTTTGATAAATACGTCATTTATTTGTTGGTGCAGCTTTTTTAGATGAATTTATCGTTGAACATGCAATCCCTTCGCAGACTATAATAAAGCATGCTTATTACTCTATTCACTTGGTTGGGTAGTTTATTGTATGGGATAAGCATGTTTGTTCTATTTTACTTTTTGTTGTTTGTTGAATTTTAGTTCACTTGATATTTATTACACATCTACAGATGACATCAACCGATTTATTCTAACTGACTACTGCTCTATACAAACTCTACGGGACCCATTTCCGGTTCGCAACGCTCATTGCTTCCTCAATAATACAAAGTTTTTTTTTTTATGATGATGATTCCAAATTATGTGAAGTGCAGACACGAGGAGACAGAAAAAACGGCTCGAACATGTACATATGCTTACTGTCAGTGTTTACTTAGCATTAGCTTTTCTTGCAACTGGCTATATGTGATTGACAAATACCTGATCTTTTCTTATTTGAAACATAAGCAAAATAGATTCATATACAAAGAAACACTAATGTTTTGCTAATTCCCTTTCGCTTACTCTCATGCAGTTCTTTCCATACACATTCTTTTTTTTTATGATGATGATTCCAACTTATGTGAAGTGCTGACACAAGGAGACAGAAAAATGGCTCGCATGTGTACATCTGCTTACTATTAGTGTTTAGTTAGCGTTAGCTTTTCTTGAAACCGGCTATATTTGACTGACAAATACCTACTCTTCTATCTAGTATAACTAAATTTCCACATACTAACAGACCATTACCGCCTATGCCATGTGACACGGGTTATCTTCTAGTAAGATATAAAGTTCCATGCCAGGTAATTCTACCGGAGAGGGAGGGGGGACTCAACCATGATGGATTTTCTCAACACCACCAATTCCACACACATGATTTTTCTTTCAACATATACCCACACTTCTCCCCATCGCCGCATTTTTTATATCCACACAAAGATCCCATCTTGCGTAATGCAAGTTCATTCAATCGCAAGAAAGATCAGAGATGGTGGTGATCTTTTTCAGATGGGATCGAGTTGGTAAGTTTAGTATTTTTGTACCGACCTGTTTCACTGGCGCTTCCATCTTCTTCTTCCTTCTCTCTCTCTCTCTCTCTCTGTTTTGTTGCGTCTCTTTCTGGTGACTGCTCTATCGCACTCAGGTTGCTCTCTTTCTCAAGCCAACGTTTTTTTTATCAAGGGTTTTCCACCTTTTTGGGTGTCTTTTATTTGAGGACTACGTATGCCCAACTTAATGTTTGTGCTGGTCTTAGACCTCAACATCATGGTTTAATTTTCATTTTTTCGGCCCAAACTTACTGTTATTTTTTGTTTTGTTTGGGCCGTGTGATTCAAACAAACACAAATGGACTCAATTACAAAAAATTAACCGGACAAATAACAGACGAAAATCCGTAACTAACGGGCCGGACAAATATTGACAGAAAAAACCCAACAAAACTGTATCGAGGCACATACCCGACCCGTTCACGCGCAAAGTGCAAGGGGGGCAACGGTGTGCTTGGCTGTTAATGGGGAATGGTCAGATTGAAATCTGAGTACTCCGAAACAAACAAAATACTCCATTGCTGGCTAGACACCCGCTGCATCGAATCTATGGCTACCCACAACCAGAATACCAAATGAAAAGAGGCGAATCGGAACGCGCCCAACCAAACCTAGCATCTAGCCCTACCAGCATCGAGTAAAACCAAGCGGAGTTGTCAAACCGGGCAGTGTCGGAGTAGGCAAGTCGGCGCCGCGAAGCCGTCGCGGAAGCAGTCGATGATGAAGTTAATCTTGTCTGTTTGTGTTTTATTGCTTGGGTCAGTGCGTTTTTCGCTTGTGTTCTTGTCTGAACTTTGCTCAGTGTGTTGAGCTGTTTCTCTGTTAGAGTTTCAGGTTTCAGAGTTCGGCAAGAACTCTGATATTCAGAACTCGGTCAGAACTTCAGATTTTGTAGTTTTGCAGTTTAGTGCGTCTCGGTCCAAGATCCGAGTAGTGGGGGATATGGCCGAGTCGTGTGTGTGTTAGTTGCTTGTAATTCGGCCTAACCGTTTGTGTGCTAGCAGTCAGTACTCTTTGGTTTTTCGGTTCAGTTGACTGTAGCAAATCTAAGAAGTGTATAACAGAGCAGAAACTGAAAAGGTGCGAGGAGTTGAGCACCACAACCGAGTTGTCTTCCTCTGTGTGTTTATCCAGTTGTGCTCGTGTGTGTGTCTTCTGATCTCTGATCCAACATTTGGTATCAGAGCCTCGTTCGTGGAGGCGATGTCTAGCAATGGAACGCCGGAGGGCTCACCGCCGAAGGCGCCAGTCACGATCTTCGGTGGTTCTTCGTCGTCTGGGAAGGCGCCAGCCAGAGGAGTGAATGTTCCAATTCAGTACCCCATGTTGACCAACTCCAACTACGATGTATGGGCCGTGAAGATGAAGATTCTTATGCGATCGCTGGGAGTGTGGGCAGCGATCGAGGGCAACGTCGCGGTCGAAGAAGAGAAGGACCAAGGCGCCCTAGCTGCGATTTCTCAGGCAGTGCCAGATGCCGTGATGATGGCCATCGCAGAGAAAGAAACTGCAAAAGAAGCCTGGGATGCACTCAAGCAGATGCGAGTCGGGGAGGAACGCGTCAGGAAGGCACGTGTGTAGGCTCTGAAGCCGCAACTTGACCGACTGTCCATGGAAGAGACTGAAACCATCACCGATTTCTCTCAGAAGCTAACCACGATGGTTGGTGAGATACGGTCGATGGGAGCCGATGTAAAGGAAGTCGTTGTCGTTGAAAAATTGTTCAGTGCAGTCCCTGACAAATTTCTTCCCATTGTTGGAACAATTGAGCAGTGGGGTGATCTATCGTCGATGTTGGCGAGCGAGGCCATTGGACACCTACGAGCGTTTGAGGCGACCCTGAAGGGATGGTGCCACATCCATAGCAAGCAAGAGGGAGAACAGCTGATGTTCTCACATGCGCAGTGGGAAGCCATGGTCGTGAAAGAGAAGAAGGGAGGCACTGAAGGCTCGAGCAGTGGCACAAAAAAAGGCGACGGACGCTGCGGTGGCCGTGGCCACGGCCGTGGTCAAGGAGGTGGCCGTGGTGATGAAGTTGAGAAGAAATCCAACCGTAAGTTTGATAAATCAAAACTCAAATGTTTCAATTGCAATGAGTATGGTCATTTTGCTGCTGAATGTTCCAAACCAAAGAAGGAGAAGGTCCACTATGTTGAGAAATTCAGAGATGATGAACCTGCTATGTTAATGATTGAAGTTTGTGAATTGACAAAGTTTGAGGAGTGCGATTCAGAACTGGTACTGCTCAACGAAGACCATGTCAAGCCCGAACTTGGAACTGGACCAAGGAGCAATGATTTGTGGTACCTGGACACGGGAGCAAGCAACCATATGACAGGCTCTGAAGATGTGTTCGTCAGTATTGACAGATTAGTGAGAGGCTCAGTTAAGTTTGGTGATGGGTCCATGGTTGAGATACATGGGCGTGGAGCAGTCCTGCTTGAAGGGGTAACAGGAGAACACAAAATACTCACTGGTGTGTATTTCATTCCCTGTCTTCGCAACAACATTGTTAGTTTGGGCCAACTAGATGAAGCTGGATGCAAAACCGTGTTGGAAGATGGTACTCTCAGCCTCTATTACCAAGAAAGTAAGCTATTGGCCAAGGTGAAGAAATCTTGGAACAGATTGTATGTGCTGCGTTTGAATTGTACACTGCCAGTATGTCTCTTGGGAAAATATGAGGAGAAGGAGTGGCTGTGGCATGCGAGGTATGGACACATAAATTTTCGTATCTTGCAGAAGCTGTCTCAGATGGAGATGGTAGAAGGACTACCACATATGGAGCATTTAGAACAATTTTGTGAAGCATGTTTGGCCGGGAAGCATCACCGGAGCCCATTCCCAAAAACATCCTTGTACCGTGCTTAGAAACCTCTAGAGTTGCTTCATGCGGACCTGTGTGGTCCAATCAGTCCAGCCACCCCTGCCGGTAACCAATACTTCTTGCTTGTTGTTGATGACTACTCACGCTTCATGTGGTGTGTCTTGATCAAATGCAAAGATGAAGCCCTGGTGGCGTTCAAGAAGATCAAGACGAGAATAGAAGTTGAGTCAGACAGCAAGGTCAAGGCTCTACGCACGGATCGCGGAGGTGAATTCGTGTCAAGGGAATTTGCAGCATTTTGCGACGAGCACGGTGTGCAGCGATTCTTGACTGCACCCTACTCACCGCAACAAAATGGCGTGGCGGAACGGCTAAACCAAACTATTGTTGAAACAGCTAGAAGCTTGCTCAAGAACAAAAGAGTTCCCGAGAGGTTCTGGGGGGAAGCTGTGTCCACGGCTGTGTATATCTTGAACTATGCAATGACCCTAAGCGTGGAAGCAATGACACCGTATGAAGCCTTGTACAGAAGAAAGCCAAAAGTGCATCACTTCAGAGTGTTCGGCTGTGTCGCTCATGTAAAGGTAGCAACTCCACATCTGAATAAGCTTGAAGATCGTAGTGTTCAGTGCGTCTTTATAGGTTATGAACCTGGTTCAAAAGCATTTAGGTTCTATAACCCAAAGACTAGAAGATTACTCGTGAGTCGAGATGTGGTGTTTGATGAAGCAAGAGAGTGGAGTTGGCCTCATTCTGTAGCCGAAGAAGCTGAGCCAAGTGGTAATTTTGTGGTGGATTAGGGTATTGACAGTGCAAGCTCTGGTGGCCCGAGCCAGATGGAGAAGCTGGAGTACCAATGCCAACACAGAGCGTTGCGTTGGCCGACGACGTCGTCGCCGAGGTGCCCAATGCAGTAGAGGCACCCACCTTGGCTGCCGATACACCTGTGACGACCCCACGACAGCAGGCCGCAAGTACACCAACTTCAGCGCTGAACTCACAGGTGCCGCAGACTGTGGCACCATTGATCTCGCCGGGAAGCTCCACACAGTCGTCTTCTTCAAAGGGACCAGTGCGCTACCGCTCACTTCAGGAGGTATATGATACCTCAATGGAAGTGGAGCTGGACTCCAGTCTGTGCATGCTGGCAATGGAGGAGCCGACAAATCTACAAGAAGCAATGAAAGATCCAAGTTGGAGGAAGGCAATGAATGAAGAGATGAACTCCATCAAAGAAAACAATACATGGGAGATGACAAGGTTACCTGCAGACCACAAGTCAATTGGACTGAAATGGGTCTTTAAGGTAAAGAAGGACTCAGCAGGAAATGTTGTGAAGCATAAAGCCCGTCTCGTTGCAAAGGGTTACTCACAGATACAGGGAATCAATTTTGAGGAGTTGTTTGCACCGGTGGCTAGAATTGAAACGGTGAGACTACTCATCGCAATGGCTGCTCACGAAAGTTGGGAAATACATCACATGGATGTCAAGTCGGCCTTCTTGAACGGTGAGCTAAGTGAGGAGGTATATGTTTCACAACCCCCTGGTTTTGTGGATGACAGCAAACCACACTTGGTGATGAGGTTAAGGAAGGCTCTCTATGGCCTACCACAAGCTCCTCGGGTGTGGAATTACAAGCTAGATAGGACACTTGTGTTGCTTGGTTTTGTGAGGAGTCCTCATGAGCAAGCAGTATACAAAAGGGTTCATGACGGGTTAGCTTTGTTGGTTGGAGTGTATGTCGATGATCTCATAATCATAGGCTCAACCACAAGGGACATTATCTAAACTTTGCTCAGTGTGTTGAGCTGTTTCTCTGTTAGAGTTTTAGGTTTCCGAGTTCGGCAAGAACTCTGATATTCAGAACTCGGTCAGAACTTCAGATTTTGTAGTTTTGCAGTTTAGTGCGTCTCGGTCCAAGATCCGAGTAGCGGGGGATATGGCCGAGTCGTGTGTGTGTGTGTTAGTTGCTTGTAATTCGGCCTAACCGTTTGCTAGTGCGTGCGTGTGTGCTAGCAGTCAGTACTCTCTGTTTTTTCGGTTCAGTTGACTGTAGCAAATCTAAGAAGTGTATAACAGAGCAGAAACTGAAAAGGTGCGAGGAGTTGAGCACCACAACTGAGTTGACTTCCTCTGTGTGTTTATCCAGTTGTGCTCGTGTGTGTGTCTTCTGATCTCTGATCCAACAGTCGATCCCGCTGCCGTCGGCGTGGGAGACGCGGGCGGCGCCGCAGCCAGTGTCCTCGCCGCCGCGCCAACACCGGCGCCGCCAACGGCTGCAACGCGCCGCGCGGCCGCACCGACCGGCTCCACTCCGGCTGTAATGCAGTGCGGCGCCGCGACGTCGTCGTGGAAGGGAAGCAGCCGACCTCGCCGTCACCACTATTGGAGGCGTTGCGCCGCGCCCACTGGACCCGCCACCCGACGCACCGCAGCGCGCCTTCAAGTCCCCAGCTCCTCCTCCAGCTACAATGCGCCGTGCGGCCACGCCCAATGGCTCCGCCTCGCGCTGCAGCTCAGCGCGCCCCCGCGCCCACCGGCTCCTCCTCTGGCCGCAATGCAGCGAGCCCACATGCTCTCCCTCCCGTTGCAACGAAACACTCACCGCTCGTCATTCGTCCGCTCTAAATGGACGAATTTGTCGGCCTAGCACATGGGTGTGGGTATAAGAGAAGGTTGAACGGGATTGCAGGAGGGGCACGACAGCCAACCGCGTAGCCGCGGTTTGACATCCAAGCCTAACGGTAAAATTCTAGCAGTGCGCTCCGAGCCGCTCGCCGCTTCGCTGGCTGCGCGAGGCGGCACGGCTGCTGCAAGGGAAAGCTTCCATGAGAGGCTCGATGGAAGACACTCGGAATATTTGATTATTTGTCACTCCAAAAATATGTAATTTAGGATTTACCACTCTATGTGTTTATGACATGTGGGTCCTAAGGCTACATGTCATAGACACATGAGTGGCAAATCCTTAAATGCATATTTTTTAGCAATGTCAAATAATCAAATCTCCCCCTGTAAGAAGGTTACGTCTCATCTTGATCGTTGGGAAACGTGTCCTACGAAGGCAGCCTACGCAACTTCAGTTCATCTGTGTTAAGACACCTGGGATCTGAGTTGATGGGCATAATACCGAAATTATCTTCAGTAAGTTTTAGTCTTTAAATATAGTCTTTTTGTACTCATAAAGAGATCTATCAATTAATAAAGAGGTTCCTCATATTGTGTCTCTATCTATTGTCTCTGTTGATTGTCTATTATTTGGTGATTGATTGATTTCATCCTATGACGACTATGTTCTTCAACACGTTATCAGCATGAATCGCTCTACACCGCCAAATCGGTATGTCGTTGGGATTCCATATTTCAATCTCTAAATTTTGCTATGAATTAATCAGATAGATTAATTTTGCTTGAACCTGAATAGATATGTTAATTGCTAATTAGGGTCCTAGATCTGTTTAATCGATATATATCATTAATTACTGCTAATTGTCGCATCGACTGGCCCAAAGCTGGCCTAATGTTGGCGCCCACTGCCGCGCCACTGCCCGCGCACGCTGGTGCCATGTTTCACTTGGCACACTTATCTACTATAGAGGAGGTTATTTCAGCTATGGTGTAGGAGGAGATTCGACTACGAGTAATAGGGGATAGTAACCCCATCTGGTCTGCATACGCCATACACGATGATAGAGTGTGCTACAACTGTAGGGTGAGAGAACATCTGAGTCATGCTTACCCTTCTCCACGGTATGGAGGTTGAGGTGGAGGTTGTGGTGGTCATGGAGGCCGATTTGGAGATTATAGAGGCCGAGGTGGAGATCGTAGTGATTATGAAGGCGGAGGTGGAGACTGTGGAGGTCGAGGAAGGGGCTGAGTTGGCTCCAGAGCCAATATGGCCCTAATAGAGGAGAGCATGTTTGTTACTCTGATAGGCAAACAAGCTATGCAGTGGGAGAAGTGGCAGCAGGGAAAAAGCATTGAAGACTCCTCATGATTCCACTATAACAACTACCACCTCCTTTGGTAACTTTGTGAACTACGCCCACATAGGTGAAGATACTCAAGCACAACATATAAGCACTATCATATGGATTGGATCATAGATTCAGGGGCATCAAAGCATGTCACAGGTTCACTTAGTGCATTTGCATCTTACACTCCACATACTCATTCTAAAACTATCCAAACAGCTGATGGGACCTCCCAGCTTAACCCGGGTATAGGATTTGTATAGTGCACACCATCCATTGCTTTATCCTCTGTTTTTCATGTTTCTTTCAGTTTGTTCCAGGAGAAGACAACCGAGAGGAGTGTTGGGACTGGAATAAGGCGTAATGGGCTATGGTACATTGATCAAGTTGACACGGCATTGGTTGTGGCTATAGGAGGAGTTGATGGAGAAGTTTTGTTACACCATCATCGCTTGGGACATCTGTCGGTTGTACCTTGATTTGTTCAATAAAGTAAACAATAGTAAACTTGTGTGTGGTTCTTGTGAGTTTGGAGAGCATACACAATCTACATATATTATCATTGGTCTTCAGAGTTATGAACCTTTTATATTAATACATTATGATGTTTAGGGTCCATGCGTAGTGACTTCTATGAGTGGTTTTGAGTGGTTTGTCATATTTATTGATTGCTATATTCGTATGACTTGGATTTATGTAATGAAGCACAAGAGCGAGATCATTCGGTGTTTTCAGGACTTCCACAGGCTGGTTGTTACTCAGTTCGATGCAAAGGTTCAGATTCTTCGAACATACAATGGAACTGAGCATGTTAACAAGGAGTTTGCAACGTATCTCTTAAGGGGAGAGAATACTTCATCAAACTACTTGCTCAGGAACCCCACCTCAGAATGAAGTGGCTGAAAGGAAGCATCGACATTATTCGAGGTAGCACGTTCACTCATGTTTCAGATGAGTGTGTCAAAGGTATTGTGGAGCGAGGAAGTGATGGCGACATTATATATCCTCAATCATGTGCCGTCTCGAATACTTGGGATGAAGTCTCCAGCTAAACCTTTATTGGGTCAGTGGGAGCTCAAGGTGCCTCCCAAGGTGTTTGGTTGCGTGTGCTTTGTACGGGATCACCGACCAGCGGTTGGCAAGCTGGATCCTCAGGCAATGAAATTTATCTTTGTAGGCTATTCATCAAGTCAGAAGGGCTATAAATCAAGGTAATCAGAGTCGAGATCCTAAGTTGGATCGATTTTCCTTCGGTGGGATCGAAATCGTAGTATCGAATCGTAGATTCGGCGATTCTACGAAATTGTAAAATACACATATTTAACATCTATACTATAAGTTTGTATGATTCTTATATGGTTTACCAGTTGCATGTTCCTTAAAAGCAACTAGACATACTCCAGGAATAAAAATAGCTTATCATTATCAAGCTCAAGATTGCTCATGCCATAATATAGATATTTGTACTAGCATTACCACACTGATACAATATTTTGCATGCTCCTTGTTTATTTATAGTTTCATTCTCATAAATTAATATCAACAAATTTTGCTCTAAAACAAAATATCAGCAAAGCCTGGCCTCTAAAAAAAATTGCCCTAAGTATCTACGAGTAGGATCGACAAATTGTCGTGGGTTCGTAGAACCGTAAGACTCTAAGAGTAGGATCGTGATCCTAACTACCTTGAGTAGGATCAGATCGACAGTGCAATTTGGATCGACAGGCTATCGTGGGTTCGTAGAATCGTAAGACTCTAAGAGTAGGATCACGATCCTAACTACCTTGCTATAGATAGGGATGCAATCGGAGCGGATATGGACGAATATCGCTTATCCCGTATCCTATTCCATATTTTTTCCCGAGAATCGAGTCAGCTATGGACAATGCCAGATATGAATACGAATGCGGATAGTCTCGGTCATGAATACAGAGCGAACACACGCCGAACTGAATACAGATTTTTTTCGGTCACGAATGTTTAGTCGAATATTGTGCGAAAATAGAAACCATATATATCGCACATATAAAGATCGATCAACTGTACTACATTTTCAAAATGTAACTACATTAGCAATGTAACAAGCAAATTGAACTACATCACACTATCATGGTGGCCAATTAAAGAAGTAGTAGCAAGTCATAGTGATAACAGAACAAAAGATGTCCAAAATGTAACTAGTCAACTACATAACAGGACATATACAACATATACAAAGCCTACAAACTAGTAGCAATAACTAGTTCAGGATACAAAGAATGTTGACTGGTAGCAAGTCTATAGCATCCCATTTTTTGAGTTTTTTTTTTCAAAATCTTTCATTTAAAATAAGTTTTTATAAAAGTTTCATGATTTTCTAGAATTTAACAAAGCTTAAATATAATTATTAGAAATTAAATGATTCAATATGAATAAATCCAACATCCATTAAATTCAAAAGTATTTTATTTAAGTTCCTTATGTTCAAAAGTATTTTTTTATATAAATTTTCTCGGAATTTTTTGAGTTCAATTGCTATTTTTCTTGGCTTATTTGGAATTCCTATATTTTTCTAAAAATAAAAAAAACTAAATACTGGAAAGCCTCGTGGGCCGATTTCTCTCTCTAGCCCACTAGGACTAGGGTTTACCGAATATCCGAGACATTGTTTATGGATACTATCGATAAATTATTCGGATAGTTCCGAATCCGACGGATACCTCTTTCCCAAATCTGTTTTCGTATCAGTCAAAAACTATCTGCTCTGAATCCGAGAAAAATCTCGGATATCCAGTTTTATGCTTTGAATAAGATTCGAATTTATTCGGACGGATGAATGGTCGGGAATTATTCGCTCCGTTTGCACCCCTAGCTTTAGATGTTGGAACCTAATTAAGAGAAGGTTGTTCGTATGGATGCAATATTCCGGGAGTTTGAGCTATACTACACGAGTGGAGGTACGTACTCTTAGTCAGTTTTTGGAGTTCTCTCCTATCACTGAGGGTGAAATTCGAGATGGGGAGAACAAGGAGAGTGATAGTCAACGAGAAGAAGTCATTATGGGAACAATTCCATGCTCGAGCCTAACGGAATATGCGAGAGATGTGATATCCCCAAAAGAATTGAAGGTTTATCAGCGAGGGAGCTTTTGGAAATAGGAGAGAAGTAGTCAACGCCTGAGCCGATGGAGCTGCGAGCACCGACAGAGGAGCAACCGGAACAACCACAGCCTAAATATCTAGCCTTTCCAGTTGATCCAGTCTCAAATCCCTCCTCAGGTCTCTCTCCATCAAGTTCCTTGCCTCCCCCTTGCTAGGGTGAGTGTTAATGTTCCCTATAATCATTCCCATCTAGTGTTACCACTTGCACAACGTAGGGAAACTAGAGCTAATGCCTGAAAGCCTCCAGTCTGGTATGGCTTTGGGCATGACATTGCAAATTTCATCTCATATTCTCATATCTCACTTGCATACAAAGCATTAACAGTGTATGTTCCAAAAGATTGGCGAGCTGCTAGGCATGATTCTAAGTGGAAGGATACCGTGAAAGAGGATCTTAATGCACTTTAGAATAACAAGACATGTGATCTTGTTTCACTTGCAGCAAGAAAGAGGGTATTGGGATGCAAATGGATGTTTACGATTAAGCAAACTCTTGAAGATAAGATAGAGAGATACAAGGCACGGTTGGTCACAAAAGGTTATAGTCAAACATATGGAATAGGCTATGATGTGACCTTTGCATCGGTGATGACGATGAGCATAGTAAGAACGTTGATCGCTTGTGCAACTAACTTCGGATGGCCCCTACATCAGTTGGATGTGAAGAATGCTTTTCTACATGATGATTTACAAGAGGAGGTATATATGGAGATTTCTCTAGGATTTGAGAATGGACAGACTGATGGGAAGGTGTGTAAACTCAAGAAGTCTTTATATGGTTTGAAGTAGTCTCCAAGGATGTGGTTTGATAAATTCAGGCGTGCAGTCTGTAGTATGGGCTATTCTCAGTGCAATAGAGATCATACTATATGTTATAGCCATATGTGGATATCATGGGGATATGTGCACGATCTTAGAATGATGGCACAATTGGCAATGTCGTTAAAGGTTTGTCAAATCACGAGTTTTCGTCGAAGTTTGGAATGCTCTTATTGATCATCGGCCAATCGGTGGCGATGAGTGTTGGGTTAGGTCAAGTTCATGGGTTTCATGGCATATGTGTTGCATGATGCATGTTTTGACTAACGTGGGTCAAGCTGTGAAGAACTTGTTCCCGGAATCGATTTCTTTGTCTATTGTTGTGCGATTGCTTGGAGGTCAATGACGGTCAACGGCGAGGATGATCGGGACTAAGCTTGGAGAGCTGAGGTCCAGAACGATCGGAGATGCTGGGTGAGGTCAATGGAGTCAAGCATGGTGCAAAAGGGACAAAGGTGACCGAACGGGTAGTTCGGTGCGACGGGTTGGATCAAGCGGCACGGGGGTCGGTGCAAGTGCCATGGTGGTTTCAGTGGGAGCCGGATGGGAGAGACTTGCCAACATGATGAAAGCTGTTGGATCAACCTACACGTGGTGAAGCATAGAAGTGCTTCACGAATATGGGACTCGGTCTTTGCAAAAAGATCAAGAAGGGGTATTTTGGTAATTTTACCAAATACCGCCTTGGTGACCTTTTGCCAACCCTCGGCGCAAGACGGTGCGTGGAGAAGTGGATTAGGTCAAGAGGAGATGAAGACGACGCTTTAAAATACGTGCGTATGTAACCCGTTTGTTGTGGGCCTTAACGGGAGCCCATTAGGGTTAACTCTTTTAGAAGGTTTAGCCTCCACTATAAATAGAGGAGGGAGGTGGCTGTACCCCCTTTAACCCTTTCATTGTTTTGAAACCCTAGTTTGCTTAGGGAGAGGATTAGTGGAGGTTAGGGTTCTAGAGAGTTGGATTTGATTTCGTGCTCATGTATTGAGTCTTTGTCCTCCATTGATGGAGTGGCTGTAAACCAATACCATATCAAATCAATCCAAGGAAAGTTTCTCAAAGATGTGTCTCTTTGCTTTCCTTCTCTCTATTTGATGATTTTGAGTCTCTCTTTGATTCGCGAGTTTTTGTTTGGTTTCTTCCCGTGATCTAACTTGCTGTGACATGTGGGAACCCATCTAGGGTCATCTTGATCATCAATCATCCACGAGCAAGTCTCTAGATCATATTTCGATTTTGGCTCAGTTTTGGAGCACACTTCGTTCAAACTGAAAAAGATAGGAACTTTGGCATGGATCTCTATGATCTTTGATTGGAATAGGTTCCTAATATCTTAGAGAAGGTGTGCCTCAAATTTCGTGGAGTTTGGCCTTACGGATCAAAAGTTAGACCGATTTGAGTTTTGGTTTTCGGGCTATTTGTGCTGTTCATCGTGCCTGAGGTTAGTCCGCACAAGCCTGAGGTTAGTCCGGCCTCCGGTCAGTCCGCACTTTTTCCTGAGGTCAGTCCGGTCAGAGAGGTCAATCCGCACTTTTGCCTGAGGTTAGTCCGGCCTCCGGTCAGTCCGCACTTTTGCCTAAGGTTAGTCTGGCCCTCTGGATTAGGGTTTGTGTTTCTCTATTTTGGTCTTTTGCTTTGGGGATTTTGGATTGGATTCAATACTAGTCTTCCGCTGTACTGGTATATTGATCTTCATAGCTTCCATAGCTATTGGAGTGAAATTTGTGTTGGATCTATCCTTTGTGAAAAAGTGAGCGTGCTCCTATTCACCCCCCCTCTAGTCACCTTTTCGGTCCAACACCATAAAGGATCACATATCTATTGACAATCTATATTGATCAAGGTTGTTAGAATCATGATTTTGAGTCGGGTCAGAGATACTCCGGTAGGATCGCATTTTTGGATCGAATCGCAGAATATAAGATTCTACCAAAAATATATTTTTTTCAATGTGTTGTGTATTCTAAAAGTGATATGAGTGTTTATTTGGTCATTTGGCATCTAATTTGATTGATAAATGTCTAAATCGTAGTTTAGATTCCATGTCATTCAGAGCTACGGCTAGAATATCGATTTTAACAACCTTACCATTACCTGGAAATTTTACATAAAAAAATAAATAATTAATTAAAATAATTTTTATTATTCCAAACCTCCAAATCTTAATGTCTAACATACTAATTACTTAGTACTTATCATACAACTTGAATTAAGGGGTATGACACAACTAAACATCTAAATATTTTATAATTTGAGATTATGCTTGATTCTACATGATTCTACCATGATTATACCATGATTCTACAACTAGGAGCATGATTTTACCACGTTTCTACTAGGTACGACTCAAGGTATGATTTAGATCATATTGGTGTTATAGGATCATAGACGTACGATTCTATGACTAGAATTGCGATTTTAACTACCTTGATGTTGATGATATTGTGATCACTAGAGATGATACCGAGAAAATCAAATCCTTGAAAAAAAAGACTGAGAGAGGCATTTGAAGTGAAAGATCTTCAAACTCTTTGATACTTTCTTGGGATTGAGATTGTCCGTTCTTCAAAGGGTTTAGTTCTCTCCCAAAGAAAGTATGGTCTTGATCTGTTAGTATAAACATGTATGTTTGGGTGTCGCCCTATTGCTTCGCATATTAATAGGAATCGCAAGCTATGTACTGAGTTGGGAGATCCAATTGACAAGTAGGCTTACCAAAGGTTTGTTAGACGTCTCATCTATTTGTGTCATACAAGACGTGATATTTCATATGGAATGAGAATAGTGAGTTGATATATACACGATCTTAGAACAGGACACATGAATGTTGTCTATCGAATCATGCAATATTTGAAGAGTAGCCATGGAAAAGGCCTTTGATTCAGAAAGAATCAGTACCTGAATGTGGAAGGGTATTACTATGCTGATTGGGCGAGTAGCGTGGATGATAGGAGGTCTACCTCTGGATATTACATCTTTGTGTGGAAGGTAACCTTGTGTCATGGATGAGTAAGAAGCATGAGGTTGTGGCTTGGTCTACTGCAGATGCAGAATACAAAGTAATGGCGCTGAGCGTGAGTGAAATGATATTAATGAAGGGTTTATTGTCTAAGCTTCAGATATGGAGGAATAACCGCTTGGTATTGTATTGTGATAATAAATCTGCAATCAACATTGCTAACAATCCGATACAGCATGATCGTACCAAGTATGTTGAGATTGATAGATTCTTCATCCAGGAGAAGCTCGATGGCGGGATGCTGAAGCTAGAGTATGTCAAGTCTAGTGAACAGGCTGCCGACCGTTTCACTAAAAGGTTAGATCCTAACGAGGGTGCTACAATATGTAACAAGATGGACATGATTGATATTTCCGGACCAACTTGGCGGAGTATTGAATATATTAGAAATAATCTTGTAATGACTTAATTGAACTTTTGTGTCACTATAAATAAAGAGTGTAAAGATCACGTGGAACAACACACAATTATTCGCGAAAACCACACCATTCGTACTAATCAAATTCCGGACCACCACCACAACGCCATTTTACTAATCTAGCACCACACAAACTGCACAAATGTCAGGGATCGATCGATGATATATTCATCGATTGTTGCATGCCAAGAATGTCCATGCGACAAGGGACTGCCGTTTTCTGCATACACAAGGACTAGAGTACGTACTGCAAACTTTAGGTGGCATGGCAACAAGCTAGTTTGTGATGGAAGGAAAGATCGACATCTGTGGCCTGATGCATTATTGATCGACAAGTCAACGACGACGATTAAGGGCTGGGAAGTCAGGGACGAGTAGTGACCAGTGAATGGGGTTGGTGGTGGTGTGCTCTCACTTGATGGAATGAGCCTAACTAACGGCTGATTAAGGGCTAATGCAGCAGGAAGCATACATTGCTTTCGTTCATTGATTAGCTAGCTTGAACGATGCATGTCCCTTGATCTGTTCTGCATTTTTGCTGGACCAAATATCTAGAGGACAACGAGTACGTATCTGTACAGTTGTTTTGGGATGGACCATAGTCCGTATGGCTGGATCGTGGAGTGAGCTCAGCATGGAGTGCCATCCAGAGAAACAGAGAACCGGAGAAAGTGAGACTAGGTTTATTCCTACTTTCGTAGGACGAAGTCTGCCAACAATAGGCAGTCGCTCGTGAGACAAGTGCTATTGGACCACTAAACCAGAGCAACAAGAAAGGTAGTGTAACTTTTCTCTCTATGTAGTCAAATTGGATCGAGATGATCCCGTGGTGTTCTCGTATTGGCCGAGAGATAAGCGAAGTTTTTGTTATGAATAGCGCTTGTATTGATATGAGGCCAATGCCAAGATATATACACAAGATACAGGTGATGAATATGCACATAACCCTCATAACAATGAGGAATAACACATGTAGACATATATCTCTAACACCCTCTCAAACTCATGGTGGATCAACAACACCGAGTTTGGAGAGGTAAAGCAAATGTTGTGCTCGAGTGCGGGCCTGAAGTGAAGAAATCCGCTATCTGAAACTCACGAAGGCACATCTCATGAAGGAAGCATCAACACCAATATGTTTGGTGAGCTCATGCTTCACAGGTCACGAACATCTTGATAGCTTTGTCTTGTTCGACAAGAGAGAGTCGGTGTAATGTGAAACACCAAAATCCTCAAGTAACCACCGTAGCCAAGTGATCTCTGCTTTGTTAAGAGAGCCATAGCTCATGACTCGACCTCTGACTCGAGCAGGACAACTGCGGTCTGTTTCTTCGTCTTCCGTGCAATAAGCGAACCACCAAGAAAAACACGATGAAGCAGAGATAGATCGGCGATCGAGAGGATCGCCGCCCAAGTAGCATCGAATAAGCTGAAGTCAGAACGAATTTGGAGCGTGAAAAGAAGAGACGGCGAGAGATAGTCCACGAAGGTATCGCAGAACTTCGAAGAAGGTGGTCATAGTGGACTGAGTGGGAAGTAAACGAACCGACTCGAATGTGAGCTGGATAAGTGATATCCGGACGAGTAATGACAAGGTAGACAAGACTCCCAACAAGATGGCGATAGCGAGTCGGATCGAGAAAGAGGCTCGCCATCAGAGGGTCGGAGGTGAACATTGAGCTCCATGGGAGTCTCAACGGTACGCTGATCAGTGAGGGAGGCGCGATCAAGAAGATCCTGAATATACTTCTCTTAGGACATAAAGAAACCATCTGGAGTGGAAGTAACCTCAATCCCAAGGAAGTAACGAAGAGGACCAAGATCCGACATGAGGGCGCTCACTAAGACGAGCCTTGACAAAGGCAATGTACTCAGAGTCATCTCCGGTAATGATCATATCATCAACATCTGAGAAGAAGAAGAGTCCGACCACGAGGCGAAGTGTGGACAAAGAGCGCAGGATCATGATCACTTTTGAAAAGCCGGCGACAATGACCACAGAGGAGAAGCGCTCAAACCAAGCACGAGGGCTTGCTTAAGGCCATAGAGAGCGGCGAAGGCGCATGACCATGCCCTCGAGGCAGAATACCCGGTGGCGGATGCATGTAGACCTCCTCACGCAACTTCGCCATTAAGAAAGGCATTTTGACATCAAGTCGAGAATGCAGACCCGATGGCGAGCAGAGCGCCCTTTGAAAGAAAATGCGGACGGTGGTCATGTGAGCCACAGGAGCAAAGTCTCGTCGTAGTCACGACCATGCTCTCTTTGGAAGCCACGAGCAACAAGACGCGCTTATAGCGCTCAAGAGAGCCATCGAGCGAGTCTTAATCTTATAGACCCACTTACATGTGATGGGATGAGAGTGAGATGGAAAAGGAACAAGATCCCAAGTACCCGGTCGCTCGAGGGCAGCAATCTCCTCGGCCATGGCATGTTGCCACTCGGGATGAAATGTGACATCCGGTGGGAGGTAGGCTCACAGTAGGCTGCGCCAAAGAAAGGCAAAAGCAGGCGGGGGCGAATCGTGGCGATCGCGGAGGCGTGGCGAGGAGAAGACTGCCCATCGGGGAAGATGAAGCATCGAAGAAGATGAATCATCGATGAGGAGGGCTCATCTGGAGGATCCTCAATACGAGGTCGGCGAGTGTAAGCGAGTGTAGTGGGGAGAACTGAGGAGCGCGAGGAGACAAGCAAAGCGGCGACAATGGCGGAGAGGCCCAGGGAAATATGTGGAGACTTCGATGGGGCCGGGTGGGCGAGGGCAAGACAGAGATAGGTGTATCTGGAAAGGTAAAAAACGAGAGACTCCACAGAGGAAGCGAAGGAGAGAGAGGGGCGTGGGTAGAAGGGAAGAGACTCGTCGAAAGTCACATCCCGAGAAATCCGCATCCGTCGACCAACGAGATCCCAGACCGATAGCCCTTGTGCTCGAGATTTGTATCCCAAAAGACACACTCAACGGTGGCGATCGGTTTGAGTGCGTTCTCGAGGAGCGAGGAGAAGCGTAGCAAACGCAGCCCAAATAGACGAAGGGCGAGTAGTCGAAGGAGACCACAGAGGCGCTCAACAGAATTGCGCATACGAAGAGCGCGAAGAAATTTGGATGTTGACGAGATAGGTGGCGATGGAAACGACCTCGGCCTAAAAGTGAGGTGGAATAGGCGGCAATCATCGTGGCACGAGCCGACTCAAGAAGGTGACGATGCTTGCGCTCGGCAACACCATTACGAGCATGAGCACCGGGACAAGAGAATCGAAGGAGAGTGCCCCTTTCGACAAGGAGGCTGCTTGCGCAGTGATGAGAGAGGTACTCGCCCGCAGAGTCGGCCACGAAAGACACGAATAGGAGTGGAGAAGCGTATGCGAACCATAGTGGCAAACTGTTTATAGATAGACAAGGCCTCACTACGAGAAGACATGAAATATATCCAAGTGTGGCGAGAGAAATCATCTATAAATATGATATAATATCGATGACCCCCTTTCGAAACAAAGGGAGCCGGACCCCAAACATCGGAATGAATAAGATCAAAAGGATATTTGAGACAACGACTCACTATGAGGATAAGGAAGTGAATCTGTTTGCCTAACTTACACTACGACAATCTAAAGATCGTCTCTGAGACGGACCCCGAAAGGCCACGATTTAACTAAAGGCGACAAACGAGATCCACAGATGGCCAAGACGGTGATGCCCTTTCTTTGGAAAGAGCCGATGAGCTGAGTGGCGAAGCGGAGAGAGCTGGCGGCAATGACGGTGGCGGCGGAAGGAAGGTGAAGCAGTCAAGCTCCCAGAGACGCTGTGAGTCAAAGCGCCGAGGGTCGAGAACCAACCGAGCTCCGTGTGGCGGTCTGAACACAACAAGAGTCGAGTCAAGAATGACTCGACAACCAAGATCGATGTCTGCTTGCAGAAAAGAAGTCAAGCATGGTAAGGCGAGGAACATGAGCAACAGAGGGAACATGAAAGGATGAGTTGCTAAGAGGTCCTCGACCAGAGACAGAAAGAGAGGTACCATCAGCAGTAAGAACACTGACAGGAGAATCAAGAGGTGTAATAAAGGATAGAGTGGAAGAATCAGGAGTCATGTGAAAAGATGCTCCAGAATCAAGAATCCACGGGAGGTCTTTGGACTGTGGAGGTGGTGGTTTCAGTAGTGCAGAAGAGTCGATGTAACCGCGAGAACTGCCGAGGAGAATCTGAAGTAGCAAGTAGGCGTCGAAGTCTGGCTATCTCCTGCTCAGTGAGAGAAACTACTGAAGGAGTCGATGCAGACGTCAATGTAGGAACCGCGAGAACACCGAGGGAGAACCCGAAGCGGCAAGCAAGCGTCGAAGTCTTGCTATCTCTCGCTTTCGATGAGAGAAACTCTGAAGTAGTCGTCTGACGTCGATGTAGAAGCACCGATGCGATGCTAGTAGAAGAACGGCGTGAACGATGCCGCCGCTTCTTATAGCAGGACTCAATGTGACCGACCTTGTCGCGATAGGAAGCGATGAGGACGGCCACCACCACCGTGGCGGTCGTTGGAGGAAGGCTTGTCTTTGAAGCGTGGAAGCGATCGGTGTAGCACGTGGGCGAGCGGCGAGCACGAGGGGAGTGGCATCGACCAGCACCACTCGCGTAACGGAAGCCATCGGTGGCGGCGCCGGCGGCCGGCGACCAAACAACGGTCTAACGGCGGTAGATGGATGGCGGCGGTTAGAACGACGTCTTGATTTTTTTTCTTTTTTTCTCTTTTTTTTTCTCTCTTTTTTTTCCTTTTTTTTTCTTTTCTTTTACTTACTTACGGGCGGTTCATTACATAAAGCAAGCAAAACAGGGAACTAAGGTTCCCGAGGCGGCGCTCGGTGACGGCGGGCGGGCGAGGCGCGCGGCGGGCGGGCGGCGGCGGCGGCTGAGGCGGCGGCGGCGAGGAGGGCTTGCCCAATAATGAGCAGCGACGGAAGATCCAGCGGCGGCGACGCGGATGTCGGTGACGGTGGAGGCCTCGGGAGAGCGGCGGACTCGGGAGAGCGGCGGCGGCGGATGCCTCCAAGCGGCGGCGACAGCACGGGAGGCCTCCCCACACGGGAGAGCGGCGGCGGGTGGAGGCCTCGGGAGAGCGGCGGCGGAGGCGGCGCGGAGTCGCCGGACCCGGAGGCGGAGGGCGCATGAGTCGCCGGACCGAGAGACGGAGGGCGGCGCGAGTCGCCGGACCCGAGGCAACAACCGATGGCGCGGAGGTGTGGTAACGCGGATTGAGACCGGAGGCGACGGCGGCGGCTGCTGTCGGTGTCGAGACAAACCGGTGGCGGCAACAGCGACGCTCCGAGATGGCGGCGACCGTCCTCACGTCGCGGAGAATCCGGCGAGGATGGGAGGAGGCCGACGCGTCGCGACGCATGGGAGGAGGCAGCGTCTTGGCGGCGGGAGGGAGGAGGCCGGCGTCGCGGCGCAATGGAGGAGGCGGCGTCTTGGCGCAGCAAGCAAAGCGACGAAAAACCCAAAACCCTAGGTAGGCTCTGATACCATGTTATGAATAGCGCTTGTATTCAATATGAGGCCAATGGGCCAGTATATATACACAAGATACAGGTGGTGAATATGCACATAACCCCTCATAACAATGGGGAATAACACATGTAGACATATATCTCTAACAATTTTCACTACTGTTCATTTGTTTCTGATACAAGTATATCCAACATTGTAAGATCAAGAGGTTTCTTTTGCGTTATCTAAGCCCGGATTTCTCTTGGCCACATTGTGGTGATCAACACCAACAGTGAGCTCCACCCTAGCTAGCAGGTTGCAGTAGCTAATTAAGCCTAGCACTATATATACATAGAGGATAGGTTGCTTGATAACTGTGGCAGTGGAAAATCGCTTAAGTACAGGTTGCAACTTGCAGCCTCTAGGGCCTGTTTGGGCTGGCAATGGCTTTTCTGAAAACAGCTTTCGGCTAGGTTGTAGGGCTGGAAAGCTAAGGTAAAGATGTTTGGTGTTTGTCTGTCTTGTTTTTTGATAGGTTGGCTACAGATTTTGAGATTGAAAATGTCTTAAATGCCCCTAAGACAAATAATAGCTTGTTTGATGCCATTTAACGGCAATTAATGGTAATTAACGATATTTAACGACAACTAACAATAATTAACGGCAATTATCTGTAACACCCTGATTTTTTTTCAGAGCCTTTTTTAATTTTCAAAATAAAAAGAACCATTTTGTTTTGACAAGAATTCAAAGCTTAACTTGAAATTTCAGAAAATGGATTTCAATTGACTAACTCGAACTTCAACTAAAACTCTTGGTGGGTTTGCTGAGTTTGTGGAGTTTTGGTGATCTCCTCTTTTCTACGCTGGTTATGTCCTTCTCTGGTCCGAACTTAGGTCCAGACCTCCCAAGTGGTTGGATCTTATCTGGTCCAGACCTCCCTTCACAGGTCTGAAACCTCATCCGAGTTCATTTGAACTCACTCTCGGTTCTGTTGGAACTCCTTGCTTATTTGGACCACCCCGTGTCCTTCAGGACCTCCCCTACGTTCATTTGGACCTCCCTCGTGTCCGTTCGAGCCTTCCGCTTGATCTGGACCTCTATCGCTTGTGTACCGTTCGATTTGCGTCGGATGGTTTGATATTGTCGAGATGTTCGGATGGTTCGAACGTCCCACCCTCTCTGAGTCCTTAGATCTTTGCTGGACGGTCTGATCTGCAGGGGTGTTCGGCCGGTCCGAACGACCCAACCGTTTTGGACCACCCGATCCAGTTCAATGAGTGAGATCTAGCGTTAGCTCTGGATGGTCCGAACGGCCCAATCACTGTGGTCCGTTCGATTGAAATTCAATGGCTCCCGCTTCTTCCGCTTCTTATCTCGCTATCGCTCACCTCCTCTTTGTAGATCTTAACCGTTCAGGCCTCCCCCTTTGTTAGATCTGATCGTTAAGACCTCCCCTTTAGAGATCTTAACCGTTAAGACCTCCCCTTTGGAGATCTTAACCGTTCAGACCTCCCCTTTTGTTAGATCTGACCGTTAAGACCTCCCCTTTGGAGATCTTAACCGTTCAGACCTCCCCTTTTGTTAGATCTGACCGTTTAGACCTCCCCTTTGGAGATCTTAACCGTTCAGACCTTCCCTTTTGTTAGATCTGACCGTTTAGACCTCCCCTTTGGATATCTTAACCGTCAAGACCTCTCCTTCGTTAGATCTGACCGTCGAGACCTCCCTTTGTTTCCGTCGTGACCATCAGGACCACCCTCGGGTTCATCCTGATCGTCGAGACCTCCCTTTGTTCTCATCTTGGCCGTCAGGACCACCCTCGGGGTTATCCTGGCCATCCAGATCTCCTTTTACCTCGTCTGAACCGTTGGGACCTCCTTTGAGTTCATCTTGACCGTTGGGACCTCTTTTGATCTCATCTTAACACCTCTTTTGATCTCATCTTAACCGTCAAGACCTCCCCCTTGATTATCCCTTTCGATGGATCTCCCTTTTTCCTTCGCGTGGTCTTTTTGCGAAGACCACCCCTTGTGGTCTTTTTGCAAAGACCACCCTCGGTGGGTCTCTTTCGTTAAGACCACCCTTCAGGGGCGCGTCCTCCCCTTGAGGCCGCTACCTCTTCTATCTCGTCCTTCAGCCACGACCTCCCCTTGGTTTGACCACCTACTCCGAGTGTTGACCGGGCCCACCGGTTAGCCTCGCTCACCTCCTTTTTCCCCTTAATCGTGGCGTTGATCTCGCTGGAGTCCCCGGAGATGCACTCGCCAGAGTCTTCGTGCATTAAATGTGCTATATCACACTAAATGCTGCCTCACCGTTTTGCCCCCTCTCCGCTGGACCTGCCGTATCTCCAGTCAGCTGTCTGCACACGTCTGAGTATCCCCTGTCTTGTTGCTCACCTACCTTGTACTCGCGTGTGCCTTGGAACTCCCAGCAGCTCTGGCTATTTAAGCTTGGGCAGCCCTGCATCTTTACCTTTTTCCTCATTTCCAGTTCTCTTGCTCATCCGACCAGCTCTTGGGCCTCCTCCCAAGCTGTTGGTTCTTCTCGAGTAGTTCTTGGACCTCCTCCAAAGCTCTCTGAACCTCTCTCCTTAGCTTCGGACCTCTTCCAGCAAGCTCCTTGGACCTCCTCCTGATCACCTAGCCTCTTTGTTGGTTTTACTTTGAAGTTTCATTGGAGTTTCTTTTGATCTTATTTAAGCTTTATTTGAGTTGCTCTGTTTTCACCCGTGTAGATTGTGAAGGCACGGAAGAGCCCGAGTCCTTTGAGGAAGAAGAAGACACTCAAGCCTTTGAGCAAGACAAGTTACACCCTTGACCATATTGCACCCATTACTTTAAATTACGTATGTTTGTTTCAAATGTTACTGCATGCCTACTTTTACGCAACTATTTCAACACCTGTTTTTAAGTTCATAGCTATGCCTAAATCCTTTGTATGGCCCTTGTTGATGTTGACTCCACTCCGTTGTCACCCTAGATAAAACTTGGTTGATGCGATAGTGTGAACCAGGATCAATTGAAAACATTTTGCTCAGACATGCTTAGACCCAAAAGCTTCTGATTTGGGAAATTTTACTATCTAAGACCAACTACTGATTTAAATGCTTAGCCATGACATTGGGTTGTCATGAAGAGTTGAAAATGTGTTTGAAAAGAAAAGAAAAAGAAAATGGATTTGGACTTGGGCCAATCTGGATGTTTGGCTGGTGCATGTCTATGCACGGGGATCGTGTGATCCGATGCCCCAGGGTTGAGGAAGTCGCCCAAGTCAGTTAAGGATCGGTCTGCGAGCGACAACTTTGCGATGCCTATAATGGGCTATGCCTCACCATGCAACCACATGTCCTTAGTATGGGGAGAAGGACCTGGCCAACTAATTTGCAAAGTTCCATCGTGGTTGATCCTGTTTGTACGTGGGTGGTCTTTTATGGCCATTTCTTTTGACAAGTCTTTCATGACTATTGTTCCCACCTAGCATAAGAGGGGACACCCATTAACTTGGCGGGTTTCTATCCAATGGGGGGGGGTTGCGAAACCTTAATGAGGGTGGACTGCGGTGGAACGATGCATCGTAAAGGCTTTGACATGAGCTCTAGACCACTTACCTTCGGTAGTGAGTGGTGGCATTGCCGGTCGCCAAACAAACTAGAGAAATCATGTCATGTGAATAAAGTGTACAACCTCTGCAGAGTGTAAAACTATTCGAATAGCCGTGTCCGCGGTCATGGACGTGCTGGCAAAACCTCTTACAGTTAGATGTTGGTTTTGTTTTCGAAAAGGGACTTGATAAACTGGTTTTGGGATTTCTATCCCATGGGTTTTGGCAGGGAGCCTTGTGACAGGAGGGTATCCTTCACCATCTTGATGATGAATGTTATCCAACTGAAAACTAAGATTTACAAAATGAATTTTAGATATTGTTAACTGCCTTGGAACTTAGTACATGTATTTGAAATAAACTTGGCTTTACGCAAATCAACCATATTAAGCCTTCCTTTGAGATATCCATTATGCATGTCATTACATTATTTGTGGGTATAACTTGCGAAACAGTTGTTGTGCTCATTCTTGCTTGATTTGATAATTGAGCAGGAGAGGACTTCTTTGATGAAGAAGAGGACCAGATCAACTAGGCAGCGCCCTCCAGCCGTTTGCCTGTGGTGAAATGGGTGGACTTGTTCTTTTGCTTTCGCTGTATATTTTGTTCTCGCTGGCCTGTAGGCTGAACCTTGTAATCAACCATTTTGTTGTAAATAAAGTTTGCGTGGATGTATGCTACCACTATTGTTTGCTGTGTGAGCTAGCCACTGATCCTTGGGACTAGTTTGGAAACACAGAGGGCTTGGGGATTTTCCAAGTCTTATGACCTCCTCGGGTTTGGTCTTCCGACCTCCCTCGAGTTAGGTCGTAGCACTTGGGGACGTCCCGGGTCCTAAGACCTCCTCGGGTCGAGGCTCTAGACCTCTAGGTGGTCCTACCGGACCTCCTGGGTGGTCCTGGAGGTTCTCTCGAGGGATCCTGCGGGACTTCCTGGGAGGTCCTGATGGACTTTCCTGGAGGTCTTGAAGGACCTCTCGGGTGCCCCAAGTCAGGTCGTTACATTATCGCCATTAATGAGAATTACCGCAAAACGCGAGAGGAGGGGAGGAGGGAGGAGGTGGGCATCGGGGGAGGAGGGAGCCGGGAGGAGGAGGATCTGGAGGAGAAGGAAGGAAGGAGTGGGCATGAGGGAGCTAGGGTTTCAGGTAGGCGGCGGCGGGAAGGAGGGGGGGTTCTGTTGAATGGCAAAATGTGGGTAATTACCCCACAACTTCAGGGTAAAGTCGCAATGAGGGTGTGAAAATTTGCTCTCGGCAGACTTCCAGCTTTCCCACGTTATCTGTGACTTCGACGAAAAAAGCCATAGAAAAAACCGCCCATTTGGAACAACTTCCGGCTTTTGCAAGCGAAAAGCCGAAGCCGAAGCCGTTCCAAACATGCCCCTAGTCTCCCCATAATACATATTAGAAATGTTTTGCATACGATGGTTATTGTACGACAACAGTACGATGAAGCACACTTCCCATTGGATAAAACCCCAAGCCAAGCGATGCGGCAGGATTTCTTGTATCGTAATGGTATCATATGAGAAGTATCATGTGTACAACATCGTTGAATATATATTGCAATTTCTGGCCGTATTGGCAATGTTTGCGTTCGTATTTACGAAAATGGCTCGCATCGCACAATATTTGCAAAATTGGCCTTCGGTCGCACGGTCACCATGCGTTTTACCCTCTATTGCACAGTGACCGTGCGGTTTTCCCTCGGCCGCACAGTGCTCGTGCGGTTTTCCGTGTGGTTGCGCCACGCGGCAGCCCACCCTCCGTCCATCCCTACTGCCTTTGGACCAGCGTACCCGTGACATCCGGACATCGTGATGTGACCGAGAATCTTCCCTTTATTCCCTTTCCTTTCTATCCCCTCACTGTCTTTCAGTGGCATCCGTGCGCCCGTGCAAAATTTCCCTCCCGTCATTAGCGGCGCGCGATTTCGTCTCACTCATGTTATAAATTCTAAGGAAGCGAGCGAGACTGTTCACTCACACTCTTCCTCGCTGACAAGGATTAAAATCTCTATGTATTACTTTAATACATAACTAAAAGACCATATGTCTTCGTGGTTGTAACCCCTAAGGCAAACGACCCCTGTGGTCGTAAAGATTCCAGAGGTTACATAATGGAAACCTTGGTCGGATGAGGTTCTGTACCCAATCCCCGACCAGATGACTGCTCGTAGAAGTAATGAACTGGCATCTGGATCTAACTACAAGTATATTCCTTACCGTGTGATGAATGGAACACATGTCATATTTGCTACATACCACGCGATGTTTCACGGTCCTAATACACTGATAATAACCACCATACACCACCGAACGGTTGATACTTTACCAATTGCTGCCTCGCTCCAACCAGTTGCGACACTTCTAACATGCGTCTCTTTAAGAAGTAACTTCCACCACTTCATCGACTATTTAAAGGAGAACACAAGTAGCAGAAGGCAATACAATTAGGAAGATCAATAGACGATTGGGTTTTCATTTGAAGTATTAGCATAGCAATCAGTATACCATGTGTAATTAGAGTTAGTCCACTACCTTGTTAAGGGCACCCCCTGTAAAGGATCCAGTTCAAAGCAATAAAGAACAATCTTATTCTCTCCTAAGAACGCTTTGCCATTTTTCAATTTTTATTTCGTAAGATCAGCGACTCGATCATCGACAGCTAGCGCCGTCCATGGGGAAGAAGACGTTGAATTCTTGAAGATTACTTCGCTCAAGCATTCCTCATCCATTTCCTTTGCCCCATCATCGCCCATGCGAACATGGCAGAGACATGGGATGAGAAAAACTAGTTCGATCTGGCGGACTACTCCAACCTCGACACGAACACATGCATCCGTGTCATAGAAGAAAACATGATGTCATCATCCTCCTCCTCTGTCGGCTCGCCATTCGCAGATATTAGCAAAATCGACCAGATGGATGAGGATTCACCACCACCAACAATGGCGCTCTCAGAGGAACCGCTCGTTCCGACCAGTTCGAAACGTTCGAACACCTCTACAAGCCCGGTCGATCCGACCGGCAAAAGCAGCAACGGAAGCCTAGTGCTGCAATCAGAGAGTCCATGTACTCTCGATATTGTCATAGGTGACCAGTATTCGCCAACGGCTCCTACGTATTCCAGGGGCCAACCGACATCTGTAAGAGTATCAATGAAGTTATCACCAATCGTAGACCAAGTGGGCATGGTGAAACTCAGCATACGATCGGTAATCCATCGGATCAGGCTGAGTCCCCCACAAAGCCCACTAGAGGTGGTAATCTTCAACCACTTCCCATCGTAGAGGCTCCTTACCGAAACTCTGGAAGGCTCTCCCTTAGCGACGATGGAAGCTCATCGAAAGATCACTGTAGGCACCACGAAGTTAATGCAATTGAAGATACTAGTACGGATGCCATGCACGATCCTCCACGGGTTAACTCACCACCACTTGCTGGTGGAAATGGTACGGACGCTCAAGCACCAACTACCAGAGGCAGCCGAGCCGATGGATGTGCATCAATTAATTCACATGTTCCTACCCTACCACGAGTAAGGGGTCAGACAGGGTCAACCGAAAGGTCAAGGGAAAACTCAACTCATCGAACGCCCACTGCAAGCGGGAATCTCCCACGACCTTCGATAATATACAAAACCTCCAACGAGTTTGGGATATTCTTAATAATCCAATTCTTGCTTTAGCAGGAACTCCAGGTTATGCTCAGCTTACAGGTGAGGTGTCGGAGATCCTCCAGCAAACCATGTAGTGTACAGAAATGTATTCGGAGCAAAGGAACTTGTAAAGTCATACGATGATCTCGTCCCAGCGCTCCTCTCTCAGTAGGGGATAACATGGTCAAGCAGAGGACCAATCGACACCAAGACCCCCTCGTAGGTTCTGACCAGGAAATCACCAGGGAAGACAGCTCTTCACAGTAGCCACTCCTCCTCGTCGTCAAGAGGAACGACCACTTGATTCAGGCAATCTCAGGCATCATTTGAACCAAGCAGGTGGTCAAAGACGTTATCATAACATCCACGACTGGATTGGGACACTGGATCCTAGGTATGCAAATCTGAGGAACTGATCCCAACTGACTATAATCCAACTCCTTTTCAGAGAAAGCGCCACGACTCCATTACGGGTTTCCGAGCGTTTTCGGCAGGTCTCCAAACTGTTCGTTGGCCGAACATGTTCCGACCAGCCAACATAGAGAAGTTCAACGGGACTCAGAACCTATTAGAATTTCTTCAAATTTATTCTACCGCCATCAAGGCTGCTGGTGGTAATAACAACGTGATGGCAAATTACTTGCACACGGTCCTTGAAGGGTCTAACCGGTCGTGGTTGCTCAACCTACCGGTCGGATCTATCTACACTTGGAAGCAGCTCTGCGATACTCTGATCGCCAACTTTCAAGGGACGTACAACCATCCCGGGAAGGAGGATGATCTTCATCGGATGAAGCAAAAAATTAATGAAACTCTTCAACAATATATCAAGAGATTCAGTCAGGTTCGAAACTCTATCCCAGAAATCGCAGAGTCTTCTGTCATCCAGGCTTTTAAAGCAGAGCTGAGGAATCGCCGGTTTACGGAGGATATTGCAATAAATCCTCCACGAACGACCGTCAAACTTTTTGACACGGCAGACAAGTATGCAACCGCTAGTGAAGCGATCGAATGGTATAAAGTACATGCTTGTCTTTTAAATTAATGAGAAGTGAACTTATTATGTTATGATCTAAGAGTAACTCATTTTTGTGTTTGTTCAACTAAATATGTTTAAACCATGCCAGGTTTGCTTATATAGTCAATTGCTCTTCATGCAAAATGAAACTCATTCTTGTTTTGGTGCAATTTTTGACCAAATTGAAAGAAAAGTACTCCTGTAATAGATGGTACTTCCTAAAATCTTAACATTATTCACACAAGAACCTGATGGTGTGTAGTTCCCAAATATGAATTTTCCTGAATTTATTGAACTTGTTTTGCCCAGAAATTAAATCAAATGCTTTGTAGGGTTGTTCTGGCTGATTTTGAATCTGGTACTAATTGGAAGGTTTAAAATGATAGGCCCCAATTTTGCTGGTGTTTTATATCACCCAATGCCAGAATTTTTTTGGAATTTGTTAGCTTAATTTCAATAGTGTTTGAGCCCTAGGCCGGTTTTCCTTGTCTAAAATGTTGTACCAACCAAAACCAGAACTATATGTGTGGGATTAATTTTTCTAGCATCGTTGGCATCCCAGAAACATCCCAGAATTTTTCTGGAATTTTTCTAGCCAATTATTATTTTCCCCGAGCCTTAGTTGCTCACAAGTGGGGTGAAAGCAGAATCTGAAGCAAACTAGGTGATAGGCTTGATTGTGTGTGAACTATTCATGATGCATGTGTGAATTTTGAGATGAATGCACTAGTATGTGTAGGTCTTATCGAGTGTTTATTCAAGTTATCAAATTGATTGTTTGATTGGTCCTTAACATAGCAATCAAGAACTAGGACATGCTAGTATGAATTCTTGTTGTTTATTGAATCTTATGCTCTCCCAACCAAAATGAATTTGTCTTGTTGCATTTTGATAGGATCATGTAAGCATGAATGTAAAAGTTTGCACCCTCACTAATCCAACCTAAATTGTCATAAAGTTGAATTCATATATGCACCCTTTCATGCATTCATCCAATGCATTCCTTTCCAAGCCAGGCAGTTAGAACTAAAGAATCAAAGGTCAAGTGAAACTGCCTTAAGGCTTGCTTTAACCTTAGGTAAACCCTTCCCTCGTAAGTCATTGGTAGTCTTTTGTCCTACTAGAAGACGACGTGAAGCTTGACATGTTAGAAGTGCCTTCGAATCAAGAAAGGAAAGGTTAAACAAAGTAATGGAAGGAAAATATGACAGCAACGTCAAGTTACTTCGTCAGGATCTTTCGGCTCTATCTTTGAAGGAAATCAAGACAGTAGATGGTGCATTTCATTAGAGTCGAAAGAACCGCATAGAAAACCGTTGACAGAAGGATCATAGAAATCCCTCGACAAAGCTTCCCTCTTTAGAACCTAAAACTTCTGAAGAACATCTAATGTGCATTTGTGAAATTTTGGACTCATAAAAACTATTTGTGTAAACCTTATGTTGGAAATCTTTTGGTTTTGAAGACTAGAATTTAAACATAGAAATCAAATACTCCTTCTCCAATTCAAAAGCTCATATTGACTTTGGGGCAAAACTAAAAAGGTTTCAATTGTGTGAATGTTTTAGTTGGATTCTATATTCTCTAATATGCTTGTTTGGATTTTCTTGAATTTTTGGAGCTTATTTGGTTCCCTATTTAATATGCTTGTTCAAATTTTGAATTTGAATTTAAAACACAAACCTAATAGGGAAATAAAACAAATAGAATTGAAAATTGACTATTACAAATCTAAACTCAGCATAATTATTCTAAATATAAATCGAGGAATTAATTAAAGCATGTTTTGCAATTCTTCTCACATCAAGTAATAATAATCAATATCAAATCGAATTGTTTGGAAGACTACATTTAAATTTAATTAGTTTGGTTTTATGTTTTCACATGCATCACAAAAATCATGTCATTATACATGCATTAGTATCACCGTTCTTCTTTTCCGATTCGACCGACTGCGGGCGAAACACCCGTATGTCCTTTCTTTTCCTGTCATTCCCCTTTTACCTTCCCCACCAACTCTTTTCGCTCCTCTTCTTCAAATCTCATCCAAAAATTCAAAACCAAGCCATGCATGTCATACCACCGCGATCGTCATCGCCCGACCAACCCGATTCTGCAATTCGTTTTCGCATGCATGGCAGTTTGAGCGATTTCACGAGAGGAGAAAAGAAGTAGCAGATGAAACACCTATGTATCTATTTTTTCCCTGCTATTTCTCCAACCAATTTCTCTCTCAAACAACAACTCATGTGAACAGTGCCTAGTATATTTTTCCTAGGTTCTGGAACAACTAATTAACTCACCCTCAAAATTTCACAATTTCTTTTTGAATTAATTTGCTATTTTAAATAGCTAGTCAAAGTAGTCAAATTAGTGGCAAAACTTTCCACTCACTCACAACCATTCTCCCAGCCGAACAACTCTTCTCCCCATAGCCCTTTCCCCCTTTCCTTGCTATTTCTTTTGTCCATCCGAAGCAACCAAGTCCCCACTGCCATCTTCCCTTCTTTTGTTTATCTCTCACTGCCATCCCACCCACTGCCCATTCCTCTTTTTTTTACTTCCAACCGAACATGCTCAATGCACTGCCAACTCCTTTTCTAGTCGTTCCTTTCTTCCCTCATGCAAGAACCACAACACTAGTTCATCCTCCACCCATCTCTCCTTCCAATCTCTATAAAAACCAAAAATCCCGAAATGCATGTTATGTAGCTGCGATCATCATCGCTAGAGCAATCTGTTTTTGTGGTTAGTTTTCGCATGCGAGTTCGTTTTAGCGTTTTGCAAGAAGAGAGAGGAAGAGACAGTAAGCTAGTGGTCCTTGTAGCCATGGCTAGCTACTGCAGCAGCCCATGGTGTCATGGCCAAGGCCGAGCCAGGGGGAGCAGGCGGCTTGCTGTTAGATCCATGCGGCGCGAGCTATGGCAAGCGGCGGCGGCACCGAAAGATGTTGGCGCCAAGGTGTCGAGTGGCGAGAGCATTGCTGACAGCGATGGCACCGGTGTGGAGCTGCAGACCAATGAACTCAAATGACCTCTGGCGATACTAGTGGCGATAAGCGCCATTGTGGAGGAAGGCGGTTGAAATAGCAGAGCTAGCGATGGTGCATGCACAACATGCATGCATCCGACAGGAGGCGGCGCTGGCCGGTGTTGGTTGGTACATGGCAAGAGCCGGAGGTTGTCTTTGGCTAATAGTGACTTGGCCGACGGCCAGACGGCGACGGGCCGTGGGGTGTCAAGCCGTGGCGGCCGACGATGAAGCGATCAAGAACGCATGCGAGCGATGGAGGCTCGACAAGGACGGGCTCGGCGAGGCGACGCATGCATTAGCATATATGGCCGAGGTGAGGCTGAGGCAAAGCGGCCGAGGTGGTGGAGGTTCATGCAACGCGAGTGGTGACGCTGTCCAGCGGCTTCGTGGGCGTGGCTGAGGGCGATGGCGATGCATGCTAACGACGAGTCAGCGCGGTGGAGTGAGGCCAAGCCCGACCGTGCATGCATGCGGTGTGGCATGGAGCCGTGCATGCGCGCATGCACTCAGCGAGCATGCATGCATACGGCACGGCCAAAGCCAAGGACACGGCAGCTTGGCTCGCTAGGGCGTGGTGCATGCGGCGGGACATGGACGTGGACATGGACGCAAACAAGAGGCTGAGCGGACGCGGGAGCGGCGACGACTACGGCGGACACGGACAAGCACCGGTAAGGCGACGTCGGTGGTAGTCGCATGCCTAGCGTGTGTGGCGGTAAAAACTTTAGTTAAATCGTGTTACCGCGTTTATATCAATTAGTGGTCTTTGTTGCATACTCATCATATTAAGCATGTCATTTTATTTTCATGCATGTTTAAATGTAATTGACAAATGGATAATTGATTCGAGTGAGAAAATGTGTTTAATAGCACCTCAATACAACATACTCCTTTGGATAATTTTTATAAACAGTAGGGGGATACGAGAATAATTAGATTTGGTAGGGGATATAAGGATAATTAGATTTGACAGTAAGTAATGTTATTACTAATACAAGTAGTTCGAGTTTTTGTTCTTTCAATTAGTCTTTGGCATTTATCTGTCATAGGCAACCCAATTTGAAGACAAGTTTTGTTATGAATATTGAAAACAAACAGTGAACCATGAGTAGTTAAAGAGAAGCATGTTTAGTGAATTAATTAGTTAAGGGAATACTTCTTGTGGCTAGAGTCTCAATGAATCTGATAGGGTTTGGATTAAGGCATTAGGCTAATGGCATTTCGGTTGCAAATAGGAGGCACGTATTGAATTGGAATACCCAAATAACAATGAGCTAAAACCTTATCAAGAGCATAGGCAAGTTAAGTAGAGATCATGTTCAGTTAACTAGCCATTAGCATTTGATTTAAAAGAGTAAAAATTATTTAGAAGACAAGAGTTATGTTATATGTATGTCTTTTGGCAATACCCTATGCCATAGTTATGTTAATAGCAATAGAGGCACTAAGTTAGTGAGATAGTTTATAAAAAGATTGGCTTAAACCTCATAAATTCATAACTATTTCGAATCAAATCCAAAACGAGTGAAACCAATTTTGTTGGTTTTCATTCTTAATGTACTTTAACTTGGAATAGGTTTGAAACATGTTAATGTCCTAGAAAATTTCAAAATTAGAATTAATTTCTGGAATGAATTATTTTTACACTAGAAATTGAATTAACTTCAAAAATTCCTAAGAAATTCTTATGAACTCCAAATTGAATGATTCCAATTTTGTTGTTCATAACTTTTTATCCTCTATCAATCCATGTAAAATTTATCTCCACCACAACTGCAGAAATTTCTGTGAAAATAGTAAAATTGGAACAGCAAGCCTTTTCTTGATTTTCATCTCCAACAGAAATCATTTAGGGCACAACTCTCACATACAAACTCCAAATAAAATAATTTTTGTTTCTACATTCATATAAAATCAAAATATTCCTTTTGTATTAATTTCATTATTTTTTTGGAGACTTTTGGAATTTTGGTGTTTGTTCAGTGTTTTCGCTTTGTCGGTTCTTATCGTTAGATGACGATGATTCGGGAGTGCAACGGAGATGATCGTAAGAATGTCCAGAGTACCGACAAGCAAAGGCAAGCACCCATTCCATTGATGCATGTTGATCCTATTACTTTCAAAAATTATTATCTTGTTTTGCAACTATATGTATGCATGCTTTATTTGTCAAGTTATATTTGCGATTAGAGGTAGTTAATCCTATTGCATGAATTCCCTAAAATTGTTCATCCCTTGCCACTAGCCTAAGTTAATATTTTCGCTGGTGAGTTAGAGCCCGGTGGAAGTTATATGGTCTATTTATGTTTATTCGGTGTCATGCTTAGCTTCCGGTAGATTGGACGGTTGTTGACTTTGTCGATGATCTTGATCACATAAATTATTATTATTGTGTTATATCCAGCACCCTGTGCTATTATATTTGGAAAACTAAAAATAAAAATAAAACAATTTGGACTCGGACAAATGGTTGTTGGTGTGGTTATTTGGTGTGTGGCTCGTGTCCGAGTCAGCAAGGACCGAACATCTTGTGTCACACTATCCAAGAATTATTGTGTGCATCCACATGAGGGACATATGGGACCTCTCTTGACTTAGCACTTCGGTTGTACTAATTAATGAGTCGCCGGTGGCAGATGTAAGGAAAAAATGTTTTGTTGTTCTGTTGTTGTTGGGAATGTGTGGGGTAGGTTCCGGATTTAGGTTCCCTTGCCCGAGAAGCATCGGCAGTTGCTGAGGTTGGGCCGATGTGTCCGACAAAACGTATGAGTCCTCTGTGGGAGCCCGGGATGGGCGGTTCGTGGAGGGTTAACCCCCATATGTGCGACTCTTAATTAATTCATTATATTGGAAAACGTCTCGTAGGACTTAGCTCTGCCGTCATACCTTCGGAAGTGTGCTCTATTGCATGGCAAAGGAGCGGTCTCACATGTGGGTAAAGCTATATACTCCTGTAGGGTTTAATCTACTCGAGTAGCCATGTTCTTGGTTATGACATGCTTGGTTAGGTTTTGCAAGAGTTAGACTCAACATTTTGGAATTTTAAACTTAAAACTTGATCAGTGGCATTGAGAGTGGTTCTCATGCTATGTTTGTGTGCTGCAGGAGCAGCCACCTGTAGTTATTTTGTTGATGTCTAATGTTATTACTCGCTGTTATTTAAAGTATTAAAATTTTTTGCTCACTTGCCATTTGAATCTACTATATTGTATTTAAATTGAAATATTGATTTGTGCTGAAAATGAACCCTATAGCCTTCTCCTTTGAGTAGAGCTTGTATGTAATAATGTATAGGTTTGGTAAAGTCTTGCGGAGTACATTCGTGTACTCACTATTTGCTTTCGTTTACTAATCTGGGCAGCAGGCGTGAGATCGAATCGGGTAAGGAAAGATTGCGAAGGAACGTCGATTTGCTATGGTTTCGACCCAGTCTGTTGCCCTACGGGTTATGGCAAGCTATTGGGACTTTAATTATGGTTAATCTCTGCTATTATTTTAGTTTACTCACTGTTTTTCACTGCGTACTTGATATTTTATCTTGTTATTTGGCCAGTCAGCCTGTTGTACGAAACTGAACCTTGTATGTTCATATGTTGTAAACTATGAAGCTTTCGGTGTTCTAATAACTTGTGTATGGATTGATATTGATGTTTGTGAGGGTGTATGTGTACCGCTCCTAGGAGGTACATAATGCACCGAGAGCAGAAAAAATTAATTTGTGATGCTATGACCAATTGGAGGGTTAGGCATTACCAGTTAAATCGCCCGGCGGCTCTCACACTCCGCCTCACCTTCCTCACTCTCCTGCCTCACTCCCTCCCTCTCTGTCTCGACGGAGATGACAACACCGTGAAGTTTTTCCCTACCACCGCGAGCTTCTCCCTCCTCCATATTCCTCCTCGCTGTGTCTCAGGGAACCGCAACCCTGAAGCTGCATCCACCTCACCATGCCACACCATTTACTCCATGGAAGCTCCTGCTAAGTCTACCTCATTCAACAAGAATGATGACGTCGCTCTCGACCATGGCTGGCGTGCTGCCGCGTGTCCTCTTCACGTCTAGTGAGCCTATGCCCTCGACGACCGTGCAACTTTGCACCCCCTTTCCCCATGAATCTAACCCTAGTGCCCGTTTGCTTCGAGGAACGCCATGGAGCAAGAATGGCGACCTTCTTTCTCAGCTCTAGCCGAAGCTCCGCAGGCCCTCTATGCTGCACCAAAGCTTCTCTGGTCGATTGTGTAAGCCTACATCCTCACCGTTGTGTGTGTTTTAAGATGCACAAGCTGCGGGCCTCTCTCATCTGCTCTAGGAGCTCACCACCGGGCACCATGTCTCCGCCGTGCGACGTCCGTCGTCGTCTCGCCTTTCCAGAGTACCTCCGCCAGATCCAATGCTTCGGTAAGCTTCGTGAGGGTCCCAGGAACATTTTTTCACCCCTTCTTGTCGAGCTCCTCACCTTATAGCGTGCTTTTGCCATGCATGTGCCATCGCCACCACATCTTGGTGTCGTCGTTGCTAGAGAAGAAGACCATTGGTCCCTGCGCTGAGCTGGAGACGTCACAGTAGCCTCAGGAGCCCAGATCCGGCGTTGACTTGCCCTGGAGAAGCCTCTATGTCAAGCCGGAAGGTAGCCCTTGACCTTGTCATTCCATTTCTCCACTTTCCGTGCGCCCTTCGGCCTCCCCTCGCCACTAGCAAGCTCAACGATGGCCGGCTTTGCCCTCCTTTGTTTGTCTAAAACTCGGACAGGCACTGTAGCTCAAAGATTACACTAAATCACGGTCGGTTAGGGTTTAATCAGTACAAGCAGTGATTATGTCTATTTTAATTGTTGCTTTGCTAGGCCGATGTGTGGGGCCGCGAACAAAAAACAAGGAGTTAAAGATCTGGATTTCGTAGTGAGTCCATGACATGTAGGTCCACCGCAGTAATTGCATAGTGGTCCACGCATTATTCTCATACACCTAGTCTATGACAGTGGGGCCCTCATGTCAGTAAGCATTTCCTTTAGAAATTTAATTGGAAAAGGAAAAGAAAATACTCGGTCCTACCTATCATTCTATGAGTATTTCCGATTAGAAAATAAACCAAAAAGAAAAAGAAAAAGCATGGGTCCCACTGGTCAGTGACCATGGCTAGCACAAGCCGCGTATGAAAAGTATTTAATGCAATTAGAAATTCCGAAACGATTTAATTGTGCACTGAAAATTCAAATAACTTTGAAAATTCATAACTAATTCAAATCAACTCCAAATTGAGTGAAACCAATTTTGTTGGTTTCCATGTTTAATGGACTTTAACTTGTAATAGATTTGAAATATGTTAATGTCCCAGAAAATTTTGAAGTTCGAATTAATCTCTAAAATAAATTATTTTTACACTGAAAATTGAATTAACTTCAAAAATCCATAAGAAATTCATATGAACTCCAATTGGGTTGACTCAATTTTTTTCTGTTCATAATATTTTATTCTCTTCCAGGCCATGTAAAATTTATCTCTGCCACCATTCTAAAACATTTCACGAAAAGAATTAAATCCAGCTACAGTAACCGAGATTAATTTTCTTAGTATTTCTTCTCTAGTAGATCTTCGTTAGGGCATAACTCACACATACAAAATCCAAATCAATTAATTTTTATCTCTAAATTCATATAAAATTATACTCTATCTTCTATATTAATTTCATAATTTTTGGAGACTTTTGGAATTTTAGTGTTTATTCGATGCTTTCGCTTTGTCGATTCTTTTCGTTAGATGATGGTGATTCGGGAGTGCAACTGAGATGCTCGTGAAAATGATCAGAGTCCCAGCAAGCAAAGGCAAGCACACATCCTTTGATGCATGATGATCCTATTATATTCCAAACTATTATCTTGTTTGCATCTGTATGTATGTATGCTTTATTTGTCAAGTTATTTTGTCGATTAGAGGTAGCTAATCCTATTGCATGAATTCTCTAAAATTGTTCATCCCCTACCACTAGCCTAAGTTAATATTTTCGCTGGTGAATTAGAGCCCGGTGGATGTTATATAGTCTATTTATGCTTATTCGATATGATGCTTAGTAATACTTAGCTTCCGATAGATTGGGCGGTTGTCGACTTTGTCAATAACATTGATCACATAAATTATTTTTATTATGCTATGTACAGTACCCTGTGCTATCATAATTTGAAAACTAAAAGTGCAAATAAAGCAATTTGTACTAGGGCACATAGTTGAATGGTGTGTTTGTCGGGTATGTGGTTGTGTGCCCAAGTCAACAAGGACCGAACATCTTGCGCCACCAATCCAAGCATTATTGCGTGCTTCCACATGAGGGTATATGGGACCCCTCTTGACTTAGTACTTTGTTGTGTATTGACTCTGAGCTGCAGCCTGCAGGTGGTAGTTGTTAAGGGGAAAATGTTTTGTTGTTGTTGGGAATATGCGGGGTGGGATCCGAGTAGGTTCCCTCGCCTAAGGAGCATTGGCAGTTGCTGAGGCTGGGCCGGTGACTCCGACACAACGTGTGGGTCCTCCGTGGGAGCCCCACCAGCACACATAACGGGGGTTCACAGGGGGTTTCACCCATATGGGCAGCTCCTAGTTAATGCACACCATTGGAAAATGTCTCGTAGGACTTAGCTCTGCCGGCATACCTTCGGAAGTGTGCTATATAGCTTGGCAAAGGAGCAGTCTGGCATGTGGGTAAAGTTGTACACCCTTACAGGGTTTAATCTATTCGAATAGCCAAGTCCTTGGTTATGGACACACTTGGTTACGCCCTGTGAGAGTTGGACTCAACATTTTGGAATTTTAAAATTAAAACTTGATTGAGTGGTATCGAGTGGTTATCATGCTATTGTTGTGTGCTGCAGGGGCAGCCACCTATTGATGTTTAGTTGTTGTCTAATGTTAATTACTCGCTGTTATTTGAAGTATTAAAAATGTTTGCTCACTTGTGATTTAAATCTACTACATTGTATTTCAATTGATATATTGTTTTGCACTGAATATGAACCCTATAGCCTTCTCCTTTGAGTAGAGCTTGCATGTAGCTATGTATAGGCTTGGTAAAGTCTCGTGGAGTACATTCATGTACTCACTGTTTACTTTTATTTACTAATCTGGACAGTAGGTGTTGAGATCGAATCAGGTAAGAAAAGATGCGCAGAAAACGTCGATTTGCTAAGGTTTAATCCCAGTCGGTTGCCCTGCGGGTTATGACAAGACATTGGGACCCTAATGTTGGGTAATTCATGGTTTTATTTCAGTTTATTGGTTGTTTTTTCGCTGCGTACTTAATATTTTATCTTGCTATTTGGCTAGTCGGTCCTATGTATGAACTCTGAACTTGTATGTTTAATGCGTTGTAAATTATGAAGATTTTAGTATTGTAATAACTTGTATATGGCTTGATGTTGGTGAAGGTGTATGTGTACCGCTCCTGAGAGATATATAATACACCGAGAGCGGGATATTTCTCTTGTGATGCTAGGATCATTTGAAAGGTTAAGCATTACAAGTTAAATCGTCTGGCGGCTCTCACATCTGCACTGCACATTCGGGAGGTACAAGATTCTCAGTTTACATACAGAGTGTTTATTTTGACTACATCGTTCCGTCTTGCAACCTTCAGTTGACCGTGGGGTGACGGCCAGTTTACGTCCACTGATGAGGATACAAGCCTTCAAGCTCCTGCCAGGGTTTGGACCATGGCAGCTAGGGTTTAGAGTGTACACAGGGCAGAGCTCCTCTGGGTTTGCTGGCACACCGTACGTTCAAGGCAAGAGCTCCTTCGGGTTCGCTGGCACACCGTACGTGTAAGGCCAGAGCTCCTCCGCACGACCGGAGTTGCAGACATAGTACCTTGGGGACGGACAATTCGGGAGTGGATTTGTACGGTCTGTCGTTCGTGACTTCATTGCAAGTGGCCCACAGTTCGACATGTCTCAACAGGACGACATCGACGCTTACCAGACTCAGCTTCCTCTGTCTCAGCTTACTAGCGCATCTCCACCCACTCAACAGACTCAACGGTCTTCGTACCCCTTTCGATCCGACAGACGCTCTCCGGACCAGCTGACGTATCCCACTTGAAGCGAAATGGAGGTTGACACGGCTAATCCACCGCGTACTTCACCCTCCACGTAAGAGAGCTAGCTATTCCACTTCATCAGCCTGACGTGCCAACCACTGTGGGCAAGCCAATCATTCTTTCAGACTGTAGTAGCCATGGATGTAGAAATTCTGATGCATCGGCGTCATGCTGGGTAATGGTAGCTGTCCAACTAGCCAGCTAGCTTGCTTGCACTTTCAGTATATATATCTCTTCTCGAAATGTACTGTTGTAATATTTGGACTAAGCAGCACAGTATAACCACAAAGAATAATTGAATCACCTGTAATTTATACCCCTCACCTTCCAAACCTAGGTCATTTTGGACATTGACACAGTCTTTAAGGTGACACTTTGACTATCAATTTATATGAAAAATATGTTTTCAAATATTTCATCATTATACATTATGAAAGTATATTTCATCATGGGTCTAGTGATAACAATTTCATATTGTCAATCTAGATAATTTTTTATATATTGTTAGTCAAACTTAAAATTATTTGACCGGCACAGGTTATAAAACGACTTGCCTTAGATCGGACCTAGTATTTTAGGACGAGGATGGCGGTATGGTATGTACATACGGATATTTGTCTTTTTCTTCTTTCATCCACTTGTTAATTGCTTTCATATGTCTGATCAATGTCGGAACTCGTTGAAATAGAGGAGCCGGTGTTTTTTGGACCTACATTGATAGCCAGTAGCACCAGTAATACCAGTCTCCCATAATGAAGTGGGTGGTGACCGGCTGACCGCTGGCTGGCCAGAGATCGAACAGGCACTCGTAACCTGGCCGTGTCCGATCACGTAATACGGAGATATTTCTAAGAGGGTGTGGATCGTCTCGAATCAGCGGACGCGCGCCTTTGTACCAGCTAGCAGACGCCGCCTAGCTCCTCGGTCGATCGCCGGAGGCCACCGCCTCCCTGCCTTCCCCGTCGTCGGTGGACTCGGTGCTCTCATACGTTTTCAGTGTACAGGGGAACGTGGGAAACGGCCTTGTTCGCCAGCCCAAAAAACAGCGGCTCAATCGCCGGTAGCGACGCGGGCCGCAGGACCCGGATTTCCGCTGGCTAGCTGCGTCAGTGACCAGTGATCGATCGCTCTGGCCGCCGCCTGCCGTCATCGGTTTTGTCCGCACCCAGGTCGGCAGCCGAGCCAGGAGAGGGACGCCCAGCTCGGCGCCAAAAAAAAACGCTCAACCTTTTCGGCACGAACTAATCTAGGATCTGGCCGTGGATTCGTGAGGCTAATCGCCCTGGCCCCACCCGTCATTTCTCTAGTGATCGAAACTGATTGATGCCAGGTTAACACGGGAGTTCGATCGATCGTCGTCCCAATGGAAACATGCATGCATGTGGACGAAAACATGCACGCTCCCGCCCCCATTGATTTAGGGTTTTGCTAAATGTAAAGCCGGGCAATTTCTGTAAAAAAAAGTTAAGTTTTTTATCTTTGGATTATGCCTCGAGATTCGTGCTCTCGCTAGGTTCTTGGGTTCTCCGGACCAAATGGTGGAGGGAGGGGGGACCAGGCAGGGACGGAGCTTGCTATAGGCCAATATGGGTCATGGCCCCTCCATTTTTGCAATCCTTTAAAGCAAGCATTGTTTATCTATTATTATCTACTAAAAGCCGATGACATAGGTTTACGGCCGCTAAGAAAAAAAAGATAAATAGCATAGAAATTCTGACAAGAAAACATTTGGTCCTTAGTTTGGTGGACTCTAATTTTAGAGGGTTAGATTTGCTCTATTGTTTAGAGATTAATTTATTTTAAAATGGTTTAAAAGAGAAATAAATAAAAAGGAAAACTCAAACCCCGCGTGTTGCTCGGGTCTTGAGGCTGTACGGCTGCTAATGAATAAAATAAAGAAAGAAAGCAAGCAAGCATGCAAGGAAAAAAAAGGAGTTGCTGCCAAAAGAAACATATTAAATCAAGCCAGCCGCAAATTCTCATATTAATGGAGAGAAAGGAGAATAATCTGGTCGCTTATTTTGGTAGGGTCATGTTATAACGGTGTAGATTTATAATATATAAACATTACATCGTATAACAAATAAAATCATATTTTTAATCATCCTAGAACTGCACAACAAATACAAAAATATTTTTAAATATAGCTGCGAAATTGCATGGACGATTTGGCTAATTTGGTCTAACAAGTGCTTGAAGCGGAGAACATGGCCACCTCTTTCTTATGCAATTTTTCCCCCTTTAAGTGATGGATCCATCTCTATTTTTGCTCAAGCTCCGCAGACCGCAGGGGAACCCTGCCTCCCTCTTGCTGGCAAAAACAATTTTACCACCTCTTGATCTTCTATGCCAAAAGATTTAATGCATGTTTATGGTCACCTCCAACCATCTACAAATCTTAAATATATAAAATGGCGCAAAATATGGCCAATATTCACCAAAACAAGAAGAAAAGAGCACCTTGACTGAACCCTAGACGTCCCCTCGATCCCAGCACTTCACAGGCAGACGATCACTACACAGATCATGGATGCTTCAGCTCCCGCGAACTGTTTGGGATAGGAGGAAAGCTTTACCGGGTATAGGTTGGATGGTTCGTGTTCTTGTTCTGTCTTAACGGGTGTTGCATGGATGATCCGACCCGGCCGATGGAGAGGCCATCAATCATTGATTAATTTGGCGCCAGCGTCGTTGTCAGGGAAGAAATGAGAATTTGGGGGTAGCTTTCGGTGCCGATCGAAGCGCAGGCATTTATGCTGCTGAAACAAGTGGGGGAGATTCAAATGAAAGTTACAGGCAGTATCCTCACCGATCTTATCCTTTCAAGCCTCAGATCTTGCAAGATACAGAAATTTCGGCTGAAATTTTCAGAGAACAAAACGAGGTAGATTTATATATATGCATGCAAAACTAAGGAGCTCGAGTATGATTTTCATTTTCTTTTGTTTGCGTTGCGCGGCTGCGAAGGAGGCGGATGTGGATCATTTGTCTTCTCCTCAAACGGCAAACACGCCGATGTCGGTTCGATCACGGCTAGAACCAGTGAAATCGAGCCGAAAGAGAGGCTTCGCGCATCTCACGGGGAGCGTTCGTCGCCTCACGTCTCCAACTCGCCTCCATCGCCTGCGCTGCTGTTTCTGATGCTCGAGCTAAACGGCAAAACCATACCGATCCCCATCTCTTCCCCTCCCCAATTGGCAATCTTCCGTCCAAAACTATCTGAACTACGACTCCAACCAATCCGGTGGACCTGGCAGGCGCGCGCAGTGGCATGGCAACATCACGCACGAAAAGATCCCCTTGGTCCATCGACTCGAATCGACCCACAGAGGGCGCGCGCTCGTCGTAGCTAGCGCACGAGCTTGTTTCTGCCACGGCGGAATGCATTAGCTTTGCCCTAACGCAACGTGGAAACGTGTCTCGCTTGCGACCCGCACGCCGCTGCGCGCAGATCGTGCGCTGCGGCTTTCGCGGCATCTCTTTCACGAATTCAATGCGATGCCATGATCAGGCAGCCTCCGATCGAGCGCGACCTGCCAATGCATGTTACTAAGGAATAACACGTGTTGCGGAGGAGAGACGATGAGAAAAAAAAGGTGGATTTGTTTCCATACGAAGAAATAAGCAAGTTGTTAATATCAAAACAAAATAAACAATAAAATAGCTATCGTACCTTAAAAACTTGTTTTGTAGGTAGTCATTAAAATAGCAATTAAAGTCTTAGATATCTGTTCAAGAAACAACCCAGTAGAAGACATTTTATTTATTAGATTGAAGATCTCTCTCTCCTCTTAAAGAACACGCCAGTTAAACAAACTATCAGATGCTTCCTACAAGTTGCCGTCGTCGTCTTTTCCTTTCCTTTTTGTGTGTGATTTGTCTGAGCTATTTACTCTTTTTTTTTGGATCAAACCAGTTCGTGTTAAGAACAGCAGAGGTAAAAGTCGTCGAAGAAGCCAAGAAACGGCGAGAATATTATGTGAACCTTTGATATGTACCGCCTGGAAAGACATGCGAGCGAAGAGATCAAGTATCTTCGACAGCGTTTGAACTCTTGTGGTTGAGAGTTATCATGGCGCGAGAGAATCACGTAAATTGCTTGGAAATGGTGCATACTCATCATTCTTGAACAATCATGAGGAGCATCGACCTGTGAAAAGCACCGTCATGTCCAATGGGATATCTGACGGTTGGAACATGGAAACGTTCTCGCTAATCTTGTATATGATGTAATTGTTTCTAAGAAACGGTGCAGGTGGTAGCGCTTTCATGTTCTCATAAAGAGTAAAAGACTAGATTGCACAAGTCCTAAATATAACGGAGCAATGTGTGATTGTTCCAAAACAGATTACTTTTCAAAACAAGATCGCCATATTTTAGCTGAAAACAACATCGCGTACGCCTACGCTGTCACAGGAAGATATTTTTTTACCTTGGATTTTTGCAGACAAAACAAAACTCATCTGAAAAAGCTCCCCTGAATCAGAGAACACGTACGCTCATAAGAAGACACACATTCTCCAGCTTTTTTGACTCCCCTGTGATTTCTGTACACGCACACGAAACAAAATCTCGTCCTGAAGTAGTGAAGTAGGCCAAAAGAACACCAAGAAAAACAGAGCAAGCAAGCTCCCCACCACCACCCCCCTCTGTCCCTACGAAACTGAAAGCCACCCCTTCTCCCCTTTCGCACCCGGATCGTCTGCAGTTGTTCTACCGCAACATACCGTGCAACCTGTTTGTCAAATTCTTTGATTATAAACTGAATTGCTTGTGATGATTTTTCAGTGAACGATCAATCTAAGTCGTCAAATGTTGTATCCGACGTCCGAAAAACACGATAAATTATTGATCTGATCTGTCCATTCTTAGATCTGACGGCTAAGAAACCGCACGGTTGCTCAACCCCTGCAATTACAACTGCAGCGGATCCGGGTCCCGAGCCCCTTAATAAAAAGGGGAAGAAAATGCTATGGAGTCCGCCGGTTCGGGGTTAATTTGAGGGGACCCCAGCAAATTTCCTTCCATAAAAAGACCTCTGCAATTCCTCACCTTCTTTGGCCCTTACTGCAGAGCTCCACACACACACACTGACACGTATAGAGAGAGCGGAGAGAGGAGAGATGCCAATGGAGAGGTCAGTGTCCTGTGCGGAGAGGAGCACCCCGACGGCGCCGGCCGCCACCGACCTCCGGTGCTACAGCGCCTCCTACGCCACCTCCTACGCGCCGGCGCCTCCTTCCAAGGTGAAGCGCGCCAAGAGCACCAGCTCTTGGTCGCGGCCGGCGGCGGGATCCACCGTGCAGCGGAGCGGCAGCACCAATACCGTCTCCGGCGGCGGCCCCACCCCCCGCTTGAACCTCCGGAGCTACAGCGCCTCCTACGCCGCGTCCTACGCGCCCTTCTCCGACGGCGCCGCGACGCAGGTGAAGCGGGCCAACAGTGCCACCTGGTCCTCCGCTGGCCGCCGCTCCGTCAACCTCAGGGGCTACACCCCCTCCTTCGCCGCATTGGACGACGCCGCCGCCCCGGCCCCGGCCAAGAAGGCGGCGCCGGGTGCCCCCGGCGGGTCGTTCGACGACGCCGAGCTGCAGCGGAAGAAGCGGCTGGTGGCCTACAAGGTGTACGACGTGGAGGGGAAGGTGAAGGACTCGGTGCGGCGCAGCTTCAAGTGGATCAAGGGCAAGTGCTCCCGCGCCGTGTACGGCTGGTGGTGATATCTTGCTCTCCATCTCCTCTGCTCTGCTCCTGGTATGCATGAGCTGAGAGCTCTCTTATACAGTTATACGTATGAGTTGAGCTCGATCTTGTTCTCTTCTTCTTGCTGGTGTGTGTGCTGATTGCTACTCTCTACTCGATCTCCTACTTCTCCTACTTGCACTCTCTCCCATTTGTTCTTGACCTTGGAGTAGCATTTTTGACGAGATTTGGTGGGCATATAGCAGTAGTATGAGCAGTGCTTTCTCTTGGTGTCTTGGGGTGGGTTGTTGGCATAGCAAAACCCAAGAGAAGTCGCTCTGTGGTGTCCTTGTACATACGAATGTCTTTCTTCCCGGTGTACCATCACTGCCTCTGTAATTTAGACACTATGTAGAATAAGATTTTGGTGGTGTGAGATGTAAATTACATGCTAGTATATACTTCATCTTTCTTCTGTTACTGTTATTGAGTTGATTCTATCTCTGCTAAGTCTACTCTCCGGTAGTCCGGTACGGATTTTTTTCTTCTGCCTTCCTTTCGTTTCACTTGCTAAAACTGTGCCAAGAGTGTTGAGTTCTTCAGCTGAAATGCAGGAGGGGAAAGTTTTGCTAGTACAAATTCGTTGGCGTCTCTTCTTCTTATTCTCCATTCTTGCTGATGCTACGAGTGTTATAGAAAAGGCCGACACGGTTGATAGGCTGGGGTCTCGGCGCCCACCCGTGCCGGATTCCTTACTGCTGGAAGGAATGGATTCGCTCTGGCAAAGCCTTCGTACTTTCTATCCTCAATTAAAAGTCTAAAACCACGTCGCAAGATAAGGTGGTGTTGAATTTTCTTCAATGTTTTCCCCGTCAGCTGAATCAATTCTAGAAGAAAACTTGTATGCATAGTGGTTTACTGTATTATCTAAGTTTCAGAGCATCTAAGGTACTGTATTAAGGAGCTGGTTTTCTTCCTCGCAAAAAAAAAGGAGCTGGTTTTCTTGTATGGGTAACTGTGACAGGTTATTGCACTTGTGTAATTTTACTCTACACTTTTCGGAGCAGTTTGATTGTCTTCCCCTGCTGTTTCTTTTCGTCTACGTGGTTCAATCGAAGTCCACACGAAAAGGGTTGTGCTTGATCGCTCAGTAGAGATATCTTCGCTGGTTTGTTGCTTGCAACAAAGGAGAACTTTGTGACTTCTTTTACACTGATAAGGTCGTTAATTTGTCCATGAGTTCTTTACCCTAGCGAAAAAAGAATTCCCAAGTCATTTTCTTTCTATCTGTTCCATCTCCAACTCCAAGCAAAACATGCTCTCGAACTTGTCCCCTTTAATGCCATTCGTCTCTTGATTGACTCTCTCATCCTACTTGGACACTTGGCCGATTTTAACAAGATATCACAGGGAAAAAGCTCGTGTATGACAGTTGCTTAGTAGCGTGCTCTTGTGAATTCAGATTACTGAACAGTAAACACCCTGTCCATTACACTCCCGTCCTTTTCTTGGATTGGCCTGCCTTGGTCTCAGTGGAAGGACAATATTTTCTCCTCATTGACAGCAATTGGGGTGTATCATTGCAGAGATCAGAGAGTGATGTGCAGGTGCGATTTGCTTACCTGAAATTATTTTTTTCTAGAACATTGCTTACCTGAAATTAATCTTGCCGGCCGCTGGCGCGTGGCTGGTGCTTCCATACATGCTCCTTTCCTTGTGTTCATCAGTTTCAGACTTCCACCCGACGGTGACGTCTTGGCCTGTTTTGAAACGCAGGAATTTTACAGGAAACAAGGAAACAATTCAACTCCAGCAGAAGATTGGTAGAATTCCCACATTTCCAAACGACCTTAGTGTGGTTGGAAGGAGGGTGCCTTCTCCTGATTTTTTAGATAATGGAAGAGAAAGAACTTTCTCGACCTCTGCATCAAGAACTCTCTCGACCTCTGCATCAAGAATGCATACAGTCTATTTTATTAAATAGTTTAAAGCACAAAAGTAACCAAAATTGTTAAAAGTGGCTTGAAACCTTACAAGTAAACGACGACTGAAAATTAAACTCAATCATTACAAATCCTGTTACTAAACCGCCATCAATGAATGCTTAAAATTTGCTTTGCCACTACCTTCCTGTCGCTTCCGGCCAACAAGGTCTCATTCTGGTCCGGTTTCTGTAAATTTGCCTAAGCCCTCAGCTAGTGGCCACTCAAAAAGATAACCTGTAAGAGATTAGTGATAATCTTTTTGTCAAAAACAACATCTTTCCAACATAACCAGATAGACCAACATAAAACACCAGCTCCCACTAGGAGTCGTGACTTTAAATTTTTTGGAATACCGGCTAACCAATTCTCAAACACGTTTACTATATTCACATGAGGAGATAAATTAAATACACATTGAACAGACCGCCATACAAGAAGCACAAATGGGCATTCGATAAAAAGATGCTGACTTGTTTCCTCGTTAATAAAAAATAACACTTTTTGATTTCCCTCCAATATCTTTTGCCTTCTCCTGATATGCCATCCTCCTGTGGTTACGTTCTTCTTTTCTAGATTGTGTTTATGTTTTGAAATGCAAGAATTTTACAGGAAACAATTCAACTCAGCAGAAGAACATCGCCGGGCCGGAGTACGACAGGTGTATATACATGGTGATGTGATTGAGGTGTGCGTTAGATGTGTGTGTCCGCCTTCTACTCTAGTAAAGCTAGCCGAGAAGAAAACTCGGCAGGGTATGGCCTGTTTTGAAACGCTCAAATTTTACAGGAAACAATTCAACTCCAGCAGAAGTTCGGAAGAATTCCCACGTTTCCAAACGGCCTTAGTGTGTTTGGAAGGAGTGTGCTTTCTCCTGATATGCCATCCTCATCTGGTTACGTTCTTCTTTTCTAGATTGTGTTTATGTTTTGGTTTCCCTTCCCGTGTGACTGAGAAACCATGTCCACTCTTAAGCTTGTGGTAGCACAGCAATAGCATCCTATGGGGTGGTAGCACTGCAGATGTTCTCATTTTGGCATTTCAAACAACATAAAAGAAAAGGACAATGGAATTGAACCTTTGACTTGTTGCTTGGGCTTATCTCTTTTTTCATAATATGTTTGCGTCATGCTGAGTACCTTGTTATTATACACATGTACAGCTGTGTACTATTTCACGATGCAAAAGTAGTCTACGTGGAAACATTTAATTAACAAAATTCTCGCAGGATATTAAAAAAATCGGCTTGCAACATCTGAATTGTGTGCTAGAGATCCCTGCTTGAGAGTTGACACATGGCCCATCGGCTAAGGTCGTTGAAAAAAATTGGCTTGCAACCCCCTGAATTGTGTGCTATAGATCCCTGACCAGCCGTAATCTAAGCTTTTGGTTTGTGAATTCAACTTGTGGTGAATTTTCCGTATGATGATTTCTGCAGTATTAATCAAATCAGTCAGTAAATAATCCATGAACTTGTCAAGCTATGATGTTTTTTGTTGAAATCTAAAGATTAGCGGTGAATCACAAGTTGATCCATGAAGGGTCCATTGATCAAATCAATCAATGTTCCAGATGTCTTGTTATTTTGAGTTGTGCCGGTCTCGTGTGGTATGCACGTAGCCATCTCTACCGTAATTCTTCCACGGTGATTTTTCTGGCTCAGCGTCACTGCAGGTAAACGGAGAGGAGAGTTTTCGATCGTCGGATATCCAGAATATTTTTTGGATTTCAAATCGCTCACAAGGTTTTTTCAGTATTTAAATTAGTTTTTATTTTTAGTAAATATAGGAAATCCAAATAAACCAAAAAAATAGCAAATAAAATCGGAAAAGTCCTAGAAAATTTAGAAAATACTTTTGAGCATAAGGAACTTAAATAAAATACTTTTAGATTTGATGGATGTTTTATTTATTCATATTAAATCATTTTAATTTCTAAAATTCTATTTAAGCTTTGTTAAAATCTAGAGAATAATGAAAATTTTATAAAACCTTATTTTAAATAAAATATTTTGAAAACTCGAAAATTAGGATTCTACAGACTTGCTATTAGTCAACGTTTTGTGTATCCCTAACAGGTTATTACTACTGGCCTGTAGGCTTTGTATATGTTGTATGTATCCTATTATGTAGTTGGCTTGTTACATTTTTGACATCTTTTGTATTGCTATCACTATGATTTTCTACTTGCTAGTTACTACTTCTTTAACCAGTCGTTGTGATAGTGTGATGTAGTCAAATTTGCTTGTTGAATTGCGTTGAGTGAACGTGTGACATATATGGTTTCTGTTTTCGTGCAATATCTGACTAAATATTTGTGATTGAAACTATCCGCATTCGGCTCGACATGTATTCACTTCGTATTCGTGACCGAGATAATCCACATTCATATTCGCATTCGGTACAGTCCGTGTTTGACTTCAATTCCGAGAAAAAAATATAAAATAAGATACAAGATGAACGATATCCATTTATGTCCGATTCGATCGCACCCCTTTTCCATCACAGCTCTATTGTGTATCCATCCTTCATCTAGTTGCAAGCTTCTTTGATTTATGAATTCAACTTCCCGGTGAATCCTTCACCTAATAATTAGCGCGACATTAATCAAATCAATCAGTAAAAATGCAGTAACGTGTCAAGCTTCGATGTTCTTGTTAAGATTAGCGATGGGATCACAAGTTGCTCCATCAGGGGTCCATTGATCAAATCAATCATGTTCCGGATATCTTCTTATTTTGAGTCGTGTCCGTCTCGCGTGGTATCCAAGTAGCCATGCCTAACTTAATTCTTAAGTGGTGATTTTCTGGCTTCGCCACTTGTCACAACTCTATTGTGTATCAATCCTTTACTAGTTGCAAGCTTCTTTGATTTATTGCTGAGTATACGTGACTTATATCCTAACATAGTAGGATTTGAAGATGTGTTATACAAAGACTTATATCATAATCCTATTAGGATTTAGGTTCCTACCTTCTTTTGGAGAAGAACTAGGGGACACTATATAAAGCCATTATGGTGGTCATAGAGAGCACAAGCCACAAACAGCTCATCCAAAATAAAAGGCGTGCAAGAGAATTAGAGACTAGGTTATTCTTTATCACTAGATACTTGTAAAGGTCAATGATTTGAGGGTCCTAAATGTTTTAGAGGGTTGTGAGAGAGCGATAATCCCTTTTACTCTTTTGAGATTGTGTTTATGGAATTTGTGATCAGATTCATCAAATCTTCCTCTCTCTCATTGCACTACTGAAAGCTTGACTTATTTCCCGAGTAAATCGGCGAAAACACTTTCAGACAGTCTGAGTGTTTAATAGGACACTTTCGGGAAAAGAGTCAAGACTCAAAGTAGAAAGAAGGTTCCTGAGTGTTTTCCATAACGCTCGGGATATAAAGTATAATCCCGAGTGTAAAAAATGAAAACACTGGGGAGAGAAAACCGCACCATTTTTTCCCCACCGCGCCTCTTTTTTCGCTGCTAACCCTATATCCCCCGCGCCCGGCTCTCCTGCCCACCACCACCACCCCATCGAACTCTCCACATCTCCATCCTGGTGTTTCTCCTCTTGTCGATCTAGCGCTAGGGTTAGGGCTTCCCCTTCTCCTCCGCCCCTATGGCTCTTGCCGACGCCCCGCCTCCTCCGAACTCGATAGGCTGCGACACCCTTGGCGAGGAGAAGGTCGCTGAAGTCTTCTCTCGACGCCCCCTCCTCATCCATGGCCGCACCAGACAGAGAGCCTCGAGGAGTGGGCCGGAGGTACACGTCGACGCGCTGACGAGACGTACGGGCCGATGGGCTCGCCCTCAGAGGGCCGACGGAGGCAAGACGGCTAGTGCATGCGGCGGCCGTGCTCCTCCCGCTTCCAGTCGTGGTGAAGCGTCCTCGTGGTCGCTGCTCTACTACCTCGTTTGCCGCTGCGTGTGCACGCGGCGCGGAGGAGGAGGAGGGAGTGGCGAGCGGCGAGGGAAGGGTTCACGCAGTGAAGGGTGGAGGCGGAGGTGGTCATCGCGCGCGCCGCCGCTTCACCCGCGCCATGATGTTCGTCTTCGCTTCTATCGATCCGCGAAAGTACGATCGCCGCCTCGATCGTCAAGTAGCAACGATAAATAATTCTACTTCTAATTCTATAATTCGTTGCTTGATTGCTTGATTCTCGATGCCTCGCAATCTAAGAGCCGGATCGGATAGTGTGACAGCCATCGATTCGAGGCCGAGTTGATCATGGTTCGGTGCTTGTGTAGTCTTATCGATTTGGAGTTGGAAATGCATATTATGGGGGTACCCCGCTGCCTTATCCGAGGAGAGCAACCGCTTGAGTGCTTACAGGTGAGGGTGGGTGTTGGTGTTTGGTTGTGCCTAAGGTGTTTCATTTGGATCAAAAGCGGTTCTAACCTACACACTTATTGAAACTTCAACTATGCATATGCGTCTCTAACGACTTGGCATGTCTTTCTCTATACGTATGTGAAGACTTCCTCGTTTGTTCTTGCCACTCACAACATGATGCATGTCGTGTGTTCATTTTTGCAACTATTGCTACATATTAGAGAACTATTGGTGATCTTGGGGTTTAAATTGGTTCCTGAGATAGTACTATAGTAGAGTGATGCTACTGTGGTGGTCCTATTGGTGGTTTTGGTAAATTGTGGATTAGTAGCTGACGAGGATATAATAATCCTCATTTTATCTTTTATCTATAATTCTTATTATAAGTAAATATGACGTCATATGGTCCCTGAGTATACCCCTTAATGTTATAAGGGAGGAGCCTACTGGGTGGTCGTAAGTTCTTCTACGACCACCCCCATAGTCGTAAGTTATGCTACGACTACCCCATAGTCGTAAGTCTTGCTACGACTATCTTATGGTCGTAAGTTCTTCTACGACCAGGTCAGCTACGACCACCTTAGGATCAATAAAACCTATAGGTGAGTGGGTCCAATTGATTAAGGGATTCAAACAGTCATCATACGTTGTTACTCTGCGAAGTAATATCACGTAATGCTCCATTATCTCTGATATATAGCTGTTAGGCGACGTAAAAGGAGTTATACGCCGGTGATTACCGCCAACATGCTACCTGCATATTCTGATGTGATGAGGCGCCGCTTCACCGGAGAAACTACCACTCCTTCACGCACTATATAAAGGCGTAATCGAGAAGGAAAGGCGATCGAATCGGGCTATCGGAAGACGAGCACCGCTATCATCTGTAATAGGCTTAGTTTTTCTCCGATTGTTCAAAATACACTCAATACCATACACACACAGAGTATGGTTGTTATTCTCTCCTAGAAGGCTCGAACTCAGTATAAAAATTCCCGTGTCAATCTCTGCGTGATTCCATTCTAGGAGACCCCGAATCAAACAATCTTTACGTAAGTTCGGTTCTAAAACACCGGCAGCTAGCGCCAACCGTGGGGATCTTCCGTAATCTCTTGTCAACATACTCTTTTTCCCAATCTCATGCACTCATGGCGTAAGAATGGAACGAGGAGAACCGGTTCGACTTGGCAGACACGCAGACATCGACATGGATGCTTGCCGATTCTGAGCCGAGTATTGACTCATCCGATGGTACCGCCGCCTCCGTGATCTTCCCGCAGATCCAGAGACAATGTCACTGATGGAGTTGAGGAGGATCCATATCCCCACAACAAGACGCCCAAGAGAGGATCTACCCTCTCAAAGGATAAGGGTCAATCGACCAGACTACACCCAGTGGACTCACAACACGACGAGAGTTTTTCCTTGAAGTGTCCAAGTCCCCTAAGGCGGTCCGACTTGGTGAGGCAAGTTCGAAGCCACAATTCGTGGCTTCACTAAGATCTGAGTGATCCTCTCTCCGAATGCCTTCAGAGAGAGTGGGATCAAGCATGCTTTTCCTGCAAATTCGACCATCTCTCCGCAGATCACACCTGCCGACGGAGACGGTTATAACCCGGAGTTCCCCTACCTGGAGGGGAATACTCCAAGTCACCAGATGGTGTCTCGACTACTCCTCAAGCGGGAGGCCTCGAGCGCAAGTGAGAATCATCAACGGAGGTCTTCGTCCTTCCCTCGGATCAAAGTCACTCTCCTAGAGACCGAGCTGGAGATCCTCCCCGAAGATCACGCACTGCGCCCCCTCGTGGCAGTGGCAAGGACACTACCGATGGCGGACACGACCAACACCTTCATGAACGCGAGGGAAATCCTCAACATTCTCGACTCCATCGGAGGGGCCTCAAGAGTTCGACATGGAAAATCTTGAGGCTATTCGACGGAAGAAGATTGAAGCCCAGAAGAATTGCCTGGGCGCATCCAATATCAATCAGAGGAAGCTCAAGAACTCCAGTACGTCAATGACTTGCTTGAGAATCCAACTCAAGAACTCGCCCGAGCGTCAGGATACGATCTCTTCGTCGAGGAGATCGCACAAAGGCTTCGGAACACGATGGCAAGGTTGGAAGCACCTCGTCGACATCATTCAGGAAGTCGTAGCAATACGACTTCTTCAGCTACCAGTCGATCGAACATATCACCACGGAGGAATCGACACAACAGTAAGTCGCATCGATCTCCTACTCGGAGAAATGTCTTCCGAATGACTGATGATCAACAAGTTCTTCGGAGAGGTGATCGCTCACCACTCCGACATGGAAATCTGAAGAAGAGATGAACTACGAGGAGTATTCCTCAGAGGACCGAGACCTATCATAGGTCAGTCAACTCACATCGGGTATTGTCGAGTACGACCACCGATGATATCAACCCTTCTTTCCCCGCAAAGGAGGCGCAAAAGTCATGGATGTCGCATTCTCGCCTGATCTCCGAGCTGTTCGCTCGCCACCTCGTTTTCGACCAGTGAACATGGAAAAGTTCGATGGCTCCCAAAATCCCATCGAATTCCTTCAAATCTATACAACAACTGTCCGAGCAGCAGGAGGAGGAGAGCATGTTATGGCGAATTACCTTCCAACTGTGCTCGAAGGATCTGCTCGATCGTGGTTATTGAACCAACCACTCGAGTCGATCTATTCTTGGCAACACCTCTGCGACCTTCTACTGGCGAATTTTCAAGACACTTACAATCGCCCCGGGAAGGAGGACGACTTGCACCGGATGAGACAGAACGACAACGAGACCTTGCGCCAATTCATCCAGCGCTTTAGTCAGGTTCGTAATTCAATTCTAGAAGTTTCTGATTCATTTGTCATCAGGGATTTCAAGCAAGGAGTCTGTAGTAGAAGGATAACAGAAGATATTGCTTTGAATCCTCCTACTTCTGTTGCCGAACTCTTCGAGATCGCTGATCGATATGCGACTGCCTCTGAGGCGGTCGAGTGGAACAACACAATAGATCGAGAAGACAATACCTCTCGAGAGCTAGGCGACATTAGTAAGAAGAAAGATAAGAAAGCAAAAAAGTCCAAGAACAAGGCGAAGGGTCAAAAACTCCAAACCAGCGGTTCCAAGGAGGTTTTGACTGTGAATGATAAAGAGCCACACACCTCCAAGCCGCACTCCGACCGAGGCAAAGGTAAGCGCCCCGATCGAAAAAATGATAAGCCTAGGTGGTGTCCTTTCCATAAAAAGGAAGGACATGACCTTCGCAACTGCCGGGTCTTTCAACGAAAGCTTGAAGACTACTACAACGGCAAAGGACCACTTCCCACTCTCGAGCAGGTAGGACAAACGAGTGGTCATAAGTCCTCGATGACGAGGAGGAGATGCTGCCCAGATCCGCAACACACCGTCGAGCATATCTACGGGGGATCATCGGCATATGAATCAAAGCGATAGCTTAAAGCTGCTGAACGTGAGGTAAACTCCATAGATCCTCCTCTCATCAATAAATTACCGAAGTGGTCGGAAGTCACCATCTCCTTTGAGAAGGGTGATCGCTCGATTCTTCGACTCGACAGTCGATATCCGATCGTGGTCGAACCCACCATCAACAATTGTCGGGTCAATTGAGTTTTTGTTGATGGTGGTAGCTCGTTAAACATTTTGTTTACGAGTGCCCTGGATGACATGCAAGTACCTAGGACTAAGATAAGACCGGTACGTTACTCTTTCCATGGAATCGCATCGATCTTCACCAAACCAATTGGCCAAGTTTATCTTCCTTTAACATTTGGTTCACCAAGTAATTTCAGACGAGAAAATCTCCTTTGATGTGGTCGATTTCGACACAAGATATAACGCCATACTCGGACGACCAACTTTGGCAAAATTCCTAATGGCTACTCATTATCGATATCAATGTATTAAGATGCCAGTCCCAAAGGAGTAATCACAATTTATTATGACAAGAAGATGGCGATACCTGCGATCGTCGATCCTCGAGATGGTTGGACAAATACCAACTCGAGAAGAAAGTCACCGACTAGCAAGTCGGGCCTCAAAGCGCACCAAAGCCGAACGACAAGGTCAAAGAGGTTCCTCCGACGCAGGGAGCCCTCAAGATCGTTTCGCACCGGGATACTTCCGACCCCAAGTAGGAAGACGCCTCATCGCCTTCCTCCGAGCTAACGCAGATGTTGGCGTGGCAAGCATCCGACATGCCCGAGTCCCAGGAGGTGATCGAGACAAAGCTAGCTTTACTACCGACAAAGTACCGTAAAACAAAAATTACAGAGATTTGCCCCTAATCGACGAGATGCTATCAAATCAGAATTGGATAAGCTACTTAAAGTAGGCTTTATAAGAGAGGTCAATCACCCAGAGTGGTTGGCTAATCCTGTAATGGTTAGAAAGTCAAACGGCAAATGGCGTATAAAAGTGAGACTTTATCGATCTTAATAAAGCTTGTCCAAAAGACGATTTTCCTTTACCTCAGACGATCGATTGGTTGATTCTAACGCAGGTTGTGAAATGTTAAGTTTTTAGATGCATATTCGGATACCACCAAATCAATATGTGTCTAGACGATGAAGAAAAGACCGCGCTTATTACACCATTTGGTATATTTTGCTATGTCAAAATGCCATTTGGTCTAAAAATGCTGGTAACTTTTTTTCAACGCTTGATGCAAGCTTACTTTTTTCATCTCAATTAGGCCAAAATCTAGAGGCCTATGTTGATGATCTAGTCGTTAAAAGCATCAAGAGACTTAACCATATCATCGACCTACAAGAAACATTCGACAACCTCGTAAAACATCGCTAAAACTCAATCCCGAGAAGTGTGTGTTCGAATCTCTTCGAAAATTACTTGGATTCCTAGTATCTATACGAGGAATCAAGCAAATCCCAAAAAGATAAAGGCTATTCTCCAAATGCGCCCTCCAACCACAAGGAAAGAAGTTCGAAACTCATTGGGTGCATGATGCTTTAAGTCGTTTCATCGCACGATCGGGAGAAAAAGGACTACCTTTCTTTAAACTTCTAAGGAAACACAAAGGTTTTGAGTGGTCGAAAGAGGCAAACGCTGCCTTTGAGGATGTCAAGAGGTACCTTACGAGTGCTCCTATTCTGATCTCTCCGAGGCCGTAAGAAACGCCTTAATTTACCTAGCCGCCACGCCACAGGCAGTAAGCGCAGTACTAGTCGTAGAACGTGAAAACGTACAACGACCGGTTTACTACGTAAGTGAAGTTGTACACGGGCCTAAGGAGCGTTACCCTCAGATCCAAAAGCTTCTATATGCCCTCCTCATGTCTTCGAGGAAACTGCGGTATTATTTTCAGGCGCACAAACTAGTTGTACCGTCTGAGTTTCCCTTGGGAGTGATCCTCCGAATAGGGAAACAATGGACGATGGCAAAATGGTCACGAACTTGGGGAGTTCGACATCCATTTCGTGTCCCGAACGCCATTAAATCCCGTGATCTTGGCAGACTTTGTCGCAAATGGACAAATCTGAACTCGCTCAGATCCCCAAGACGATTCCCACGACCAATGGGATTTATGTACTTTGACGGTCGCTAATTTAAGTGGCTCTGGGTCAGGTGGTCTCCGTATCTCCTAACGGAGAGACCTTAAAGTATGCCATACAATTGAACTTTCGGGCCACTAACAACGTGGCGAGTATCTGAAGGTTTGCTAGGCGGCATACGAAAGAGCGAAAGCGCTCGATTCGCCGACTACTCGTGAGAGGAGACTCTCAACTAGTCGTGAATCAAGTCGGAAAGAGTACCGGTGCTCTAACCCGACAATGTCTCGTGACTTATCTAAGTACGAAGCTAGAAAAGCATTTTTTAGGTTTCGAGGCACAATTCATCCTCGAAGGATAATTTCCTCGAGACTAGCTTGCTCGAATAGTTTCTTCCCGATCTATAGTACCAAAAGGAGTCTTCTTAGAACAACTCCAAAAGCCGTCTCGGTCGACGAACCGAGACACCTCCTATTGAGACGGCCTCTCTAGAATATGAGGATACCGGATGGCGCCCATCTATGAGTATCTTCGTAAGGGTTCAGACCAAGACGATCTCGAGGCGCATCGCTTATCCCGAAAAGCCAAAATGTATACTTTGGTTGAAGGCGTCCTCTATAAACGAGGTACTCAAGGGGTGCTCATGCGATGCATTCCGCAGAGCGGGATTAACACTCCTTCACGACATACACGGTGGCATCTGTGGAACTCATGCTTCCTACGTAACGCTGGTCGGTGAAGCCTTTCGACAAGGTTTCTACTCGCCAACAACCCTATACGATGCTAAAGAGTTGGTTAAAAAGTGTGCCCAATGCCGCTTATAGCGCATAAATACACCAACCACTCGGGCATTACAAACGATACCTCAATCTTGGCCTTTTGCAACCGGGGTCTCGATATCCTAGGACCGTTCCCCAAAGCTCCAGGAGGTTTCGAGTTCCTTTTTGTGGCTATTGATACGTTCACAAAATGGATTGAAGCCGAACCTGTGACTAGGATAACAACGGAAGTGGCAAAACGGTTTATGATGAGATGCGTAATTACTCGATTTGGAGTACCGAGTCGAATAATTACAGATAATGGTAAGCAATTTTCGAGCGCTAAAATTTCAGGAATTTTGCGACGAGTTGGGTACCAAGTTGTGTTACGCTTCGGGCCCATCCCCAAAGTAATGGGGCAAATGAACGCAAACGGCCAAATAATAAGAGGAATTAAGACTCGAGTCTTCAACCACTCATCAAACGCCGGGCTTGGGTACAAGAGTTACCTCTAGATATATGGGCGATTCAGACGACTACTACCAACTCTGTGAAACACCATTTTTTTTCGTCTTCGAGTGAAGCCATGCTTCCTCCAAATCAAGATACGATCAACACGAAGTCGAAACTTTCAAAGACTCCAACCAGAACAACTTCGAGCGGATGATATTAATCTACTCGAGGAAAGGAGAAACCAGCCTTAATCCGCTCAAGGTCTACCAACAAGCCTGCAAGCAGATACTACGATCGAAGGTCCAACCTCGCCTTCTTGTCAGAGGTGACTTGGTATTGAGGCTCGCCAATCCAAGTCTAATCGAACAAACTTTCTCCCAAGTGGAAGGTCCTTACACCGTGGTCGGGTTACTCGCCGTGAATCGGATGGATTGGCAATGGAAGACGGCTAGGTTCTCTCAATTCTTGGAACATCGACCGCCACGCAAGTTTTATGTGTAACTAATCTGCTCGCATAATAAAGACATGTGTTCTCTCTACCTCTATTGTCTTACTTTTTGAGTAGTGCTTTCATAATCTTTCGACTATATTCCAAACACCCAGTTTCCTTTACTTTGGTCGAAAAGGTGTAACATCACCTAGTCAAGCCCTCCTCTCGCATGTGGTCCCGCCCACTAGAAGGAGCTTCCTAGTATCGACTACGTTACTCACTTTTGCCGCCAACACAAAGAGCTCGGGTTCTATTTAGTCAAAATATTTTTTGAAAGCCAACTCCTTTCACCTTAGTTTATTTCTTCAGTTATTTTGAAAAATATTCTAAGCAGAGTGCACTTTTTTATATTTATTCAACTGCCTTTGGTGTATTCGATTCGTCTCAACTAAGTCGGAGGAAGAAACACATCTAGTCGAAGTCTCTCCTCTCTGCACGTGGTCTTGCCCACTAGAAGGAACTTCCTAGCATCGTTCAGTTTCCTACTCTTACTACCAGGACAGACTTATTGAGTCCTCCAAAGAAGGGCGAACGAATTTTTTGAAGTCCTCTGGATGTTTGTTTAACTCAAGTTGCTGTTCTCGATTTAATTAATCTAGTCGGAGATGGTAACATCACCTAGTCGAAGACTTTCCTCTCTGCACGTGGTCCTGCCCACTAGAAGGAACTTCCTAGTATCGATTCGTTCCCACTTTTTTCGACTAATTGCATGACAAATCGTGACCAAAAACTACAAGTTAACCAAACCTCTCCGCTTTGAAACCCTTTTTAACACTATTTACTTAGTTTGTCTAAACAAACTAAGCAAATAGTCGGGGGCTAGGATAAAGTTATTAATTTGACTTCAATTCTTAGTCTTTCATTCGTTAATTATCTTTTGAGTTACTAACTACTCGACAAGATGATTTGCAAGAAAAAAGATGGATTATATAATATATCGACAAAAGCTTGTTTTATTTCCACAGTGTTTGTTACAAACTACTCAAGAGGAGAGCTCAACAAGATCTCCTTCAAACCTTCCGCTAATCGATTGCATTTCTTCCATCGACGACTTGCTTCGTCTCGAGGCGTCGAAGTCGGCCGATTGGTTGCACATTTAGGCTGGGGTCATGAGCTTTAAGTTTTGCCAATGCATAACTTACTGTAGTTTCGACCGTCTCCTTTATCGACTCAGCTTGGTTGGACTTCAGAGTGGTCATCAGTTCTTGCAAAGTCCCGACTTGTTCCCCAATAGTATTTACGTGAGCAGCTATCATATCATCTTGAGGAGCTTTTCCCTCAGTACGTAGCTCACCAAGTACATTGTTCAGGAGCGTGATACTGCCTTGAAGATTAATCTTCATCGCCTCCATCTCCTGTTGGGTACGAATCGAAGCCTCGCAGAGTTGTTTGTTTTCGACCGCTTGCTCTGAAAAGAATAAGACTGGTCAAGCAAAAATAAAACTCCTAGAGGAAAAGAAAACGAAAATAATCACAGGTAAAAGATTTCCTTACCTGCTAGTTGAGAATCCAACTTCTTGATTTCTTCATCATGGGAAGCAACGGTCTCAGCATGCTTCTTCTCCCATGATTTGATATCCTCTGCATTTGCCTTAGCAATGCGGACAGTCTCGCCATAGATCATGGTTTTATCCCTGACCTCAGTTTCGAGCCTTCCCAGTTCAAGGTCTATTTCTAGAAAAGAAATGAGAATAAGAAAAGGGAAAGAACTCGTAAAGAACTGCAGGTAAAGAATTGCTTACCTGATAGTCGGGATTTTAACCTCGTAATTTCTTGATCTTTATCTCGGGAGATACGAGAAATCTCACGAATGACCAAAGTTTTATCTTGGACTTCATTTTGGAGTTTTCTCATATCATCTTCTTTTTCTAAAAGAAGCAACAGTCACGTAAAGATCAACAACATAAGCAGTCTTAAGTGCAGCACTTACTGTTTATCTTTTCCTGGCACTTTTTCGGTTGTAGAGTTGGCTTCTTTAAGCTTCCTCAAGAGGAATTCTACTTTTTCCCATAGCCTTTTCGACTCCTCTTTTTGATAATCGAGCGAGTCGGCCAGAGTCTTTTCGTTGCTATCTAACCTGTAAAGTTTAAAAGTGGAGAGTTGGCTTCTTTAAGCTTCCTCAAGAGGAATTCTACTTTTTCCCATAGCCTTTTCGACTCCTCTTTTTGATAATCGAGCGAGTCGGCCAGAGTCTTTTCGTTGCTATCTAACCTGTAAAGTTTAAAAGTGGACGTGAACATTATTAAATTGGTTGTAAGTTCTTCTACAACCATTGATCCAATCGTAAGTTCTTCTACGACCATGGATCTAGTCGTAAGTTCTCCTACGACTAAACATCTGGTCGTAAGCCTTTTACGACTAGTACCTAGTCGTGAGTTTTTCCACGACAAACTCCGTAAGCACTATACAAGTAGTCAAGTCGAAAACAACTACGAAAAATAGTGACTTGCCACCTCTCTGCCTGTTTGCAGAGTTCCTCTTTTTGTCCGACTTTAGAAGTTGTCGGTGATATTCACCGACAACCACAATTTGCTCTAGGGCTTTACGCAAAAGGAAAGACAAGAAAAACAAAAGAAGATTACATATATAAGTATCCTTAAATACTTACACTCATGGTTGATCGAGCAAATATCGAGTAAACCAGCTCTGGATGCTTCAGCTTGTCCACTCTCTCAACTTGATCCCACCAAACCTTCTCAAGACTCTCATTTCAAAAGTGTCCCCTCTATTGGGAATGTCTTTGGGATGAGGGACTCGATGGCGATATCTAAAAGCAGAAGACCACACTCACAATACGCCTGAAAGATAGGAATTTGTTCATCCTCCCCCGACGGCCATTGCTGCTTATATGCCGCGAACCACTCCACGAGAACTCTCTCTGGAATCTTCCCAGCGCTGACAAGGGCTTGCATCTTCACCGTATCCATCTCTGACTCGGCCCACTCGGAGACTCTCCCAACCATTTCTCTCAGAAGGGGGAGATTTTCGATTGAGTTAGTGGCGGAGAAGACAAGAACTTGATGAACAGTGAAACGATTTGGGGAAAAATATGAACTTAAGTCTTACCCCCGGTAAGTATTTATAACCGTGCACCCTAGGCTAAAGGCGTGGCATTCCAAAGGTTGCCACCGTTTGAACCGCTCGACAGACGGAAAGCTAACGGTGTCGTTTGGAATTCCCGACGTGTCCGTTCAAGAAAATCAGGTTTGCTTTTACACCTCAAGCGAAATTACTTCCTTGGTTAGATTCTTTTTGACCAAAGGAAATGTTAATCAGAAAGATTTTTCTTCCGATCACCATACTACGACCACCTCGTGATCAGTAGGAGTGTTTTACGACTATTTGATAGTCGTAAGCAATCTTCTTGACCAAGCATATTTCGGTCAAAGTAGTACACAAATGTCGAAGAGTTTTTTTTCCTTCGATTGTCTTTTCTCACGACCTCTCGTGGTCGTAAGACCATCTATAACTCCTTTACCAAGTAAGTTGCTTTCACTTGAAGTGGGGGCTAGATGACGAGGATATAATAATCCTCATTTTATCTTTTATCTATAATTCTTATTATAGGTAAATATGACGTCATATGGTCCTCGAGTATACCCCTTAATGTTATAAGGAGGAGCCCTCTTTGGGTGGTCGTAAGTTCTTCTACGACCACCCCTATAGTCATAAGTTATGCTACAACTACCCCACAGCCGTAAGTCTTGCTACGACTACCTTATGGTCGTAAGTTCTTCTACAACCAGGTCAACTACGACCACCTTAGGATCAATAAAACCTACAGGCGAGTGGGTCCAATTGATTAAGGGATTCAAACAGTCATCATCTGTTGTTACTTTCATGAAGTAATAGCACGTAATGCTCCATTATCTCTGATATATAGCTGTTAGGCGACGTGGAGGAGTTAATACGCTGGTGATTACTGCCAACATGCGCCCGTTACAGGATGTGATGAGGCGCCGCTTCACCTGGAGAAACTGCCACTCCTTCACGTACTATATAAAGGTGGCAATCAGAGAAGGAAAGGGCGATCGAATCAGGCTATTAGGAAGACGAGCACTATCATCTGTAATAGGCTTAGTTTTTCTCCTGATTGTTCAAAATACACTCAATACCATACACACATAGGAGTAGGGTTGTTATTCTCTCCGGAGAAGGCTGAACTCAGATAAAAATTCCGTGTCAATCTCTCTGCGTGATTCCATTCTAGGAGACCCCTAATCAAATAATCTTTACGTAAGTTCGGTTCTAAAACACCGACAGTAGCCATTCATGGCTTAATTCAATGCCCTTGGCCATCCTCTAGTAAGTGAAAATAAGATGGATGATGACACAATGAGACATTTGTGTTCTTAGTCAGTGAACTAATGCTTAGTGTTAGTTCTGAACTATATACAACAGATTGATTTTTGTCCTATTCAAGACGGACATGGATATGAATGCTTTGACTTTGTTCTATAATGCTACATATGCCTTTACTATTTTTGAAAACAGTATAATGCTACATCATTGAAATGGCTGATATAGATGGTTAATCGTTGTAGTTTTCGACAATACTTGCATATAAGGTAAATAGTCTACACAACACTTTACTTTTAGTCTTCTTTAAATAGGGGATATTGTATATCACTAATTTTATGTCTATTGTATATCCAATTGGATGCTCTGTTTTTTCAGGGCGAGCATCTGGGCCAGTCTAAAGAATTGGGAAGACCAGGGGCAATTGTATCTAATCATGTATCTTATGTGGATATTCTTTATCACCAGTCATCTTCTTTTCGAAGTTTTGTTGCTAAGGTACTGTAGATGTGTCGTAACATTGTTATTGTTCATATAATTTCTCAAAAATTTATGTCATTATAATGTAATGAAGTATTGCTTGACATGCCGTTTTACACACGACTGTATCCTTCTTGAAGAGATCAGTGGCCAGATTGCCCCTAGTTGGCCTCATAAGGTACTAGCATTCTCTTCTGTGGTTGGTTTCATGCTTTACTCGGACTTTTTGGTCATAAAATAACCTTGCAGACAAATGTTTGGTTTTATGTTGATTTTGGTAAATCGAATTGACAAAGTGACTTTGTTTTAATGCAGCAAATGCCTTTGATGTGTTTTTGTTCAGCGGGAATCTAAAACTTCAGATGAAATGTGTTTGTGTATTTTCGATGTCAATGCCCTTAAGTCAACAAATAGATAATTGCACCAATTTAATTGCTATGGTATCATTTTCTAAGATTTGGTTGAGATCCCCGTCCATTTCGCTATACAATGTGGATGTAGACATGATTCTTCTAGCTCCACCAAGGCATATATAATTGATGTATAAGCTTGAGTTGACCTACATTTTGATTCAAATCGCTTCTTGCATTTCATTATAGCAAATTGACAAATTTTTATAATGATAGTATGTATTATTTTGAAGGGGAGATATGCATGCAGTTCATCGAGAATCCTCGAGTTCTAAATATGTTTACTTTAGTAAACTACTAAACCTTCTTACTTTTTCAGGATCAAATTGCGATTCTTTATATGCCATTGACCAACAATTAACCTGGAAGAGAAAGGAATTATCCATGTATCACTCATAATTCTGATGCCAAAAGGAAATGATAGTTTTTTTTCCTTGCTATGCCTAATTAATTTAGTTCTGTAACTCAACTTATTTATATGGATTTAGGGAAAGCAAAGCATTTCACTAGAACCTAAGATTTGGTTGAGATCCCTGTCCATTCTGCTATACAATGTGGATGCAGACATGATTCTTCTAGCTCCACTAAGGCATATATAATTGATGTGGATTCTTCTAGCTCCGCCAAGACATGATTCTTGACCTCAGCTCTGACAAAATGGTAGTCGGTTCATTCAGCAGAAGCTGGACAATTGCACCACTGTAGAAAAGGCCTTAGTGTTTGCCAAAGTCCTTCCTCATGCTTCATCGTTGATGACTGATGTCTTTGGAAATTATGTGATCCAAAAGGTATACCGTATACTGTTATCTTTTCTTGTATGTGTTATCTGTGGCAAATTTTTATGCATGTTATGACACTTAAACTTGCATGATTGTACCTTTTTTGGGAAGGGATTATATGATTGTACCTTGTTACCAGAGTAATTGTGAATTGTATATTCGTATGAAAATAAATAACATGTAGTACTGCAGCTTCTTTGAACATGGGAGCCCCGAGCAAAGGAGAGATCTTGCCAATAAGCTTGTTGGCCATGTGTTACCTTTGAGCCTTCAGATGTATGGATGTTTGAGTAATTCGAAGGTATTCTTGACTTCTTTTTGGGAAGTGGAACTTTATTTTCGCATGATGATTTGGAAATCCAATTCACCGCTCCATGTCAACATTTTCCACGACATTTTGTAACATGTATTGTCCGATTTTCTCTCCATTTGTTTGGAGAAAATTTTCCAATGCTCTCACCGTTGGATTTAGTTTATTACGATATTTCATATAACTTAATACTGTTTTTGCCTCGCTTCAATCGTTAAAATTGTAGGCCCTTGAAGCAATTGAGCTTGACCGTAAAATAGATCTTGTTCGTGAGCTTGACCAAAATGGAAATCATGTTATACGTATGCATTGAGTGTGTCCCAATGGAGCATATCGGTTTTATAATATCTTTTTCAGATCGTGGCAACCTATGAACGCATCCATATGGTTGCCGTGTTATTCAGTGAATTGGTAGCAGTGTTTTTTATACTTATTGCCATGTTCTTGTGTGTTGAACTTCTTCCCTGCTCGCTTGGCAGAGAATCTCGAGCATTGCAAAGAAAGATTGAAGGCCAATGCATAATAGATGAAATCTTGGAGTCTGCATGTTTGTTTGTTGATTGTTAATGAAAAGAAAGCATTGCCATTTTGTAAACCTGTATGTGCTAACAATTCATTTCATACGTCGTCAAAATATGTGTTTCAACTTGTATGTACTAACAATTCATTCGTACGTTGTAAAAATATATGTTCTTTTTAATGATAAAGCAGCGAAGTTTGCATTGCTATACTACCTGTAGACTGCAGATGGATTGTTCTTCACTTTTTTTAGATGTAGCACATAGTAAATTCGGGATACGGATGGTGTGTTTTAATGCTATACTACTAGCAATCAGTGGGTGCCACTTTTCCTACTTTCCCGAGTGTTTTCCGAGTGTCAACACTCGGTAAAAGTATTCCGTTACGGTGGCTAAACCCGTTGTGGCATCAATTTTCTCGAGTGTTGGATGTTTCCCGAGTGTTCAGATTTACACTCGAGAAAGTTATTTTTCCCAAGTGTTGGATGTTTCCCGAGTGTTCAGATTTACACTCGGGAAAGTTATTTTTCCCGGGTGTTGAATTGTTTCCCGAGTGTTCAGATTTATACTTGGGAAGTTATTTTTCCCGAGTGTAAATCTCGGAACACTCGGGAAACCAGTTATTACCCCGACTAAACTATCCCGAGTGGTTTTTCCAGACGGCCGACCTTCGGGAATTAATTTCCCGAGTGTTTTGGAGACTTTCCCGAGTGTTTCAGGCACTCGGGAAAGTAATGAATTTTGGTAGTGGTGATTACTTCGTCGGTTATTAGGTTCTCTTTATGAGATTTATCTACTTCGTTCTTGATATCGTGCACGCTCGTGGCAGATCTCGCAAATGTGATCCGATTTTAGGATGTTGCACATTAGAAGAGGTATAAGAGTACAACATTTATGAATACAACTTCTCGGTGAATCCTTCGCCTGATGATTACCGTGGTATTAATCAAATCAATCAGTAAATAATACATAATCGTGTCAAGCTTCGATGTTCTCGTTGAAACTTAAGATTGGCGACGGGATCACAAGTTGCACCATCAAGGGACCATTGATAAAAAAAATCAATCATTATTCTGGTTGTCTTGCTTATGCTGAGTTGTGCCCATCTCGGGTGGTATCCACGTACCTATCCATTTCTAATTTAATCCATGCACTGTAAGAGCCCTTTTAAGGTGCATCACTTACCCCTTACGGGGTAAGACCAATTTTAAATCCTAGTGATCCATCTTAGGAGGTTAGTACTGGAATTGTATGTCATGGCTTTCTACCAGAAGTTATGAGGTAAAATCTAAATTAAGAAGGTTTGAAATGGAATGTAAAGTATGTTTCTTTCTTTCCTTCGTAAATTCATGCATACCATGAGTAAATACGAGACTATCTACTGAATTTGTACACTACTGACAGGACAATGTTTGTGTTGTGTTGTTTTTTAATCTCAGCCGAATTTTTTTGATGTACAAAGCACACTGAAAATAACCAGCCATCTTACGTGCTACAAGTTTGAAAAGTAGAAATAATTACTCATCATTTTGGTTCTTTTACCCTTTTTCGTTGTTTTTTATTTGCCGGGAACTTTGCCATTGTTGAATAAAAGATTAGAGAAAGAGAGAAAAAACCTGATGTGTAGTTGTAAGTTTTTTTTAGAATCACATGTAATTCTAAGTTTTGCTTTGCATTTTTTTTCCACCAACACTATCGTTCTAATTTCATGGCCAAATCCTGAGGAAAAAAAAACAAATGAGGCAATTTAGAGCATGCATGGAATCATTAGGAGAAAAAAAAACAATAATATTAGTTGGCATCATTAGTGCTTTCCTTATGTACTATTGCGCTTTAAATTACAAATATCAATGCTATTATTTGCTCACTTAGAGCATCTACAACAGTCCACGTCAACTGTTACTAAGAGGTTGCCATATCAGCATTTAGATGATATGGAGAAGAGAATGTGAGGAGAGAAAGTGAAGTTGTTTCTAGATGAAGAAACTAGCAAATTGTTAATACCAAGACACAAGAAACAACCAAATACTCTATTGGAGACTTACTTGTTACCTAAAAACCCGTTTGTGGGTCCCACTATCTTAAAGCAAAATATATACCAAATCATTTGTGCAATTCGACTTCATTATTGATATGATAAATGAGCTAAAACATGTAGGCCACAAAGTTGTACTTCATTATTAATCATCAAGAGAATCATGCACACTAGTAGCAATTAAAGTCTTAGACACAAGCTCAAGAAACAATCTATTTGAAGACTTGTTTTTTTTTATTACATTAAGTACTCTCTCTCTCCTCTTAGTAACAAGCTAAGAAACAAACTATTGTAGATGCTCTTACTTTCCTTCCTTGTATGTAGTAAAAAGTCTTTGTTAACCTTGATGGGGTCATTGGTGATCCATTGCCTCCTAAATGCTAACAGTGATATCATCTGTTGGATCTTACACTGGGGTGGAGCCGGCTAGGGTGCTCGGTATGTAGGGACACTCCAAATGTTTTGAAAATTATGTATATACCCTTGCTAGCTATAGGTTCTGTTAAATTTGAACTTTATTGCAATTTGATAATACATGAAGAAATTATATGCAGATTGTATTTACATGTCCCCTGTTCAAATTTTGTAGACAGTCGGACACCTTTTTTTCTATACCTATGTGGCAGTGTGTGAATGGTACAAAAATACTTTAATTTATTTATCTTTTACGAACTTCTTTAGTTTCTAACTGAAAAGATTAAATGTTTGATTCTCTATCTGTTTGCGCCATTGTGATCATCATGATTAGTGCAATGATTCTAAACTAATATTGTGCATCTTGTACGAAACATTTCACTTACAAATTTTGAAGCCACATGTGAACTATTTAAAAACCATACATGTTTCTTGGGTGGTACGGTACGCGAGCTATTGTGTGGGCCATGTGGCATACTAATAAAAATTTATGGAATGTCTATACATTTTTAATAATATGTTTTCATATATTTAAAATTTGTTTATCAATGTTAGTATTTGTTATCCTTATCACCCCATAAAATAAGCTGTCTTCACAACTATTTGTGTAATGCAGCCAATTAATTGGAAAGAAGGCCCAGCTAATTATATAGGAACGTTGACTACTCGTAATGCATGGTTTACTCAGTGCTAACATTTGATCAGTCGATAATCACTCAACAACCATTCTTTTATCCTAGCTTTAAGCATCAATGACGCACCTAACACAAATTTTCTAACACCATGAAAATTTCCTAACTGTAATTATCTGGTTCCGCCACTGGTCACAACCCCAACAATAATGTTCCAGTGACTGTACGCCGTCGAATGCGCGCGTTACGGACGCAAGATTTGTGGCTGAAATTCAAAGTATAAGATGGGCTCGAATCACTGATGTCAATGCCTACCTGATACGATACACCTGGTCGGGTCGGGTCAACTTAATCCTAAACCGAAGAGATAGTGCAGCTTAGTATACTGCCCACTAATCCATGAAGAGTGACGACTGACGACCTACCTTGAAATCCAACTAGGGCCTCCAGTTTCTTCTCTCCAGCTCCGATTCATTCATTTTGGGACTCGGTTGGTCACATGCCTGTAATCACTAATCAGCTAGTCCACGACTACAGTTCCCCTGTCCCTGTTTTGTTTTGGATCCTGATCATGTGAACAGTACTTGAGTCTTGGAGAGAGTGAACAGGGCTCTGTAACACTCTAGCAAATAGTGTGGCAACAACGAAAGTAACAAAAGCATTGTAGCAACACACGGTGGCTGTTGACCTAGACCTTCGGTTTTCAATTGGACGGTAGAGATCACTGCTACTATAGATCTCTGTGTGAAACATTCGGTTTTCAATTGGACGGTAGAGATCACTGCTACTATAGATCTCCGCGTGAACTACTTCAACGAGGATCCCGATCTGTTTTGGGAGCATTCTTTCCTGCATGCACTGTTCCAGGTTAAAGAAAATGCCGATCCATCATCTTTCAGGGGCTCTTCTGAAACATGGCTGACTCTCAACAGACACCTTCAGAAGAGGACAGGACAGACTATAGGCCTGGCTTGATGGTTCACCGTTAAACCATTGCACAAAGAAGTTGTGATGGAGACTTCCAAGTTAAAGATACATGCATTCTAAGTAGGCCCTAATCTTGAGAGACCTTGTATGATGCAAGTAGGTGCATAATGTTGCCATAAAATCGATATAACCGGCAGAGTGCCTGCATGTCTGGCCTACTTTCCTCCTGGTTAGGACTTCAAAACAGTTTGTCTGTGGTTCGAGGTTCCTTTTCAAAACCTTCTTCTTTCGAAGAAAAACTAGAGATATTGTTCGTACATTCTACAGTATTAGCTAGAGCACGAAATTAGGTTGAGCTGCAGCATCTGAATGTAACACTTCGCTATATATACAGCTTTACCTGATTCTGTCGTGAACAGTAGCAACTGCAACGCACAGCGTACGTACGTACACAGCCGCTTAATAAGAAAAATGGAGATCCATGGAGGCGCAGCTTCATACCTGAGCTATAACATTTTGGCGCTCCATGTTCGTTAACGCAGAATCGTTTTCGAGGTGGTAGCAACAGGTTAGGTCGCGTTTGACCTGCGCGTGCGCGCACAGCGCAGTGCGACGTTCCCATCAAGCTTTCAAAGGTCACTAACTAATGCTTACTAGGTGGTGCGTGCAACCGTGCGTAACTGATACTGATCCTGATCGTGGAGGTGGAGCCATGCATGAGGGTGGTGTTGGCGTTGGTGTTGGGTGGACGAAAGAGATGGTACGGCGCCGGCCTGCCCACTGCACTACAGTCATATCAAGCACGTGGGGATTAGGTTAGTCGTCTACCAGCAGCGCAAATCAAGGGGCATATCAAATCCTGAGTGAGTCGGTCACGAGTTGTTTTTTCGATTACAACGGAGACGCAAGCGGACGTACAACCCCAACGAACGCACTCTGTATGTTAGTGCATCTTTAGCATACGTCCAGATTGACGAAAGTCAGAGATAAATCCACTGTATGTGAAGAGGTGATAGTTGTCCCGTATCAAGAGACGTCTTACCGTTTGATGAAATGCACATGTTATACGACGGTTATTGTCAGAGACTGATCCTCGGACGTCGCCAATCAAGTTATGTCACAGACAGGGGCTTCACACATGCAGTTATCCCAAATAATAACAGCACATATTAACTACTATGTGTATTAAATACAATGCATAAGTGTCTCCAGTCGATTGGGGCGACATGTCTATAGACTTTGTTGACTAGAGGGTGATCGTATTTGACCTAATTATAGTAAAGCTTACAACCATGAGGTGATCATAGTAAAGTGGTCGTAGAAAATCTTATGACCACTAGGTGGTCGTAGAAGCATTTACAACCATACAGAGTTGTTGTAAAATAGTTGACGATCACTCAGTTAAGCTTCTCCCTTATTAATGATCAGAGTATCATTAGGAATAACATGAAGATCTTGCTATTTATAATAACAATTATATATAAACAATTTAATTAATTGAAGATTACTTTATCCTTATAATCCACTACCTTTAAAAAAAATCTAATTGAACGTACTTTCGTGAGTGCGTAAAAATGGATACCAATATTTTTAACTCTGATAAATAGAATCGACATTCACGACTCCACCACGAGAGCCGGTTCCGGTTGGGCACACACCAACACACGCAGAGGCACAGCACCATAATGAACACAGACCCTAAAATTGTGGAGCCAGGGACAAATCTCCTTCCTGGGCTTGGCCCCTAAACCCTATTCCCATAATCCTGCTCGGCCCACTCATCGCACGGGCCGGACAGCGCGACCGGCTGCAAGTGAAGGGACCAGGCGCGCGCGGCCGAGAAGAATGTGGCACAGAGAACCCCTCCAAGCCCAGTAACGGCCGATGCGGCTTGCCGTCAGCTCGGCCGACAAATCCCTCTCGGCAGAAGGAAAAGAGGCTCGCACCACGCTAGCTACTGGCCTCCTACTGTGCGGGGACGGTACCATTTGTACAGACCAAAAGGCGTTAGAGCTCGTTGCTGCTTACTTTTACGATTGCTTGTTTACAGCACAGAAAATACACCTCCACGGAAGATCGCTCAATTTGTACCTCGTAAAGTTTCTGCATAGATGAACCAAGATGTTGGAGTTAATCTCGTTTTAGTATTTTGTGTTAGTTTTTCGGTTTTACAATTTCCAGTTTTGTTTTGTGTCCAAGTAGTATTCTAAGAGGAAGTTGAATCTGAATCCGACTATGGATTTGAGTGCGTGTGTCTGAGTCGGCTTCGCGTGTATATATAGAGCAGACCTATGCTGTGAAGTCAAGAGTCAAGTTGTGTAGAGTTTTGAAGAAATAAAGAAAACCAAAAGGAGGAGTTTACTCCCGAAAGAAACAGATCGTATCTCGGTTTGCTTTCGTTGTTTGTTTATTCAGCTGGAACGACCGAGGCGCGGGGTGCTGCTAGTATCTAGGCTAGGCAGGAGGCGCAGTTTTGCAGAGACCAAGCTGCATGCGTGACGAAAAAAGGTGCTCCAGGAGACAAGGTCACGTCAAGGAGTTCAATACTGGACAAGAAAGCCAAGTGGGTCCCACGGACAGGTCACTTCAAAACAATTCCTAATCAAATTTCAGACGGATTAGAAAAAAATTCCAACACAAGATCTGGGTGCACCTTCTACTGGTGAGGAGATCGAGAAAGCTCTCTTCATGGTGGACCCAAATAAAGCTCCGGGGCCGGATGGTTTTACAGCGGGTTTAACAAGAAGTTTGCCGGGCGGTTCGAGCTTTCCACGAGGGAGGCTAGATGATCCAAGGCATAAACGACACGGTGCTAGTACTCATAGCAAAAGACAAGAATCCACAGTCACTTGTTAGTACAGACCAGTTTCCCTTTTCAACGTACTGTACAAGATTTGCTCAAAGGTTTCAGCTAATCGACTCCGTGTGTCTCTTGATGAGGTGATTGCTGAAGAACAAAGTGCGTTCGTCCCGGGCAGACTGATCACAGACAATGTTGTAACTGCAAATGAATGTATTCATTATCTGAAAAGGAAGAAGGGGAAGAGTGGAGCCTGTGCAGTTAAGCTGGATATGGCAAAGGCCTACGATCGTGTCGAGTGGTCATGTTCACGGCAAGTTATGCTGAAATTGGGCTTCTCCTCCGAGTGGGTTGACGTTGTAATGAGATGTGTGGAATCGGTCAGGTTCTTAGTTGGAGTGAATGGCCAAGTCTCCATTGTTTTTACTCCGTCCCGAGGAATTCGACAGGGGATCCTATTTCTCCGTATTTATTCCTGATTTGTGTGGAGGGGTTCTCCATTCTTCTGAAGTTTTATGGCCCTCAGTACCTGACGAAGGGAGTTCGAATAGGCATTCATGCTCCCTGGATATCTCACCTTTTGTTTGCGGATGACTGCTTAATTTTTTTCTCAAGCGTCAAGGATGGGTGCAGAGAGATTGAATGAAATACTCGAGATGCATAGAATCAGCTCTGGTCAGTTGGTTAACAGAGATAAATCTGCAGTTTTCGTTGGTACCAACTGTAGTGCAGTGGGCGAATTCAAACAGAAACACTAGGCGAGCGTTATTTGGGGTTGCCAACAGCTCTGGGCCGTTCCACTGAAGAGGCGTTTGAGCATATTCCATCCAGAATTCGCAAACTGGTTGGAGGTTCGTCAGAGAAAAAACTTAGCAATGCAGGCAAGGAAATACTGATCACGTTTGTGGCTCAAGCAGTGCCCGCGTACTCGATGAGCGGTTTCAAATTGTTCTCCAAAACTTTCAAGAAGATTAAAAGCTACGTCTCTAGTTTCAGGTGGTGCAGTAACTATGATAGTAGAAATGTACACGGGAAGAAAAGGCCAAAGTTTTTGGAAGAAATTTTATACATTCTACCTATTGTATAAATTAAATCTGGTTATTGATTTGTTAAAGGCGTAATAGACATTTCTTTGTATTTATAATTTTTGGCGAGAGTATTATGGATTTTTCCAACTATAGTTGAAAATATTACTCTATTATCATATGATCCTCATATAGGCAATTACAATTCTACCCCTTTCAGATTCTACTACTCATACTACTAGCTGTAGTATAACTAAATCATAACTAATTTGAATCATTGAATAAAAAGGATGAACAATCCATATTAAATTGAACGTATGATAAGCTCTTCTGCGCTATTCAGATATTTAACTTGGCGTTGCTCGGCAAACAAGACTGGCGTCTTACGAACAACCCGGACTCTCTCTGTGCCCGTTTAATTAAAGGGAAATATTTTCTTCACGGGGATTTCGTGACGGCCACTCGTAAGAAGCATGCTTCCCATACCTGGCGTTCGATAATAAGTGGACGGAAAGTACTGGAGTCTGGGCGTTTGAGCAGAACGGTATTTATTTGGTGAAATCAGCGTACCATCTCTTGGCAAGGGACAAGCGTACAGCATTTTCTAAAGAGACGCTGATGCTTATTCTCCTTGACTGTAGCTACGCTCGATCCAGGGGCGGCAATGAAAAATCTCGTCGGCATAAAGGATCGCACCTCAGTGGCGAATCTAGGATGAAAAATAGAGAAAGAGCTCTACTGTTGAGACTTGAGACTATAACACAACATAGCATACCAAACCTACATTTATTGATCTTTTGTCGTTAGAATGTCAAATTCATACATAAATAGAAAGAGAACAAATTGAAAATGTACAATACAATAAATTTAGTATCTCGCTAACGGATAATGTGCCCTCAAATATCTATAAATATGTGAGTACCGATCTGTAGATAAGAAATATCAAATTTAGTGATATAATATTAAATTGTGAATATTCATAAACATTAAAAATGAATTGAAAACATGCCACTAAGGCACTAAATCTGATTACAACGTAATTTCACTCTACGAAGTTTTCATGTCTTGAAAGCGTTGAATGATTCTTTTATTATCAAGGCTTTTAAATATCTCTCGCTCAGTGTAGCACACCATAATTAAGTCATTGAACCATCTATCTAATACCTTATTGCGCCATCAATTAAACAAATTGACTAATCAGCTAATGACTACTCACTACGAGCAACTCGAGCTCGGCTCATAAACGTGGTGAGCTGGGAGTGAGGCTTGGCTCAGCTTGTGTTTGTCATGAGCCCGAGTCAAACTGGCTCATAAGTCTTGAGTTTTTTTCAGCTCTACAAGTGGTGCTCGTGGACTGCTTGAACCAAGAGGAGACACGGTGAAGCTCCGGTGCATGTCATCCCAGCAGTCAGGTGGTGCACAGATACTGCTTTTGACTTGATTGTGGCGTGTCGCTCTGATGAGAAGTCGGCAGTGAATCAGCGCGATAGGCGGAGACGTATGCGACGGCGCTCGCATATGCCCGACAGGCGACAAAACATGATATCCACTCAATTGAAATAACGAAAAATTCTCGGAAGTTCTTACTTGGCTTTTGTTAGACACTCCAAAAGTAGTTGCTTCAAGCTCATTGAGAAGAAAAAAAACATATGTAACAACTACTAATCCCATTAAAAAAAGATTCAATTTGTGGTGGTTTTACTGGTCAGGGATGCATAGGGAAATGAGTATAAAAGAGGATTCAATTTGTGGTGGTTTTACTGGTCAGGGATGCATAGGAAAATGAAAATAAAAGAATTAGATACGTCATAATTCTTTAAATAATAAAAAAAAGTAAACTAAAAAATGGAATTCACAAAAAAAAAAGGCTAACGGCCTGCGGCAGCTTAAGCAGTTAAACTATCTGTCACTAGTTTTTTTGGGGGGGAGGTGGGGAGCGCATAAGCTAACTTATTAGTGATGCTTCGTTGTTTGGTAAAAATAAAGATATATGTGTTGCGTTTAATCACTCGTATATTGTCGATGATCGAATCGCCAATCTTATAAAATAAAAGAGAAAAATGACGCGATAATTCCTGAGAAAGAATGGGGGCCGCTCTTTATTGATATAAACTAGATTTATAAGGGGGTGCTTACAACCCGACTAGGGACTAATCCTAATTACACTGGATGTGAAGATTGATATCTTGCTTGTCTCAGTTTGCCTCTTGGTCTGTAGAACTTGGGTTGATGTTCCGATCTGCCCTTTGGTTTTCTGTGATTCGCCCTTAAATAACTTCCGAAGAGGTGGCAGTTACTTCTAGAGAAGGCGTCCCTAGTGAAGCGTTGTAACTGGTCGGGGCTTAGTGCACGGTTAACAATGTGTTTAACTGCGCGATGGTTTGGTGCCCAAGAGACATCAAACCGCTTGGTAGTTGTTGTCAGTGTCTTTAGGACCATCTAACCGCGTGGTATGAAGTATACAACACATGCTATATTCATCGCAAGGTAAAAATATATTCGGGATTAGCTATAAACACCGTTCATAGCGTTTTCGAAAGCGATTACCTAGTCGGAGGCTCGGTACAAGACCTTGTCCCACCAGGTACCCTTATGTAACCTCTCGAATCTCCACGACCGGTGAGGTCATTAGCCTTAGGGGTTACGACCATGAAGACGTATGGTCTTTTATTATGTATTAAAATAATACATAGAGGTTTTAATCCTCGTCGGCTAGCCCCCGAACTTTTAAATGAACAGGTCGTGTGAACACCTTCTTCCGATGAAGTCGTATCGGGCAGACCCTCATTTAATGCCATGATATATGAGGTGGTCTCAGATTCACTTTAAAGTTGAGAACTTGCCTTGGGAACCAAGAGTTTTTTTCGTCTCAATGTGAAAAAAGAGGCTTCTGACTGTTGGACTTTTTTTGGGTAACTTCCGATCGTAATACCAGATCTGAAGCTATAAAATCCCATCGCTAGGCTTTTAGAGCTTTTACGCTTCCAGATCCCCTTTTGACCCCTTTCAGCTTCTCTCCAAAAAAAGATTTAGACCTCTTGATGTTCTTCCGACCATAAAACCTCCTATGACCACTACTCATTCTTTGAGGATTTTCATCATGTCGGAGCAAATTACGAAGTGGTTGCCTTCAGAGTTAAGCAAAAAGAAGCTCGAGGTGTTGGAGAGGATTGGGAAGCTCCCAAACAAGAATCTGATTAAGTGAAGATCGACGATCGGAGAGCATTTTACGAGCCGCGAAGATGGGGAAATCCCCGTTTTTCTTGGCTACATAGAATGTGGGCTGAGGTTGCCGGTACACAAATTCCTTCTCCGCGTTCTTGAGTATTACGGGGTGGAGTTGGTGAATTTGGCTCCGAACTCCATCGCCAACATCAGTATTTTCACCTATTTGTGTGAGGCGTACCTGGGAGTGCCACCGAATTTGAGGCTCTTCAGGTATTTCTACTGAATGGTGATGGAAAGATCCACGGCGACTCCCAGAGAATGCACATTGTGTCTTCATGACGGGAAGGCTGATGAGTGCATCCATATGTACTCAAAATCCTCATGGTCGTCGTGAAAAAAGAACTGGTTCTACATGACGGTTACGAGAGATGATGGCCTCTACTTCGTCAGAATTAGAGCAAATGAAAATCTCAAGTGGAGGAAGACCATGGAGAATGTAGGGGTGGTCGGAGGATGGGTGGATGCCATCCATGACCTGAGGATCAAGGGTTTGACCTCCTGGCATGTGGTGAGAGATTTCACCAAACGTCAGATTAGCCCTCTGAAACTCCAGACTCATTCCCTACTTTGGTCCATTGGTCGTGATGAAGCTATCTCAGGAGGTGGTAAGTCTTTGAGATAAGCTCCGACCAATATGTTTTATTATTTGATTATTGTAATACCTTAAAATCTGCCCTTGTCTCCCTTTTTTTAAAGCCCTTTCTCCTGAGAAAATCAGAGAGCGGATCAGGTTGATCTGCTACTGGGGAGCCCGTGAGAAGGTCGCATTCTCTGATATATTGGCAATAGTTTCTGTTGGAGAGAGATTGGCAAGGCTTAAGGTAGATAATCAAATCTATTTTATCATGTATACATATTCTTCGATCAATTTATTGACCTTGCTCTATTTTTGTAGTCGGTCGGATTATGAAGTCACACAATCCGTGAGGATCAACATCCCACCGTGGTTTCGACCGACTCGTGCCTGATGCTTTGGAAGAAGATGAATCTCCCGAGGTAATAGAGCATTTCAAAAGGATATGTATGTACTTTAGATAAAGATTACATCACCTAACCAAACTCGTTTTTGATTTAGGTGGAGAAGGTCAAGGCCCAGAGCGCGAATCAGGCCGTCAGAGACCTGCATCGGTCATTCATGACCTTACAGTTGTTACTGAAACAACTGGTCTGGAGGTGATCGAGGACATTGCTTCCGACATCTTGTTGGAGGATGTGAGGGGTTTAACCAACACTATCGGTTCGAAGCCGGCAGGGTTGGAGGAGAAGAAAAGGAAGGCTAGCAGTACAGAGTTTACTCTTCCGTGTTTCAAAGTCAAATCCTGAAAATTAACTAGGTATGTACAAATGAAAGTGGTCGTATAAGTGCATACCTTTGATAGTTTCTTGATAATTTGATGTTTTGAACTTCCCGTCTTCGTTTTGCATAGGTCTTCTGGTGTTCTGGTCGTTTCCGACCAGATTCTTCCTGAGGACTAGGCACCCGTGGAGGTCCTCGACCAAACACTTCCCAGGACAGAGTTCCTGAGGATAAAGTGGTCAAAGAAGCCCCCGAGCAAGTGTTAAAGACAACAATCGAGCTGGATCCATCGGTGGTTCCAACTCTGCGGAGGTAAAGGCCATCAAGGCCTTCAACAGTCTCGACTTATGTTGGTAATACCTCCCAATCCAATCAGTTTCCTTTTCATCCTCGATTTATCGACGATAAGGAGCTTAACGAGGTTTGGGGAAAAATATCGGATCATCAAATCAAGACAGATCTTGATTTGATATTTGCCGGTTATAATGACTTGGCAATATGGGTAAGTATCTACGATCAGTTCCATAGTCTTTCTCAAAAGTTCATAGGGAACTTAAAGAGAAAATACTATTTTGTGTAGCATCTGGTCGAGAACTTTACAGTGGTCGGAGGACTGACCCAACGAATTAAAGACTTGGAGCAAAAGCACTCCAAATTGGAAAGTACGAACTTTCCACTTAACCTTTTTCCTTCTTCAATACTTTGTCCTTCCCTAATTATTCTCCCTTATCGTATTCGATAAATTTGGAGAAAATAAAAGACAAAATCGTGATTGATAAAGCCAGAATAACTCTGCTTGAAGAAGAAATTAAAGCTAAGGACCGATAGAGCGCCGAGGCGACGACCAGCAATGAAACACTTAACAAGAAAATTGAAGGTAATAGGTCGTAAACTTGACTTAGTATTCTCATCCAATCATGTTTGTAGTTATCGCTCGTTTTACTCTTGTAGAGCAAATGCAAGTGTTGGACAGAACAAAGAAGACTCTGAAATTCGAGTAGGATAAGGAGGCGGCTCTTGTGCAAAACATTGACGAAAAGATTAATGCTTTAAATAAGATGATCTTTGATATGGGATCAGGATCAAGTCTGTCTACCTTAAGAGATCCAATAGAGAAAATGAACTACTTGGATCAACTTCTAGAGGATCTCAGAGGTCTGCTTAAGACTACTCGTGAGAACTATGCCCAGACTATGAAAGCAGGCGTTGCTAGTGGAGTTAGTTTTGCACTGGCAAAACTGAAGGCTTCCGACCCCTCCATTAATCTCCAAGCCGTTGAAGATGACTTCAATCGCCTCCGATGAGGCGACCAAGTTTATGGAAGAACTTAGGCCACTTGAGACAAAGTTGTAGAAGAGATGGAGGTCGGATCTCCATCAAGCAAAGAATTAGTCTAGAGATATTTCAAGAGTAGGCCTCTGCAATGTAAGAATATTGAAAATGTATAAAACTTACATTTTATGTCATCAACAATTCTTTTGTTTATCCTGTTTGACTTTTAAAATTCTCATATACTCCCTAGCCCCCGACTGCTTTATAGTAGAAGAACTTTACTATACAAGCAGGCAGCCAAGAAAGAGAATGAAAGTCGAAACCATTGTTTTGAAGGTATGTACTGATGTTAAGACAAAACTGATCGTAGCAATACTAGGAAATCACTGTGGTCGGAACCGGTGTATGATTTCGACTAGTTATAGATTCTTGCTTGTCATAATCGAAATACCAAACAAAAGTTGTATATGGTTGGAAAAAAGACTTGTTGTATTGACATAAGAAGAAATGCAAAAATGTATGCAACAAACGATAAGTGATCGTATTTATATATACGACCCAGAACTGGTCGGAAAATACTGCTAAGAATAGAAGATATAGAAAAACATTTTCGCAAAACGTGTTTGGGCTCAAGTCCGATCGGGCATGAGGATCATAAGAAAAGAAGCATTGCTAGGAAGCTCCTTCTAGTGGGCGGTGACCACGTGCGAAAAAGGAGAGAATTCGACTAGGAGGCTTTTCGTGTCCCAACCAGTAGCCAAACAAGAGTAGAACAAAATTTTGAAATGAAGAAATATAGTCTTCATAATCTCTATAGTATAAGGAACTATATGGAGTTATTTGTATAATGCTCTGTTTACTCGTATGGTCGCACATAGAATTATTCATGGAATGATTACGGCTAGGACCTATACAGCGTATGACACAGATGTCGTTGCCAAAGAGTAACAGAGATCCTGTTAAAGGATATCGGAGAGAAAAATTGTGTTCTCCGACCATCTTAAACAACAATAATAGTTGACCAGAATATAGGCATAGATATATAAATCATATCACTCGTCGAAAAGAAATGAATGAATGTACTAATAAAGAATTGAAATAATGTACAAAATAATTAGACATAGAACTTACGCAATTGATCAATGTTCCAAGAATTTGACAAAACTTGCCCGTCCGACATGGCTAGTCTAACAGAACCTAGTCGGGTGACTTCCACCACAGTGTAAGGATCTTCCCACTTGGGAGAAAGTTTGTTGCGATTTGCCTGATTCTGAATTTTTTTGAGAACCAGATCACCTACAGTAAGGCTGCAAGGTTGCACCTTACGACTATGGTACCTTCGTATGGCTTGTTGATATACTGTTGATCGTACTAGGGCTTGGTTTCGTCTTTCTTCAAGGAAATTGACATCGTCGAGTCGTCGTTCATTCTGATCGTTTTCATTGAAACAATCAGTTTGAGTAGAGCCAATTTTTAGTTCTGGAGGAAGCATGGCTTTAGCACTATAAACCAAAAAGAATGGTGTTTCACTGGTCGCACGACTAGTCGTGGTTCGAATGGCCCATAATACCGACGGGAGTTCTTGAACCCAAGCTCCTGACTGTTTGATTAACTAGTCAAATACTCGGCGTTTGATCCCTGCATAATGATACCATTAGCCCGCTCAACTGCTCCGTTGCTCTGTGGATGAGCAACGGAAGCAAAATGAACTTTGATACTAAGTTCATCGCAGAATTCTTGGAATTGATCGCTAGAGAACTGGGCACCATTGTCTGTGATTATACGACTGGGTATACCAAATCGTGTGATCACGTTTTTTGTGAGAAATTTCTTAGCGGCCTCAGTTGTTGTTTTAACAATAGGCTCGTCCTCGATCCATTTTGTAAATGTGTCAATCATGAAGAAAAGGAATTCGAAGCCCCCTGGGTGCTCTTGGGAAAGGTCCCAGGATGTTCAGTCCCCAGGTTGCAAAAGGCCAAGAAAGAGGAATTGTTTGTAAGGCTTGTGCCGGCTGATATACTTGTCGGCTATGAAATTGACATTGTACGCACCTCGTCACGAGCTCTTTTGCATCATGAAGGGCAATTAGCCAGTAGTATCCTTGCCTGAAGGCTTTACCGACCAGTGTTCTATAGGAATGATGTGCTCCACAGACTCCTTCATGGATTTCGGCTAGCAACGTAATGCCATCCGTTTGAGATATGCATCTCATTAACACTCCGTGAGATCCTCGTTTATACAAGGTACGTTCGATCAGAGTGTATGATTTGGCTTTTCATGCGAGACGATTAGCCTCTACATCATCTTTTGGAATTATGTCATGCTGAAGATAATTGTAGATCGATGTCATCCAGTCTCTACCTTGATCGTGACAGCGCCAACCATCAACGACCTGTGGAGCATCTATTTTCTCACGATCGGTTTGTACAACCTGCAAGGAATCATGCATGATCTCGGAAGGCTCGACCACTGAGGGCGTATCGAGTTGCTCGAGAAAAACTCCGGGCGGGACGGTTGTCCTCGTGGAGGCCATCCGTGCCAACTGGTCTGCCAGAAAGTTTTCATTTCTAGGAATATGTTGGCTCTGGAAACCGAAGAAGTCTTTGTTCGAAGTTTACAGACTTCCGCTAGATAAGATGACATCTTGGTACTTGAGCATTGATACTCTTTCCCTACTTGATTCGCTACTAGTTGAGAATCGCCTTTCACTAGTAATCTAATCCCAAGCGAACGAGCTGCTCGGAGTCCTGCTAGTAAACCTTTATATTCTGCCATGTTGTTCATGGAAGAAAATTTAACTGGATGGTGTACTTGATTTGTTCGCTAGTAGGGGATATCAAGACAACTCTAGCCCCCGAACCTTTTAGCATCAAGGAACCGTCATAGTACATTGTCCACTCGTCATGGTTTTTTGTACTCAGGCCCTTGGGTGGGTTCAGGGTTTGTCCATTCAGTAATGAATTCTGCTATTGCCTGGGACTTGATTGCTGCTCGTGAGATGAAATGGAGGTCGAACGCCCCTAGCTCAACTGCCCATTTTGCTATTCGTCCTGATGATTCCCTGTTTCCAAGGACTTGACCAAGGGGATACCTAGTTGGTACGACCACTCTGTGGGCCTGAAAGTAGTGTCTTAGCTTCCTTGAAGACATAAGGAGACCATAAAGCAACTTTTGTACCTGTGGGTATCTTTTCTTTGGTCCATGTAAGACTTCACTTACGTAATAAACTAGTCGTTGGATGTTATCCCTTTCTACGACCAGTACACCGCTAACTGTCTGTAGTGTTGCTGCCACGTAAATTAGTAATGTTTCTCTCGATCTCGGAGAGACTAAGACCGGGGTACTTGTAAGGTACTTTTTAAGTTCTTCAAAGGCATCGTTTGCCTCTTTAGTCCACTCGAAACTTCCATGTTTCCAAAGAAGCTTAAAGAAAGGTAATCCTTTTCCCCCTAACCTAGCTATGAAACGACTTAGCACTGCCATACAACCGGTTAGTTTTTGGACCTCCTTCTTCATGGTCGGAGGGCGCATCTGATCGATGGCCGTTATTTTTACTGGATTTGCTTCAATACCTCTAGCCGAGACTAGGAAACCGAGTAGTTTTCCAGTAGAAACTCCGAACACACACTTTTCTGTATTCAACTTGAGGTTATGTCTTCTCAAGTTGTTGAAAGTTTCTTGTAAGTTAGGAATGTGATTGCCAGTGTTGGTGCTCTTTACGACCAGATCATCAACGTAGGCTTCCAGATTCCGACCTATATGTGGATTAAAAGTTTTTTTGCATCAACCTCTGAAAAGTTACACCAGCGTTTTTGAGACCAAATGGCATCTTAACATAGCAGTAAGTGCCATATGGGGTGATGAAGGAAGTTTTCTCTTCATCTTCTTTACACATATTAATCTAGTGGTACCCTGAATACGCATCTAAAAAACTTAGTAACTCACACCCGGAAGGAGAGTCTACAAGTTGATCAATGCGTGGAAGGGGAAAATCATCCTTCGGGCAAGCTTTATTAAGATCTGTAAAGTCGATACACATTCGCCATTTCCCATTATTCTTTCTAACCATTATAGGATTGGCGAGCCACTGAGGGTGGTCGACTCCACGAATAAACCCAGCATTGAGGAGCTTGTCAATCTCCGACTGGATAGCTTCCTTCCGATCAGGTGTGAAACGCCGCAGCTTCTGCTTGATCGTTTTTTTTGTCAGGCTGGAGAGCTAGCCTGTGCTCGATCACCTCCCGGGGGACTCTAGGCATATCGGATGCTTGCCAGGCGAACACGTCCTGATTTGCTCAAAGGAAGGAGACGAGCGACTCTTCCTATTTGGGGTCGAGTCTTTCCCCAACCAGAATCTTGCGGGTAGATGATTCAGCATTTCCTGACCCAGGTGGCGACTTGGCGCTGTCCGGAGAAGCGCCTTTGTCGAGTGGTACTTCCTTTGTCTGGTCGGAAGGCTTGGGTGTCATCTTCGGCCTCGAGTGCTTGACCTGTATGGTAGATGGATTAGCCTCTCTAGTCGGAAGTTCATCGACCAGTTCAAAGGATTTTCGATCACACACGTAAGCCATTTTCTGATCTCCTCGAATCGTGATGACTCCCTTTGGTCCCGGTATTTTCAAACTTTGATAACCGTAATGCGTGGCTATCAAGAACTTGGCTAATGCCGGTCGACCAAGGATTCTATTATATGCGGATTCAAAGTTTACCACATTGAACGGAATCTTTTCTGTTTGGAAGTTATCAAGCTTTCCAAACGTAACTGGTAGGGAAACTTGTCCTATCGGTTTAGCGGTGGAGCCAGGTACTATGCCATGAAAGGCATATTTCACTGGCTTCACCTTCGACCTGGGAACCTGCATTTCTTCTAAAGCCCCCGCAAATAATATATTCAAAGAGCTACCTCCATCTATCAAGACTCGATTAGCCCTACAATTATTAATAGTTGGTTCAACAACAATAGGGAACCTACCTGATCGAGTTGAAGGGATGGGGCAGTCTTCTTTGCTGAAGGAGATTGCCGTGTCCGACCACTTTGATGTTTTGATGATGGTTGAAGATTCGACGAGGTTGACCTCCCGCTCCGTGGTCTTCAGATGACGCTTCGGCTCGTATGAAGAAGACCCGCCAAAGATCATGTTGACCGTGTGTTGAGGATCCTAGTACTCCATCTCTTCGTCACCATCCTTGTCCTTTTTGGAACTCGTCCATCCGAGTTCCTATATTGCGGGAAATGGTCCTTTACCTGCATAATAATCCTCCAGTATATTTTGCCAGACTCGACAGGTGCGTAGATCATGCCCTGCCTGCTGGTGAAGTGGACACCACTTCTTGTTTTTTCTGGAATGTTTTGGTCGGAACTTTTATTTTGCCCCGACCAGTGTAGTCCTTCTTACCCTTCGTGAACTTTTCAGGAATCGTTAGGACTTCCTTATCGTCGGGTCTACGGTTCTTTTTCTTCTTGAGATACTTCTTATTCTTTTTCTCTGATTTGTCCAGGCCGGGCTGGAGAATCTTGTCTTTCCGATCAATGGCTTCACACTACTCGATCGCTTCGCTAGCGGTGGCATACTTGTCGGCCATATCAAAAAGTTCAACGGTTGTTCGTGGAGGGTTCATTGCTATGTCCTCCGTAAACCGCCGATTCCTCAAACCTGTTTTAAAAGCCTGGATAACAGATGACTCTGCGACCTCCGGTATGGAATTACGAACCTGACTGAACCTCTTGATGTATTGACGTAGCGTCTCATCAGAGCCCTGCCGGATTCGGTGGAGATCGTCCTCCTTTCCAGGGCGGTCGTACGTACCCTAGAAGTTGGTAATTAGAAGGTCGCAGAGTTGCTCCCAAGTATAGATTGATCCGACCGGTAGGTTTAATAACCACGACCGGGCAGACCCTTCGAGCACGGTGGGTAGATAGTTAGCCATTACATTCTCATCGCCACCAGCGGCTCTGATGGCGGTGGTATATATTTGGAGAAACTCCAATGGGTTTTGAGTCCCATTGAACTTACCCAAGTTGACTGGTCGGAACCGGTTAGGCCAACGCACAGTTTGGAGCCCTGCAGAGAAGGCTCGACAACCCGTGATCGATTCATGTTGCCTTCTTTGGAAAGGTGCCGGATTGTAATCGGTCGGAGACCGGTTCCTGAGGTTGGAACGATGGAGCTCTGGTGTGCCGATCTGGTCGTGGACATTGATATGATGCCTTCGACCGCCTGCCTGATTTAGACGATGTCGGAGATCGTCAGGTCCAAGCGGTGGTTCTTCTCGACGTGGTGGGGGAGTGGCTACCTGGAATAGCCTTCTCCCCTCGTGACTCCTTGGTCGGAATCGCCGAGGAGGTCTTGGCATCGATTGTTCCCTAGTATGACCATGCTGTCCTCTGCTAAGGGAGGAATGTTGGGATGAAGTCATAGTTTGACTCCTTGAGACCCTTTGTTCCCGGTACGATTCCGTGCGTTGCATGGTATGTTGGAGAATTTCCGATACTTGGCCTACGAGCTGTACAAAGCTTGGAGTTTCTACTAAAGCAGGGTCAGAATTATTCAACAGATCTTGAACACGTCGCAAGTTTTGTCTGATTCTCAAGGTCTCGGGGTTCATATTAGTCGTAGGTGTACGCAGGTCTGAACCTTCCCCCCACCTCCGGATTTGTTCTGTCCTATCAGCTACTCTTGGTGGGGCAGTGCCAGATGAGTTAACTGATGGACGTCGATTAGCTCCGTTGCCTCCGGAAGTTGGTGCTTGACGGCCCGTATTATCTCCATCAACACGTGGTGGTGGGGCAGAGTGTGTAGGACCGTGCAAGGCATCTTGATTTGCATCTCCGATCGCATTGACCTCGTGCCTCCAGCAGTGATCTTCCGATGAGCTTCCATCGTAACTAATGGAGAGCTTTTCAATACTTCTGCTAGAAGTTTCCACGACAGAGAGTGGTCGGTGATGAGCACTTCCTGAGGTCTTCTTGGTGGGCTCAACCTGATCCGACGAACTGCCGATCGTATGCTGAGTTGCATCATCCCCACTTGGCCTACGACAAATGGAGGCTTCATCGACACCATTACTAGGTGTCGGTTCGCTCTTGGAATTGCTAGAAGCTGTAGGTGAGTATCTTTCAGCCATAATCTCATCAAGAGTATAGAGATTCTCGGATTGAGGTGCTGAAATTTCGTCACCTGTTTTTCCGGTCGGAAGGACCGGGCTTGGAGCGGCTTCCGGATATCCCGAGCTAGTCGGAATGGCTGGAAGCGCCACTTGTCGTAATGGTGGATCCTCATCCATCCGGTCGACTTCGCCAATGTCGGCGACGTGCGAACCGGTGGATGAGGAGGAGGAGGATGACATGCCATTTTCTTGTATGGCACGGATGCATCCTTCCATGTCGAGGTTGGCGTAGTCCGTCAGGTCGAACCAATTCTCCTCATTCCAAATCCTGGGCATAGTCGCATCAGCGATTACGGGGAATGAGCAAGGATTTGATGAACGGGGAGTTTCTTCAGGAAACTTGCGTCTTCTTCCCCACGGACGGCGCCGGCCGTCAACGATCAAATCGCCGTTCTTATGAAATGAAAGAGGAAAATGACGCGATAATTCTTGAGAGAGAATGGGGGCCGCTCTTTATTGATATGAACTGGATTTACAAGGGGGTGCTTACAACCTGACTGGGAACTAATCCTAATTACACTGGATGTAAAGATTGCTATCTTGCTTGTCTCAGTTTGCCTCTTGATCTGTAGAACCTGGGTTGATGTTTCGATCTGCCCTTTGGTCTTCTGTGCTTCGCCCTTAAATAACTTCCGAAGGGGTGGTAGTTACTCCTGGAGAAGGCGTCCCTGGTGAAGCATTGCGACTGGTCGGGGCTTAGCGCACGGTTAACAATGTGTTTAACTACGCGACGGTTTGGTGCCTGAGAGACATCAAACCGCTTGGTAGTTGTTGTCAGTGTCTTTAGGACCCTATAACCGCGTGGTATGAAGTATAAAACACATGCTATATTCATCGCACGGTAAGAATATATTCGGGATTAGTTATAAACACCAGTTCATAGCGTTTCTAAGCGGTTACCTGGTTGGAGGCTAGGTACAGGATCTTGTCCGACCAGGGTACCCTTATGTAACTTCTGAATCCTTACGACCAGTGAGGTCGTTAGCCTTAGGGATTACGACTATAAAGATGTATAATCTTTTATTATGTATTACAATAATACATAGAGGTTTTAATCCTCGTTGTATACATTTACTGATTTTTCCCATGATTTTTCCCATGTTGTTAATTGTAAGAAAGAAAACATGGCTAGGCATTTGACAAACAGTTGTCACCAATTCATCGTCCCTGTAACATGGAAACAAATTTTATACAAAAAGAAGTCCACAAGCAATAGGAGTTCTTTTTTGGGAGAAATATAGAAGCAAAAATGCGATGAACGGAGCATTTATCAAGTCGAGCTGGTAAAGGCCTTTTCGTTTTAGCCGAAGGCCTGATCCCAACTGGGATCCTGACCCAATCTTTGCCATGCCCACTTCATTTCGGCAATTCGGCCAGAATCAAACCTCCCAAACAGGCGTCATTGGGCGTGTTAGGTTGGATGGCCCAGCCCTAGCCAGGCGCTGGGATGCGGGTGCCGGTGTTTGCTTGTGTGGTTTGAAAATGGAGCCAGGCCTGTGGGACTTTTGGCTAGGCTCCGGAGAAACGAAAATAGAGTCCGGGAGCCACGCCAAAAGTATTATCTATACTCACGCAAATAGAAATAACTGGCGGTTGTTAGCCAAACATGCGCAGAAGCTATCATTATCGTAAAAAAAGGATTTGTCTACACAAGATTCGACTGTTTTCTAGGCCTAAAACAATCATATTTTAGTTCACTTACAATTTTACTATTACAGTAATTTTTGTTCTTGGTCACTGTAATTATTCTTTAAAGTCTTAATATCTCATATTTCCATCACATTATTTAAAATCTAACATATGCTTTGAGAGATTGAGTATAAATAAAGACAAAAACAAAGATAAAAAAATACAACAATGTAGTGAACCTGTTATGCTCTAAAGAAAAAATCATAATAAAATTGGATCCAATTCATCAGATGAGAATAAGTACAAATCTTAAAGCATATCGGACAAATAAAAATTCGACTATTCTGACAAAAGAAAACAGTCGAATGTTATATAGCAGAACCTTAGAAAAGATCTTGCATCATACTTAGTGCACTTGAACCAGACCTATAAGTCAAAAGTACGTAACACCCTTGGACGCGCAGCACTAGGACAATCCAACAATCACAAACACTATTTCTATCTCGCATGCAGTACATATCATCCCGACGAATATTTCAAATAGCTTCTCAGAACAGTGAAACAAACAGCACATGTACCGTTGGATCACGACACTTTCTCTCACGCCACGGAAAAAATATCTGGCCACCCGGGTGGATGACAAATCCATTCGAGCTGCCAAGATCGAGCTAGTTACAGTCTGAGACGAGACAAACATGTCCGATACGCTTAATGCTCCCGAGAGCAAAGTCAGAGCTGATCTAAGAAAATCACCTCCTACTGAAAAGGACATGGCCATACCGCTTAAATCGCAGTTGGTTGATTCTTTTCAAGTGGAATCCTCGGCTGTCACCGGAACACTGTGTAAACAGTACTTTGAGTTGAGCGAAAAACATCTTGCAGTAGTGCTGCCTATCTCATGTATGCCCCTTTTTTTTTCTCTCTTGAAGCTCATCGTTGCCATGCCTATCACGCTTCCAAGCCTCAAAAACCTGAAAGGTGATCTTCAGCGATTGTATGTGAAATGGGCGTGCGTTTCATAAATTACCAAATTTAATTCGGTTTGGACTTTGGAGAGTGTTTTTTGTGTCCAAGTTCGATGTAAGTCTTACATACGGTGATGTTTTTTTAGCGGAGCAACTATAGTGATGGTAAAGCAGAAGGAATAATTCAGAATTTGCCTTAATAAATAGATGGATTTCAGAATTTACCCTCCTATATATCTATAACATATGGACTCTAAACCCACGTGTCTAAGGGTTATACATACACACACAGGTTAACTTCTGAATTTCATGCCATGTACAATGAAGACATCGGCTGTCTATAAGCGAGCGATGCTCGACAAGTCTAGCCCTTATTCAACGGTAGTTTGCATGGTTACACAAGATGTGTCATCTGCAAGTATTATCTATCTCTAATCACGAGTATTTAATGTAGAAATTCTCCTAGCTTGACTATTTTCCATTTTTATTGCGGTTATTGTTTGATGACTACTTCTGAAAACAAGCCCCCCCCCCTCCCTTTTTGAGAGGACACCTTGTTACCTTGTTGAAGAGAACAAGTTCATATACTTCTTCAGGTGATCAGGTCTGATTCAGGGTATTCTGAAGGTATCATCATCCGTGATAGTGGTGAAGTGGATCAGCAGAAATTTTCAATGAATAGTAGGTGACTGGAGTTGTTCTCTTTGTAGCACAGTGCAGTCCACGGGAACTTTTAGTACAAACTCTTATGAACTTTGCCTACTCGACTGCCCTTTAATTTTTTACCAAATTTATCATCTAAAAAAACAGCCTTAGGGCTAGTTTGAAAGAATGCATGTAGTTTTCAAGAATTTTACAAGAACAGAAGTTAATTTCGCATAGGATTCTATAAAAATTCATGTGTTCCCAAGAAGAACTTTTTTTATTAATTAATTCTTTTTTAAATTTTATTTTAAAGTTAACCCCCGGCAAACTTTATTTCCAATTCTGAGCTCTTTGGTCACGCCACCAACCGTAGCGTGACAAAATAATATTGTCACGCCTTAGGATAAATTCGCTAAAATAGCACTTTTTGTCACGCCACTGGTGGTGATGTGACCAAACAACACTGGCGTGACAAGAGATTGCCCAGAAATGGACTGACATGACAGTGTTGTTTTGTCACGCCACAGGTGGTGACGTGACTAAAAGGGTTATAATTGGAAATAAAGTTCGTGGGAAGTTAACTTTAAAATAAAATTTAAAAATATTAATTAATAAAAAAAATTCTCCAAAGAAAGCCTTAACTTGTCCAACCAAAATTGGGCTCGAAAGTTACTGGAGCATGCGTTTAAGTTGACTGGTGTACAACAAAATAATTTAAACAATATTAGCTCGATCGAGGGGAGGGGTCCCTGAACTTACATGATTTACGCTATATGTAGTAGTATAACATAGAAAACGTGTGTTTACGCCTAATCTAAGCAGTTAGCGTGAAATATACATTTAAATTAGACCACACATGTGCTATTAATGCCGGCTAATACGACTTGAATAAAAGTAGCTTGATCAAAACAGTTCCACTTGATTCATACACAGTTCACTCTAGAAGTTTCTCTTCTTTAATTTGACTTTCCTATTCCAAATCGTGGTAGTAGTGTAACAGCATTAAAAAACAACTAATTATTGACAATACATGACATCTAACTATATTGAAATAAGGAAAATTTCTCCAAAGTTCCTACTATTCTTTTGATAGAGAATTCCGTATAAGTGCCTTTAAAAAAATAAGAAAAAGAAATATTACATCACGGGTAGGGTTGAAAACGGATCGAATACACATGGATAATAGCTCTGCCATATTTTTTTTTCTGGATACAAATACGAATACCGATGCGAATAATATCGAATACGAATACAGAATGAATACGAATCGAAACGAATATGATTACGGATATTTTTCGGAATATAAAAACCCCTTAAATTACATGTCATAAATTAACAAAAACACATAACTAGTTTGTTTGATGCAAACATTCATGAATTGTTCATATTTTCAGTAACCACACATAATATTAACACTGACAAAGTAAATTAATTAGTTCATCACAGAATATAACACTGAGTTTACCCTTCTCTCTTTTATCTATTTCCTTACTTTAGTTCAGCCAAAAAAAAGCTCCTAGTCTCTCCTTTTCTCTCTCCATTCTATCCTACCATTTCTTTTTGGCCGAATTTCCCTACCCATTCATTCTTTCCCTTACTTTATTCCACACTCTCTCTCCTCTCATTCACTCGGCCGGCATGAGCTCCTTGGTCATTGGCTTCTTCTTCGTTGCTCTCCCGGTCTCCCCCAATTCTTCTTACCTTCATTTCTTTCTCTTGCTTCTTGGTGAATGCTCCGCCTGGAACTTCTACTGGCTCCTAGCGCCATGGCACCACCCCGCCGCCGGCCTTGTCGCCACCGACGCCTCCTGCACCCGCTTGGTGCCGCCCCTCCGGCTCCCCCATGCCTCGACGCCGTTGGTCTGCTCCTCCCTGCACCGTCCATGGTCAGCCCGACCTCCGACCACTGGCCCATGTTGCTCGATCACCCATGCCTGTGCGCCTGGCTCTACCGCCCGACCCCTCTCGCGCGCGTGCTCCTCCAACCTACTCTTGTGCTCGATCGCGCTGCGCCCTTCCTTGTTGTCGTCTTGTGCGTCGACTCACCTTGCTTGGTGCCTTCGCTTCACAGGCTTGGACCGCATCCGCGTCGCGTCCTTGATCCAAATGGAGGCGCCGCACTACTACAAAAAGGCTAATACTGGATGCCTCATCACAGACGGTTGACCGAAACCGTCGGTATTACATTCAATCACAGACGGTTTTGGTTTAGAGGCGTCAGCGTACTGGCCGCGCTAAAAACCGCTCGTGAAGAGGCAATATCACGAGCGGTTCATGTTGAAGACCGTCGTGAAGTATCACGAGCGGTTCTTGTTCGTAACCGCTCGTGATATTAATCAATATCACGAGCGGTTTTAAAACACAACCGTCGTGAAGTATCACGAGCGGTTACAACAAGAACCGTCTGTGATATTAATTATTATCGCGAGCGGTTCTTAAAATAACCGCTCTGTGATAATATCGCCCGGCGTGAGTTTCTTCATCGCCCGCGCGTCGTTTCGTCGCCAATCCGCCCGGCTCCCGATCGTCTCTTCATCGCATCGATCCGCTTCGGCTCCCGATCGTCTCTTAAATCTCACGCCCGAATTTATTCCTTGTTTTATAAAAAGGATCATCCGCCATCAAGATGATCATCCCACATACTTATAAAAAACGTAAATGGTCGCCTCTTCCTTGTTGTCAAGATCGATGGCCTTCTGGCCGCCTTTGTCTGAGCACCTCTCTCGGTGTCACGTTGAGCCGTCTTTGCGGAAGAACACTGTTTGATCAACAAGTGTCTTCACTCCTCTGCCAGCAGAATTTTGCGGAGCGGTGACGGCCACCTTCCGCCGTCTTGACATCCTCCTCCGCCGTGTCTTAGGGTGATCTCCCACTTCGGCGAGTTTATCGCGTCATCGACATAGTCCTCCAAAACGGCGTTGCGTCTCGGGAGGCTTGCCGTCACTTGACTGTGGAATCGAGCGGCGGCACCGAGTCGACGGCCGAGACCCCTCAAGCAAGGAAGAGAGCCTATGGGCTCAATTCTTCTTGGTTCAACGATCGAGGGTCTTGGGAGACACTCGAACTAGCGTCAGCGGTGGACGCATTTAGAGCTTCGTTCACGATGATCGTGAATCGTCCGATCCGACACTGCCGCTTATGAAGTATTGCGAGATGGAGATAGCAACCTACCTTCGCCACTAGAAAAACCTTGTTTAATTATAGGTTTCGCTTTTTAATATAAACATGTAATTTCTTCATGTCATGTAATTGTATATATATATACTTGAGAAAAACCATTTCACGAGCGGTTCCATTATGGAACCGTCGTGATATGGGACATATCACGACGGTTCCATAATGGAACTGCTCGTGATATGTCCCATATCACGACGGCTCTATTATGGTACGTGATATGTCCCATATCACGACGGCTCTATTATGGAACCGCTCGTGATATGTCCCATATCACGCACGACTCTATTATGGAACCGCTCGTGATAATTATCACTAACGGTTCCATAATAGAACCGTCTCTGATAAGTCTCTTTATAAGTAGGAGCTAGCCCAACTTGCCGCTAGGGTTTTGCGCTCTAACTCGTCACTCCCAATGACCTTACTCTCGTCCGTTCTCCCCCCGCCGCCGACGCCGCGCCATTCTTCCTGTCGCCGACGGTTGTAGCATACGGTGACCTTTGCAAAGTCACCATTCTCGCTAGGGTTTGCGCCCGCCCTAACTCCGTTCCTCCCACCTCGACGCCGCTCGACCTCGCCGAAGCGCCGCCGAAACCTCTGCGCCTGCTAGGGCTCCCGGCCGGCTTTGCTTTCCCCATCCTCCTCTATTCTCCTCTAGATCTGTTAGCTTAATGTCTTTTGTTGAGTTTGATTTTTATGCATGAACCTTAAGTTGTGTCCCGATGTTTGTGTGATTTATGCAAGGTAAAGGAAATGGATGAGGGTTGTCTTTGGTGGTGGGTCGCCACAAGTGGTTCTTATTTGTACTAAGGTCCTCTCTGTCTCTACCCCCTTGCTCTGTGATGAAAATGGCTAGCTAGTGCTCTGCGATGGATCCGAGGGCTACTACTTGTGTGGTGGGTTTGGACACCCTTGGTCTTGTTCTCTTCTTCGATGAACCGCTCAATGATGTTAATAGTCTTATGCTGAAATTGAATTGATAATTAGTTCATATTAATAGTCCTCTTGCTTTGTGATGTAATGATGTAAATAGTCTTATCTGAAATTGAATTGATAATTAGTTCATATTAATAGTCCTCTTCTTTGTGTGATGTAATGATGTCAATAGTCTTATGCTGAAATTGAATTGATAATTAGTTCATATTAATAGTCCCTTGCTCGTGATGTAATGATGTAAATAGTCCTATGCTGAAATTGAATTGATAATTAGTTCATATTAATAGTCCTCTTCTTTGTGTGATGTAATGATGTCAATAGTCTTATGCTGAAATTGAATTGATAATTAGTTCATATTAATAGTCCCCTTGCTCGTGATGTAATGGTGTCAATAGTCTTATGCTGAAATTGAATTGATAATTAGTTCATATTAATAGTCCCCTTGTTCATGCGGTCAAGTTCTCCTACCTCTTGCGTGCAGTCGTCCTACCATTCCATTCATAATCTCTTCTCTATAAAGTCTCCAAGCGTGTTTGCTTGTGCCATTAAATAGGCATCATATATATATTATATATATATTATTAAATGATCTCGACCACTTTAGGAAATTAGTCCACATTGACATGAGAAGAATGAGGCGGTATCCACGAGGCAATCTCATTGAGCCCTTGTAAGTTTAAAAAGTATGGATGCAAACAAGCGGTCGGACATCCAATTTGAGAATTGGGCGTCGCTATATGAGAATAGTTGCGTTGAGTGTTCTTGTTGGGAAGTGGCATCATGTATTACATACCAACAATTCTTGAGCATGTAATTGTCTTTAAAGCCAACAAGAACACCAAGCAACAAGTTGAGAATTCTTTTGAAATATGAGAATAGTTGCTTAGTGTTCTTGTTGATGTTTAAACGCCTTCTCAGAAATCCATACTTTTTATACTTGCAAGGGCTCAATGAGGTTGCCCGTGGCTATCGCCTCATCCTTCTCATGTCAAGGACGATCCCCCAAAGTGGCCGAGAGATCACTAACAATATATATGTAATATATATATGATGCCGATTTAATGGTACAATACCAACGCTGGGCCTTTATAGAAGTCATCACGCACGGTTCCAAACCACAAACCGCTCAGTGATATGTGCTTATCACGAGCGGTTTGTGGGTCAAACCGTCATGATATGTGCTATCACTGAGCGGTTTGTGGATGAAACCGCGTCTGTGATATTATTATCATGAGCGGTTTGAACCACTGGCAAATGCGTGAAAGTATACATCATGAGCGGTTCAAAACCGCTCGTGATGACCTCATGTCATCATCGACCCATAAACTCGAGGCGGCTCACGAAACCGCTCGTGATGACTTTTTGAACCGCTCAGGAAAGCCTTTTTCGTAGTAGTGTAGGGGCGTGAGGGGGAGCCGACGAAGGCGTAGGTGAGCCGGCGAGGGACGAGCGAGATGGCCAGTGGGGTGGCCAGCGGTGAGGCGAGGACAGCCTGAAGCTGTGACGGGCGAGATGGCCGGTGTGGAGACTGAAACTGGAGTAGCGAGTGGTAGCGTGGCGCCTATGGAAGAACTGAAGAAGTAACACTAAGTTCGTAATGAGCAATGGACTGTGGTAGGCCCGGCTGGACAGTGGGCTAGGCCGGATATCCGGATTTCATCTTATCCGGATAATCCGTATTCGTATTCGTATCCATCGGATAGCATGTCCACCGTATTTGTTTCCGTTTCCAACAAAAAAATCCGAATTTGTTTTCGATCCGAAAATTATCCGAGAAAAATCCGATCCGAGATAATCCGAATCCGTTTTCGTCTAGATCGGTCGGCAACTATCCGATCTATTTTCACCCCTAGTCATGGGGCCTTAAACATGTACCCTAGTTTCACTTAGGTCGAGACCTTGTAAATGTGTCTGATAGGTCCTTGTATTAGAATCTCACTTAGGTCGTTTCGTTTTTTTTCCAGCAAAACCGACATGAGCAAGATGACGCGGCAGCAAAACAAATTATTTTAGGCAATGTTTAGAATGCACGGTAATTATCTTAAATCTTGTATTAATTGAACTATTGAACTGTTTCATGTGAGATTCATGTGTTTCAAATAAGACCTCACATGTCTATCTTTTGACAATAAGATTAAGCTATTATTACGGCTGATAATATCCTGACTTACTTTAATACAGTCCACATCTGGACTCACCCAGATTTATAATTTTCTAGTATGTGACAATCTTCCCTAGGCACCACTGGACCAATGTGGTTAAAATCACGACTCTAGTTATAGAATCGTACGATTCTACGATCCTACAATACCAATACGATCCAAATCGCAGCTAGAGTCCCACCTATTAAAATCGTGGAAGAATCGCGCTCCTATTAGTAGAATCGCGGTAGAATCATGGTAGAATAGGGTAGAATCACTTATCATCTCAAATTATAAAATATTTAGGTGTTTGGTTGCGTCTTGTCCCTCAATTCAAGTTGTATGATAAGTACTAAGTAATTAGTAGGTGTCGAATCCAGGAGCGAAGAATCCCAGATTCTCTATATTTCATATACTAGCCTAGGAACAGCTAGTGTACACAGTCGAACAAAAGTGGATAGCATAACCATATAATGCCATTCATTAATAATAATTAAAGTTTGTTACAAAAAAGGGCATATAGCCAATAAGCAAAATACAGCGGAAGCAAAAGCAGTAATGTAGACCACACGATTTGCCATAGACAATCATCTGAGGGTGTAGCCTAATCGTCTAAGTTCTCATTCTCCTCATAGTACTCCTCTCCTGCTCAGCAATTGTATTCAATAAGAGTGAGCACAAACAACCGTACTTCGCAAGTTACACCCAATAACAGATTATAATGCAAGGATTTAACAACGGGAGGCTTATATGACTCAATTTGCATAAAAGCGATATTTTCCATTTAAATATTCATACTAAGTTCTAAAGCAATTTATTCTATAACTAAAATTTATTTTCTAAATCTCAAGTTTTATAGTGAGATAGCATTCATCAACGAGTGGTGAAGGGTACCCTCCTATCACATGGCAAACCGCCTGACGAGGATATAATAACCCTCATTTAATTATTTATCTATAATTCATATTATGGATAATAATGACGTCATATGGTTCTTGAGTATACCCCTTAATATTCATAAGGGAGAAGCTGGAGGTCGTAAATTCTTTTACAGCCACCCCATATTCGTAAGTCTTTCTATGACTGCCCCATAGTCGTAAGTCTTTTTTACTACTATGTCTTGATCGTAAGCTCTTCTACGATCAGTTTATGGTCGTAAGCTATTCTACGACCACCACCTGGTCGTAAGCTCTTCAATGATCAGTCTCTAGTCGATGTGGCTTACAGACATGTAGGCCTAATCGACCAGGGAATCTTTCGCACCATATTTAAAGATATGGGCAGTAAACTATGATGTTATTCTCTAGAATAATAGTACAATTTAACTCCCTATCATGGTGATAACTGCCTCGTAACATGGGAACGTTACTACTCTCACAATAATCTCTAGTAATGGCTCCATAATCTGGAAAATTAAGGCGCCATTTGGACTGGAAGAACAGCAGCACACTCCGAGTACTATAAAAGGCAGAATTATCAGAAGGATCAGAGGGGGAATCAAGAGCACAAGACGCATCATTTTAGTCTTTCTCTTGATATTGTAATACAGTATACTCAATACATACACATAGGAGTAGGGTTGTTATTATCTCAGAAGAAGGCCCGAACCTTTATAAAAATCCCTGTGTCGCCTCCCTCTGCATGATTTGAGCCTAGGGGAACCTCCGAATCAAACAATCTTTACGTAAGTTCGGTTCTAAAACACCGACAGTTGGCACCGATCGTGGGGATCTTCAAGTCATCAGCTTTCCTTCATTTTTCCAACTCTCATGCTCTCATGGCAGGAGAATGGAACGAGGAGAACTGGTTCGACTTGGCTGATTATGCAGATATCGACATGGATGCCGGTTTCGACTACGAGTCGAGTACTGCATCATCCGACGGTGACGTCGCCCCCGGAGATCATTCTCCAAGAGACCATACCATCGATGGAGTTAAGGAGGGATCCTTATCCCCCACAGCGATACGTCCAGATGCGGAACCAACTTCCTCAGAGGGCAAGGGTCCATCTAACCACAACGAGGGCTGTCCTAAGGCAGGCTCAGAGGATGGCGAGGGTTCTCCCTCCAAATGTTCAAGTCCATCTGAGGCAGTCCGACCTGACACGACAAATCTTGGAAGTCATAATTCCGGACCTTCATCAGCATCTGGTGGTCCTCTCTCTTCGATTAACCCAGCCAAGGATGTAATCAAACACGCTTCTCTTGCGAGTTTGACCATCCCAACACAGGGCTCACCTACGGACGGAGACGACTATAACCCGGAATTCCCCTTTCTGAAGGGGTTTATTCCAAGTCGCAAGATGGTATCATTCGACTACTCCTCAAGCAAGGAGGCCTCAAGCGCAAGTAGAGGTCATCAACAGGAGGTCTTCGTCCTTCCCTCAGGTAGCAATAACTCTCCTAGAGGCAGGACTGAGGACGCTGCCCGACGATCATACCCTACGACCGCTCGTGGCAATGGTAAGGACACCTCCGGTGATGAGCAGAGTCAATACTCTGATGAGCATGTAGGAAATCCTCGAGATCATCGCACTTCACCGAGGCAAGCTAAATGATCAGGTATGGACAATTCTGAAACAACCCGACGAAAATGAATTGCAACTCAGAGAAATTTGCCTGGGCGCGCTCAATACCAGTCGGAAGAAGTTCAAGAACTCCAACATATCAATGATCTGCTCGAGAACACATCTCGAGAACTCGCCCGAGCGCCGGGTTAAGACCTCTTCGCCAAAGAGATCGCACGAAGACTATGAAGTACGATGAGCAAACTCGAGCGTCCTCACCAACATCATTCTAGAAGTCGTAGCAGTATGGCTCCGACAGCTTCCTGTCGTTCGAATAACTCACCGCATGGAGATCGCCGCAAGTTGCATCGTTCCCCAAATCGAAAAAGGGTTCCACGAATGTCTGATGATCAAAAAGCTCCTAGGAGAGGTGATCATTCGCCACTCTGACCCAGAGGTCTGCAACAGCAGACAAAATATGAGGAGTATTACCCTCGTAGAATCGAGACTTATCATAAGTTAGATTCATCCATTGCTGGGTATCGTTGTGAACGATCGCCTGGCAACATCAACCCATCTTTCTTGCGAAGAAGGTATTACGATATGATTACCGGATGCCGGGCATTCTCGCCTGACCTCCGAGCAGTTCACTGGCCACCGCGGTTTCGACTAGGGAACATGGAGAAGTTTGATGGGTCTCAAAATCCCATCGAGTTTCTTCAGATCTACACGACCGCTGTCGGAGCAGTAGGAGGAGGAGAGCGCATCATGGAGAATTACCTTCCGACTGTGCTTGAAGGGTCCGCTCGATCGTAGTTGTTAAACCAATCGCTCGAGTCGATCTACTTGTGGCAATACCTCTGTGACCTTCTACTAGCCAATTTCCAAGGCACCTAACATCACCTCGGGAAGGAGGACGACCTGCACAGGATAAGACAAAATGACCACGAGGCATTATGCTAATTCATCAGGCGTTTCAGTCAGGTTCGCAATTCAATTCCTGAGGTTTCTGACTCATATGTTATCAGAGCCTTCAAGCAGGGAGTCCACAACAGAAGAATCAAAGAAGACATCGCTTTGAATCCTCGACTCATTGTCATTGAACTCTTCGAGATGGCCGATCGATGCGTGGATCTTCTTTGAAGCAGTCGAGTGGACCAAAATCATCGATCGAGATGACAAGCATCCTCAAGAGGCTAATGAAAGTAGCAAGAAGAAGTACAAAAAGGCCAAGAAATCCAAAAACAAGGCGAATGGCCAAAAGCCTCAAGCCAATGGTTTTAAGGAGGTCCTGGTCGTAAGAGATAAGGAACCACGAAGTTCCAAGCAATACTCTGATCGAGGCAAAGGTAAGCGCCCTGAACGGAAGAATGATAAGACTAGGTGGTGCCCTTTCCATAAAAAGGAAGGACATGACCTTCGCAACTGCCGAGTTTTCCAACGAAAACTCAAGGACTACTATAATGGTAAAGGACTACTTCCTACCCTCGAAGAGGTAGGGCAAGCTCTTGGTCGTATACAGTCGGACGATAATGAGGAGATGTCGTTTCAAGATCCTGAGTACACCATCGACCACATCTTTGAGGGATCAACGGCATACGAGTCAAAGTGACAGCTTAAGGCAGTCGAACGCGAGGTAAACTCCATTGACTCTCCTCTTGTCAATAAGTTACCGAAGTGGTCGGAAGTCACCATCGCTTTTGAGAAGGTTGATTGCCCGATCCCTTCCACTCGACCAGGCCACTTTCCGATCGTGGTCGAACCCACCATCAACAACTGTCGAGTAAATCGAGTATTGATTGATGGTGGTAGCTCGTTAAATATTTTATTTACGAGTACCCTGGATGAGTTGCAAGTACCCAGGACCAAGGTAAGATCGGTACGATACTCTTTTCAGGGTATTGTACCGGGGTCTTCGGCCAAACCCATTGGTAAGTTTTTCTTCCTTTAACATTTGGTTCACCAAGTAATTTCAGGACGGAGAAGATCTCCTTTGATGTGGTCGATTTCGATACGGCATATAACGCCATACTCGGACGACCAGCTTTGGCAAAATTCTTAATGGCAACTCATTATGGGTATCAATGTCTTAAGATGCCAGGTCCCAAAGGAGTAATCATAATTCACTGTGATAAGAAGATGGCGCATACGTGTGACCGTCGATCTCTCGAGATGGTTGGTCATATGCCAACTCGGGAAGAAAAAGGGCAGCATTCGACCAAGCAGTCAAAGCCTAAAGCTGCACCTAAGCCGAATGTCCAAGTCAGAGAGGTTGCCCTGGATCCAGAGGAGCCCTCAAAGATTGTTCGCATCGGGGATACTTCCGACCCCAAATAGAAAGACACCCTCATTGCTTTCCTCCGGGCAAACGCAGATGTCTTCACGTGGCAAGCATCCGACATGCCTGGAGTCCCCAGGGAAGTAATCGAGCATAGGCTAGCTCTACGGCCTGACAAAGTACCCGTAAAACAAAAATTACGGAGATTTGCCCCTGATCGACGAGATACAATAAGGTCAGAATTGGATAAGCTACTTAAAGCAGGTTTTATAAGAGAAGTCGACCACCTAGAGTGGTTGGCCAACCCTGTAATGGTTAGAAAGTCTAACGGCAAGTGGTGAATGTGTGTAGACTTCACTGATCTTAATAAAGTTTGTCCAAAAGATGATTTTCCTTTACCTCGTATCGATCAGTTGGTTGACTCTAATGCTGGTTGCGAACATTGAGTTTTCTAGATGCATATTCTGGCTACCATCATATTAATATGTGTCTAGAAGATGAAGAAAAGACCGCGTTTATTACTCCATTTGGTACATTTTGTTATGTCAAAATGCCATTTGGTCTAAAAAATGTTGGCGCTTCTTTTCAACGCTTGATGCAATCGACTTTTTCACGTCAGCTAGGCCGAAATTTGGAAGCCTATGTTGACGATCTAGTCGTAAAAAGCATCAAATAGCTTGATCATGTTTCGGACTTGCTGGAGACATTCGACAACCTTGGAAAACACCGCTTGAAACTTAATCCTGAGAAGTGTGTGTTTGGAGTCTCTTCGGGAAAATTGCTTGGATTCCTGGTCTTTGTACGAGGGATCGAAGCAAACCCCGAAAAGATAAAGGCCATTCTGCAAATGCGCCCTCCAACTATGAAGAAAGAAGTCCAAAAACTCACAGGTTGTATGCGGTTTTAAGTCATTTCATCGCACGACTAGGAGAAAAAGGACTACCTTTCTTCAAACTTCTAAGGAAGCACGAGGGTTTCGAGTGGTTGAAAGAGGCAAATGCTGCCTTTGAGGATGTCAAGAGATATCTTACGAGTGCTCCTGTTTTGGATTCCCCGAAACCAGAAGAGATGCTCTTAATTTATCTAGTTGCCACGCCACAGGCAGTGAGCGTAGTACTGGTCGTAGAGCGTGAAAACATCTAACGACCAGTTTACTACGTAAGTGAAGTTTTGCACGGGCCTAAGGAGCGTTACCCTCAGGTCAAAAAACTTCTCTATGCCCTCCTCATGTCTTCGAGAAAACTGCGGCATTATTTTCAGGCGCACAAGATAATTGGGTCGTCTAAGTTTCCCTTAGGAGTGATCCTCCAGAATAGGAAAGCAGCGAAACACATGTCTAAATGGTCAGTAGAACTTGGGGAGTTCGACATCCATTTCGTGTCTCGAACGGTCATTAAATTCTAGATCTTGGCAGACTTTGTCACCGAATGGACAAATCCTGAACCTGTTCAGGATCCCTAGTATGATTCCCACGACCAGTGGACGTTGTACTTTGACGAGTCATTTACTTTAAGTGGCTCGGGGGCTAGGGTGGTCCTGGAATCTCCTAACGAAGAGACCTTAAAGTATGTCATTCAATTAAACTTTCAGGCCACTAACAATGTAGCAGAATACGAAGGTATGCTAGCTGGTATACGAGCTGCGAAAGCGCTCGCGATTCGATGACTACTCGTGAGAGGAGACTCTGAACTAGTGTGAATCAAGTCGAAAAAGAGTACCAGTGCTCTAATCCGACAATGTCTCGGTACTTATCGGAGGTTCGAAAGCTTGAAAAGTATTTTTTTGGTTTCGAGGTACAATTCATCCCTTGAAAGGATAATTTTCTCGCAGACCAGCTTGCTCAAATAGCTTCTTCCCGATCGTAAGTACCAAAAGGAGTATTCCTGGAACAACTCTAGAAGCCGTCTTTGGTTGAAACACCAGAGACACCTCCTATTGAGACAGCCTCTCTAGAGTACAAAGATACCTGGATGCATCCCATCTATGAGTATCTTCAGACGGGTTCCGTACCCAACGATGATCTCGAGGCAGATCATTTAACCCAAAAGGACAAAATGTACACTTTGGTCGAAGGAGTCCTCTACAAACGAGGCACTCAAGGGGTACTCATGCGATGCATATCACAGAGAGATGGACTAAACCTCCTTCACAACATACATGGAGTTATCTGTGGAACTCATGCTTCCTATAGAACATTGGTCGGAAAAGCCTTTCGACAAGGATTTTACTGGCCAACAGCTCTCTACGATACTAAAGAGTTGGTTAAGAAATGTGTACAATGCCAGTTTCATAGCAGACAAATACACTAACCAGCTTAGGCATTGCAAACAATCCTTCTATCTTGGCCTTTTGCGACCTGGGGTCTTGACATCCTAGGACCGTTCCCAAAGGCTCCAGGAGGTTTCGAGATCCCTTTTGTGGCTATTAATAAGTTCACAAAATGGATCGAAGCCGAACCTATGACTAAGGATGGCAATTGTGCGACATTCACAGCGTGCATGGTGAATACCCTAATGGAGGCCGGTATGGGCGTCTTTCTTTGCCCACTGTATAAAAACAGCACAATTCCTTACCCATCGTAAACAAAGGCCGCATGGGTAAGCTCCACCCGCACTCCACTTCGCCTGACATCCGCTATCTTACACCGACACGGGACCGCAGACATCAGACATCACAGTAAAACCCTAGCCTAGCTCCGCTCGGTCAAGTTCACAGCACAGGCTCACAAGTCACAGCCGAACAGGCCCAACCCCCCAGCCGCTAGCCCTCTAGAACTTCCCATCTCCTCTAGATCTCCCATCCTGGGCTGTCGGCCAACCACGCCCGGCGCCTCCCGTCCGGCCGTCTTCCTCCAGGCCAGCCGCCCTCCTCTCGGCTATCCTCCTCCCGGCCAACCGCCCTCCTCCCGGCCAGCCGCCGTCCTCCCAGCCGTCCTCCTCCCGGCGAACCACCGCCCCTGTTGGCCCGTCGTCCTCCTCCCGCCTGGCCTCCTCAACGCCAGTGGCCTCCTCCTGGCGAACCGCCGCCCCTGTTGGCCTGTCCTCCTCCTCCCGCCTGGCCTCCTCAACGCCAGTGGCCTCCTCGGCTCCTCCTGAACTCAGGTACTAAAATCTGGAGTAAGAAATTGAATTGAATATTACATACATGTCAAAGAAAGTATAGAGCTTGGCATCAAACCCTGGATTAGAGAGCTGCTCCCAGAACTCGCAGACCTGATCCTTGGTTAGCACCTAGGCTATGAGCCTGTGACCCCTCTTCGCCGTGCAAGCGCATCGAAGATCTGCACCGCAAATTCCTTGGATCCAACCATTCCTACAACATTTGATAGAGAAGCACATTTCAGAATAATAGTACTACTACTCACTGCCTAAAAATTCAGGAGGTTTTTAATTATTGTTCAGAGAAATGCAAGAATCAGCAAGATGCTATTGAGCTCACCAATGCATTGGCCGAACCGTGACATGTTCCATTTTGTAGTGTTTGCTGCTACTAATGGTCTGCCAAGATATTTGTTGATTTGTGTTAGTTGCTCACCAATGTAAAGGAATTATCCAAGCGATTATCCATGGTAACATTTGTTGATTTGTGTTAGCTGCTGCTAATGGTCTGCCAAGATATTTTTGATTTGTGCTCTAAGTCTCATATTTTTCAACTCTCATATTTGTGTTCAACTCTCATATGGCAACTCCGGGAAGTAGTAGCCATCCTTAACTCAGGTCTAGTCATCAGTTAACATTGTTAGTCTAGATAAAACCAAAGTGGGGAATTTTTTAGTTTCTACTGCTTTTTTTTACAGGTCTAGTCACGCTTCTACTGATCACCGAGGTAAAGCACAACCAGGATAAGATTGAGTGCTATATTATTTACTGTAATCAACAAGGCCCTCCTAGCTAGTAAACCTAGCAAACTTATGTTTTTACATTTTGACAGCCTAGCTAACAGCCGTTGTTTGAGCTGCTTTTTTGAAATGGATATCTGAATTGCTTAATTAGTATGTAATCTGGCTGCATATTAGATTTGTGTTCTAAGGATCATATTTGTCAACCGTGTCATATTTTATTTGTGTTCTAAGTCTTAGATGGCGACTTTGGGAAGTAGTAGCCAACATGGGCAATCTTCTCAAGGCTCAATACTCCGTGATCAGCAAGTAGGATCTTATTAGTTGTCTTGTCGAACTTGATGTGTGACTTGTGATGAACTTTGTTAGATGTTGAATGTGTGATGCACTATTGATGTGTGAATTGAAATGACCTTGATGTGTGCATTGTTTATGTGTGATGAGTATGCCCGCGGGCGAGGGGTACCCACGGGCGATAGATACCCACGGGCGATAGTGCATTGTTCGTGGATAAACGGGTATGCCTGCGGCCGACGGGTACCTGCGGGCGATGAGTATGGGCGAGGTTTTTCACCTGTCGTCCTTCGCGGGCATACCCGTGGGGGAAAATCGGGCTCGCGGGTATGGGTATAGGCGAGCACTACCCGTACCCATCGCGCCCGATTGCCATCCTTACCTATGACTGTGATAACAATGGAAGCAGCAAAACGGTTCATGATGAGAAGCGTGATCGCTCGGTTTGGGGTCCCAAGTCGAATAATCACATATAACGGTAAACAATTTTCGAGCGCAAAATTCCAAGAATTTTGTGACGAGTTAGGTACCAAGCTGTGTTACGCCTCTGTTGCCCATCCCCAAAGCAATGGGGCAGTTGAACGAGCAAATGGCCAAATAATGTAGGGAATTAAAACTCGAGTCTTTGACCAGCTTGTTAAGCACTCGACGGCTTGGGTACAAGAATTACCCTCAGTACTGTGGGCAGCTCGTACGATTGCTAGTCGGGCTACAGGTGAAACACCTTTTTTTCTAGTTTTCGGTATTGAAGCCATGCTTCCTTCAGAACTAAGGATTAGGTCAACAAGGGTCGAGAGTTTCAACGACTCAGCCTAAGAACAACTTCGAGTGGATGACATTAACCTGCTTGAAGATAAGAGGAATCAAGCCTTAATCCGTTTAGCAGTTTACGAGCAAGCCCTGCGCAAATACTACGATAGTAAGGTCTAACCTCGCAGCCTTACTGTAGGTGACTTGGTATTAAGGAAAATTCAATCCCAGTCTAATCGGAACAAACTTTCCCCCAAGTGGAAAGGTCCTTACACAGTGGTCGAAGTTGTGCGACCAGGTTCGATACGACTGCAATGGAAGACGGCCGAATTCTCTCTAATTCTTGGAACATCGACCAGTTATGCAAATTCTATGTGTAATCGACCAACACTATAAGAAAGCATCAGGTTCTTTCCATCTTTATTCTCGTACTTTGAGTAGTGCTTTGACAATTTTTTCAACCATACCCTGGTCGAAGGTCCGCCTACAACCAATTCCTAGTCGTAAGCTTTTCTACGATAATACACTGGTCGTAAGACATTTTACGACCAGTACCCAGTTTATCTTTACACTGGTCAAAAGGATGGTAACATCATCTAGTCGAACCCTTTCCTCTCTGCACGTGGTCCCGCCCACTAGAAGGAACTTCCTAGTGTCGACTCGTTCCTCCCTTTTTTGCTACCAACACAAAGATCTTGGGTTTAAAACATGGTCGAAATAATGTCAAGCCGACTCTTAGTACATTAGTTTATTTCTTCATTAATTTTTTAAAAATAAATTAAGCTGAGTACACTTTTCAAATTTGCTCGACTACTCTTGGTAAACTCGCTTCGTTTTAATTGGTCGAAGGAAGTTGCAACACCTAGTCGAAGACTTTCCTGTCTGCACGTGGTCCTGCCCACTAAAAGGAACTTCCTAGCGTCATCCTGTTTCTAACTCTTGCTACCAGAGCGAACCCACCGAGTGCACCGGAAAGAGTTGAACGAATTTTTAAAAGGCACTCCAGACGTTTATCTAACTCAAGTTGACCATTGTTGATTTGATTAATCTGGTCGGAGATAGTAATATCACTTAGTCGAAGCCTTTCCTCTCTGCATGTGGTCTTGCCCACTAGAAGGAACTTCCTAGTGTCGACTCGTTCTTACTCTTTCGACCAGTGTATGATAATCGTGATCGAAAAACTACAAGTTAGCTAAACCCCTCTTTTTAAGAAAACCCATTTCACACTATTTACTTGGTTTATCTAAATAAACCAAGCAAATAGTCGAGGGTTAGGATAAAGTTATTAATTTGACTTCAATTCTTAGTCTTGCTCTTTTTTCATTCATTATCTTATGAGTTACTAACTATTCGATAAGATGATTTGCAAGAAGAAAGGAATATATATATATCAACAGCAAAAAACTTGTCTTTATAGGATCCAAGTACAGACTATTCTGACAAGGGGGGGGGGGTCTTATTTGCATATCCTCTGTGACTTCCTCGACGATCGGCTGCATTTCCGTCATTAAACGCTCCGCTTCTGCTTTAGAGCAGTCGAAGTTGTCTATGACGGGTTGCAGATTAAGGCTGGGGTCATGAGCTTTAAGTTTTACCAAAATAAAACTTATTCCCTCTTTGACCGCCTCCTTTATCGAATCGACTTGGTTCGTCTTCAGAGTAGTCACCAACTCCTGCAAAGTTCTGACTTGGTCACCAATGGCACTCGAGTGGGCAATCATCGTATCTTCACGAGGAGTGATTCCCTCAGCATGAAGCCCACCGAGTACATTGTTCAGAAGAGAAATGTTGTCTTGGACGTTGACTTTCAAGGACTTCGTCTCCTCCTGATTATGAGTTGAAGCCTCACGAAGTCGTTTTATTTCGATTGCTTGCTCTGAAAAGAATAAGATCAGTCAGATAAAATGACCTCGAAAGGAAAATAAAACTGATCACAGGTAAAGATTTGCTTACCAACCAGTTGATAATCCAACTTCTTGACTTCCTCCTGGTGGGAGGCAGCTCTCTTTATATGGTGCTCCTCCCACGATTGAACCTCTTAGTCCATTTCTTTAGCGAAGCGGGTAATCTTGTTAAGAGCCAAGGTCTTTTCTTTGACCTCGGTTTCAAGCTTCCCCACTTCGACCTCTTTTTCTGAAAAAGAATAAGAGTTTAAAAAATAAAGGAAGGTCGTAAGAGGTTTTAAGTTCAGCACTTACCGTTTATTTATCCCTGCAACATTTAGATTGCAGAGTTTGCCAATTGAATCTTATTCAGGTGGTCTTTATTCTTCTCACTTAAATTTTTCGACCCAGCTTTCTCAAAGTCGAGCGAATCAGCTAAGGACTTCTCATCGCTCTTAAACCTACAGAAGAAAAGAGTAGACATCAGCATAAAACAAGCGGTCGTAAGTTATTCTACGACCGAAACCTTGTCATAAGTTTTTCTACGACAACACCCTAGTCGTAAGTCCTCCTACGATCAGAACATAGTCGTAAGTTTTTCTACAACATTACCTGGTCGTAAGTTTTTCTATGATCGATATCTAGTCATAAGTTCTTCTATGACAATCCCCGTGAGTACTGTATAAGTGGTCGAAACATAAAATGACTACGAATACCAGTTACTTACCATCTCTCTGCTTGCTTGTAGAGCATCGCCTTCTCCTGTCGGAGCTAGACAAGTTGTCTGTTATACTCAACAACAGTAATAATTTGTTCCAAAGCTTTCTGCATAAAGAAAGACAGTGAGAAGCGAGAAAAAACATATATAAATACTGAACGACGGATACTTACATTCATAGTCGTTCGAGCGAAGGAGGACAACACCCTCCTGGGATTCTTCAGCTCGTCGATCTCATGGACTCGGTCCCACCACACCTTTTCGAGATGCTCGTCATCGAATATATCCCCTTTGTCGGGAATATCGTTAGGGTGAGGAACCCGAGCACGAGATCTGGGGGCAGAAGACCCACGATGGGAGATGGGCCGAAGAACTCAGAAGAGAAGTTGGTATATTCTTCATCTTCTGATTCGGTAATGTCAGCTCCTCCTTGAGGACCGGGAGGAACGTTTGTGACGACTTTCTTCCCGGCGCGATGGCCTGACAACCCACCGCCTTGGGTTGATGCCTCCACATCATCAGGCGCCGTCCTCACATCGACCTCTACGACCACTTCCGTGGTCGCAGTTGCTTCTGGCTCGACAACCACCTCAGTGGTCGTAGCCACTTCAGCAAAAATGGCACCCTCCACCACTCGAACGGTGGACGATCCTTCGACCACCGCCACCGTCATTTCTCCAACTGCCAGAGAGATGGCAGTGGCTTCCTTAGTAGGAACATCCTTGATGGCTAAAGGAGTCGGGCTAAGATCATAAAAAAGGGAAACACGTTAGATGGTAAAAAAAACAAAAGGTAAATGTTGTTCTTACACTTTTATCTTTCTACATACCTTTGTGTGCCGAACTTGATCTTGAATTTGGAAGAAACCTTCCCTAAGAAAGATTTCTTTGACTTCTCAACCACGTCTAGTCGAGACTCAAGTTGAGGAATGGTCACGACCACGTCTGGTCGTGGGTCTTGAACGAGCACGACTGCTCCTTAAGCCTCCTAGCTCTCCGAATAGTCGAGACCAGTCTCCACCACCTTAGGGGCAGCACCACCCTCGACCACAGGTATTGCTGGCGCAGTAGTTTCCTTCACAAGAGACATAAAACTCTTCTAGTTCTCCTTTTCTAGTCGCTTGACAAAGCCACGGGAGGAAGAAACTACAAAAATCTTATTGTCGTAATAGAAGGGTACCTTGGTCTTGGGGGCTTTGTGCTTGAGAGGCTCGAGTGCTTTGACCGCCGCAACCTCTGCTGCAGCAGCCAAATCCGCAGCAAACTTTGCAAAAGCCATAGTCAGGTCAAAAGAGCTCGAACTTGCGTCTCCCTTGTCGGCGACTTGCACGAGCTGACACCTCTTGGTCGGGGGAGAATCAAACTGCTCTACTGCCGCACCAACAACCATCAGCACGATTTCTTCGTTGTCCCAATGGTTTTCCATGCCTACTTTCTGCAAGAATCAGAAAGAGAGATATTACAAAGCGGTCGAAAGTTTTTTGTAACAGCCCAAAGTTCTGTTACCAATTTAAATTTATTAAAGTTATTATTTTTATTGGATGCTCTGAAATTTGAGAGAGTTTATTTGCTTTATTCGAATTTTTGAAGTCTTAAAACTCAAAATAAAAGTTTTTAAAGTTTTATTGAGTTAAAGTTGAAAAATAAAAACTAAAATAATTTTGAGGATTTTATGAAATTTTAAAAACTTTTTCCTAAATATTTTAAAGCCAAAATAATTTATTTGCAAAATTAAAAGCCAACTTTAAGTTGAGAATAATTTTATTAAGTCTAAAATGTCTCTAAGAATTTATGAGAATTTTTCTAGATTTTTGGATTTATTTTGTCTTTGTATTTTAAAACCTAAATGAATTACTATAATTATCTAAATTGGAAAATCAAATTTAAAAACCCTAAACCCTTTTGGGCCTAAACCTCAGCCCATTTCTCAACTCTCAGGCTCGGCCCAATTGGCGCTCCTCCGCACCACCGCCCACCTCCACCCGAAAGCACCGCTCGCCTTCCCCCATCCGGCCCGCACCGTCGGATTGAGATCCGACGGCAGACACGCGCCACGCCGCCAGCCTTTCCGGCCGCCGATGCAAATCCGGTGGACCCGCGCCTTTCTTCCCCAACCCTTTCTTCTCTCCCACGACGCCACGCCCGGCCGCCATTGCCGCGCCACCCAACCTCCGTCTCCGCCACCCTTGACGCCCCCTCTTCTCGCGCGAACGTGCGCATTAAAACCGCCCGTGCATGCCTCCCCACTCCCGTCCGTTACCCCCTCATCATGCACGTAAATGCCGAGAAACCGCCATGGCCGCCGCCATTACCGCACCGCACGATCTCCCTCCCCCGAGTCCCTCCGGCCCTATAAATAGGAGCGCCGGGACCGCCTCTTCTCCCTCACTCCAACGCCTAACCCTCCTCTTTTCCCTCTCGATCCGCCGGATTTCGCAAAAACATCGCCATGGCCATGAGCCCCTTCTTCGTCGATTCAGGCACCGACAACGCCGCCCCGTCGACGTCCTCCCCACCCTCGGCATCGCCACTCTTCCGCGAAACCCATGCGCACTTCCACCTCGCCGGAGACCCACGGGAGCACCCTCGTCGCCGCGAGCCCGACACCGCCGCCGCACAATTCCTCGCCGCCGGCCACCGCTACGTTCTCAGGTGACCAAAATGGGCGCCTTCAACTCCCCGCACTTCCCTCTCCCTCTTGCCGCCCTCATGGGGTGCTGGCGCCGTGGCGAGCCGCGAGCTCATCATCGTTGCCGGCCATGTGCCGACGTGGCTCCACCCGGCGCCGCCTCGGCGTATGTTGCGTGCGTGGCTGCCATGTGGCAGCCACGTGGCGCTATGCGTGGCATCACACCGGCTCATGCCCCGTCCACCGTGGACCAATGGCGTGATCGTGGACCGGCCTATGGACCCGCCCACATGTCGATGTCTCAAAAATTTTAGGTTTAAAGAAAATTAAGTAGGAAATTCAATAATCTCAGAGCTGACGTCATAATTCAAGTTTTCCTTTAGAAAATTAAATCAGGAAATTCTTTTAAAATCGATTTAGGGTTAATTTAGGGTTTAAACTTCTAAAATTCATAACTTTTACATCTTAGCTCCAAATTAGATGATTCAAATTGCTAAAATCTTAGAAAATTATTGTCTAACTAAATAAAATATAATTATTTGATTTTTGTTTAAGTTTAAACTGTCATTTGAATTTGAAATGATTTAAACTACAACTTTAGGATTTAAATTTGTAAAATTCATATCTTTTAACTCCAAATTAAGTGTTTAGAATTTCTAAATTCATATAAATTGAAGATCTAGCTAACTAAACCAAAAGTATTTAAATTGTACTTCATTTGAATCTTGTTTGTATTTAGAAATTCATTTAAATTTCAGATTTAGGATTAAAACTTGTAAAATTCATATCTTTTAAATCCCAACTCCAATTTGAGTGTTTCAAATTTATAAAATTTTATAAAATTATTGTCTAGCTAAATAAAATAGAATTATTTAGTTTTGAGTTAATTTGAATTGCCTTTTTGATTTGTTATTTGAATTTCGTTTGAATTTGGATCGTTTTCGCGTATAGATTTCGACGACTTCGGAGAGTCAGTTTTCAACGTAGTTGGAGACCATATAAGAGGATTGATTTTGACTGTATGATCATCGTGGTTGTACACAAGCAACCTGGAGAGAGAGTTTGTGAGTACTAGGTGACCTGTTACGGAAAACAACATCACCAAGCAAGGCAAGTTACATTCTTGACCATATTTGCACCCAGTATTTAAAATTATTTAAATTCTGTTTTAAATTATTATTGCATGCGTATTTATATTCAAGTAATTTAAATTCCTGTTTTAAGCTTTATAGTTATTCCCAATGCCTTTGTATGTCCAATTATTGTCAAGGGAGGTGGTATGGAGTCTATTATCGAATGCAATATATTTTGGAGTTTGGATAATAAAAGAAGATTGTGAATGGATGTGTGAAGATAGAGGAAAATTGTTAATGGATAATGAATGTTGAATTACGAAATAGGTGATTATTGGTATTGGATTAAGATTATTAAGGATCGGATTGTGGTATTATTAGAGTTATATGATTGTTGGATATTAGATGTCAATCATAGATATAGATTATCATTGGATTATTGGATATTGGAATGAATGATGTTGGATTATTAGAAATACATGATTATTATGGTTGGATTGTAGAAATAAATAATTATTGGATTTTAGAGGTAGATTGTTGTTGATATTGGATTAATAAAGATTGGATGATAGATAGATACTATAGTCAAATCTTGAATTGTTGATGTTGGATTCTAGAAATAGATTGTCATTGGATATCAGATTATCTAAAAATTTGATTATAAGATTACATAGGCATTGGATTGATAGTTATCGGATTATAAAATTTGAGTATAGTTAAATATTTGGATCAATTGAAGTTGGATCATAGGAATAGACCTATATGGTGTAGATTGGACTAATGGATATTAGATTGCTGAAGATTGGATTATCACAATACTGATGGTTTACATATTGATCTCGTTCTTGACATGTCTTGGACATTTAACCCTCACCCTAGATAAAATCTAGTTGATACAATAGTATGAACTAGAACATTTTGAGAAAGATTATGCTTAGCAATGCTTAGACCCAAAAATGTTTGATTTGGGAAACTTTCAGCCAAAAATCAAATATTGTTTAAGAATCCATGTCATTGGTTTGTCATGGAAGTTTTGTTGTAAATGAATTTGAGAAAAATAAAATAAAATTATGGTTTGTACTTGGGCGAAATGGTTGTTTGGATGGTGCATGTCAATGCACGGGCTCAATCTGGATAGGGTTGAGGCCCATGGGTTTTGTGGAAAGTCGCCCAAGTCAATTGAGGACCGGCCTCTGAGCGTTCCTTTGCTATGCCTATAATGGGCTATGCCTCACCGTGCAACCACATGTCCTGAGTATGGGTAGGGGACCTGGCTAATTAATTTGTAAAGTTCCATCGCGGTTGACCTGTTTATGCGTGGGCGGTCTTTCATGGCCTTTTCTTTTGACAAAGTCTTTTATGACTATTGTTCCCACCTGGCGCAAGAGGGGGCTAGGAACTCTGCGGATTTCTATTCCAAAGGGGGCGAAACCTTAGCGAGGGGAAACTACGGTGGAATGGCGCATTGTAAAAGCCTTGGCACGTGCTCTAGACTGCTTACCTAAGGTAGTGAGCGGTGGTATCGACGGATGCCAAGCAAACTAGAGAATTCGTGTCATGTGGGTAAAGTGTACAACCTCTGCAGAGTGTAAAACTATTCGAATAGCCGTGTCCACGGTCATAGACATGCTAGCAAAGCCACTCAAAGTTAGACTTGGATTTTGATTTCAAAAGACTTTATCAACTGGTTCATCCAAATGGGATTTAGGCGGTTAGCCATTGTGATAGGAGGGTATCCTTCACCATTCATGTGTGAATGTTATCTGACTATAAAATTGATTTATAAAATGAATTTTAGTTATAGAATAACTGCTTTGGAACTTAGTACAAGTATTTACAGAAAATGTTGTTTTATGCAAATTCAACCATATTAAGCTTTCCTTTGAGATATCCATATATGCATGTCATTCTGTTACTTGACGGGTGTAACTTGCGAGCACGGTAGTTGTGCTCATCCTTGCTTAATGCAAATAATTTCAGAGGAGAAGGACTTTGCTACCGGTGTGGATCTCGACGACTAGGCCGCTTCCCCAGTTGATTGCCTGTGGCAGATTAACTGGACTCTACTACATCTTCTTCGTCTTCCGCTGTGTTTATTTTATTGTTGGCTTGTAAGCCTCCTTTGTAATCTACTCTGTTGTTATTTATTAATAAAGTTGAGATATGATTTGATTACCATATTTGTTTACTGTGTGAACTAGCTACTGATCATGGGACTAGTTCAGAAATGCACAGAGGATTCGGGAGTGTTAATCCCGGGTCTTACAAAGTGGTATCAGAGCCATATCGACTGTAGGTCGTGACCTAGTTAGAATGGCCGTTAGTTGAAAACTTCAAAACTTATTTTATATAACAAGAAAAAGAAATTGTTCTCTCCTCATCTTGGTCATCTATCTTCTTTCTTATCTAATTTTTTTTTTCACCATTTTATAATGTTAAATGGATCCTCTTTTCCTTGGAAAACTTCTATAGATGGTCAACACGTTATTAACCCTTACGTTCAAGACCACAAGACATGGAGCCATCGACAAAGTATCATCGTCTTCACCATCTAAGGAAGACGGACAAGACTTATCGAAGATCGTTGTGTCAGCCAAGCCATATAGTCTAAGTTTGCCAAGACTCATTCTGTGTATTGAGTTATTTCCCTAGATTACGAGTCTCGATTGATAAAATGTTGTATAAAGCTATTAAAAGTTTTCTTGAAGCTTTTGAGTTGGTTCTTTGGTTTGGGGAGTGTTGTTTCACTCTATCCCCTTAGTCCTTCTTATTTGTCTCCTCCCTATCCTTTGTCTCCTTTCCTAAAAACTCTGGAATAACCGACAGATGGTGAACACTCGTCACTCGGGAAGTGGAACCAACCAAGACAACAATATCCCTGGAAATGCCAGTAATGAAGCCAACCAATAAACTATTTACGAAACCCTTGAATTTGAACCAGTTTTTTGTCACCAGGCTCGGCTAATGCGGCGAGAGAATGCAACAAATGAACAACAACAACAATATTCCCACAACCATCGCTCCTTTAGCACATGAGCGATTGCTCTACGATGGATTACAAAAGATCAAGCCACCGGAAGTATCACATAATGACGACGTGAGCCACTTTCTTTTCGAAAGTCACCATCCATGGAAGTTTGTTATCTGTTATAGATGTGGGGAAACAGGACACCGCCTACAGATGCCCTCAAAAGGAAAGCCAAGACAAGAAGTCCATTGTGTTAATCGCCATAGCATTGGACATGATTTCACCAAGTGTCCCAAGAGGAAGGTGATCGATTATCAAGTCTCAGAACCATTGTGGCAAGAAAGGACACTTTGTCAAGCAATGCCCTTTCAAGCATTCTTGGCACAAGCAACCTCAAAGATCGGAGGATGGAAATGAAGAATCCGGATGACACAAAGAAGCAAAGAAAGATATCTTAGCCCATCATAAAAGGTCAAGTGAACCAAGTCAGTACAGAAGAAACTCAAGAGTCTAACAAACGGGATTCCGACCAATTCAAAAACAAGATGGACAATCTTCACAAAAGGAAGTTAGAAAATCAAGAGCAGAATGTTGCAAGAAACTTCAAGGCTCGTGTGATTCAATCTCAACCCAACCATGTACCAATGCCGACCGCACTCATAACTTTAGGATCAACACCACTTCCACCAACGCAGATAACCCTCGACAACAATGGTGGCCAATCTCGTGAACAAAACTTCAAGGGCAAGAATACAATGCTTCAATTGTCGGGATATGGGACATTATGCCAATAAATGTCCAAAGAGGCACAGACAACTACTAACCCACCAACATTGAAGTTCCAAAGGTCAACACCATGCAAGCAAACAGAAGCCACGACTGCGGAAAAGGGCGTCAGACAACGTCACAACCAGCGCCCCGCCTAAGGAGAAAGCAGAATCTGACGACGACAACTCCGCTTGAAAACCTAGTATCCTAGCTTTCTTTCTAGCCACTCGAATCTCTGGGACGAGATTCCTTTTAAGGGGTAGTTTTGTAACACCCAAAGTTCATTACCAATTTAAATTTATTAAAGTTATTATTTTTATTGGATGCTCAAATTTGAGAGAGTTTATTTGCTTTATTTGAATTTTTGAAGTCTTAAAAGTCAAAAATAAAAGTTTTAAAGTTTTATTGAGTTAAAGTTGAAAAATAAAAACTAAAATAATTTTGAGAATTTTATGAAATTTTAAAACTTTTTCCTAAATATTTTAAAGCCAAAATAATTTATTTGCAAAATTAAAAGCCAACTTTAAGTTGGGAATAATTTTATTAAGTCTAAAATGTCTCTAAGAATTTATGAGAATTTTTCTAGAATTTTTGGATTTATTTTGCTGTATTTTAAAACCTAAATGAATTACTATAATTATCTAAATTGGAAAATCAAATTTAAAAACCCTAAACCCTTTTGGGCCTAAACCTCAGGCCCATTTCCTCAACTCTCGCGCTCGGCCCAATTGGCCGCTCCGCACCAGCCGGCCCACCTCCACCCGAAAGCATTTCGCCCCTTTCCCCATCCGGCACCGCGTCGGATTGAGATCCGACGCAAGACACGCTACCACGCCGCTTGGCCCTTTCCAATTACCGATGCAAATCCGGTGGACCCGCCTTTCTTCCCCAACCCTTTCTTCTCTCCCACGACGCCACGCCGGCCGCCATTGCGCCACCCAACCTCCGTCTCCGCCACCCTTGACGCCCTCTTTCGCTGAACGTCGATTAAAACCGCCTGCATGCCTCCCCACTCCGTCCGTTACCCCCTCATCATGCACGAATGCCGAGAAACCGCCATGGCGCCGCCATTACCGACCGCCGACGATCTCCCTCCCGAGTCCCTCCGGCCCTATAAATAGGAGCGCCGGACCGCCTCTTCTCCCTCACTCCAACGCCTAACCCTCCTCTTTTCCCTCTCGACCGCCGGATTTCGCAAAACATCGCCACGGCCATGAGCCCTTCTTCGTCGATTCAGAACCGACAACGCCGCCCGTCGACGTCCTCCCCACCCTCGGATCGCCACTCTTCCATGAAACCCATGCGACTTCCACCGCATGGGAGACCCACGGAGCACCCTCGCCGCCGCATGAGCCCGACACCGCCGCCAAGACAATTCCTCGCCGCCGCCACCGCTACGTTCTCGGTGACCAAAATGGGCGCCTTCAACTCCCCGCACTTCCCTCTCCTCTTGCCGCCTCGCCGTGCTCGCCAGTGGCGCCCGGCGGCGAGCTCGAGCTCATCGTTGCCGCCATGTGCCGACGTGGCTCCACCCGGCGCCACCTCAACGTATGTTGCGTGCGTGGCTGCCATGTGGCGAGCCACGTGGCCGCTGCGTGGCGCACACACGGCCATGCCCCGTCCACCGTGGACCAATGAGTGATTCGTGGACGGTCTATGGACCGGGCCCACATGTCGATGTCTCAAAAATTTTAGGTTTAAAGAAAATTCGGCGGAAATTCAATAATCTCAGGGCTGACGTCATAATTCAAGTTTTCCTTTAGAAAATTAAATCAGGAAATTCTTTTAAAATCGATTTAGGGTTAATTTAGGTTTAAACTTCTAAAATTCATAACTTTTACATCTTAGCTCCAAATTAGATGATTCAAATTGCTAAAATCTTAGAAAATTATTGTCTAACTAAATAAAATATAATTATTTGATTTTTGTTTAAGTTTAAACTGTCTGTTTGAATTTGAAATGATTTAAACTACAACTTTAGGATTTAAATTTGTAAAATTCATATCTTTTAACTCCAAATTAAGTGTTTAGAATTTCTAAATTCATATAAATTGAAGATCTAGCTAACTAAACCAAAAGTATTTAAATTGTACTTCATTTGAATCTTGTTTGTATTTAGAAATTCATTTAAATTTGATTTAGGATTAAAACTTGTAAAATTCATATCTTTTAAATCCCAACTCCAATTTGAGTGTTTCAAATTTATAAAATTTTATAAAATTATTGTCTAGCTAAATAAAATAGAATTATTTAGTTTTGAGTTAATTTGAATTGCCTTTTGATTTGTTATTTGAATTTCGTTTGAATTTGGATCGTTTTTAGCAGATAGATTTAAACGACTTGAGAGTCGGTTTTCAACGTAGTTGGAGACCATATAAGAGGATTGATTTTGATGTATGATCATCGTGGTTGTACACAAGCAACCTGGAGAGAGTTTGTGAGTACTAGGTGACTGTTACGGAAAACAACATCACCAAGCAAGGCAAGTTACATTCTTGACCATATTTGCACCCAAGATTTAAAATTATTTAAATTCTGTTTTAAATTATTATTGCATGCGATTTATATTCAAGTAATTTAAATTCTGTTTTAAGCTTTATAGTTATTCCCAATGCCTTTGTATGTCCAATTATTGTCAAGGGAGGTGGTATGGAGTCTATTATCGAATGCAATATATTTTGGAGTTTGGATAATAAAAGAAGATTGTGAATGGATGTGTGAAGATAGAGGAAAATTGTTAATGGATAATGAATGTTGAATTACGAAATAGGTGATTATTGGTATTGGATTAAGATTATTAAGGATCGGATTGTGGTATTATTAGAGTTATATGATTGTTGGATATTAGATGTCAATCATAGATATAGATTATCATTGGATTATTGGATATTGGAATGAATGATGTTGGATTATTAGAAATACATGATTATTATGGTTGGATTGTAGAAATAAATAATTATTGGATTTTAGAGGTAGATTGTTGTTGATATTGGATTAATAAAGATTGGATGATAGATAGATACTATAGTCAAATCTTGAATTGTTGATGTTGGATTCTAGAAATAGATTGTCATTGGATATCGATTATCTAAAAATTTGATTATAAGATTACATAGGCATTGGATTGATAGTTATCGGATTATAAAATTTAAGTATAGTTAAATATTTGGATCAATTGAAGTTGGATCATAGGAATAGACCTATATGGTGTAGATTGGACTAATGGATATTAGATTGTCAAGATTGGATTATCACAATCTCGATGGTTTACATCTCGATCTCGTTCTTGACAAGTCTTGGACATTTAACCCTCACCTAGATAAAATCTAGTTGATACAATAGTATGAACTAGAACATTTTGAGAAAGATTATGCTTAGCAATGCTTAGACCCAAAAATATTTGATTTGGGAAACTTTCACCAAAAAATCAAATATTGTTTAAGAATCCATGGCATTGGTTTGTCATGGAAGTTTTGTTGTAAATGAATTTGAGAAAAATAAAATAAAATTATGGTTTGTACTTGGGCGAAATGGTTGTTTGGATGGTGCATGTCAATGCAGGGCTCAATCTAGATAGGGTTGAGGCCCATGGGTTTTGTGGAAAGTCGCCCAAGTCAATTGAGGACCGGCCTCGAGCGTTCCTTTGCTATGCCTATAATGGGCTATGCCTCACCGTGCAACCACATGTCCCGAGTATGGGTAGGGACTGGCTAATTAATTTGTAAAGTTCCATCGCGGTTGACCTGTTTATGCGGGCGGTCTTTCATGGCCTTTTCTTTTGACAAAGTCTTTTATGACTATTGTTCCCTGGCGCAAGAGGGCTAGGAACTCTGGATTTCTATTCCAAAGGGGCTAAACCTTAGCGAGGGAAATCGGTGGAATGGCGCATTGTAAAAGCCTTGGCACGTGCTCTAGACCGCTTACCTAAGGTAGTGGCGGTGGTATCGACGGATGCCAAGCAAACTAGAGAATTCGTGTCATGTGGGTAAAGTGTACAACCTCTGCAGAGTGTAAAACTATTCGAATAGCCGTGTCCACGGTCATGGACATGCTAGCAAAGCCACTCAAAGTTAGACTTGGATTTTGATTTCAAAAGACTTTATCAACTGGTTCATCCAAATGGGATTTGGGCGGTTAGCCATTGTGATAGGAGGGTATCCTTCACCATTCATGTGTGAATGTTATCTGACTATAAAATTGATTTATAAAATGAATTTTAGTTATAGAATAACTGCTTTGGAACTTAGTACAAGTATTTACGTAAAATCTTTGTTTTATGCAAATTCAACCATATTAAGCTTTCCTTTGAGATATCCATATATGCATGTCATTACATTGCTTGGTGTAACTTGCGAGCACGGTAGTTGTGCTCATCCTTGCTTAATGCAAATAATTTCAGAGGAGAAGGACTTTGCTACGGTGTGGATCTCGACGACTAGGCGCTTCCCAGCTTGATTGCTCGTGGCGATTAAGCTGGACTCTACTACATCTTCTTCGTCTTCCATTGTGTTTATTTTATTGTTGGCTTGTAAGCCTCCTTTGTAATCTACTCGTTGTTATTTATTAATAAAGTTGAGATATGATTTGATTACCATATTTGTTTCTTGTGTGAACTAGCTACGATCATGGGACTAGTTGTAAATGCACAGAGGATTCGGGAGTGTTAATCCCGGGTCTTACATTTTTCTATGACCATCATCTTATCGTAAGTTTTTCTACGACAACCCCTGAGTCGTAAGCTTTTCTACGACCAGTACCCGGTCGTAAGTTTTACTACAACCAGTATCTAGTCGTAAGTTCTTCTACGACAACAAGTTCCTAGAGGTGAAATCAATTATTGATTACCTTTAGGCGCTCTGTTTTGTCCTCTGCGGGTAGGTCCGCCAAAATCTGAGGAGCCACCATGTTCAGTGGCAGAGACTTCTCACAAATGAGCTTGACCCGAGTGTCAATCTCTTCTTGCGAGAGGCCTACAGGAGCAAGTAAACTCTCAATAAGCTAGGTCTAAAGTTAACAAAAAAAGGCTAAAGCTGGGAGTTTGCTTACCTTCCTCATAGTCTCTGGTCGAGTCCTGCGGCCCCGAGTACCTCCACATTGGATGAGCCCTCTTCTTCAGAGGGCTAATGCGGCGCGTGATAAAATTCTTCACCACGTGCCATCCAGTAAGCTCCTCTTCTTTCAAGTCTTTGATGGCTTAAATGAAGGGGGCAATCCGACCAAGATCTTTGGGAATCGAATCCCAAGCAAAGATCTTATCGGTCGGCTTTTCGACGAAAGAGAGGCTATCTTCATTGGTTATCTCCCAATAGAATCACGTCTTCTTCCATCCCAGCCACAATGACCGGGTGAACATCTGAATGTACTCCCTCGATTTTCCGTCGTGGAGCTTCAGACTACAGCTACTAGCGACTCCATTCAGACGAGTCATTCCATAATAGTACTGGAAAAACTCTAAGTCAGACGGAATCCCAAGTAGGCCTCACACAAGTACACGAACACGCCCAACATCGTGATGGAATTGGGAACAAGGTTCACCAACTCCACACCGAAGTGTTCGAGTACAAGGGTGAGGAAAGGGTGAGCAGGCAATCGAATGCCACACTCACAGAACGCCTGAAGATAGGGATCTGCCCAATCTCCCCCGACGGCCAATGCTCCCCAGCAGCTTCAATCCACTTCACGAACTGGCTCTTTGGAATCTTCTCAGCGGTGACCAAAGCCTCGATCTTGGTCGTATCCATCTCCGATTCGGCCCATTGGGAAGCGGCTCCAGCCATCTCTCTCAAGGATTAGAGATTTGGATTTGGGAAGACTTCAGGAGAGCGTCGATTTGGTCGAAGGCGAAGAGCGCAAGAACTTGAAGAGCAGTGGGAACGATTTGAGGAAAAGTAAAAAACCTAAGTCTAACCCTCGGTAAGTATTTATAACTACACGCTTGAGTTAAAGACGTGGTAACCCAACGGTTGCCACCGCTTCGGGAACTACTCCAACAAACATGTCTGTGAGAGTCAATTTAGATTCTTAAATTTGTCTGCTAGAGAAAATCGAGCCAGTCTTCACACCTTAAGCGAAATTACCTTCTTAACCAAGTTTACTTCTGGTCAAAAGTAATAACAGTCGAAAAGAATTTGCTTCCGACTACAATACTACGACTACTATGTGATCGTAAGATCTCCTACGATCACCTTGTAAGTCGTAAGTCCCTCTACAATCTTCTTGACCAAGTCAATTTCTAGTCAAATGAAACACCAGTCGAAGAGTTTTTCCTTCGACCACCTCTCTACGACCATCCACTGGTCGTAAGATCATCTACTGCTCCTCTCCCAAGTAAGTTATTTTTACTTGAAGCTAGGGGGCTAGATGATGAGGATATAATAATCCTTATTTAATTATTTATCTGTAATTCATATTATGTATAATAATGATGTCATATGGTTCTTGAGTATACCCCTTAATATTCATAAGGGACAAGCTGGAGGTCGTAAGTTCGTCTACGACCACCCCATAGTTGTAAGTCCTTCTACGACTACCCCATAGTCGTAAGTATTTTCTACGACTATGTCTTGATCATAAGCTCTTCTACGATCAGTTTATGGTCGTAAGCTATTCTACGACCACCACCTGGTCGTAAGCTCTTCTACGACCAATCTCTAGTCGATGTGGCTTACAGACATGTAGGCCAAATCGACCTGGGAATCTTCCGCACCGTATTTAAAGATATGGACAGTAAACTACACTGTTATTCTCTGAAATAATGGCACGATTTAACTCCCTATCATGGTGATAAGTGCCTCGCAACGTGGGAACGTTACTACTCCCACAATAATCTCCAATAACGACTCCATAATCTGGAACATTAAGGCGCCATTTGGACTGGAAGAACAGCCGCATACTCTGAGTACTATAAAAGGCAGAATCATTAGAAGGATCAAGAGGGGGAATCAAGAGCACATGGCGTATCATTTTAGTCTTTCTCTTGATATTGTAATCCAGCATACTCAATACATACACACAAGAGTAGGGTTGTTATTCTCCCAGGAGAAGGCCCGAACCTGTATAAAAATCCCCGTGTCGCCTCTCTCTGCGTGATTTGAGCCTAGGGGAACCCCCGAATCAAACAATCTTTACGTAAGTTCGGTTCTAAAACACCGACACCACCCAATTTTTCAATTGAATAAACTATCCAACAACCATTAATAAAGTCTTTTGAAATCAAAATAAAATTCTAACTTTGAGTGGCTTTGCTTAGCATATCCTTGAACATGGATACAACTATTCGAATAGTTCTTAACACTCTGGAGAGGTTGTATAACTTTACCCATAAGAGATAACTGACTTGTAATGTCCGTCTGACACACTGTTGAAGGTGTGCGACAAAGTCATTATCACAAAACCTTTACAATGCATCATCCCACCGTAGTCTCGCTTCACTAAGGTTTCACTTCCTTTAGATAAAAACTCGCTGGATTTATGCCCCCTCTTGCGCCATGTGGGAATACATAAAAGTAGGTCATAAAGACTCCCACGCAACCGGATGGCACAACCATGGTGAAATGACACAAATTATTTAGCCAGGTCCCGTCCACATAGGACATGTGGTAGTACGATGGGGCTTAGCAAGATGCGGCTCGAAGACCGGTCCTTAACTGACTTATGCGACTTTCCAAAATAACCCCTGCGCCTCGATCATAGAGATGACTCGATCCCACCCATCAACGTGCACCATCCAACATCCATTTCGCCCAAGTCCAAACCAATTTTTATTTTATTTGCCAAGTTAAATCATTTTATAAAGTTCTATGGTAAGGATAATACCATAGTATCATTTTAAATCATAGTTGAACTTTTGGCTAAATTCCCCAAATTGAACACTTCTGGTCTAAGCTTTATCTAAGCATAAAGTTTTTCAACATGTTTTAATTCATACTGATGTATCAACTAGATTTTAACTAAGGTATCAAGGAATGACTAATTTAATAACAAAGTTTAGCTATACAAAGGAATTGTGAATAACTATAAAACTTAAAACAAGAATTTAAATTACTCAATTTAAATAAGCATGCAATAATAATTTAAAATAGAATTTAAATAATTTAAAGTACTGGGATTCAATATGATCAAAGATGTAACTTGCCTTGCTCAAATGCTTGAGGATCTACTTCTTTGAAATATTTGGGTTCCCCGGAGTTGTTGAAATCTACACGTGAAAGTGAAGCAAATTCAAATAAATTCAAATGAACTCCAAATTAAATAATTTCAGTATAGAAAGCAAGATCTTGATTTTAGATGAATTTAGAAATTTGAATCACTCGAATCTGAGTTCGAACGAAGGAGAACGGGCTCTCCGAAGTTTGAAAATACATGAAATGATGAAAAAGGGATTTTTCGGATTTTTGGAATTAATTTTATAAAGGAAAATCAATTATTGTGTCATGCTGACGTCAGCGGCCGGATTAATGAATTTCGGTCAGAATTATTTTCCTAAAGAAAATGGCTTGAGCCATTGACAAGTGGGCCCCACGGCCATGGACTAGGTCCACGGCCGCACAAAGGTCCACGGTGGACCTGGCTCACGGCACAGGGCTGTGCCACATGGGCTTGCCACACGGGTACACCTCGCAAGCATAGGAGGGCCGAGATGACCAGACATGGCGACCATGTCGGCACGGCGGACGGCGGCGGCTTGGGTGCGTATGCTCGCTGGCGCTACGCGCCACGGCGAGCCTTGGCTGGGGTACCAAAAGGGAGAGCGAGGTGAGGTGAACCCAGGGCTTGCGGTTTTGGCGATGGAGTGCAAGGGGATGGGCGGCGGTGAGGAGGAGAAGCAGCGGTGGCGGCGGTTGAAGGCGGCGCCGATGGTCTGGTGGCGGCCCAGGGTGAGGAGGTGCGCACGACGTAGACCGCAGCCGTGCAATGCCGATGGTGCGGACCACGGTGAAGGACCTCTACTAGAGGTGGCGCAAACAACGACGGTGGGGAGCTCAGCCGACGAGCTTCAACGACGAATAGCAAGAAGGAGCAGGCGAGAGAGAGGGAGGGGTGTAGGGGAAAAGAGGAGGAGGAGTGTCTGGGGCGCCCATTTATAGGGACCGAGGAGGAGAGAAGGAGGGGGTCGATGGCATGGGAGCACAGCGACACTTCGACCGGCGTAGGGTATGGCGCGGCTGACGTAATTTGCGGTGAGAGAGAGGAGCCTGGGCACAGGGGCGGGTAGCGGAGTGATGGGCGCATTCAATGCGTGTTGACACGGGCGCTTGGAGAGCGGTGAGGCGGTCCGACGGGAGAGGTGCACTGACAAACAGGTGGCATGGGGCGGCAACAGGAAGAAGATGGGGAGGAAGAGGGAGCTAACAGGTGGGGCACTTTGTTGGCGAGAGAGGAGGGACGGTGGTGGAGAGGGAGAGAGAGGAGCAGATCGAGAAAGCTAGGCATGAGAGAGGAAGTGGAAAACGGGCCAGAAAGATTCGGCCCCAAAAAGCGAAAAGGAAATTTGAATACATTTTTGGATTACAAAAAATACAACAATTCAAAAACGGTTTTAGAAAATAGTAAATAAAGTTCAAAAATTCTAGAAAGATACACAGAAATTCCTTGAATTATTTGGAACTTAATAAAATTATTGACAACTTAAATTTAGATTTTAATTTTGCATATAAATTATTTTTTATTTTGGAAAAATAGTAAAACCCTTTTAACAATCCGAAAATTCAAGAAAATACTTAAAATACTATTTTTGACTTTAGATCCAATAAAACCCAAGAAAATTCAAATAAACCAAATTTTGAATTAATTAAAGTTTGATTAACTTATATTAAATTATTTTTATTTTCTAAAATTTCACGTTTAAGCTTTAACAATTTATTACAATCAAATGGTTAATTTTAATTTGAAAATTTTCAAAAAGCCTTGAAAATTGGGATGTTACTGAGAGGTTATACATTAAGATTTGGAGGTTTGGAATAATAAAAATTATTTTATTTATTTATTTTACTTTTTATGTAAAATGTTCAGTAATGGCAAGGTTGTCAACATCAATATTTTAGTTGTAGCTCTAAATGATATAGAATCTAAACTACAATTTAGACATTTATCAATCAAAGTAGATATCAAATGACCAAATAAACACTTATATCACTGTTGGAATACACAACACATTGAATATATATATATTTTTGGTAGAATCAGGTAGAATCTTAGATTCTACAATTCGATCCTAAAATACGATCCTACCGGAGTGTCTCCGATCCTATTTAGAATCACGATTCTGACAACCTTGCACTGGACCATCCAACTACCGCAAACATTTCCGTCTCTTACTAGTACATACTATCATCAAAACCAAAATTTCAAGGGTACAACTAGCGTCCGGATGTACGGTGCCATCGTACGCTTGAGAGCAACATACGTGAACCACATCCGCATTACTTGCAATCAATGTCTGCATCAAAACTGAAGAATTTCGTCGGCGATGTCAAAAAGTAATTGAAAATTTTATTTTCACAAAATTGGATGAAACTGTGAGTATACAATTTAGTAGGAAACTGGTTCTAGAATCCCAAACAAACGAATTTACACTATTACAATATTACAACATTTGAAAACACCAGTGACAACATTCTATAATTACTCCTGCAACAATTAGAGACGTTGTTTGCAACAAATCGAAAATATTACACAAGATTTCCATAATTTATACCAAAAGTTTTTCATTAAACAAATTTAGAACATTACAACGGTGCAACATCAAAAATAATAGTTGCAACATTGTGCAACCAAACATGCAATAACCGAAAAATAGATTTGTAACAACCACAACACTTAGTACAAATTTCTTACAACAAATAGAGAAAGGGGTTGCAACAAAGCCAAGAAATGTATGCAACAACCTACTAAAGGGAGGATGCTTGCGGGGCGTCGAGGAGCTGAACTTGGGGGAAGAGGAGCCTATCCTGATGCGTCTTCGTGGAGGCTGTTGTCGATGGTAGAGCTTGTGATGTTTGGCAGATCGAGGAGGTCGTGGTGGCGCGCCCAACAGTAATAGATCTCAGCTAGCCGCGCTTGGCAACAACGCTTGATGAAGTCGCCGCACCTAGCCATCTCGATGGCAGGAGAGCTCGGCTCCCCACCATGGTGGCTACGGAGGCCACGCCTTGTGGCGCCGCTCGATCGCCCGTGGATGGTGACGGCTCCACCAGAGCAGTTTTTGTTGGAGCGATCAAGAGACTAGAGGGAGAGAGACAAAGGGCAAGGCTACTGAGTGAGAGAGAGAGAGCACAGAGAGAGAGAGAGAGAGAGAGAGAGAGAGAGAGAGAGATGAGATGAGGTGTGTGGCTAAAAATCGTCCAACGTATGAGTGCTATCATTACCCAAATTTCAATTAACATTTCAAAACATTGAATTATTCAGCCTTTGGAGCAACAGCCGGTACATCCATGTTAGTTCGATCAAAACATGAAAAATATATGGCCATTGGGTAGTTCACAAACCTATTCGTGCTGCCGAGATCGAGCTAGCTAGTTATGAGATGAGACAAATATGTCCGATACTCTTAATTAAAGCCTGAAAATTAAAAGCTAAAATGATGCATGCTCTTGAGAAGAAAGTCAATGCTAATCTAAGAACATCACTTGCTACTGAAAAGGACGCAACCTTATAAATTTTGCTTAAATCGCAGTTGGTTAATTGCTGCCATGTGGATAGACGACCTTACGAAGAGATGACTGAGAATTCAAGCCTAACCGGTAATTCATTTTTTTTTACAACTATGAATTGGATGATATACATCATGTCACACTTCCATTTTGGTACACATTTGATCAGTGAAGAATTTCTCTTGGCTTGATTATTGTCCAAAACATAAGAGCACGAATCAGATTTGATTTGTATAAACAAAACAATTGAAACAGCCCAAAAATTTGGGGTTTTCAAAAATTTTGAAAACTTTTGGTTGAATTTGAGTTTTTTTCCATTTCAGAAACTCCAGCCCAAAATCCGCTTTCCCTTTTCTCCCTCCCCGCTGCCGTCAGCCGCCACCTCGCCCCACCCGCACCTTCTACCACCTTCACCGCCGCCACCTCACCCCGCCATCTCCCCTCTCCCAGCACCGCCTAACCATTCCCAGCCACCCACATCGCGCTCGCCCCCACCGCCTCCTTAGCGCAACCGCCTCTTCCCGACCTATAAAAGGGCCACCCCTAGCTTGCATTCTTCCTCACCTTCACCTCCAACACCTCCCCTTGTCCTTCCATCACCAGAGCTGGCCGGATTTTGAGCTCCTGTCGCCGCCCCCTTTTTCTTCCCCAACGAGCAAACCAGCAAATTCACCGCCTCCCTTCCTCCGCTTCCCTCCCCCTCCCGGCTCAAGCACCACCTCGCCGTCGCCCACTTTTTCCCCGATTCTTCCCCGACCCAACACCCAGCGGAGCTCGCAGGCACCACTCCTCCCCGTTGCCTCCTTCACTACCACCTCTGCCAAGCCACCAAAGGCCGCCCTAAGCCCCACCAAAGCCACCCCTATGATCCCCATTACCCACTGGTGCTCACCGCACCACCCACTCTCCTCGCTGGCCACCGAAACGGTCGGAGCAGCATCGGCGTCCACCTCCTCTGCCCGAGGCGAGCGCGTGGGCCTTTTGGCTGCGCGGCTCAAGCCACCTGGGCAACGGGGCCTTTAAAGGCCCAGTCGAATGGGTCGTAGGGCGCACAGTAAATGGGTAGCCCATTTACTATTTAAATAGACCGACCCAATTACTGTTCATTGCACAATAGTTTCTTTTACTGTTCACCCAAAAGAACGAAACACAGTTTATTTTCATCCAAAAACAGTAAACCCTAGTTATTGTTCACATTTTCGAAAATACACAGTAAACTTGATCCTATTCCTTAATCAAAAATAGTGATTCAATTACGGTCCACAAGACCTTTTTTAGACATGAATAGTAAAATAGTACTATTCCTCGTCCGACAATTTTCGCCCGAAACCCTAATTTGACACTTTATATACCGTTTTCAACCGTTTCGAGCCCGTGAATCCGAATCTCAATGTTGTTCAGTCCAATTATACACCAAATAAATTCCTATCCCTCGCACCACCTTCCTTTATGTTTCTTTTCTAATTTTATTTACTTGCATGTTGTTCCTAGCTCATTCCTTGTCGAGCTAGATTTTATTTGGTTTATTTTATTTCTTTTCATGCTACGTCACGACTTCGACAACCAGACTCCAGAAGACATTGGATAAGACTAGTATTTAGAAAATTTTGTGCAAGAAGGCAAGTCGCATTCCTTGATCATTTTGAGCCCATTTTTCATATATTTATAATATTACTTTCATTATTATATTTGTGCCAATTACTTTATTATTCAAATAATACTTTTGAATGCCATGATAATTAAATCATTCCTATTACTCCATATACAAACCCACCTAGCACTTGTAGGCCATATTCACCTTGACTCATATACAGAAGAAATCTGGAAAAACCTTGAGGATCTTGATGAGGAAGGTTTTAGCAGGATCACCAGATGGCGATAATTACTGTTATTAGGTCTCACCACGCTCAAGCGTGCCTGTGGTTTGAAGTTCTTTTGTCTTGTATTATATTAACTTTAGGCTTGGATGCACGTGTTAGTGTAAAAACTGGCCGTTAAGCCTTAATCTTATGTAATAAAAGTCTGGTTTTTGTTGTAATCGAAAGCTTGCTTATGACACTGCTTACTTCGTAATTGCACATCCTGGACGGTTGTGAAGAGTTTAACAGTCCCAGATTTTGGGGGCGTTACAACAATGTTGGAGGGTGCGATGAGTTCATGGACAAACACAGTCATTGATTCGGACTGTCATCAAATATGCCAAAGAGTACAAGAGAAGATTAGATTAGAACGTCGTACCAAATGCCCCCATTCGATGAGTTTTTAGCTCATATGGCACTATTCATAGCACTAATAGCAATTTTAGCCTTCTCCCGACGTCAATGTCAAAAATAGCACCCTCTACTGTGCCCTAGGGAGTCGGACTCCCCACCGCGCGCCACGTGTGAAATCCGGGCCCCTAGGGCACGGATTAAGCCAAGTCCAGCCTTAGGGGCAACCACGGAGGCACGAGTGTCGTGCCAGGAAGGCACGATAGTGGCGATTCGATTTGAAATCGCTTAAAAAATATTTCTGACATTATTTGAAACTTTAAATATATTTTTTCTTGTTTTTTTACCTCGCTCGTAGCTTCAAATGTATTATCACATGTACCAGAAAAAAATTCCGTAAATTTTTTCACATAAAATCACGACGCAACACAGCACACGCAGCTTCAAACATGAGTGTCAACAGTCGCCATCGCCACCCTTTGCAGCCCTCGGTGGCTTGGTGAGTCGATGGATGGTGCATGTGAAACACTATTTAACGACATGGCAACGGGCAGTAGCACACAACACTGGTCGCGGCGGCGGACTGTAGTACACCATCACATTCAATGATTAGGACGATCGAAGCTAATGTTCTACAAAATTCTTGATCGAGGTCATAAGAGCACGAAAACCGGGGGAAAACAAAATTTGATCCAAAACCTTGATCATGGGTGCAAGATGGTTAAGATGACCATAGATCAATTCCCACAAGTCCTAACAAGCTAGATCATAGCAAAAGACCCAATCAAAACCCTAGGAACACGAAAATCCCAAAGACATCAAAGAAAGAGCAAGAACAACGTAGAACTCATCTTAGGGTAAATATTGCTTGGATTGATTCAAGCGATTGTTGGTTTACGACCACTCCACCATGAAGGACAAGAACTCAACACTTGAGTTCTCAATTGATCTCTCTTTCTCAAACCATAGCCTCCATTGTCTCCACTTTCTCCAAAACACAAATTAGGGTTTCCAAAGCTTAGGTTGGTTAAGGTGCAAATCCTACCCCTCTACCTTTTATAGTGGAGGCTAGGTCTAGAGAGAAACCCTTATCAGGTGCCCGTTAAGCCCATACACAAATGAGTCTACACTCACACACGCTTCTCAAAGCGGATGACGAACCGAGTCTCACGAATCCGTCTCTTCGTGAACTCCGTCTTCTCTTGACCTAAACCGCATCTCCTTGTGCCATCTTTCGCCGCGGTTTCTTCCAAGGTCACTAACCCGGTATTTTGGCAAAGATATCAAAATACCCCTTATAGATCCTTCTCCAAAGGCCGAGTGTAATCAACGTGAAGTAATCCCATGCTCCGCCAAGTGTAGGTTCATCAATAACTCGCTTCATATCGGTAAGTCTCTCCCATTCGGTTCCGGGCGGTTTGACCGGCCAAGCGGCGGTTAGACTGACGGTCAGACCAGTCGAGGGTGGCGGTTTGATTGGCCAATGAGGTGTTATGCGCTGGGAAGGCGATGAATTTCGTGGGTCTGGCCAAAGTTATGGGATTCAGTGCTTAGGTGTTGCATGATGCATGTTTTGGTTAACGTGGGTCAGGTGGCGAAGAACTTTTGCCCAAAATCGATTTCTTAGTGTATTGTTGTGCAGGTGGTTTAGAGTCAACGACGGTCAACGATGAGGATGACCGGGACTATGTTAGAAGAGCTAAAGTCTAGAATGATCGAGGATGCTAGGTGAAGTGGTTAGACTCAAGCATGATGCACGATGGGCAAGAACGACCAAACGGGAGGTTCGGTGCAACGGGTTGCATCAAGTGGCTTAGGGGTCGGTGCAAGTTCCATGGTGGTTTCACGCCACTGGTTTGATCACCCCACTGGCCTGATCGTCCAAGTCACAGTTGCACTCTCTCTGAAAATTTCAAACTCGATCTAATTTTTCCTCGAAATTCTATTTTCAAATAGGTATAGTGCAAACACATCATCTCACCTTCCTACACAAGTGATTTTTGGTCATTTACAAAAAAAATCCACTTTTCTACTTTTGGCCGGTCAGACCACCACTTTTGACCGCTGGGACCTAGTCGGTCTAGCCACTACCCCAAGGCCAATCAGATCATCGTCCATTGGCCAGTCCGACCACCTCAGACTACCAGTTACCTAACAGCTGCAAGAACTTCGCAAAAACAATGGTTTCTCTAAGCACCTCGACACCATCCCGGCCGGGAGTTTCGTCGGCGCTGCCAAAACAAAATCTGGAGTTTAGGGTTTTATTGATCTTGGTTGATTGAGGAAGGCAGAGCGGTTTAGCTAAGGATAGAAATTAGAAATAAGCGTTAAATCAGGATAAGGGAAACTACAAAAGGCGTGGTCGCACGAAGAAAAAAACGCTTCGTAATAATTCTCCTTAGCCGCGCGCGCATAATGGGTCGTCCTGCACGATTTTACGGTACGATGCTCGTACATCCAGCGTGCCACTGAATTTGGCTCAGCCGTTGCATGTGCTGTTCGTCAGGAGCCACTGAATTAGTTTAGTTTAGGGCGAGAGTGTGAGACGCGTCGCTCGTGTGGTGGCACTCGTCGTACGTCCGTGGTATCAACAAAAGTCGTATGCGTGTGCCCACGCCAGAACGTCGAACGGACGTACTTAGTCGGGAAGAACAGCATTATTGGTTGTTTGATGGCTACCTCTGGGAAGAACAAAATTAATAATTGTTGAATGAAACAACAGATCAGAATAAAGAAAAGGGTGGCCTATAAAAATCTCGTAATGTTGTGCACCAGAAGAGATTATGGATGGTTCAAATTTGGCAAACATGAAAATGGTGCCTTCACTATCAGAGACAGGATTTTTCCCGAGTGCCAAAAACACTCGGGAAAGTGGGCGAAACACTCGGGAAACATATTTCCCGAGTGTCACCCTCGGGAAACATATTTCCCGAGTGGGGATAGATTAGTCGGGAGAAAAACGGTTTCCCGAGTGTTACACTCGGGAAATATATATTTACCGAGTGTATCCGTAGACACTCGGGACATGTCGACACTCGGGGAAAAACCATTTGAGCGGCTTCTCCGGTAATAGCACGGAACTATTACCGAGTGTTAACACTCGAATACGGTCAAAAACACTGGGAATGTTCCCACCGTTTGACCAACGACCGGGAAAATTGACCGTGGCATTTTTCCGAGTGCATGGCGGAAAAAAACACTGAAATCTTAAGCGGATCCGCAGAAATTGCCACGGTCAAGTTTTCCGAGTGTCTACACTCGGAAACTTTTTCTCGTTATCAAGTTTCAATTTCCAGTGTCGGCGACACTCGGAAAGTTCAGTCTCTTTCGAGTGTCAACACTCGGAAACTTTAGTCTAGTTCAGAGTGCTAAACACTCGGTAAGCGATAAGGCACTCGAAATCGACAAACTCTTTGCATCCGAATTTTCACAAATTCATTTAAAATCCATTCCACGACAATCAAATAATCAATCCATCCATTCCACAGCAGTCAAATAATCAATCCATCCATCCATCCATTCCACAAACAATCAAATAATCCATCCATCCATCCATTCCACAATATATGTATATATAAATGTATAGATCGAACAAAAGACATCATAACAGTTCGAGCTCACAACATTCAAGATCAAGTTAGAAAATGTAAGCATAAGGCATTATTATACATATAGCAGTTCCAAATAACAAGTATCACTACAACCATTTGCATGCATGAAATTTCTGCTTCAATCTTAGTGCATAAGAGCATCATTTTCAAAGTTCTGCAGATAGAGCAAAACTTAATATTAGTGCCATGTTACAACAAAAGTTAGGAATTGATACATGAAAAGATAATTAACCAAACTATTGACAAAGCAAAAAATTCCTTTAAATCATGATGAGCAACCTAATAACATGGCAAATCAGTTAAGGGCATGCCTGGGGTGTGGGCCAGCTAGCTTGTGGCCTAATTGATCATTTATTGTAACTCTCAAAATTTTGTCATTGTGAACTACTGATCAACATTTATGTCTCAAGCACTTATCATCAAATTCATACAAAGGAGTGTACATACAAATTATTATATGTTGACACATTTCAAAAGAATTTATGATATAGATATAGAGAATTAGTTATATATGAAGCCATTTTTTCCATTTTTAGCAATCACCGATTGTGAATGTTTTCTAATATTGGTATCCTTTTAGTAGATCATGAAAATAGCAAGCACACGGTGTTGACCTCTCGGCGATGGATGCATTCACATGATCTTCAACATGTGCACCAAAGACATCTTGAGGATTAGCGATCGAAGCAACCGATCCGCTGGTTCCTGCATTTTCATAAGAAATTGCATTATAAGAAATTTGCGATGGCGACCAATAAGTACATTGCATGTCATTTCAATGTATTACGAATCAAGCACTCATAAGAGACTAACAATATAATAATCGATTATGCGATTACTAACAGGAGCAGATAAGTGAGGCGGTGGTTCCCCTGACGGAGAGGCATTAGGTCGAGTCCGGTCCCAGTACTGCATATTTGTTTGCACATTGCCATACATTAGCCAAGTATGAATATATATATATATATATATATATATATATATATATATATATATATATTGCATATTACTTTGTTATTGTACTACCACGCTCCAACTAACTTGCATGAGCATTTGCTCTAACATTTATCTAGCCTCAATTTCCTCTTATGACCTCGTCTCAAGTCGAGAAAACCGAGACTCGGAAACATGTGATGGTGGTTCTTTGTCGACATTGAAGGTGTACCTCATCGATTGATCTGACACTCGTGGATCGGACCTCGGAGAGGTGGTCGGTGTGCTAATGTAGCGGCACCCATGAAGAAAGCGACCATGTTTCTTCCCTTGCCGACCTTTGTACACACTTTCGCGTCTAGTGGCGAATTCATGGCGTCGTACTCGGGCCATGAATCTCCTTAGCAAACATCGATATATGCAGACTGTTGGACAAAATCATCGAGGCGGAAATCATCGGGGACAAAATGATCGAAATCGTACCAAGTGCTCTGTCATACTGGTTGCACAAGGTGCCTCTCGATCACCCTCCTAGCTTCTACATATGCCTCTATATCGGAGGCAGGCCTCTGCTTTTTCTTTTCTCGCACCCAAAAACCACGGCGGTCAATAAATATGTATCGCAACATACAATCAATATGAACATGTTGACCTACGAGTTCTTCTTGTAACGAGCCATGGAGGAGCTGCCTTGACGATGTGTCTTGTCCGTCCATCAACAATCGCCGCTCCTAGCGACACGAGAGGCTGCAACCATCGTTCATTGCACCACTGTCTCGGAGAATCTGCGCCATGCATCTTCACACTTCAGGGGCCCACCAAGGTATTGCCTAAATTAACCAAGTGTTAAATATGAATAAACTAGAATTGATTGTAATCAAGGACATCGTTTGTTCGATTGGTTACTGCATGTACTCGTCGAAAGTGATATGTGTTTGGCAAAAGGTCGGCCCTATGAATCTGTTTGTCGAAGCACTTGTGTGTGGTAACAGATCACCGCTTGGATCGTGCCAGTAGAACATCTGTGGGATGAGCTTCTTAACACAATTCTGAAGCACTACTTTGGAATCGACTTCTGTCAAATCGACCCATCGAAACCACCACTACAATCAAAGAATAAAGAATTGATAAAGAATAAGATGATTAAGTTAGTTGATGAAAGCGAAAAGGAATTGATAAAGAATAAGATGATTAAGTTAGTTGACATTTATTACTTGGCTACTAAACATCCAAAAGAGGTAAATTAAACATGTCGGACTACTTGAAGTTTTAGTACCAAACAAGTGAGATTAGCTAGGTTAGGTTTGCATAACAACACAAAATATCGACTTTGTCCTCAAATGGCTTCTGTGTTCTTCAAAATGTTAGTACTCCTTGTGCAATTTAGATAGGTCTTTGGACGAAAACTACCATTTTTAGCCATGTGCCGACTAATAAATAGTTGATGATGATTTGGTTATGCGTCACAATTAAGATAACTATCCGAACATGAATAGATTGAGCAAAACTAGCCTAATCTACCGTAAGTTAAGTATGGTTGTTTAGTGATCTAGTTTGTATTAATACTTTGGAAAAAATTAATCTTTGAGTTAAATAGTGGTTAGTTAGGTGATTGAACATTGGGGCCAAATCAACCCTAACATGCATAGGAACACATAAAAGCAGATTTGAATATTTAGTCACTTACCCAAAAACTTTCCTCCACAGCGCAAGCAAGTTGTCAAATGGAACCTCTCCTTGGTGTGGCGGTATCTGCAGCTGACCTGTGAGTGGCACCATGTCCATGCAGCTCCGCCGTCCTCTGTATGTGACCAAGCGAGGAAGTGCCATCGAAGCAACACGCCAATTATGCTGTTCGGAAGTCTCGTTTGTCACCCCGCCTTCTTCTCGCCATTGCACGCATATTAGTTTTTTAGGTATGCAAGTAAGTGGGCTAAATTAGTGAAAGTGTAGATTACTTACGTGTCGCCATGCAGAGCGATGTGATCTTCTCCTCCTCTCGGGTTGGTCGTCGTGGCAGTTCATGAGTCCTCGCATCCAATATTCTTGTACCTCATGGTGCTCATCCTCCTCACCCTTCGCCTCAAGGTGCTGCTCTTCCTCCTCACCCTCCGCCTCACGCTCCACATCATCAGCACATGAGGGCTGCGGGGTACAGGAGCCTAATCTACTAGAGGTAGACCCCCCCTGCCCCCTCGAGGGGCCGCGGCTGCCCCACTACCTCCTGGAGGGGCCGTGGCTGCCCCTCTACCTCGTATAGTGGCCACGGCTGCCCCACTGCCTCCTGAAGGGGCCGTGGCTGCCCCTCTGCCTCCTGGAGGGGCCGTGGCTGCCCTACTGCCTCGTCAGTGGCATGGTGCCCTCTGCCTCCTCGAGTGGAAAACAAGCGTCTGCCTCGACTAGAGTATGCTGCCTCGTCGACGCCACTCATTTTTTGGTGTCCTGAAATGAAATAAAATAAAATAAATCAATTAATATAACGTAATCAAGTAAGCTCATACAAAAAATTAAAAACATGCAGACAAATAAATGGAAGACATACAAGATCATGCTTAGAAGTAGTCGTCTACAATGGGATCCTCATGAGATGGGCCCTCTAAAAGTCATCGTCACTATCATGAGGTGTTGACTCGGTGTCATCCCCTTGATTGCCATCAATGTCTAGCGATTAAGTAGTTCCAAGTCCTCTTGGTTTACAACCTCATCGGCATCGATTTGAATATCATCCATGTGATCGTCCTCTTCCCCAATTATTATTTGAAAAGTCCACGGTAGCCCATCTTCTTGAAAGAATAGGTCAACACCATTGTTGGTCTCCATGTTGTAGTCCTGCTCACTAGGGGTAGGTAGTTTACCATATGGTTGCACCTTATGTACTACCCACCAATCGATGAGACTACTCATAGTTTTGCATGGATGCGGGATGTAGTATACTTGGGTGGCTTGTTGAGCCACAATAAATGGGTCATTGCACTGGTAGGATTGATTGATGTGCAACTTCAACTAGCCCAAGTGATGTATCGTCGACTCCCATGAGCGGATGGAACCAATGACATTTGAATAACATAAGTTTGAGAGGTTTGCTACCATGGAAATATAGTTCAATTATTTCTTCAATTACTCCATAGTATTCAACAGTGTATCGCTCCCATCTTGTCCTATAGTCACCAATCCACTATTAATTGTTGTTGCATTAGGCGTTCCTCTCATGTGTCGATGTTGGAGCGGTACCCATTCACATCGTAGGTACTATAGGGCTGACACCGAGTGTGGCATCCTTGAGCAACTTGCCTCAATTCATTTGCTCATAGACTTGTCCTTCAAACTCTCTGACATAAATAGAATGGGTTTCATGTATTAGTTCATCTTTACTTAGTAAATATTATGTGCAAAGGGTACTAACTAATAGAGAAGTTACTACGATAGAACCAAGTCGGAAATTAGGTTTACAATTCCGGCACCCTTCCTAAGAAGGGTCTCAACTTGTTTTTCGGATGGGTCTCGGCGTTGCTTCCACTCGCTCTAACAAATTCCTATAGGTAACAACACAAGTATATTAAAGCACTCATGCATCAATTATTGGGAAAAAATAATTGTTGCATACCTAATGTAATCATCCACTTCGGAGAGGTTGGTAAAGACATACAACATCACGATCAACCACTCATCCGCGATAAAACTTTGGGAGTACCACCGCTTGAAGTGTCACCTCTTAGGTGAAGAGGCTAAGTTAGCAATTATTTTGAGGATGCCAATATTGTATCGTGAGGTTTGATTGTGCACCGTCTGAACATTATCGACAAAGTATATTGATGTGAAATGGGAAATTTCCTCAATTATATGCGCCTCGCTATGGATGCTTCAACACGTGATCGATTTTTTGCTTTGCCCGTAGTTCCTTTTGCTCCTCTCAATTGGATACATCCACGGTTTTGCCTTGGTCCCCCATCCTAGCTTCATAGGGAAGATGGAGAATCAAATGTTGCATTGGATTGAAGAAGCGGTGGAAAGATCTTTTCCAACTTGCAAAGCAACACGGGCACTTCACGCTCCATAGTTGATATTACCATGGGATCTATCTCTTTCGCACATAGTGTCGATAAAAAAGCTCAACTCCGCCATCACTTGCCAAACACACTCGGGGGCGTAGCCACGGATCATCACGAGCAAAAGGCGTTCCATGAATATGTGGTAGTCATGGCTCTTTAGGCCATTGATGCGCATGGTAGCTAAATTCACTCCTCTTCTCAGTTCTTTGCATACCCATCGAAACTTTAGGGTCTGAAACCATTCCAAAATCTCCTTCCTCTGAACCCTAGTTAGGCAATAACTAGCTCTTGGCTTCTCCCACTTGCGATGGCGGCTTATGGATCATATTCGGCGAGGGCTGTTGCAAAGCTCCTCTGATCAAGGTGAGCCTTCACATTGTCCTTCGTCTTATGCGGAATGTCAAAGAATGTGCTAAATATGGCCTCTGCAACATTCTTCTCATTATGCATTACATCTATGTTATGGGGAAGAATGAGCTTATGAAAGTATGGCAACCGCCACAAACTTGGAATGTGAGTCAATTGTGCTCCTCACCATATTTCTCGAACCCATCACCATCATCAAGAGGCTTCAAAGCATCTAGCCGTGCACGAACCTCCTCACTGCCAGACGGCGTGGTGGTCCCCTGCGGACAGCAATATTGGCCCTAAATCCGGTTGTGTCACACGAATTCGTGGTCAATTGGAAGGAATTGCGATGACAATCGAAGAAGGAGTGCTTGCGACCATGCTTTAGCCAATGACCGCATAGCGTCTCCCTCTGATTGGGCATGGCATCTTCCCATGTACAGACCACCCACGAGAATATCCGTCTGCAGGAAGTCATGCATGGATGTGTGATACGCGACCGCATAGTGAAGTTCTGTTTCAATGCCCGATCATATGTCACTATGCCTTGTTCCCAAGCATGTAACAATTCATCCACCACCGCTCCATGAATACACTCATATTCTTTCACAGGTATTCGGGACCGAGGATTATCAACGAAAGGAATATGTCTTTATACGCATGCAAGCGCGGGTGGAAGGTTAAGGGAATGACAAACACATAGCAATTTGTATGGCGCGACCCCATACCAAATGGGTTAAACCCATCGATTGCAATTGCAATTGAGCGTTAGAGGCTCATGGCAAACTCTACATAGTCTCGATCAAATTGCTTCCATGCTTCACCATCGGATGGGTGGACCATCTTGTCATTATGGTGCAAGCGACCATACTTGTGCCATACCATTTGTTTGGCTGAAACCTCGAACATGTATAACAGTTGGATTAAGTGGCACAAATGGTAGATAGCGAAGTATTTTTACGCCAATAGGAAGGCGCCTCTTGACCATCACGAGTCAACCTCAACAAACCTAGACTCACCACACTTATCACAGTGATCTTTGTCCACATTCTCATTCCTAAATAGCATGCAATGATTTGGACAAACATCTATCTTCTCATATGGCATATTTAGTGCGCTTATCAATTTCTTGGCCTCATACAAGTTAGCGGGCAGTTTGTGACCATCACGGGAGAAGAGTGCTAAACACGCTTAAGAATGCATCAAAGCAAGCAATGCTTGTCTTTGAATCGAGACTTGATGACAAGTAGTCGTGTGATGGCATCTAGTTGGGACACTGTGTGTGCCGTGAAGTGGTTGACTTCATTGCGGACAACATATCAAAAGCCCTTGTTGCGAGCTCGGTTCTTCCTCGGCGGTGGCCCATATGCATGGCGCACATCATCTAGCATGTCTTCTATCCTACTCTCATTGTGGCCGCCATCGTCTGTTTCCTCCCTTAGCACATTTGATGCGCTATGTTGTGACTCGTAGTGATACACCCTGCGGTATAGCTGCCCTAAATCCGTACTTGCAGGTGTGCGATCATTGTTGCCCTCGTTTGTGGCCGTGTGTTGAACAACGAGAACAAGGGCACAACACACCCGTCCATTACGCCTAGCAAATGCTCGATCCACAAAATCATCGACTTTTCCATCCATTCTTGAGTGCAGTCACCCATCACTCTCGCCTAGTGTACATCCAACTACGATCCTCAGCCATCCTAGTGTGCAAAACATAACGCATATTTTAATGCAAAACATAATGCAAAACAAAAATTACAACTATAGAGCTAGCTAGAAGCTACCCTAGGATGCATGTCCTATATATGTACACTACAACAGATTGACATGAAATGAAGACAATATACATGACAGCATATCAATCCACTTATCCACTACCTTACAACACTTCTTGGAGCTGAGGGAGCCGAGGGAGCTGCGGTGGGGAAGATGGCTGCAGCTGTGTGTCGGTCGAGGCAGTCGGCGAGGGGAAGCGCCAAGTGAATTGAGATCTACGGCGACGGCGGCTGCTGAGGAGGCGGCGGCAGCACTGTAGGCAAGTACCAGAAAACAATCAAGCGAACTGTAGTATGTACTGACTAGGGATTGTATTGAAAACAAAGTAAGCAACAATATCCATAGAGGATAGCAACTTAAATGTCATGGCAACATGCCAACAAATGGTACATATATCCATGGAACTGTAGAAGCATGCAAGACAAGTTCATTTAATGTAATGGTACAGTCATATGTATGAAAAGTAATAACAGATAAGTGCACAAAGTATGAAACCAAATTAAATGAAGCCATGAAAGACAACAATATCCTTGTTTTGTAAGGAAAAAATTTGTTTCTCGTGTTTCTAGATCGATTTTCATTCTGACTTACATATTTCTTTACCACAAGCATTAGGTTCTAACATAGTAAAATCACGGTGGGATGAAAGTGCAATAGCTCTGCTTCGAGAATACATGAAGGATTTGTGTTTATATATATTGGAGACATTTCATTCTTTTGAGGATCGATTAGGACCGGAGGAGAATCTAGTGTGTTTTATCTAAAAGAAGCGGCAAGTCTTCTATTTGATCGTGCAGGACTAGTCGATTGTTTCGAAATAGATGCTCTAAAAACAGTAATGTGTATCATCTAATAAATACTACCTCCGTTTTTATATAGTTGTCGCTGGACAACTATTATTTACTCATCACGGCGTCAAGTAATCGAATATGGAGGGAGTATCTTATGATTGGGCATTGCAAAGATAGAATCACAATGATATAGCTGTAGAAATGTTATGTTCTTCTGAATTCAATTGTGTGTTACTGACATAAAGTGAAGACGGGAACCAATTTTCAAGTAAAGAATTGCATATTACGTAAATTTGTTCATGAAATAAATTTAAACTAGATATGATGGGTATCAAAGTATAAAACCGTATGTTTTAAAGTTTCTCAAGGTTTAATATATGAAAACTCAATTTTATGTTACTTTTGAGGAGCAATAATCTATATTTATCCTTTGCATCTCTGAGTTCTTTATAAATCATATATTGATTGGTCGCAACTTTATTTGATCTTTTCCACTCGATACATGTAGAAATTGATCTTTGCATGAAAGGCCATATTCCTAGTAAAACTTTTCGCGTGCATAAATATAATTAATGATTTTTTTAGCAATGGAACTTATCTAACAATCATGTACAAGCACTTGAGATATCATATAAACTTCAAGATCTTAGTTTCTACTATGCAATTGATACTTTTTAGCAACTATATGAACATGCTAAATGATTTTCATATTCAATGCGATTGGAAGCAATTAGTTCAGCATACATTAAAGAACTAAAATGGCGTGATGAAGATTATGTGCGAAAACAATGAGCGAACATCTCGAAGTTTCAATGAGAAGTGTTGCGACCTTCTTCCTAGCATGTCGTCATTTGTTGGAATGGATGACATAAAAGCGTGGAGACTTTCAAGTGGGTTTTGGGCTATCCCCAACTTCTCAAGTCTTTTGGTATATTTGTAAGGTTCTCCAATGATATTGTATCAACCAAGGTATTTCTATATCCTCACACATGTAGATACATATGACTTTCAGTACAATATTTTGCATCTTGGCAAAGCAATGAAGCAATGGACACAAAGAATTATAAATATCTATTTTCAAAACAAAGAATTATAAAGAACCTGACACAACTACACTAAGTAATATTTATTTGGGCACATATCATATTATTATGTATGAGTTTATTGTGACAATGACAACCACCTTTTTTATTGTATAGCTTGCCAGCGTAAACTTCAAGATATAACTTTAATTTGATGCAAAAACAATAAATTTGAAGCCATTTCAACCTCTATAACTAATGAATGCATGTGCGTATTGGATTCTACTCGTAGATTCATCAACACTATCACACTTGTAGTGAAGCTAGATTAATATAACTCCAAGTATAACACTTTTAATCCGAAATAGAAAGTTAAGAAGGATAAATTAACTAGCTATGTATTAACCACACCTCATGTCTTTGTAGAAAGTTGAGTTTATAGGATTTCATTATATTAGTCAACACTTACTTTGAAGCTGCTTAAATAAATGAACTACAAATTCCCTTGAGCGCATCCGGTTTATATCAAGGTTTTTGCACATTAATGACACACTCATTTGGGGTGAAAGCCCCGAGGATTAATGAAGTCCTAGTTCTTGTCCATATTTTCCGGTTTGTATTCACATGTTGAACTCTAGACAAGCATCCTATATATCTAAAAAAGAGTCAAACATCATAACATGTCAAATTTAGCCCTTTTTTTTCTTAAGGCGATATGAAAAAAGATTAATTTATCTGCTTCAACATGCATGAGCTATCGAGAGATGATGTACTCCTTTATGTCTTTTCAACGTTGATGGAATTGCCATGATTTTACATAGCAAGCGATTTAAACTTGCACTTGCAGTTCACAATTACAATGTCCCATGCTACGAGCTCAATTATGGTATATATCCATTTTTTCGAGCTTATTTGTTCAAAGCGAGATCAATAAGTCTAACTACTCGATCATATATATCAAATATATGGAAAATGCATATTTTAATCTCAAGCAAGGACTACAATGGATGCTCACGGAGGGGGCGATCGGGAGGAGGGGAGCCGGGGCCGGAGCTGGGGCGGCGCCAGGAGGAGGGAGCCGGGAGGCGGAGTCTGGGGGCCGTGAAGGAGGGAGCCGGGGAGGCAGAGTGAGGCGAGCCGGTGGAGGAGGCGGGAGAGGGAGGTCAGGAGGAGGGAGCTGGGAGGCGGAGGAGGGGCCGGAGGAGTCAAGGGCGGAGTCTGTGGGATGAGGGAGCCTGAGGTGTGAGGCGGCAGGCCGGGGCAGGTCAGTGGTCAGTGTGGGAGGGAGCCGGGAGGCAGAGTCGAGGCGGGGGAGGCGTGGAGGATTGAGGACGGGAGGAAGGCAAGGGGGGGGATTGGGGAGAGGAAAGCAGCGCTGGGGGATGACAGGCGCCAGGGGATGAGCGGGTTACAAGGTGCGGGAAATGGCGGCTGTGCATTTTAGCTCCAGTGTCGACACTCGGAGATTATTCTGTCAAAGTTTCCCAGTGTCCGATCGGACACTCGAAATCGCTTTCGAGTGTTTTATTGTATCCCGAGTGTTTCATGAGGCACTCGGGAAGTTCAGTGTATTATTCAAAACACTCGGAAATTTACTAACACTCGGGAACCGACGATTCTGGTAGTGCTTTTTTTTAACTTCGGAGGGAAAGAAAAGGGTGCCCATTGATCAACACTTGTTGTGGAAAAAAAATGAACATGTTGTGTTGCTCCGGGACATAAATAGGCCAAGGAATGATACACGCACAAAATCAAAAGGGCCCTACATTTTACATCTTTTTCACCTAGTGCATATACAATGTGTAGCCTGGGTGGGTGCCTCGCAAGGTCAGGTGGGCTCGGATGCCACCGTGCAGGTGAGCCAGTGGCTTGCAGGGTGTCAGAGGTACCTCAGCAGGCTGTGAGTGCCTCAGGAGAGTGAGTGTGGTCCAGTCCAGCCGTCCAGGGGAGGTAAAGAAGACAAAGACGAGTTGATGAAGAGGAAGCAGTCGCACCTGCTTGCGAAAGAGGAAGCCGTGGCTGTGGGCGTTGAGCCGGTGATGGAGGCAGCGACGGCGCTAGGCTGGAGGATACAGCGGAAGCCAGTGTTGGTGAAGAAGACTCGCCGCTGTCCATGGTGGTTCGAGACGAGGCGATGATCGGATCCGGTCGGGGAGAGGGTGGCGAAGGTTGAGTCCGAGCGAGGCTAAGCGAGGTCAGAGGCGACATGCTCTGGTGAGGCTAGGGTGATGACGGTTGGGCCTGAGCGAGACCAAGGTGGCGGTAGGGTGTTGAAGGGAGGCGGTGGGAAAATGAGGGAGGAGAGTAGGAGAGGATGAGGTCATGAGGATGGTTAAATGGCTGACATGTGGGGCAGGGGTTTAGATGTAATTTCTTTTCTTTTTCTACGGTTTGTAGTGATACATTTTGACAATTACATAAATTTAAATATTATAGGGGTTAAGATGAAAAAATTGGAGAGCTGAAATACAAATATCCGACCACCACCTAAAGCCACCATGCATTGTATAAGAAAATTTGAGGGAGTGGCCTGAGCTGATGTGAAGTACTCTCTCTCCTTCGGACATACATGCCCTTATAACCCTTGTTGTACACAATCAAATTTGGCATGTTTTGGCCATTTTTATTGGGACCGTCTGTGATACGGCATAAATACAACAATTTCCATTGCACCGTTGTAAAACAGCAAAATTGGCTATTGCGATAGCGGCATGGCCCGCCCCTGTGGTGGCTTTCGTAGTTTCGGGTACGTATACTACCTATTTTCCATGTTTAGCGACTCATTGAGGCCTAGCCATATGACGGGCTTACTAATTATTCGTTTCTGTGTAGGTCGAGCGGATGGTCCCACAGCCCACTGTCGACTAGGTGTCGCGGCACCTCAAGGCGTACCTGTTGTGGCTCTTCAGCTGGGTACTGTTTACCAGTAGCCACGGTGACTCCGTCGACGCCCGCCTCGTGGGGTACGCGAGGGCCATCACCGATGGCAAGGAGCTAGAGATTAGTTGGGGATTAGCCGTACTTGCCGCGACGTATCGCAGCATGTGCGATGTGTGCTGTAGGACGAAGTCCACATCTATCCTCACAGGCTGCCCCCTACTGCTGCAGCTGTGGTCGTTCGAGCGCTTTTCTCTCGGACGACCCATGCTGGTAGACTCCAGACCGTGCGGCGCGGACATGTACCATGGGGACGCGGTGGACCAGCCGACCGTAGGGTCCCTTTAGTGTCGTAGACGGGTACATACTTCCATATATCTTTTCTTCAGTCGTATTACAGGTAATCCTTTGTAACCACTGTTCTGGCTCGCAGGCACAATATGCACACTTGCAAGTCACACGTGCATACAAGCACTTTGTGGAGTAGCTAGACCGTCTCACCATTGACGACGTGCGCTGGGAGTCGTACTCCGATCAGGAGACGGAGGCCCGTGCTCCCACAAGGTGTCTTCCTTTGTCTTTGTACGGCCAAGGCGTCTTGGTGGGCCTTGAAGGCTTCGTCTTCGGCGTGTTCGCCGAGACTCGCGGTGCGAGGAGATGCTCGATTCGACCTCCGCCGAGTTGTTCTAGTTCCGTCGGGCGAGGGTGCTGACTTCGACCCGCGTGAGTTACATACAACACATGTTCACATATGTTTTTGATATTTCTATAACGGTGGCTTCTAATTGCGGTGGTGCGTTTGCGAGCATAGTAGGAGGGTAGCACCGGGGCCGATGGCGGGCAAGATGGAGCCTTAGGTAGCACGATGGCGAAACGCCCACGAGGCTGCGTGCGGAAGGATGGCACGTCTGACCCCGATCGTCTGGCAGTACCTTATTTGATGCATACAGTGAGACACGCACCAGGCTGGTGCATGTTGTCGACCCTCCTCCCACTCATGTGCCAGCACCGACTGACTCCTGCCCTTTGCACTTAGCGCGGAATGTGCACCTCGTGGTACGTAAAATCATGTTTGAAAATGTCGAATCTTGTTACGAATTATAGGTTTGGCGCTTTGGCGTACTCCTTGTAAGCGAACATCAACGCCGAGGTTGCGGTGGCGGACGATCGATCTGGGCAGGATCGGCATTAGTCTGCGAAGGTCCGCAGCGGCGAGCTAGTGCGATTTGTTCGTCGAACTGCGGTCGCGGTGAAGCGTCGTGGCCCTAACGTCGTCGCGGGGCGGTGCAGAGAGTGGCCTCGTCGGTGCATAGGTCGAGGGCGCCCGTCCTCTGACCTAGTCGGCGAGTTCGGGAGGCGCGTGGAGCGTGCCCGCTGCGCTGCGCTGCGCTTCTCGCCTTCGCCTCCTCCTGCGCTGCGCCTAAGCGGTGGAGGTCGGGTGAGCACGCGTGAGTACGCACCCCCCGCCACGATCACCATAGCCGGCGTCGTTGCGAGACACCTACCGAGGCGTCGTCGGCGGTATGTTTTCATCCCCGACCCGTCCGGACAGTATGGTGGGCTTGACATCCCGCGCATCGCCTTCGAGTCAGGTACGTTTCCTCTCTTGAGTTTGTGATCGTCGATATATTGTAGAGATTAACATTATTTGCCGTGCGGTCTTTGTTTTCCGGCGGCACTGAGTTCTCCCCGACGAGGGCGTGGGTCGATGCCAGCGGAAGCACTTTCGGGGAGGTCCGCAGGCGGTGAGCGGCTGTCGAGGTTATTTTCGGTGAAAGCTTAGCGGGCCCCGGTGGTCACGCGACACAGTGGAGTCGACCCCACAGGACCACGGATCGGCAAGGCTCTGGCGCCTTTCCTGTCACGGGCCCGGCCTAGGCACCACAGCCGGAAGCCAGCGGGGCGTATTCTTTGGCCTTGGACGAGTGTGGGGCGTGGCGGCGATGGAGGAGGTGCTACGGGTGGCCTTGTTGGTGGCGATGGGGGTTTACATATTACGTGTTTCGTATTGTATTTACGTAGGTACTATGACATGGTTGTCTATGCATTCCCTCTACCATTGTTGTATAACTTGTATTATGTGTTGGCGTATTCTCCCCGTATTGTATTATGGCGACTATCAACCCTAATTAGTCCAGCGGTTCGGTGACTAGTCACGTGTCGCTCAACCCTTGGGCGGCACTTCCTACCAAGTCGTCGTCCAGGTTGGCGACTATCAACCGTTGAGCGATGCTACTTGCCAAGTCGTCCAGCAGTTCGTGACTAGTCACGTGTCATTCAACCCTTGGGCGGCACTTCCTACCAAGTCGTCCAATGGTTGAGTGACTATCAACCGTTAGGCGATGCTTACGCCAGAAGTCGTCCAGCGGTTCAGCGACTAGTCACGTGTCGCTCAACCCTTGAGCTAGCACTTCTGCCAAGTCGTCCCTGAGTTGGCGACTACGGCCATATAGAAAACCGGCCCGAGTCCGTCATGGTTTCTTTCACCATTTCTCTCGGTGGACAAGCATAGCGATTGGGAGAGGAGAAAAAAGGGGAGAAGGGAGGGAGAGGAGAAGCGAGAGGAGCTTCGAGAGGGAGACAAGAGGAGGAGAGGATCTTGGGAGAGGTACGAGGAGGAAGCGAGCTCGAGAGAGAGCGGTTTGGGAGGAGAGGAGCTCGAGGCGTGAAAGAGAAAACGAAGCGAAGCTTGTTGATCTGAAGAAGGTCTCTGCGTGAAGGTAATACTCTTGTTTATTCTTGTTCTCGGCCGAATGTAGGCGACGTGTAGCTACTTGTTTGTTTGCCACGTATATGGGGAGTGTATGTCGAGAAATCCTTTGGTTATAGCGTTTGTAATATTTGCGGTCATGTAGACCCACAAGATTGAAAGTACATTACGGTGTTGAGTGCGGTTCGTGAAGGTCCGTCACGGTGTTGACCTAAGTGATTTCTAACAAGTCGATTTGGTACACGAACACGGAGAATGCGAATCGGAGATGTCCTACAGCTCACGAGAAGCTTCTCTTGGACCACGAGTGCAGGTGTCGTCATACAAAAGTGCAGGTAGGTCTCCCACGCACATTCGGTGGGAGTTGAAGCGGTGATGCGCCTGCAGTTGCATGGAAGGGATATCTGGAAGGTCACATGGCGCCATGGCTATGAGTGTGTGCTACTCATGCAGCCATGTCTGAAGGTACTCCTCGGAGGCCCTTAAGCAGCTCCGTCGGGTTAGTGGGGCGACTTGGGCCTTGAGCGTGTGGTTCATGAAGAAGAGCGCGGTGGTCGATGTTGTGGGCGCACAAGAGGGCAAGGTGGCCGGCGTTCGGGAGGCGAAAGAAGGGCGAGGTGGCCAATGTTGCGGAGGCGAAAGAAGAGGCGAGGCAAAAAGGAGGGAGGCGAGAATATCGTGCACCGCACGCTCGAGCCAGTGCTTAAGCGGATGCGGGGAGCATGTTGATAGCATAGTCGTCAGATGGAGATTGATGACTTGACAACTCGAGCGGAGGAGGAAGCTTTAAAAGAGGATGGTGATAACTCTTCTGAGGAGGACGAAGGTCCTATCCCGCAGGGATGGAATAGGGTGAAAGTTGAGGGTCTTGCTGTGAATGACGAGTACGAATCACCGTGGGAGTACAATGGGACGGAGGTTCGGCTTCATGCAATGTTTGCTGACAAGGGATCACTGTAGGATGCCATTAAGCCGTGAGCCTTGTCCATGCAACGACCGATTCGTGTACTCAAATCCAGCCAGGAGCCGTACACCGTGGTATGCGAGCAGGCTAGGTGTCCTTGGTGTGTGCACGCAAGGAGACCCAAGTACGAGATTCACTAGATTGTCTCGAAGGTGGAGCCACACTCCGCTTGCTTTCGATGAGTGTTTTCGAGGCATCGCAACCTGACGTCCACCTTCATAGCCATTGTCATGTACGGCGAGATAGTGAAGAAGACGGACCTGGAGGCCAAGCACATCATGGTGGCTATCGAGCATAAATTCAAATACAAGATTAGCTACGCGAAGGCATGGCGTGCTAAGCAGAAGGCTTTGGAAAAGAGTTTCGGTTCTTCGGCGTCATCGACAACCTTCCTCGTATGCTCGAGATCTTGTGGGGCGAGGAACCGGGCACATACATTCTTTGTGAAGGACCGGCTAGCCAAAAGACCATTGCTAGGTTTTATGGTATTACAAAGGACCTTCTTAGCATTCGGTCCCTGCATCAATGCATTCAGACACATGTTGCCCGTGATCTCAGTGGACGGGACATTTCTAACTGGGAAATACAAGGGCATGATCCTGACAGCAATTGGCGTCGATGGCAACAATCAAATTCTGCCCTTAGCCATCACTTTCGTGGAAAGTGAGAATTACGACAGCTGGTTGTGGTTCCTTCGACATCTGAAGGTGGGAGTAGTTGGGGCATGTCTTGATGTCTGCATTATCCATGATCGCCACTCCGGGGTGATGAAGGCCATTCGACAACCGGCAAGACCCGATGAGCCGTTCCTGGCGGACACGAGAGCAGATGGTGCATTGCCATCTGGGGCCAACTTCTTCAAGCGATTCGGTAGCGGCCGTTGATGAAGCTGTTCAAGAGGCTTGCTATCACGAGAACCGGCGTAAATTTGATGCGTTGTGGCGAGATGTTGGGCGAGCACACGGGAAGCATGTCGTCGAGAGGAACAAGCGTCCCCTCATTCCTAGGGCGGCACAGCCCGAGCGCCTCACACCACTGCGGTAGCTCGACCCTCCCCATTTGACGTGGAGGCCCTCTAGGGACATCGGGTGTTTCTCTCATTGGATTGAGGCCAAGTCATTGGAGAAGTTGTCCTTACTGCACGACGCAGACGGTGCAAGGTATGGCATAATGACCATTAACCTTGCAGAGGTGTACAACTGGGTTATTAGGGGCCTCCGTTCTCAGCCTCTTGTCGCCATCGTCGAAGGCGTTCTGCATGGTACAATCAGATATTTTAGGGAAAGACATGCAAATGCGACACTTCATGCAGCCAACCCACAGACACCCTACTGCTTGAAGATTACAGCATACATGCAGGCCAAGACCGAGAAGGCTCAGTCACACACGGTCTTCATAATGGGCAATACGGAGCATCGATTCGATTTGATCCTCCGAGACAGAGTTGGATACGGGATGGCTCGGTCTCTTGTTACCCATGAGGTATGCCTTAGAGACCATGTGAATGAACCTAGTTGCACATGCAACAAGCTAAAGCTCCTTCACAAGCCATCCTCTCATGTCCTCGCCGCGTGTGGGACCATCCGCATGGACCCATCGAACTTCGTGTCGGAGTACTTCATGAAGGAAAGATTGCAGCAGGTGTGGGCTTGAGAGAGCTAGAGGCGGGGTTATGGGTAACCGCCACGTTGGATCTGCAAATAGGAAGCGGATTACGGATCTAGACCTATTGAAAGGGGAAGGGCCGTCGGCGGTAATCGTCGTATTGAACGATATGGACGAAGGAGAAAGCTGTGGCGGGTAGGCGTTATGGACATTGCCGCCGGAAGAAGAGCACTGCTTGTGAGAACTTGCAAGGCGCCTGTCGACACGTAGGAACTTCTATTACAATGGCTAGTATGTTGTAACTTGTACTTCACTCGGTACTTTGGTTCTTGTAAGCAACTGTGGAACTAATTGTATCGTAATTGCAAATTTCAACTTTATTTGAAGTGTGAATATTTCGTCTTAATTCCAGCGGATAATATTTGGTATGGAATAACTTGGTTTTCAGTACTCGTTCATACAATGCATATAGCTTAAAGCACGCGACACATCGATGCAACATGTCAACTTGATAAAAGGCAACTGCAATGATGCGTCCACCATTTAGTTACATGCTTTAGGAGATTGAACATAAATGCGTACAGAAGGGGAGACTACCGAGGTTCACCCGTGCCTAATGGTAGAAGGTGTCTCTCGCTACCCACATGGAGTGTTCTCCAGTTGGGCGCCTCGGACGTGGCTGGTCATCGTTGTAGTGGCACGCACATATGCAGCTAGGGTTGGCGCAGCAGCATGTGGGATCATAGGAACTTCCTATGTTCACGACCTCCTCGTTGCCCCTCTTGCGCTGCATCTGTTGGCGGAGGTCATCATTTTGCTCCTTGAGATCGTCAATTTGCGCCTCCAAAGCAAAGATTCGGTTCCACAATGTATCCACGTGCATTGAAACATATCATTCATGGGGAGGATCGATCCAGCGGGTAAAGTTGCATTTCGCCATCTGCTGCAAGGGACGGTTAGTATGGAGGATGTATTAGCAGTAACATGAACAAAATTATTTACCTCAGAGTATGTGCATCGGAAGAAATACCGTCCGCCATCGAAAAGGTAGTCTATGACCTGCACGATAGCGTCCTCCCCGTGTCTACATTTCGGCCATACCAGTTGAGCACGCTTGTTCGGCATCAACCGGTAGTTAGGGCCGAAGTCCTCCCACCTTTCGAGGAAGGTGCGGCCAGCGACCTGGTTGGGTGGTCTCTAGGCGTCTGCTATCGTATGTTACTGTACGACGGAGAATGTTCTTCTTCTTACGGTTTCAAGGGTCGAGTGGTCCTACTTTCGGAGTGTAGGGCGTGTATTTTATAACTGCGGGGGGAGGCTAACAAAGCGGGTAATGTATTAGCTTGCGGATGACAAGACGAGGCGGGCCGTTGCTTCTTGCAGAGACAAGACCAAGCGGGCGGCTTTGCGCGATGGAGGACTAGACGAGGCGGCTTTGCTTGCGATGACAAGAAAACACGGAGCAACTGCGCAATGATAAGACCAAAAGAGACTGACCTTCCGCGGTGAGAAGACCGAGACGAGGCGGCTTTGCGCGATGACAAGACCACGAGCGACTTTGCGCGATGATAAGGCCAAAGGAGACGACTTTGCGCAATGACAAGACCACACGAGGCGACTTTGCGCGATGACAAGACTACGGGCTAGCTTTGCGATGATAAGACCAAAGAGACGACTTTGCGTGGTTTAGGGTTTAGGTTTAGGGTTACGCTTTTCGGATCAACTTGCCAACAGCGATCGTCTCGCCCGACTTTTCGGGCCGAAAAGACAAGACTACGCAAAGAAAGGCGTGACAACACTCTGCCGCCTTGACATTTCGCACCGATAAGACAACACTCGCAAAGCAAGATATGACTTCTCTCTACAAATTAAGACGTGACAACACTATACCTCCTCAGCTTTTCAGATGGACATGACAACAGTCCACCTCCTCAGCTTTTCAGAACTAAAAGATAAGACTCTGCATGAAATTAACCACACCATACCAACCATGGGGCTTATAAAAGGGGGTTGAACCAAACCCAACACTACACAATAGATACCCGACTATGGATTCTTGGCAAACTTCTCTGGCGAGGATGTTGCGAAGCAAAAAGTAACTTAGCGAAGAAGAAGCGGCTACAATACCCGGATAAATCAATGAAAGATGCTCGGTACCACCACATTTTCCGATCGGCGGTGTGTGTGTGGCGAACGGTAGAGATCATTGGTCCACACGCTTGAACCGCCGCCCAGGCGTACTACACGTGTGGGCACCACCTCGTAAGCGTTTCTTTCGCGCGTATCGATTTTTCTCTCTCAACATTGAATTCCTTAAATTTTTTACTTCATCCCCACGTAATGGCAGCCCGAGATGCGCTGCCACTTCTTCGATGGATCGGCGGTCGGAGATGTGCGGCAGGGCATTCATCGGCGAGGTACATCTTTGAACTACCGGTGCGGGCGAGAACTTCGTCGGTGGAAACCTTACGTCTGGGACCTGTTGAGGAGGCAGAAGGAGCCCGTACTCGCCGGCGTAATCCATATCGGCGGCGTGAGTTATGAAGAATTTACATCCTTATTACGTTTTTCAGCATGCGATGTACTTACATCATAGAATCGCAGGACATGGGCGACTTGACATACCGGCCCGATGTGGATAGTCCGCGATAAGGGCAAGGGAAAGGCTCATGCGGCTCAGCTCGGCCGCCACAGCGTATCCGGTCGTCCGGGCGTAATCCGTATCGACGACATGAGTTATGAAGAATTTACATCATTCTTACGATTTTTACTATACGATGCACTTACATCATGGAATCGAAGGACATGAACGACTTCGACATACCCGATTTAGCGTGGGCGATCTGCGACAAGAGCAAGGAAAAGCTCATGCGGTGAGCATTTGCCCACAGCGTATCCGATCGCCGGGCATAATCCGTATCCACGGCGTGAGTTATGAAGAATTTACATCCTTCTTACGATTCTCACTATACGGTGCACTTACATCATAGAATCGCAGGACATGGACGACTTCAACATACCAACCCGACGTGGACAGTTTCGCGACAAGGGGAAGGGGAAGACCGGCGAGGAGTTCAACGCCGAGCTAGCAAGGAAGGAAAATGGCCCGGTCCACCTTGATGAGTTAGGTCATTACGTAGTAGTCCCCGTGCTACCCCCATGTTTTTACTATCCCTAAAGGCATGTATACTTATATGGTCCGAATGCTTGTGTCGTAGTGTATCGTAGTAATGTGAGGATGACTAAAGCAATTAGCGAACCATCATGCCATGTGACTACGTGTAATGTGTACGTCAAGTGGACTTTAATGTACTTCTCGTTCCGTGTCTCCGCTAAGCCATCAAAGCAAGCCCAAATTGCAAGTATGCCTCTTCTAGTGGAATCCCAGAAAAAACCATTCGCACCGCCATCGATTCCTCCATGTTTTATGGCATCTTCATAACCACAACGAGCGTTCTCAGCCTCTTCAATCATATTCTGTATAACCTTTATAAAGTACTTCATCGACTAACTGCCTATATACGCGTATACGTTCAGACGACTTCATCGAGGAGAGACTTCCTGACACATCGTAATATCACTTACCTTTCTACTTACCACTCATTACTATCTTAATCATCCTCACAAAATTCTATAGAAATTTAGCGCACTACAACAATACACGACGATCACAAAATGTTATTGCGAGTCTGACAAATTTCGTACCCTTCATATTCTACGAAAATAACAAACAGACCAACCAACGTTGTCACCACACTTTTATCTTTTTAAAAAAATAACATCATATAATACGATTTGCTAAATACAATACCTAAAAAATGTAATATCTATTTTAACACAATTGTTCCAATTCGATTTGCATAATTCCAGGTTTATTAGCTAAAATCACCCACTGGTTGGGCGATTTGAACTAAGTCGCGCAACCACTGCGCGACTTACTCAACTCGCTCTACAAATAGGCGATTCCAACACATGTCGCACATCCGTTTGGCGACTATGTCCAGTTACGCTCTACTCGCCGTTCCATTGGGCGACTTGAAGATTAGTCATGCCTTGCTTGATTGGGCGACTTGCGACGACTACCAACCGCTGGCGACATGGGATTATTTATGTAAAAAAAATTAAACGGTATTATTTCTGTATTTCCGAATAAAAAATAGATTATTTTTTTAAAAAAAAATCGTTTATTATGGATATTGAAGAACTTGATCCTTGACTTGTTGGTTATTGGCCCTAAAGTGGCTATAACAACCAGCTACAACCATTCGGGAAAAAATAATTTATCTTTGATCACCACAAACTTTGAATCCTTGTTGAGATATAAACTCGCATTCATACATTTACAAATGGTACATGAAGGGATGCAAATCGACTGTGGTATAAGAAATACGGTGCATGTGCGTGAACTAATACGGTGTTCTTAGAATTTTTTTTATTAATTAATTATTTTTTTAATTTATTTTAAAGTTAACCTTTGGCGTACTTTATTTCCAATTTTGACCTCTTTGGTCACGTCCCCACCTATGACGTGACAAAAGAACGCTGTCACGCCAACTCGTATCTAGGGCAAACTCTTGTCACGCCACCACTCGTGGCGTGACAGTGTTGTTTGGTCACGTCACAGGTGATGGCATGACTAAAAGGATCAGAATTATAAATAAAATGCGTCAGAGGTTAACTTTAAAATAAAAAAAAGGGTTAAATAATACCAAAAAGTTCGTGTTCTTACTGTGTATGCAGAGGCAAGCAAATTGACCTATCATTTTTTAAAAGAAAAAAGAAAAGAGCCAGGAAGGCTGAAGAGGTTAGAGAGCCTGTCATGCATATTGGCATATTGCTGTGGCGTTTGACAATTTTCTCCCCTCCATTCTCTTTCGTTGTGGACCAGATTTTCAAAGGACTCGTCATCATCCTTGCACTGTACGTTGCCCATGCATTGCCAGCTTCCGATGGTTTTTTTCTGTGCGATCGGCGTGAGGTGGACAGGCGGAAATGGATCCTACGGAGGATTGAATGCAAAGGAACTACGGTGCATTAGCATTAAAAGTGATCTTTATCGTCAATTAAAAATCAAATGTTAAGATTAATGGTTACAATGTTACTATAGTGTTTTCCGATGATACAGTAAAATCGCAAAATACGTGTCATTTTAGCCCAAAGATCGTTGGTGATGGGCTAAGTGATCGGATAGATCAAATGGATTGGTTTTAGAGAAGAAAATTCTACCGGTTCTAAAATGTGTGTTGTTGTCTATGTATGCATATCCTCGTACATATTGGTTTGGCAATTCGTCCTTTGTTGTAAGAGGTTTGAGTTTACACGACAAATTTTAGAAGCTGATAGGTTAGACTCATGCTGCCTCCTTAAGTTTTACATGAATTTTACATTTATTGTCTAAATTATACATGACAATGATTTCTTATTGAAAACTACTCCTAGGTAGGTGTCGAAGAGGAAAATCCAACTTATTGCAAGACAATAGCATGGTTTTTACTAAGTCGTGGAAAAGGTCAGGAAGAGCCCATAACATTTCACATGCATCCAAAAGAACTAAGCACAACTAGTAGAAAGTTAACTTGGCAGGTTAAAAGGAAAATTGTATCGATTATAAAATAGAATTTTTTTTAAATAATCTATTTTTATTCGAAATATCAAAAATATTTGGCGATATTTTTTTACAAAAATATCGTCTGTCGCCCAATGGTTGAGCGATTTGATGGAATCGCCGACGATTGGCGCGGTTCCAGTTCTGACCTTAACCGTGGGGCGATTGAAATTGAATCGCGCATAGCGGTTGGGCGATCGCTCGATCGCCCGGCTCTTAGGCATTAACGCTTGCGATCGCCTAACAATAGGGTGATAAGTCCATCGCCCAACCCTATGGCGATAGGAGGTCTAGTCGCCCAACCCTATGGCGATAGGAGCTCCCACCTGTTTTGACCTTTTAATTATTGTTTAATTGAGTTGTAATGAATATTACATTTTGTAGGTTAATTAAATTTAGCAAATCTGATTATATCATGTTATTTATTTGGAAAATAATAGTGTTGTGACGATGTTGGTTGGTGCATTTGTTATTTTCAGTAGAATATCATGGGTCTGAAATTTGTCGGACTCATAATAACATTTTTGATCGTTGTATATTGTTGTAGTGCGGTAAATTTATGTTGAATTTTGTGAGGACGATTGAGACGATAATGATATGTAAGTACAAAGGTAAGTGATATTACGATGCGTGAGGGAGTCTCTCCTCGATGAAGTCATCTGAGCGTATATGCGTCGTGAGGCACGTAGTCGATGTCGTACTTTATGGAGCTTATCTGAGAATATGAGTGAAGGGTGAGAACGCTCATTGTGATTATGAAGATGGCTTAAAACATGGAGGATTCAATGTCGGTGCGAATGGTTCTTTACGGGATTCTACTAGAAGAGGCATACTTGCAATATAGTCTTGCTTTGATGGGTCTCGGAACCGAACTACATTACTGATCGCGTCTGAAGCGCGTTACGTAGTCACATGGCACGATGGTTCGACTAATTGTTTTAGTCATCCTCGCTACTACTACGGTACATTGTGACACAAGCATCCGGACCATGTAAGTATACATGCCTTAACATGAGGGGTAGAACGGGGGGACTACTACGTAATGACCTGGCCTACTGCGTGGACCGAGGCCATTTTCCCTTCCTTGCCAGCTCGGCGTTGAACTCCTCGCCGGCCTTCCCCTTCCCCTTGTCGCGGGAGTGTCCACGTCGGGCTGGTATATCGAAGTCGTCCATATCCTGTGATTTCATGATGTAAGTGCACCATATATTTAAAAATGTAAGAAGGATTTACATTCTTCATAACTCACGTCGTCGTCTGATACGGAGGGCGGCCGGATCTGTTGTGGTGGCGGGCTCACCAGCATGAGCCTTTCCCTTGCCCTTGTCGCGGGGATCGCCCACGTCGGTGGTATGTCAAGTCGTCCATGTCCTGCGATTCCGTGATGTAAGGCCACCGTATAGTGAAAATCGTAAGAATGATGTAAATTCTTCGTAACTCACGTCGTCCATACGGATTACGCCCGGGCGACCGGATACGCTGTGGCGGCCGGGGTCAACCGCATGAGCCTTTCCTTGCCTTTGTCGCGGATTTGTGCGTCGGGTGGTATGTCGAAGTTGTCCATGTCCTGCGATTCTATGATGGATGTAAGTACACCGTGCGAAACCTTACGTAATAATGATGTAAACTCTTCATAAGCGGCGTCATCGATATGGATTACGCCGGCGAAATCTTGGGCTCCTTGGTGCCTCCTCAGCAGGTCCGATCGTAAGGTTTCCACCGACGAAGTTCTCGCCCGCACCGAGTAGTTCGAAGTATGTGCCTGGCTGGATGAATGCCTGTCGTACATCTCCGGCCGTCGATCCTTTGGAAGAAGTGGCGGCGCATCTCGGGCTGCCATTACGTGGGGATGAAGTTAAAATTTAAGGAATTGAGCGTTGGGAGAGGAAAATCGTCTGTGAAAAGAAACACTTACGACGTGATGCCCGCATGTGTAGTACGCCGGCGGCGGTGTGCGGGTGTGGGTGAATGATCTCTGCTGGTTCGCCACACACACACTGCGAGATCGGAAAACGTGGTGGTACTGGAGCATCTTTCATTGATTTATCTGGGTATTGTAGCTGTTTCCTCTTGCCTTAAGCCACTTTTGCTTCTTCAACAACCTCGCGTAGAAGTTTGCGAAGAGTCCATAGTCGGGTATGTGTTGTGTAGTGTTGTGTAGAGTTGGGTTTGGTTCAACCCTCTTTTATAAGCTCCATGGTTGGCATGGTGTGGTTAATTTCATGCGGAGTAGAGAGTGTTGTTTTTTAATTCTGAAAAGCTGAGGAGGTAGAGTGTTGTCAAGTCGGTCTGAAAAGCTGGTGAGGCATAGTGTTGTCACGTCTTACTTTGCAGTGAGAAGTCATGGCTTGCTTTGCGGAGTGCTGTCTTATCGGTCTAAAAAGCTGGCGAGGCAGAGTGTTTTCACGTCTTTCTTTGCAGAGTCTTGTCTTTTCGGTCTTAAAAGTGGTGAGGTGGTCGAGGTTGTCAAGTTGACTGAAAAGCCTAACCTAAACCTAAACCCTTAAGCATAAAGTCGACTCCTTTGGTCTTATCAACTGCGCAAAGCGCCTCGTGTGGTCTTGTCGCTGCGCAAAAGCTGCCCGTGTGGTCTTGTCCTTTGAAAGCTGTCTCCTTCGGTCTTATCACCGCGCATAAAGCTGCCCGTGTGGTCTGTCGGTTTGCAAAAGCTGCCCGTGTGGTCTTGTCCTTTGCAGAAAGTTTGTCTCCTTTGGTCTTATCAACGCACAAAGCGCCCGTGTGGTCATCCTCACATGCAAAGGCGCCCGTGTGGTCTTGTCTTTGCAGAAAGTTGTCTCCTTTGGTCTTATCAGCGTGCAAAGCTACCCGTGTGGTCTTGTCCTGCGCAAAAGCTGCCCGTGTCGTCTTATCATGCGCAAAAGCGCCCGTGTGGTCTTATCACTGCGCAAACCCGCTTTGTTAGTCTCCGCGGGCCTATAAAATACTGCATACGTTCGAAATTAGGACCACTCGACCCTTGAAACCGTAGGAGGAAGAACCTTCTCCGTTTCTGATAACATACGATGGCGGGCCGAGGACCGATCCAGCAGGGATCACCGGCCGGACCTTCTCCCGAAAGGATGGAGGACTTCGCCCTAACCACCGTTGATGCCGAACAAGCGTGCTCAACCTAAGTGGCGAAATGCGGACACGGGGAGGGCTATTGTGCGAGTCATAGACGGCCCTTTCGATGGTGGGCGGCGTTTCTTCCGATGCCCATACTGGAGTAAATAGTTTTGTTTATATTCTTGGTAATACATCGTCCATACTAACCGTCCCTTGTAGCAGATGGCGAAATGCAACTTCACCCATTGGATCAATCCTCCCCATGAGCGACTGTTGTGCGATGCGTGGATGTATTGTGGAACCGAATCTTTCATTTGGGCGCAAATTGATGATCTGAGCGAGCAAAATGATGACCTCCGCCAGCGGATCTGTGAGAGTGGCAATGAGGAGGTCGTGAACATAGGAAGTTCCTATGATCCGCATCTTCTTTGTGCCAACCCTACTGCATATGTGCGTGCCACTAGCAACTGACCCGACCACGTCCGAGGCGCCTAACTGGAGAACACTCTATGTGGGTTGCGAGGCACCTTCTACAATTAGGGAGGCGGAGAAGCTCGTGCGTCGCTAGTGTCCCTTCGTATGCACTTATGTTGAATCTCATGAAGCATGTAACTAAATGGTGAACGCGTTATTGCGGTTGCCTTTTATCGAGTTGACATGTTGTATCGATGTGTCGCAATTACGTTCAATCTCGTAACGTATGTAAGTAAATGGTGATGAGGACATGACTCCTATGGATACAACCATATTTGCTATGCTTGCTGTTCCAAGTACAAGAGCTCGTACGCTTCACTTAACTTATCAGGTGAGCTCATTTTTAAGAGTGTCTTTATATTATATGAACTATACGATGCTACCTAATGATGGAATATCTATATGTGCAGCACCATGCCACTTTTGGTCCAAGACAAACAAGCAGTTTGAGCGGGACCCGTTTTAGAATCCAGTTCGGCCTCCGGAATCAGCCTGGCAGCACTGACTTCAAACGCCCATAACTTTCACATACGACGTCCGTTGGAGATCCACGAGTACTTGATGGAAAGATAATTTCGTCCTCTTTCCAACGGATCTGGCCTCACCTCCAAACTCCTTCTGGACTGATCGCAATCATCAAAAGAAGGCGTCATATCACTTGTTTGGGCCAAACTGGGCTTTGTAATCATACTGAACTTGGCCCATCTGCTGGCGGCCCACCCAGGGGCGCGGTTACTGTTCACGTGAACAGTAATACGCGACCGTTAGTACCACCTCGCTAGTTCGTTAGTTTTGTGGCTCCTCGTTCCTATTTAAGGAGGCCGCACTTTAGTTTTCCTTGGATTTTGTTTAAGTTTAGTTTGCCTCTGTTGCAACTTGTATCTTTTGCGTGTGTCGGCGAGACCACCCAATCAAGATCCTTTTTGAGAATCCCAATTCAATTAAATCTTTCAATCCTATTTGCAATTTCAGATTGCTTATTATCTTGTTCTTGCGTGCTTCTTGGTGTATCACGAGGAATCGACCTTCGTGGTCGGAGTCAGCGGGTATTTGTGCATGGTTGATAACGACTAGTTGATAGTTCAATGATTGCGTGGTTGCGAGCCTTGCGTGTTCGTAGCGAGGATCGTGAGGTTGAAGGCGCCTACGGACTTATCGTTCTCATCGAAAGATCGGGCCAACAAATAGAACCTTAGGGTTCATCAGGTGGTATCAGAGCTTCAGTTCATCGGTGAGAATTTTTTTTTCCTACAGTCCAAATAGCCAAAAAAAAATAGGTTTAGTTCATCGTCCAAGCCAATTTGTGCCTTTGCAATTTGTTCTTTTTAGTTTTGCTTTATTGAATTGTCGTTGCATCGTCGAGTCTTGTGCTGGTTTCTTGTCTAGATTGGTTTAGTTTTAGGGTTTCTTGTCGATCATCTAGTCTATTCTTCGTACCAAAAAAAAAGAAGGAGAAGAAAAGAAAAAAAAAACAAGAAAAAAAAAGAGATCGGTACTGTAACAGCGAGTGAATTAATAAACAAAGATGGATCTGTACTCCACGTGAAGACTTGCTGCCTGTGATAGATTAAAGGAAAGGAGAAAATCTTGGACCTGCTGCTGTCTGTTCGCACGCACGCACTAGCGTCGCGGCGATGCTTTCCACGTGAAACGGCGCTGGCTGCTCTGTTCTGGAGAAGACGCGTGAGGAAACGCCGAGGAAAAACGCGCTCTGTTGTCAGTAGAGTTGGCGACGGACCGACAACGGAACGAGCGGCTTGGACGCTCGCGCGCTTGGGGACGAGACCGAGGCTGACGACCATCACGTTGAACGCGCCCTCTGCCTGGCTCTGTTGAGGCCACGAGGACCGCGTGAGACCTCCGCCTCGTCATGACGCAACGCAAGCTGACAACGATCGATCAATGATGTGCGTGTCACGAGGTGTGGAGCTAGCCGACTGCGTTTTCCCTCGGCCTCAAAGCCGCGACCTCATCAAGTTTTGTGCTGGCCGAAAGCACTGGGTGATTTCAATCAATTGCTGAATTTTTTATTGCCTCACAACACAAAGCATTAATCACGGTGTTGGCTGCTTTCGGTTCGGCAGTTTTGTGAAAAAAAAAGAGAGAGAAAACCGGGTTACTGTAGCACGCATGGTACTGTAGCCCACGGTTTGTGTACTGTAGCAACCGAAAAAAAAAGTCCCTTGAGGTTCCCGGTGGCTTTTTGAGAAAAAAAAAAGAGAAAAGAAAAACAGCCTGCTCATTGCTACAGACCCGATTTACTGTATCAGCTGAGACAAAAAAAATTAGAGGGGCCTGCTGCCGGTTCTAAGCAGTTTTCTGAAGAGAAAAAAAAAGAAGAAGAAGAAGAAGAAAGGCAGAAAAAAAAAATCATCGAGCTGCCTCTTTGTTCAGTTTGGCTTTCCGTGGTTATTACTAGTCGTTCGTGCGAGTTGCTCTAACTAGGCTTGGTTTAGACTAGGACCAGCACTGTGACTAGTACTTTGAACTGCTTTTCAATTTTGCATACTGAATTGACTAATTGCTATTCCTTTGCTACATATTAGCCTTCCGAGCTCCACTCCCTACTAACTCAGCAGGTGCCGTTCCTCGCAATCGTTGGATTGATCGCAAGTGAGATTATCACGAACCAGCCACCGGTTGTACCACTTCCTTGCTGCATTGGTAAGAACTTGCAAGAGCTTGGTAAGAGCTTGGCGTGTGTGACTTGAGCCTCCAGATCCTAGCAGTTGATAGGAACATATACTTGTGATTTGTTTCCTTGTTTTCTACTAATAATAATGATTGGTTGAAGATGGTGATTACGATGTCATCAGCGGGCAAATTTGAACTCAAAGGAAACAACTACTGCATACATGTTACCACTCACGGCGAGAGTGCGTCGTTAGACTACTTTATATGGGTTAATATGTTGGATATCTACTTTGAAAGACGGGACCTTGATCCGTATGAGAAGATGAGCATGGCAAGGGCGGCATCGATCGGTGATGTTCAACATTGGTGGTCGAATCTGGAGTACCACTTCATGTACACATGGGAGCAGATGAAGAAGAAATTGCAACGTCGTTTTGTACCTCCACCACCCACAGTCACAAGTGAAGTGCAACCTAAGGTAACTAAAAATGTTGACATTGTTTTAGCTCCTACTCCATCTCCAGATACTTCCGAGACGCTTGAAAAGATGAACGATGATTTGGTGCATCCTAAGTCATTAGAAGAAGTTTGAGGTACCTCTGATTATCTAATAAGGGCGACAATGACAAAGATATTGATTTGGTGCTACTGACAAGACATAGAGCCACATTGTGAGTATATACCTACTGTAGTGCAATCTTGTGATTTTTCTTATGTTGACTTGAACAAACCATGTCTTTGCTCTTACATCTCATAATTGTGCACATGTCGAATTAATTACACATAAGGAAGTACTTGATAGAATATCCCCTGCTGATACTTTGTGCTATATCATGCTTAATGAGCCCATTAGTTTGGAATGTGCTAGGGAGAAAGTTTTTGAACTTTCATCTCTAAATTCTCTTTCTAGCACCTCCACCTACTATTTTAAATTAATTAGAGATTATGGTATAGACAACCAATTTCTGGTTTATCGAATATGCATAACTTGTACTCACATGGATGAATTGAAACTTGTTGCTTTGGATAACAATTCTTGTGTGATGAACCTTGTTCAATCTGATAGGAAAATAAAATTTAGTACTCATCCAATGCCTATGTGTTCACCTTTTATTGCACAATCTAGTATGGACAATCTGAATAAAAATGTTGAATTACGGAAGAGCTTACATTTCTTTTCACCATTGCTAGACGAGTTTGCTATTGCTCGATTGAAATCTGATTATATGGATGAATGTTATTTGATTCCAAAAGTTGTATATTCGCCCATATGTGCTACCACTGCAAGTTTACAATTTCAGAGATTTGAATTGCATAAACGCTTCGCTTACATTTGCAAAACTAGTTGCAATAATTGTTGTGTGAGAAATTTTGTTTTGACCATTCACATATATGATTGCTTTTGGATTAATAATACAATGATCTTTTATGATCGCTGCTATCTTCTAACATTAAGTGTGCAACAACGAAGAACCGTTAAAACAGATGACATATACATATACCATGCATACACCTTGGCTTCTTTGTTACCCTATTTTCAACTTATCAAAAGCCGAGGACGGCTTTGTTTTCAAGAAAGGGATGATGATGAGGACATGACTCCTATGGATACAACCATATTTGCTATGCTTCTTTGTTCCAAGTACAAGAGCTCGTCGCTTCACTTAACTTATCGGTGAGCTCATTTTTAGGAGTGTCTTTATATTATATGAACTATCTGATGCTACCTAATGATGGAATATCTATATGTGCAGCACCATGCCACTTTTGGTCCAAGACAAACAAGCAGTTTGAGCGGGACCCGTTTTGGAATCCAGTTCGGCCTCCGGAATCAGCCTGGCAGCACTGACTTCAAACGCCCATAACTTTCACATACGACGTCCGTTGGAGATCCACGAGTACTTAATGGAAAGATAATTTCGTCCTCTTTCCAACGGATCTGGCCTCACCTCCAAACTCCTTCTGGACTGATCGCAATCATCAAAAAAGCGTCATATCACTTGTTTGGGCCAAACTGGGCTTTGTAATCATACTGAACTTGGCCCATCTGCTGGCGGCCCACCCAGGGGCGCGGTTACTGTTCACGTGAACAGTAATACGCGACCGTTAGTACCACCTCGCTAGTTCGTTAGTTTTGTGGCTCCTCGTTCCCTATTTAAGGAGGCCGCACCCCTTTAGTTTTCCTTGGATTTTGTTTAAGTTTAGTTTGCCTACGCTGCAACTTGTATCTTTTGCGTGTGTCGACGAGACCACCCAATCAAGATCCTTTTTCAGAATCCCAATTCAATTAAATCTTTCAATCCTATTTGCAATTTCAGATTGCTTATTATCTTGTTCTTGTGTGCTTCTTCGGTGTATGCAGGAATCGACCTTCGTGGTCGAGTCAGCGGGTATTCGTGCATGGTTGATAACGACTAGTTGATCGGTTCAGCGATTGCGTGGTTGCGAGCCTTGCGTGTTCGTAGCAGGATCGTGAGGTTGAGATGCCTACCGGACTTATCGTTCTCATCGAAAGATCGGGCCAACAAATAGAACCTTAGGGTTCATCAAATGGTGGACGCGTCATTGCAGTTGCCATTTATCGAGTTGACTTTTGCATCAAGGTGTCGTGTGCATTAAGCTATAGGCGTTGATATGCATTGAACAAACATACATTATATGAAAGAGTATACACAAGAACGCAAAAGTAATCTAGGCATCATATATGAAGTGCAAAATTTAAGTATCACATAAAGAAGAAATGTCTGACCGGTCGTGGCTTTGCACTATCAGGCGATAGGTAGTAGACCCGGCGCTCAACTGCGAAGGAACAAAAGGTCGATCTGAAAGGTGCAGTTCATGAGAAGATAGTGTGGGCGTATACTAACACCGGGCTGTCGGCATGGGTCTAGCCTCGAGCCACGAGGTGTCTGCGTCGCGGATCATCCCCAACACGATCGCGTCGGCGGCCCGTCGTAGGATGAGAGACACGACGCGACGCGCGATGTACCCGGTCGATGCGCTCCTCCAGGAGGCCGAAACTCCAGTCCGATCCGTGAGCCATACCGCAAAACAACTTTAAGTTAGCAAATCGCGGAAATAAAACATCGAGGGTAACGAATGAGTAAATTTAACTTGCAAACAAACAAATCAAAGAGTACTAGGCTACCAGGACAGTCTTTGAAAAACTAACGAAAAAAAGTTATAGTACTACAACACTTAAATAAACATTACGTGCAACATACGATACATGTCTTCGGCATTACGTACATCAAATGAAAATTAGGTAGTAGCGAGCAGTTACATAAACAATACAAAGTACAAATGACAATGTACAGCGATTTGCAATTTTGGTCCCACTTTGCACACAGGAAGAAGTGTTAACGCATAAACCATAGCGATGCCTACTCCTCGGTGGTGCCTTGCATCGTCTGTCAGTGTGCCCCTCTGGCGCGATGCGTTGATGTCTACCCAACGCCTGACTTGTGCCGTCCATTTCATTGGTATCTGACGACTCTGCCGCGACCCTTGCTACCCTTGACATGCTAATATCCGAATCCAGATCCTATTTGTAATATCCAAGGTGGCGAAGTTACCCACAACCACAAGCCCCTAAGCTCGCCGATCCACGCTTTGCACCACCCTCTCCTTCAAGAAGTACTCGAGACACAAAGTTGAAAGGGTCCATCGCATAGTCCCGCATCTGGCGAGCACATGAGAGCATGGCTTGTGTAAGAGCTTCGGTTTGTTGCACGCATCTGACTAGGCTCGTTGACATGATCTCCAAGGCATACCTCGTGGGTGACAAGAGAACGAGCCGTCCCAAATCCGGCTCTATCCCGCAAAACACGTCGAAACAATGCTCCATATTGCCCATCACGCATTACCGTGTGCGATCGCCCTTCGTGTCTTCGCTTTGCATGTATGCCGTAATCTTGAGTAATCGGTGTTTGGCGTTAAGTGGCATGAAGTCGCGGCATTTGCATGCCTCTCCACTGAAATACCCGATTGTCTTTGTGCGAACACCTTCCACAATGGCGGCGAGGGCCGAAGCGAAGGCCCTAAGAACCAGTTGTACACCTCCGCAAGGTTAGTGGTCATTATACCGTACCTTGCCCGTCCGTGTCATGCGGCGAGACCACTTGTCCAATGGTGGGCCTCGATCCGATGGGAGAAGCACTCGATGTTCCTCGAGGTCCTCTCGCCTCGGACCGATGGGTTCGACTCTGCTCCTGGTTCCTCGCGTCCACGTGTTTCTGCTTGTGTTCGTCTAGCAGCGCCCATAAGGCGTCAAATTTGCCTTCTTTGGTTACGCATAGCCGACCTCTTGAATAGCTTCACCAAGGGTTGCTTCGGGAACTTCTTGAAGAAGTTGGCCCCCAAATGGCGAATACACCATCTACTCCTCATATCCTGCCAAGGGAACGGCTCCTCTGGGTCTTCCTGAAGTGTTTTTATGGCCTTGAGCATCCCGGCGTAGCGATCATGGATCATGCACACACCAGGACGAGCTCCAACAACTCCCACTCTCAGATGTCGAAGGAACCACAACCACGGTGTCGACATTCTCACCTTCGACAAATGCGATGGCCAATGGCGAATTTGATTGTTCCGTCAACGCCTATGGCGTATGAGATCTGCCTTTGTATTTCCGGTCAAAAGGTCCGTCAAGCGAGATCACAGGCGGCATATGCCTAAAAGCCTCGATGCGGGGACGAAGGCTACGAAGGCCCTATGCAATATCAAAAAACCTCGCGGAATTTTAGATGTCATGTCCTTTACAGCAATGTACGTGCCCGGGTTTCTCTCCTACAGCACCTCAAGCATACGAGGAAGGTTGTCGTACGTCGCCTCAAAAGATCCAAACAGTCTTTCCATAGCCTTCTGCTTTGCACGCCACGCCTTCCCATAGCTGATCTTGTACTTGAATTTCTTCTCAATAGCCACCATAATGTGCTTAGCCTCCATATCCTTCTTCTCCACTATCTCTCTATACATCAAATTAGCTATGAATGTCGACGTTATGTTACGATGTTTGCACAAAACACTGCTGAGCATGCACGAGTGCGGCTCCACCTTGAGACAATCCGGTGAGTCTCGACCGGTCTATCTTGCGTGCACTCGCCAAGGACAACCGGATGCCTTTCGCATTTCACGGTGTCTTGCTCTTGGCTAGATTTGACGATTCAAGCGTCCATTGCATAGACATAGCCCATACTTAATGGCATCTGCAAGGATGTCTTATCGACAAACATTGAGTGCAACCGAACCTCCGTGGCATGGTACTCCCACGGCGATTCGTGCTCGTCGCGGCGCGATACATAGACCCTCGGCGTCAAATCTGTTCCATTCGCGGGGATGGGAGCTCCGTCCTCATCGGGCGCCCTTGTCGTCTTCTTGTAAAGCTTCCTCTTGACCAAGGCCATCCAATCATCGCTTTCCATTTGATGCAATATGTAATCCCTATGCTCTCCTTCATCGGCTGTCTCAGTAGGCTCACCATGCGGTGCTGATCTTCCTCTCTGTATGTACCGCGTCGGGCTCATCACAAGCAACATTCTCTGAACTCTTCAGTAACACATCTTTGGGCACATTTGCCGCAACACCCGGATGATATCCGTAGGGGGGCCCCGCATGACTTCTTTGGGCATGGTTGCACAAGTATCACACACTCATATCCACGGCGCCGACATCCTTCTATAAAGCCCTTCCACACCGCCGCGCGATCGGTCTTCTCAACTCCCAGCTTGATGTTCGGGAGATCGGCTCCAAAGCCCTTGTATGTCGACGTTGCACACGTCGGGGTTCAAAGAGAAGCTGCGGGTTAGCGATGCTTCACATCTTGAATCGTGCATTCTCGCCGTCCGGGTGTACAGAGTGGCTTGTTAAGCTCGCTCAAGTCAACACCGCGACGGACCTTCACGAACGGTGCCAACACCGTAATGCACTTTCAATGTAGTGGGTACAGGCATGACTTATTGTATGGCTGCAAATATTTCCAACATTGCAATTAGTCAGCTCGCAACGCATGACATGCAAGTACTGCTACATTGTAATTTACATTTGTAAGGACCTTCGCCTATCGTCCACAACTACACGACAGCATGATCAAGACGTCATTCATTCCCTAAGGCAGAGGCCACAATGAACGTGTAGTACGATATTCAGATTCAACTTACAAACCGAGCTATTCCACAGCAGGCATTATTCGATTCGGACGCTAACTTGCAATCCGAAATGCTACAAGTGGCATTCCGGTCTTCTACCAATTACGTAAGTCAGTTAGTTCATACTAATTTACTTGTACTAATTAGTTTATACAAATAATTCATCCTCCTTATGCGCTCGGTCACGCATTATTCACCCAATAATAGTCGGCCACGCACATACCGACACTACTACAATACATCTCACAAACAGCACTAATAATACTCCCTTACAGACTATTTTTTCTGTAACTAAAGTTTTTATCGCTACTACTTACATACAAATCAACAACATTTCGATTTTCTATTTTTTTTCTCTCTAACCACAATTTCCTACGGGTGCTACTATACTACTCATTTAACTAAATAAACTATTTACCTACCCAAAAAAATACACTACAAAATACACTTACGTACAAATCAACAACATTTCGATTTTCTACTTTTTTTTTCTAACTACAGTTTCCTACAAGCGCTACTTATACCTACTATTTTAACTAACTAAATACCTACTTAAAAAAATACAGTACAAAATAAATCAAACTTACCTTCTACTTAATCCAAGTTTTCTTCTCTTCTCCTCTCCTCTCCTCCCCTTCTCTTTTTTCCTCCTTTTCCTCTCCTCTCCTTCTCTTTTTCCTCTCCTCTCCCTCTCTTTCTTCTCCATGCGATCGCTTACGCTCTGTAAACGAATCGATCGGGGACATGCCATGAGTGCCTATATAGGCAATCCATCGCCCTTACCGTTAGGCATGGAACATGTAGATCATTATGCGGTTGGGCGATGGATCCTATCGCCCAACCGTGCGGTGAGTGTAATGATGACGCCAACTGCCCGGCTCTGTGCGATTTTAAAGCGAGCGGTTAGGCGATAAACTGCGATCGTAACCGTTCAGGCGATACTCAGTCGCCCAACCATTGGGCGACAAGCGTATATTTTGTAAAAAAATATCGCCGGAATATTTTGATATTTGAATAAAAATAGATTATTTTAAAAAAATTCTATAAAATACGGCCATTGTTAGTTTGGTATAGAATTATCATCAATTGTTTTGTTTTAGGAGGCATATCTAGTGCAAACCATTTTAGTTTGAACACCAAACCGACAAGAAAAGGTTTGAGAAAGAAATTGTGAAGGTAGTTTCTAATTTACACTACTACGAGAAAAAGTCTTCACGCAGACGATTCAAAAATATCATTACAGATGGTTTACGAGCTGTATGAGTTTATGGGTTAGTGATAACATGAGGTCATCACAGACGGTTTTGGAACAAATCGTGATGCATGCTATCATAAGCGGTTATTAACTCGTAACTGCCTCATGATATATGACTATCATGCACGGTTCGTGTATAGAAGCTGCTCTGTAATAATCATCTATCACCGACGGGTTCTAAACATAAACCGTCTCATATATATATATATATATATATATATATATATATATATATATATATATATATATATATATATATATATAACCTCAAAGCAATGGTTGCTTGTACTTTTAAATCGGCTTCATATATATATCGTTTATAGTCCCCAACCACTTTCAGGGAGTCGTGAGAGAGGATGACAAAGTTGCCACGGGCAACCTCTCATCGAGCCCGCAAGTTCAAGAAGTACGGCTGCAAGGAGAGCGCGTGGACAAACAATTACCTGGATGTCGTCGATAGGTAATTGGACTTGACATTAAGGAGTGGTTGATTGCTGATATATGATGTCACTTCCCAGTTGGATATATATACTACAGCTCCGTTTTAATGCAAACTTTTGTTATCAAGTCCAATTACCGCTCCGTTTTAATGCAACCATAAAACATGTATGATCATTATATATACTACCGCTCCGTTCTAATGCAAACTTTTGTTGTTGTTTGATGTTTGAACTGGAGAGGTTAATGGATATATTTTTGAATTTGCGCTAGATATATGTCCGTTTTAGTTTCGAAAACTAGCTAGGTAGGCCTTCAAGAACAAAATCTCACTCGTCTCTCTGGAGACATCCAATAAAACTGAAAGATGCAGAACAAAATCCAACTAAGGAGGACTACTGTAGCGTGATTTTTACTGAGTCAAGGTAAGAAAGTACTAGGAACTAATAAAAAAAGGTAAGCAACTAAGAAAAATGGCCCCAAAATTTCACATCTGAAAGACCTAAGCTGAGCTTTCAGAAAGGTAAGGGGGAGCTGTATTAATTTTACCCTGTCTGATACGGTGAATTAGACCTAGTTAGCAACTTAACATCAAGTAACATTTTTGAAGAAAAAATATCTCTCGTAAAACATATGTATTGTTAGGACCCGGATCTCTGAATCCGAGCTATCTGTGTATTTTGAACTAGTCTTATGATCAGTGCTAGTTCACACAGTGGCAACATTGATGAAATCGTATCCATACAACAAAATTTCTAAGAAGCAGACAAATTAATATTACTTAGTAGCAACGGACCTTATGGTCAAGTTTTACAGAGTTTGTCACGCAGGGCTTAAGACAAAAGAGTAGACTTGCAGTGGAATAAAATAACTCGTGGTAGCAATCTGATATGCCCACAGGCAATCGAGTGGAGAACGCGGCCTAGTTTGTATAGTCCTCGAAGTACTCCTCCTTGTAGAACTCTGTGTTCCCTGATTCTTTCTTGGTGACTGATCAACAATGGCGTAAAATCATGAGTACATAAAGTACTTAACAAGTTGTAGAAAAATATATGCAAATAGTATTTATGCAAAACTTGAATAAGGATAGCTTTATGACTATTTTGCAGAAAGTAGTATTGACAGTAAATACAGTAAATAGATTGGAGAGCACAATTTAAAAGATTAAATACATAAGTAAACAAATACTTTGAATCAACTAGTAAACTACATGTTCATCTCCCAACCAACAACCAGTGAACAACCCGTTCACTTTCCAACCAAACCACCATTCCAACATTTTATGAAAAATCTACCCCTTGTACGAAATCACCAGACATTGTCTATAACCGGGGACACGACTATTCGAATAGTTTTACACTCTGCAGAGGCTGTACAGCTTGACCCACAAGAGATAATCAATTTATAATGTCGGCCAAGACACGCTTTCGAAGGTGTGTGACTAAATGATTATCACAAAGCTATGTGTTAATCCAGTTTGCTATGCGTTAATCTAGTTCTGCTCTCTAAGGTTTCACCATCTACTAGTTCCACAAACTCATAACATTCAATCACAACATACATCACAGTCGTGGCCCCCTCTTGCGCCAGTGTGAATGTCTAACCCAGGGTTCACACTTCCACAAAACAGAACTAAAATCAAGGCATTGCTAATTAATCAGCCAAGCCCACCCCATCGTGTACACGTGGTTGTATGGTATGACCCAGATAAATGACATATAAAGTTAAGTCCTTAGTGACTACTCAGACGATATAACCACATCACAAATTCATCCCCTTTACAGATCATTTGCCTGAGTACAAAATTATTTTTGGTTTAACCAAGCCCAATGGCAACCATTGCCATTGCACAACCAATTTAAATAACAGTGGCGACCCGTCACGATTCCATATATCATTTAGTCAATATTTGTATTTTGAGCATGTGATCATGAATCCCATCACAACTAAGTATGGCTAGGCATAATATGATACCTATGCTGGTACTAGAATATGCTCAACTAAAATTAACCCAACCTATTGTGTCAAATGGTACATGTCATTCCCAATTATTCAAGGAGGCGCAATGTCAAATAGGTATTTAACTATTCCCGAAAACAATTGATATAAACTTAGCAATGCATGTTGATATAAAACAATATAATTTTATAAAAACGGATACAACATGATCAAAGGTCTACGACTTGCCTTCGTTGAATGTTTGAGTTGCTTCGGCCGACGGGTCTAAGAAAGCTTCAGAAACGCTGGAATCTATACGCACGAAAAGAGCTAAATAAATACAAAAATTCCAAATAAAATCCAAAAATTATAAAATTAGAACAAAAAAAAGGTACTAAATTTATATGAATTTAGGAAAAAGAATCGACGGAATCGGAGTTCATATGAGGGAGAACGAACGTCCGGAAGTTTGATATCGCATGAAATGATAGAAAATCGGAAAAAAGGATATTCCTGGAATATTCCATTTCAGGATTTAAAATAAATATTGACTTGTGGGTCCCTCTTGCTAGTGAGAGAGATGAGAGGACGTGTATGACAAGTGGGCCCCAAATGTAAGTGACACAAGAGAAAAGAAAAGAAGAAAACGAGAGCAGAGCTGGGAGCTTCCACGTGGCTCGGGCATGGCGGTGGCGCCAGCGAGGGGAGGGGCGGCGGTGCACGGCGCTGGCGATGGGGTGGCGTCACGGGGAAGATAGGGTGAGCACAAGGTCTGCCTCGGCGAGGAGAACACGATGGTGAAGACGGTTCGGCCGGAGGAGGTCCGTGGTGGTGTGCCCACAGCGGCCATTATCAGCGACGAGGAGCTTGCGGTGGCAAGGCTTCTCGACGAGGGAGAAGATGAGAGGAGGTGGGGGATGGGTGTAGAACCTTCAGGAACGCGATGTGACGTAGGAGGCTCAGCAAAAGGGTGACTGGCTTTGGAGAAGAAAGAGGAAGGGTAGCGGCAAGCTCCAATGGGGGGAAGGGAGGAGAGGAGGGGAAAGGGAGATAGGGGAGGGGCTTAGCGTGCCTTTTATAAAGGGGGAAAGAGGGAGGAGGCAGCACGGCCAGGGGATGGGCATGTGCGGGAATCCAGGGCGTGAGTGGCGCCGGGATAAGCGGCAAGCAAGGTAGCGCTTTGGCGCATGGGCAGATCGGGCACATGGTAGGGAGCAGAAGGGCGGCAGGGCTAGAGGAAAGGGAAGTGGAAGAAAGAGAAAGGAAAAAGAGAAAAAAAAGGAAAAAGGAAAAAAGGGGAAAAAGAAAAGAAAAATCCGAAATAAATTAAATTCAGAAAATTCAAGAAAAATTCTTGGAACTGAAGAACTCAAATAAAACAATTTTTAATTTTATTTTAATTATTTAAAATGTTTTCATTTTTCTGAAATTTCCATTTAAGCTTTAAATTAATTTAATAAAATTCAAATTGTTTATTCTATTTTTAAGCTTCAAAAAGACTCTGAAAATCGGGATGTTACATGTATATAGCCACTTAATAGCATTATATATTTACTTGACAAATCATCATTTGTTTAAGCTTTAAATGTCAGCAAGTCACTTTTTCTACTACGTCTCCAATTTCCATGGGAGCTCTGGTTGTATCTTGAAAACTGAATCGGATGGGGTATAAATCGTGTTTGCGCTACATGTTTCTCCTGTTTTATATTCGAAAACTAGGTGGGTGATCAAGAGCAAAATCGCACTCCTATTGAGCAAGACAGTGGCATCGTTTTTACCTAGTTCAGTTGAGAAAGTAAGAAAAACACCCAGGGAATATCACATCTGAAAGACCTAATCAAGCTGTACTTTTAAATGTTCGGAAGGGCCATTTAATCCAAGCCAGGCATCCATAATCCATTGCATCCACGTCACAACTTGTCATCCGGATCCGGTCGTGGTGCTGTGAAGCAGTCTGTTGCGACAGTGCGACAGTACCCGTGACGCTACAAAAACAAATTCATTCTGTTGTGACTTTGCTTCGTAGCCATCAGATCAAAAGGCGAAGACTAAGGTTAGTTTTTAACCGTAGCAAAGACTGTAGCAGCACGCTGTACTAGAAGTACCGTAGGTATGGTGCTGTACCACGTACTATAGCATGCGCTCTAGACTGCCCCTTTTTTTCATCCGCATCTGAGATTAGAGCAAAGTCACGGTACCATAGCTTCCTGACTTTTCTTCTCATTTGCTTAATAGTTACTCTCTTGATTTTTATAGAGATATACTGTATCGATTATAAAAAATGTACGGTCATGGTTAGTTTGGTACATAATTATCTATCAATTTTTTGTTTTCGGAGGCATATCTAGAGCAAACCACTTTAGTTTGAACACCAAACCGACAAGAAAAAAATTGAGAAAGAAATTGTGAAGGTAGTTTCTAATTTAGCATACTTCTTAAAATTTCAACTTCAGGTTCAATTTGAGCTGGGAGGGGAAAAGAGAGACATACCTGACAAACTATAAGTTAAAAAAAATAGGGAAATGCAAGAATTATTATTGGACAAACTTCAGATTCAATTTGAGCTGGGAGGGGAAAAGAGAGACATACCTGAAAAATTACACAAACAAGTACAAGACGTCGGGAGGTTTCAAAAAAAATTCATAATTTTTGTAGCTCATTTGCTATATTTAAAATTTCATACAATGGTGTACTTAAATGAATTTTTTTAAAAAACAGAAGAAAAAAATGCTACAGTGTACCTGCCGCACTGTGTCTATACGGCAGGTGGTGCTACAGTAGCCCACCACATAGTGGCTGTGTGGCAGGAGCAGATATCGACTCCAGACGCCCTGCCACATGGCTACCGTGCGGCAGGATATCATTTTTGCAAATTTCTCGTGAAGACGTTCATTCTTGCAAATAGGGGGTGAGTTTGCGCTATTTTGACCAAAAATTATCTTACCGTGTATGCTTAAGAGCCAAGCAAATTGACCTATCATTTTTTTTGAAAGAAAAAAGAAAAGAGTCAAGAAGGCTGAAGAGGTTAGAGAGCCTGTCATGCATATTGGCATATTGCTGTGGCGTTTGACAATTTTCTCCCCTCCATTCTCTTTCGCTGTGGACCAGATTTTCAAAGGATCCGTCATCATCCTAGCACTGTACGTTGCCCGTGGATTGCCAGCTTCCGATGGTTTTTTTTCTATGCAGTCTGCGTGAGGTGGATCATGCGATTGATTGCGCAACTTAATGCTAGATATCGTAGCAACTGATCCACTCTACCACGCATCTGCTTGATCGAACCGACCAACAACACACTCTACCCGTATATCTTACCTCGTAATTCAAAGTGGGGATATACAGAGAAAAAAAATCTCAACTTTCCTTCCCCCGCTTCTGTTTACCGCCTTGCCCACTTAAAACTTGTTTGGATACATGATCCGACTCAATTTCATCGGATTGATCGGGAATTTAAATTAAAATCACTTCCAATCCGAAAGGATTAGTTCTAATTCCTCCTTATCCAAACAAGCTCTTACAATTGATAAATAGCGGAGGTGGAAATGTGTATGAAAATATATTCCTTCAAAAAATGTGAATCAAAATATAGACGCTTGTACCATAGTCACTTCTGAATTCCAAAATGCAAAAAATACTCTCTCTCCCTAGCCGGTCCAAATTTGGCTCTGCTTAAAAGAGTTTTGAGCTAGGACAGGGTGAATAATCGATTACGTAACATAAGAAAATAAATAAAGTTCATTTTTGCCGACTCGAATATTGCTTGACTTGACCTCTGCTTAAGTTTAGCTGAAATCCTCGCCTCTTTATTTCTGGGATGGAAAAATCTTTATATGCCACTGCAAAGTTCTCAGGTCACTGATCTACTATTGCAAAATGATATATCTATTTCATGCCATTACATTTCACAAACGTTACACTTTTTTTTTTTTTGCATTTTTGCCATCATTTTTTTTCCAAAATGTCCAAATTACATTTGTCTTCTTCCTCCTCCCTCCCCTTTCTCTCTCCTCCTCTTCTCTCCCTCATCCCCGGACCTCATCCCACCAGCTTACGCCCTACGTCGCGCCCCTCCCCCGGCCACCTCCTCCTCCCCCTCCATCCGTCGCTTGGCTTGGCTTAGCCGCGAGTGCACAGTGTTGAGCACTGTTCCTCTTCCCAATTGAAACAGAGAGCGAGAGAGAGAAGAACATAGAAAGCGAGTAAGAAAGAAAGGTGGCAACACTGCAGTTGGGGAACGACGACGACAACAGTATTATGACATGTTCCCGTGCTTGACAAACTCGAGGAGGGTAGCGACTTGTGAGGAGGCGAACAAGGGAGGCTGGAACAGGGCGGCGACGGGAACACCGGAGGAGGAGAAGACGAACATGGCGGCGGCAGATCCGAGTGAAATATACGGGAATAGCGAAAGCATGGCGTGTTCCTAGATAAGGGGTTTTCGTCTTGGGGAATGGGAGAGGCGGAGGAGATGTCGAGGAGGCTGGCGTTGGCAGCGGCCATGGAGAGGCGGAGGAGCTCGTTGGTGGCAACCTACGGTGGACGGAGTGGCCAACGGAGGTGAGGTATAGCTTCAGCGTGACGGGAGGCATCTCGTGATGCGTTCGACTCTATGAGAAGGCGGTAGATGCGGTAGATCGGCGAGAGCAGAGAATGGGGCAACGACGCAGCTCAACGCCGACGACGCTCTAGCGGGTCGTGGCGAGGAAGAAGGGCACTAGAAGGAAGTTAAGGGTGTTAGGAAGCCAATGGTGTTATCAATTTCAAAAGAGAGATGAGGATGGAGGCGAGTTTGGATGGATTACCGAGAAGGGTCACAAGACAAAAACACGTCCCGCTGGAGTTGGAGATGATGTCAGTGCTGGCGGCGGTGAGTCGGTGACAACGGGGTCTCATGAGGTTGGGGAGAGGAAGGAAGAGGAGCCAGCTGCTGCTGCCACTACGAGATTTGAGGGAGGGGCATCGATGCGAAGTGAAGTGAGGCAAGTAGTGCAGACTTCCGCCCGGCTCCTGCTCTGGGCATCGGACATGGGGTGGGGCGATGTGGCGAGCTGAAGAAGGGTTTGGGTGTTGTGGCGCACATGTGCGAAGCCAGCGGAAGCCCGAGCGGCGGCGACGGCGGCCTCGTGAGCAGCCCGACGGCCGCAGTCGCCACACTCTATGTGAGTGTGTGCGCGCGCGCGACAGAGAAGAAGAACAAAGACAAGTGCGAAATGGTATTTTTCACGGCTACTTCATGGCTTGATTGGTTAATGATGGTATAAAAGGTTATGGTTTTGAATTTGCAGTGACATAAAAAGGAGATATCACTTTGCAATGACAGATCAGAGACCTAGAAACTCTACAATGACATATAAATTCTCCCCCCTTATTTCTGAGGTTGCTCCTAGCTGAAGGGTCATTCTATGTCTACCAGTTTCTACATTGATCGTACCGCAGTCTCCACGTTTTGGCTCTTTAATTCGAAGAGGATATTTTCCGACATTTGCACTATGTCTGAAAATCTATGCCTACGGCATTTTGTTGAATTTTAGTTAATGCGTGAAATGTACTTGCCATCTTAGCTCGAAAATGTTAGGATTTTGTGGTTCCAAAACCAATAGATTATTACTATACTACTAACTAACAAATATTGCAGCTCAAGTACCAATAGGTCATCTCACTCGAGTAGCTTCCTTCGGTATAATTGGAGGCAGAATTTGCCAAAGCCTAGATTGGCCATGTCGATAGAGTACGTATTTACCGTTCGATTTTCTGCATTGGTTTTCAGCCGTCCGATTCCGGGTTGTGTCGAGCCTTCCGTCGTTTAGTCCTCGCTGCGTTTCGACGCCTTCGTTGTTTCCTGCGATTCCCTCGCGTTCTTAGCTGTCCTCCGCCGCAGGCCACAGCCCTACCTCCCGCATTGCTCTCGCCCTCGCCATCGCGCTTCACCCCTCCCCTTCGCCCACTCCATCCTCAGCGGACGCGTCATCACCCGCTCCGCCCTTGCCACAGGCCTCCTCCCCTTCGACCGCGCCGGCCCCGCCTCGCTTCGTTTCCCCTTCGCTTCTGATCTCCTTCCTCTCCCTCCCCGGCCGACACCTCCGCTCCCTCCCCTTTCCTCCCCCGCCCGCCCCTCGATCTCCGTCCTCAGCTGCCGCCTCCGCGCCTCCCCTCGCACATATTCCTCCTCCGTCTCCAGTACTCTTTCTCTCCCTCCTCTGCGGCCCTCCTCCGCCAGCGCCACCGCTCCCTCCGTCTTCCTTCCCGCCGCCTCGAGACAGACTCCGAGGCCCGCGAGGCCTTCCAGCGCCAGATGCGCAAGGAGCAAGAGCGCCACCGCCAGGAGCTTGCACGCTTTGCCCCCCAATTCAGTGACTTTAACCAGCATGATTCACAAGTTAGTTAATTTTATTTTTCTGAATAGACACAGATTGGCCTCGCCCCTAAACACGCACTCCTAAATATTTCTTAAAGTTGGCTCGATTTCATGGTTGGCAATGTGTTGGTCTCTTAATCCTACCAATACCAGTTTCAGAATCATTAGCCTGCACCACCCCCCAAAGTTGTTGTGCTACCGTGCTAATCCTATTGATGATTATGGTGTTTTTAATGGGTCAATTCTTTCTATCTTTCTCTTGCTTTATAGTTATCTAGCATTTTAGCAATAACTTGCATAATTATTTACCTCAATTTTTAGTACCAATGGAGTGGTTCTTAGATTACTTTTCTTTGCTGTTTGTAGGAGCTTCTTGCTTTCCTATTGGATGGACTACATGAAGATTTGAATCGTGTCAAATGTAAACCATGTTCTAAAGCAAAGGATTTAGACGACCGTCCATATAAAGAGGTCACAGATGAGTACTGGGCAACCATTTAGCCCGAAATGATTCCATTATAGTTGATATCTGCCAGGTTAGTCTATGTGTGTGCAATGGCTCCATTTTCTAAGAATGTACTGACATCCATATCTTGCTATAACAAAGCTTGTCACTACCCAATTGAATCCTTTCTATTTCTTCTATTACCTGTGTAGGTTGATCCAAATTACTAATTTTCTTTTGGTAAATTTCTTCTACACATACACAAGAATTTTCATCACTCTACTAACGTTTACATTAGGGGTGACAGTGGGGAAACTATGTGTATATCCCACTCAGATCCACACCTATACATATATCCCACTCAGATCCACACCTATACAACTGTAATAATACCTATGCGCCCAATTCCCTACTAGTACCCAACTCAGCTTGAACCTTGAATTATCCATATGCAGTATTGAGTGGAAAATTTGCATTTTTATCCAAAAAATTGCTTATGTTACATTTTTGTAAAAGAAAAAGGAGAGTTCATAGTCTCATTGGAGCACCCTTCTGTACATGAACACTGCCATATCATGACAACTGCCAAGTCACCATAAATCTCACTACATTGGCTACTTGATGGAGCTTTCCATCAAACTATGTCAATCGCCTCTTGCTGGAGAGTCCAACCGAATCATGCCATTCTCCCTAGTGTTTCAATCTTCACTTGATGGAGCTCCTCAACAAATGTTAGTATGTGGTTATTTCGGTGATGGACATGGTATGGTTGGGACTTGGGACAAATTAACACGCTCCTTGGAGCTGCTTATTGCCCATATCTGACCTATTTATTTAGTGGATTGCACTGATAGGAGAAATAGACCCCCTTTTCATACCCATGTATTTTGTGTGATGGCACTGATATATTCATACCCATTATTTGCGGGGTGGTATGAATGTGGGTAGTGAATATTGTTTTTTCTGGCTAATTTAACTCACATGAATTTATCTTGTATTGATTATCTTTGGTGCTTCATTGACAGGGCCAATACAAGTCAACATTATTACAATCTATTTTCTTTTTGTTTAGTCCTACACAATCAGTGGGTTCTTAAATACTTTAACAACAGCTAAAGATAGTACTAAATTCCAGATTCATATATTTGACCTTTTCCTACAGCCCTCATTTACTGATCTGCATGCGTATGAATCTGCGTCTCTAATGGACCAGATTGTAGAGATATCTACCCAATCGCCTGGAGTTGTAGTACCATATGATTTTCCTTCAAATTCTTATTATTCTTGACTGTCTTGTGATTCTTATTCATTGCAGCTCACAGATAGTCAGACTTATTACGCATTTTAGCATTCAGTTTTCCATTCGCTAGCATGCTAGTTTTATAATATACTCAGCTTACAGACTGCGCATGGTACAACCAGCTCCGCTCAAAAAAGGCTCTTTGATGTAGCAGCAGCTTCAGATCAGGTTGATGAAATTCCTATCTTTCTCTGTACAATCTTTACCTACCCTATAACCCATCTATAAATAAGTTTAATAAAATCGTATAATTTGTTTGCAGAATGCTAATATACAGAGCACAGATCCAACCAAAGAACATGCTTCTCATGACATCACCGATGATGAGATCAATCCCACTACAGAAAAAAAAACGCAAGATATATAGGCAAACAAGCTTATCAGCCTGTGCATTACTGTGGTCAGTGTTCACCCTCTATGCCATTTCTACATGATACATATTCAGCTTCTGAACTTGCTCCATGGCACCTCAGTATTTCCTCTTCGTTCGCAGTCTACTTTGGATTCATTAACATTGTGTAAACCATTCTTGCATCTCCTTGAGTGCTTTGACCTACTATATAATGTAACTACTTTGTTGGCAGATTAGATGTCAGCGCATATAAATACATTATAGGGCTGTCTTATGAATGTGCTTCCCAAATACATCGATGCAATAGTACTGTAGTTTCTCTGTTGCCAGATTACATGTTAGCGCGCATGAACGCGCTATAGCTTATCTTATGAGTATAGTTTCCTGATAGATTGATCCAATCGCAATCCTACATGTGCAAAGTACCTAAAATCTACTTCATACAGAGTTGTACACCATTGATTCAGCAATTTATTTCCCAAGTATTTTATCTGCACATGTAAGGATCTTTCGTGCTGCTTAAAAAATTCCTTTATAGCCTTATTGGATGTGAAACAATACAGTCTACAACGACTGTCTATACTCTGTCCACACAAAATTGGTATTCTAATTATGGTCATTCTACAAAGAATACAGACTACATCATGACATTAGTAATCTTTTTCCACATCAAAACCTCACTTGCTGTTGTTTTTCTACAGATCACCTCACGATGCATCAACCAACTGATAGATGGCAGATGCAGTATGCCAATTTACTCACCCATATTTACCTCCTCCATTCTATTATATGTGAACTCTAAAACGCCTCTCTTCATGTTATCTATAACAGGGATTTTGAGCTTCTAGTTAGGCTGCGCAGCACCTAGGCAGGCTCATCCAATACTATATAGGCCAACTTTTATACACTGCAATGACACTCTGGCCAGCTTTTGTACTTACTCAATAACTACCGACCCACTTTATGTAATATATTGTATCGTAGAACATCCTCTAAGATTCCAGAAACGACTACGTCGGGTGTATGTATGGTAGACGTGCTCTGCACTCTTTTGTAATGGCAATGGTATCTGCTAATGTACGCTATCATCTATGCTTGGGTTTTGCTTATTTTCCCCTGCTACATGCTGCATAGTACACCTGGCAAAACACTTGTTGCACACAGCGTCTATATTACAGTCACACAGACAAATAACTATCTATCCTCACAAATTGACAGTCTTTTCTACGCCATATTAACAGAGGTATACTTTTGCCTCTTGAAAGTTTGAAAAGTGAAATTTTCACACTCTGGATTCTGGACTGTGTATGAAAATCTATGTCTACCCGATTTGGTTTGGTTCAGTTGATGATGCATGAAATCAACAGGCTACCTCTTTAGCACAACTACCATGATTATTTTATTCCAAAACCGAATGTGGTGCGATAAATGATTTACGAGGGCATCTCTTAGGTGAATATTCAGCAAGTCCTCCTCGGCCCCGTGACAGTTCGTTGTTGCTAGTTTGCCACGTCCTACAGTGGAGTAAAAGGAACTCGCCCTATTGTAAAGGAAGGAGGCTATCAACTGCACGGTAAATCCGATCATGTAAACGATGCAACACAACTACCGACTTAGTTGCCTGGTGGACACTCTTAATTTGGTCCATGGTAGAATATAGATATGAACTATTCTAATGAAAATGGGCCGAGGTGTTAGTAGTCCAACATAGAGAAGAAGAGGGGAGAGGCAAACGGGCGAACAAGAAGATTGGCTAGGTGCAATACTAGAGATTAATAAATGTAAGTGATCAACTAACATAATCAGCACGGATCCGCGTAAGCCCGGAGAAACATATATTTTTAGGGTAAATTAGGCCAGTAACATCGTAAAATGTTGAAATCAGATAAATGACATCACAATGACACTTGATTTGCTAAATAACACCTAAAATGCTAAAAACAAATATGAAAAACAACACTTTAAGGGAATATTTCATCACAAATTTTTCAAAAAGACACAATTACCCCCGTTCTCAACTCCAGCATCTCCTCTTAAGGTATCTCTCTTCGGCTGCGCCGCGCCTCCTCTAGCAGTGTCACCACCGCCGCTTGGAGACCAACGCCGAGACGAAGCTGCACCGCGCTACTTGGAGACACGGCTCGGGGGAAGCGGCATGACTCGGGGGAAGCGTCGCGGCTCTACTGGAGAAGAGGGGGAGAGAGTGAAGCCAAAGAAGAGAGAGGCGGTGCGGCTTGGAGACCGGTGGCGGCGGCGTGTTTGGAAACTGGCAGTAGCGGCGACACAACTCGGGGGAGGCGGCGTGGCTCGGACGGAGAAGAGGGAGAGAGAGAGAATCCAAAGAAAAGAGGGGGATGCAAGAAAGAGGGTAAAACATCATTTTAACCTTGCAGGTGTTATTTTCCTAATTTTTTGTTGTTCATGATGTTAACAGGCAGCCAGCTACAAATACAAAATATCATTTCTTTAAACCCGGACGATTGGGATGTCACTGAACTATTTTTCCCCTTGTTTTTATGCATCAACCATCCATTCTAAGCCATTGCTATAGCTTGCAGCTTCAGCCACCCCAAAGCGTCACACGTAATGCGTAAGCACCAGCCTCTTTTATCAACTAATCATCGCTGTCGCGTTGACGTGTCGAATTAACACAAGGATATAGTACCCTTTTTTCCTATAATATAATTGCTTTGTCTCTGCTCAATCACCGAAATTTGCAAAAGGTTAATTACGTTGACATGGCTGGCCTGGCTGATTTCAGCCCCTGCTCACACCGCGTATGAGTTATGAAATGAATTAATCGCCAGTTGCGCCGTTACTACGCGCAAAATGACGCCAAGAGAGAGATTTGTCACTTCCATTTGGACATGAAGCTTGTTTTGTCCAATAATTAGGCAGCCGTGAGGTGATTGACTCAATAGTATAGCCAATTTACGGCACATGATTGGACGAGTTCGGCCACTTTGGGGGCACATGATTGGGGGAGGGAGAGTTAAGGGTGTAAGTGGACATGGGCCATCTGTGAGCCCATTTAACTTGTTCCACAAAAAGCAGGAAGTGCACACCCGCGGGCAAACATCTAAACTTAAGTGGACTTATGCGGCTGTCCAAATAACCCGCATAGCCCACAGTAGCCCATCTAAGCCCTCCCCCTCCTCCTCCCAATCCCCATCTGATTCTGCTTCAACTGACGGGAAGGCGGTTATTCGATATGTTGTTGCATGTACTGCCCAGTTGAGGTGAAGGCGAGGCGTAAGTACCGAGCACAAGTGGTGGCGTGCGCCTTCAGGCTCTGCAGCTAATTAGGTGCCTTCTTTGGTTCACGACGTCGCCTCCCCTCCCCCATACCTCTACTTGTCGCCGGCACTACCTCCCCGTGCCACCGTCTCCTACGCTTTCGGATCCCCTCATATTTGTGCACGTCGTCATTGCAACCCGTGGACTAAGTGCCGGAGGGGGGGTCCAGATCTCTAAGGCATAAAGCAAATGGCGGATGGGTGCAGGTGGTGAGTCGCAGCGCGAGATAGTAAGGAGTGGGACGACGATGAATTTTGGTGTGTGCCTATGAAGAAGAAGTGGGGCAGCGGTAGTTTTGGTGGTTGCAGAAAAAGTGAGGGCATGGATATGTTCGCGAGTCAAGGGGGGCGAGACCTTGTCCCTGTCAGGTTGGATCTACGTGTTGGTGCGCTTTGATAAGAAATTTCGGAAGAGATGAGCGAGGCCAACCGCGTGCACGGAAAAAAGGACATTATCCTGCTGCGCGAAGCTAAACTCCTTCTTTTATTAGTTAAGAAAGCAGGTGAAAACACATAAAAGATACAGCCTCCTAGGTACCTACATGAATATTCAATTCTTGTACTATGTCACGCTCATGTCGCATGTTGAAAGATTTTTTGCGCCAGCTCAATTTTGTGTTCATTTTTATTTATTTATTATTTTAGACGAGTAGGTCATTATTGGTAATAAGATGCTGGGAAATAAGAAAATAATATGGTGTGAGGAGCTTTGTGCCTCATGATCAGTCAAGCCCCTCGGAATTAGTTTTGTGCAAACAGGCCATGTGCTTGTAAACAGGGAAGCTAATACAAAGGTAGAACGGATTTTGATTTTCGACATTCAAATTCTTGCGGTACTGGAAACTAAGTTTTTGAATTTGCATGTGTCTAACTATAATGTTGGAACTAAACAGCAGAGGATACAAATCAAATCGACCCTTTTTGTCCCGCGCAGAAAGTCGTGACGCCTTCTCTTGGTTTGGAAGTATCAACTTCCTGACTTTTCAAGGGGAAGAGCAGGAGAGTGTTGCCACTAGACTATAAAGACAGCTCCATGGTCTCCATCGATAGAGGATGCACTATTTGGAAGCAACAGCAACAGCAATAGCTATAGCCCAGCCCCTCGGCGCCGTACGATGCAAGGGCAACGGTTGAGATCATCTCTATGGATGGTAAAACAACGGCTAATCAGCGGTGGACAACCATCGCACAAGGAACCCGGCCACGACCACGAGGCGCGCATTCGCACAGGGCTGGCAATGCTACAGAGTTGGTAAGAAAATGTTCTCTTGAGCAACTTCAACGGCCAAGAGTTACCAAACCCACGTTGTGCATGCAGTCGAATGCATCATCCATTTCACTTCTCTCTCTTCCGTTCTTCCTCCCACCTCATGGTCGTAATCTCCCCCTAAAATTTCTCACCTAATCCGACGACATTGGCGAGCCCTAAAATTCCATCGGTGGTACATTTATCTCCTCTCCACTTGCTCTTTCCTTCGGTGGCTCGCCGGTGGCCGGAGCTCGCATAAATTGTCGGACCGAACAGCTTCAATTGAACTGCCAAGTTTTACGCTAACAAAGCGCGCCTACATATTCCGGCGCGCGGTACCATTCGCACTCACGCGCCCAGTTTCTTGCTAAATCATTACTCTACCCAGGAGGGCTAGCTGTTCAATCCAGATAACCTCAACCGTGAGAAGTGAGGAAACACCTGGTGCTTCTTGCTCGCCTGCACTTTGCCATCTCATCACTCATCGCTGCCTACCTAGCCACCAAGTTGTCTCCATGGATAAGCCTCTCTGTATCTAATTCTCTATCCATTAGCTTCCTACAAAGCTGGAAAAGAACTCAAGGGATAGACATAGACTGGACATGCTGTTGCCTGCTGGTACAATTGTACAGAGTACCCAAAAAAAATTGTGCAATTAATCGGTCTATGGGTGCATCGTGATAGCGAGGTTAAAAAAAGCCCCACATTACATGTCCCCGTCGGTTTCACTTCTGCGGCAAAATTGTTTGAATGTTATTTTTATCATTTCGTTCACGAAAAGACTAGTTTTGCTATTTCATTTAGAAAAGATGTAACTTTAGCCGAAGGCTCCTTCGTGATGGGCTAAAGGATCGGATAGACCAAATGGATTGGTTTTAGAGAAGAAAATTGTACCGGTTCTAAAACTGCAACATCCCAAATTTCCTGAGTTTTTGAAAATTTTGAAAACTTTAAAAACTAACCATTTGGTTTTATTAATTCGCTAAAGCTTAATTTGAAATTTAGAATTTTAAAAGCAGTTTAATTTGAATTAATTAAACTTGAACTAATTGAGTTGGTTTAGTTGAGTTTTGTTGGATTTTAAAGTTGGTTTTTCCTCTTGCCTTATGTTAAAAATAATTATTTGCAAAAATTAAAAGTAATAGTTAAGTTGAAAATATTTTTTATTAAGTTCTAAATAATTCAAGGGACTTCTGTGAATTTTCCTAAAATTTTTGGACGTCTTAAGCTATTTTCTAAAAATGCTTTTGCTTTTACGGTATTTTCTAAATTCGAAAATCCTTAAAATCCTTTCCAATTCATCTTGGGCGAAATTCTTGACCCATTTCCTTTCGCCCGGCCCGCTCCTCTCGGCTTCTGTAGCATTGTATCGATCATGATCGCCGACCGTCAGATTTGGATCGGACGGCACCAGACGCCCACGCTTCTTCCCGTTCTCTCTCTCTCTCATTGCTAGTGGGGCGCTTTGTCACCAAGACGCCCGGGTTGTCTTCAACCTCGGCGTGCGCGCCTGTGTCGGCCTCGCCACGTTTTTTTTGCGCCATGGCTGCCTCCTCGCCAGAGCCCTAGCGCCTATCCTCGTCCCATCCGTCGTGCCGCTCAAGGCCAGCCCTCCGCACCGTGCACCTGCTTTCCCTCTTCCCAGCGGTCAAGCGGACCCTCCTCGCCACCATTAAAGCCGGCGACTCCTCTCCTCCTCCGGGCCTCCCCGAGGCCTATTTAAGAGTATATTGAACCCATCTTTATAAAAGTATATTGTTTGATATAAACATGCATTGCTAATTTTATAATAAATAGTTTGGGATTACTTAATTACCTAATTGCCATTATACCTACTTGATAAATTGTGAATGACATGTATCCTTGAATGACATAATTCCTTAGACACCATGGGATGGTTAATTACTAGTTGGACATTATTGTACTACCAACATGGGTATCATGTTTGCTTAGACATGCTTTGGTAGACGTCGGTCTCGCTATGAATCATTCAATATTAGTTTACCCCCAGCGCACCGGTTTGTGGCTTGTGTAGTAGCGGCCCGTGTTGCTGATTAAAATGAAGTGTGGTCCTGTGTGAGACCACGACATTTGTTGTCACCTTAACTAAAATTTGTGGTGCCAGGACTAGGGTGGTCCTCTGGCTGGGTTGAACCCAACAAGGTTGAATTTGACTAAAGGAATTATGGAACCGTGGTAAAGCCACTTTTGATAAAAGATGTTGTGATTTGGTGTAACATCCCAAAAATTTGGTCTGTTTTAAAGTTTTAAAAAGAAAAATAACCATTTGAATTTTCCTGGTAAAGTTAAAAGCTTAATTGGAATTTTCAGAGTTCAAAAAATAATTTAATATGATTAATGTCAACATCAACTATTATCAAAATTATTTTATTTGGATTTTATGAGCTTGGATATATTTTCTAGAATTTTTTCTGAGTTCATTTGCTATTTGAGTTCTTGCTATTTTCTAAAAGATGTAATTCTCGAGATAACATTGGGCGAATCTTCTTTCTCGGCCCATTTCATTGGCCCTTAGTTTGCTAATCAAGCCAAGCCGCCACTTCCTTTTTTCTTTTTTGGTACTTCCGTCGTTTTGTCCTAGTCTCCTTTTCTTTTGTCGTGAGTCCGTTAGCTCCCCTTTCGAAACCAGCCAAGTGAAACTTGCAAATCGCCACCGGATGGCATCCTTTTCTTGTTTATTGACCGCTCACTATTCATTCGTCTTCAAGCTAGATTTCTTTTTTCCATGCCTCTAGCTAAATGCGGCCTTGAGTTCTATCCCTTCCAAACCCTAAAACCCGCGATCTCCTTACTCTCTTGGTTTGGATCCGATCGCGTCAATTTGTGTGTGAAGCCACCTCATCCTCCATGTCATCGACACCTTAGCCTCCTTCTTGTCTTGGTGTCATCAGCGGTGCTCTCTTCAATTCCTTTTGTCAAAGTCGCCATCACACATGTGTCCATGCCATAGGGATTCTTTTGTCAAACCCAAGCCCAGCGGAAAGGTCCATGGATCCAGAGCTCCCTCCTTACTCTCTTGGTTTCTTGGCGTGGAAGCCACCTCATCCTCCATGTCATCGACACCAACTCTATGATCCTTGTCAGACACATGTGTCCATGCCATGTGTCAACTTGTCATAATCGCACCAACTCTATTCCTTTAACTTTTCAGCTGAAAATCACTGATGATATCATCATGACCTATTTAATTGTTTTTCCTTCAATTCCTTTAATCCTGAATTCTGATTTCATTATTTCATGTGAATCTTCCAAAGCTCATATCTTTTGCATCCGAACTTCGATTGAGTCCATTCAAATTCCTAAATTCATCTAAATTCAAGATCTATCTATCTGAGATTTTTATTTAATTTGTGGAGTTTATTTGCTCTATGTTATTTATTTATTTGGTTTATTTGCTTGTTTACGAGTAGACGTTGATACTTCGGGAAGCTTTGAGCAAGGAGGAGCATACCAAAATCAAGATCAATCCCAGAATTTATTCAAAGGCAAGCCGTAGTCCTTTGATCATATTGAGCCTATGATTTCAAAAGTATATTGTTTTATACAATTGCATGCTATTTTTATATAAATTGTTTTGGGTTTAGTTATTACCTATTGTCATTATGCCTCCTTTGATTATTTGAATGCCATGAATCCTTTGTCACCCTAGCCTGGATAATTTTAGTTGGACATATTTATATTGCCAACATGGGTAGCGATTAATGCTTAGTTCAAACTTAGATCGATGGGTTTGTCATCACATGTGTCATAATGATTAATCTTGACTTAATGATATATGGAATCGTGGTGGTGAGCCACTCTTGTTAAAATTTGTGGGTACCATGACGGGGTGAGTCATGGGTCTTGGTTAAACAAAATGGTTTTCACTTGGGCGAGTGGTTGGTGGATAGTGGGGGTGCGGGTTGAGCACGGCTTGGGTTTGTGGTAGTCTCGCTTGAGTAATTTGTCAAGAACTTAATCCTGTGCGCTATTGAACTGGGCCTTAACCGTACAACCACATGTCTGGTATGGGACGGACCTGGCTAACTAATTAGCAATGTCTTAATTTCGGTTCTGTCGTGGAAAGTGTGAGTTATGGGAAACGTTTCTTCACGGAGGCGCAAGAGAGGGCCCTCTGCAGTCGGAAAGACATTGATGTTGAATCCTTAGCGCGTAAGGCGGGTTAAGAAGGAGCTTTGTAAAGGCCTTGTCACGTGCTCTAGGCGCTTACCTAAGGTAGTGAGCGGTGGCATAGATATATGCGAACAAACTAAAGAAGTCGTGTCATGTGGGGAAAGCTGTACAACCTCTGCGAGTGTAAACCTATTGAATAGCCGTGTCATGTTATGGACGTGCTCGGGATTTCACACGGAGATAGAGTTTCTTTAAAATGAGTCGGAGTGTGGATGGGAAGTTCACTTGATGAATATAATGTTTGTTTGGTGAACAGGTTATTCACTTAGGGGTTTGTGTTGATTGGTGAATGGGAGATTCACTTATCATTGGTTTGGTTGGGAAGTGAATGGGAAAGTTCTTTGGTTGTTTCAAAGAAATTGTTTAATTATTTATTATTGTTTTCAACTACGCATTTCAATCTATTTATTGTATTTATTGTAAAAATGTTTTCAAAAAAGAACCATCTGACTAACCTTGTCAAGCTATGCATGAATACTATTTCCATACATTTCCCTACGGTTTGCTGAGTACATTCAAAAGTACTTATGGCTTGTGCCCTCTGTTTACTCAGCAGTTGAAGAATATCAAGCTGCCCAAGAGTTCTTTCAGAAAGAGGACTATGAAGGTTTTGCGGATTAGGATGCGTTCTCCACTCGATTGCCTATGGGCATGTTGATTGGTCATTTGAAGAGTTTTGTTCCGCTGCAAGATTTTTATTTGTTTCTTTAGCCCTGCGTGGCAAGTTAAGTAAATGTTGACTATAAGGTCCAGTTATTATTATTATTTGTTACCTTGAGATCTTTTTAGTTAAATCGAATAAATAGATGGTATTTCATCACTGTTTCCTGTGTGAGCTAGCTACTGATCTGGGATTAGTTCGGAAAACACAAAGGGTTCCTGAGATGCATTTTCGGGTCCCGACATTTGGTGATGTTGAACAAAATTGATTTATGCTCGGACGAGTGGGCGGTGGTAAAAGGTGGGTGCGTAAGCACATTTGGAATGCTTGAAACGTCTCGCCCGAGCAACCAACTAAGGACTTAACCTTGAACCATTGATCGGACCTTAACCGCATACAACCACATGTCTAGATTGGGATAGACTCGGTGACTAATTAGCAATGTCTTGGTTCGGTTCTATTTTGGTTGGGAAGCAGGCAAGAGGGGCCAGAAGAGGCGAAACCTTAGCTAATGTAATCGAGTCAAAAGCAGAACTTTGTAAAAGCCTTGTCACGTGTTTCTAGGCGCTTACCTAAGGTAGTGAGCGATGGCATAGAATTATGCCGAACAAACTAGAGAATTCGTGTCTTGTGGGTCAAGTTGTACAACCTCTGCAGAGTGTAAAACTATTCGAATAGCCGTGTCCCCAGTTATGGATATGCTTGGTGATTTCACGCAAGGGGTAGATTTTCTTGAAATGTTGGAATGGGTTGTTCGAATCTAGTTTTGGTTGTGGTTGTTGGTTGGGTAGTGAACATGGTGTTCACTAGTTGTTTCAAAGAAACTTGATTACTTATGTATTAATCTTTTAAAATTGTGCTTTGTATTCTACTTACTGTATTTAAATGTCAAATATTGCTTTATGCAAAATAGCCATCAAGCTATCCTTGTCAAGCCTTGCATGAATACTATTTGCATACATTTCCCTGCGACTTGCTGAGTACATTCAAAATACTCACGGCTTTGCGCCCTCTATTTAAATCAGCAAAGGAGGGTGAACTAGTGAACTCAGAGCTCTATGGAGAAGAATGTTTTGAAGACTTTGCGAACTAGGTCGCGTCCTCCACTCGATTGTTCGTAAGGTGTCTAATGGCTTCCACAAGTTTGTTTATTTTTCGCTGCAAGTATACTCTGTTTCCTTTAGCCCTGCGTGGCAACCTTTGTAAAACTTGACCATAAGGTCATTTTGCTATTAAATATTAATTTGTCTGCTTCATCTATAGTTTAGGTGTACGGTTTTGATTACACCAATGTTGCAACTGTGTTCACTAGCTACTGATATAGGGAATAGTGCAGTTATACACAGGGGATCCTGGATCCGGAGATCCGAGGTCCCTACAAAAACGTACTGTGTTGTTGTCTATGTATCAATGTATGTATATCCTCGTACATATTGGTTTGGCAATTTGTCCTTTGTGGTAAGATGTTTGAGTTTACACAACAAATTTTAGAAGCTGATAGGTTAGACTCATGCTGCCTCCTTCAGTTTTACATGAATTTTACATTTATTGTGTAAATTATACATGTCAATGATTTCGTATTGAAAACTACTCCTAGGTTGGTGTTGAAGGGCAAAATCCAACTTATTGCAAGACAATAGCATGGTTTTTACTAAGTCGTGGAAAAGGTAAGGAAGAGCTAGCCCATAACATTTCACATCCAAAAGAACTCAGCACAACTAGTAGAAAGTTAACTTGGCAGGTTAAAAGGAAAATTGTATCGATTATAAAATAGGTACGGCCATCGTTAGTTTGGTACAGAATTATCTGTCAATTTTTTGTTTTAGGATGCACATCTAGTGCAAACCATTTTAGTTTGAACACCAAACCGACAAGAAAAAGTTTGAGAAAGAAATTGTGAAGGTAGTTTCTAATTTAGCATACTTCTTAAAATGTCAACTTCAGATTCAATTTGAGCTGGGATGGGAAAAGAGACATACCTGACAAACTATAAGTTAACAGAAAATAGCACTACTACAAAAAGGCTAATACTTTACGCCTCATCATAGACGGTTGACCAAAATTGTTCAGATATATGCAATCACGCATTTATTTTGGTTTAGAGACCGCTCAGACATCGGGTGCGCTTAAAACTGTGTGTGAAGAGGTAATATCGCAGACCGTCGGTTCATAACTAAAACCGCTCAGGATAATTTTACATATCACGCGATTTTCAACAAACAACCGTCAGGAAACCTTCTGACGGTTCTTAACAATAACCGTCAGGATAATATCGCCATGCCTTCAGTTTCACTGAGCGGTTCTTAACAATAACCGCTCAGGATAATATCGCCTGCCTCCCGGTTGAAGCCCGATGAGTTTCTTCATCGCCGATGCGTCTCTTCGTCTCATCAATGCCGCTTCGGCTCCTCGATGCGTCTCTTCATCTCACCCTCCGAATTTATTCCTTGTTTTGTAAAAAAGATCATCTGCCACCGAAGATGGTCATCCCCACATATAACTCTAGTACTTATAAAAAAACAGAAATGGCTACCTCTTCTATTTCCTTGTCGCCGCATTGATGGCCTACCTGGCCGTACTATACGACACCTCTCTCGCTGTACGTTAAACCGTGTTGTGGAAGAACATTGTTTCAACAGTGTCTTCACTCCTCTGTCCGAGAATTTGCCGGAGTAGGTAACGGCCACCTTCCGCCGTCTTGATATCCTCCTCCACCGCGTCTTCCGGGTGATCTTCCACTTTCGGTGAGTTTACCGCGTAATCGATGTGGTCCTCCACAACAACGTTGCACGTCTCTAGGAAGCTTGCAGTCACTTGGACTGTTTAATCAAGGCGGTGAGCGACCGAGTCGACCAGGCCGATAACCCTCAAGCAAGGGAAGAGAGACTATGGGCTCAATTCTTCTTGGTTCAACAGTCCGAGAGTCTTCAGGAGAAACTCAAACGAGCGCGTCAGCGGGTGGACGCATTTCAGGCTTCATTCAATCACGAATCGTCCGACGCCGACGCCGTTGCCTACTGTCGTAGGGGCGGCACACCGGCCCCACGACCAGGCGAACAGTGAAGCGTACAACACGTCGGACGTTGCCGGACGACCTAGGCTGCTGGAGTGGCCCGAAGGGTCCTGAGGGGGGCCTGGAGTTCCCGGGGGGTCCGGAGGGTCCCCTGGGCCCGAAGGGTCCCGAGGGCCTCGAAGTGTTCCGAAGGCCCCAGGGCCCGAGAGATCCCGAGGTGTCCAGAGGGTCCCAAGGCCCCAGAGGGGTCCAAAGGGTTCCGGAGGGTCTCGAGGGCGTGAAGGGTCCCGAAGGGTCCGGAGGGCTTCGAGGGCTCCATGTGCCGAGGGGTCTGGAGGAGCCACTATACTGCTGGACCAAGCGCATCAGCAGGGTGGACCAAGTCCAGGGCGGTCTACCATGAGCCGGAAGCTAGGCCTAGGGTTAGGAAAAGTCCCTGCAGCCCCTACCAACATAGGGCCCTGTGAGGGGTAGGCTTGTAATCTCATGTACCTCATAGAAAGGCTATAAATAGCCACCTCCCCCCCTCATGTGGGGGAGAGACTTGTATTCTAAGACCTGATTTGAAATATAAGTTCATCTGATTCCTAACAACCAGTCCTCTCTTCGAGGACCCTTTGGTAACTGGGGGTCCCCCATCTCTACTGTTTAGTCCTTTAGCTACGACAGTTGGCGCCGTCCGTGGGGACCGGCAGGAAAGCTGCGAAGCACTAACCCAACACCCCAGCATAGCCCCCCAAACGAGGGCCAGACCTAAGGCTTCGGCAGCCGAGGTGGCCGCAATGCCCGCGGCACCGACCACCCCGAGGGCCAAGAGAAGTAGAGCTTCAGCTGCAAGCGCGCCCCCTACCCAGGCCTTGGAGGAGGAAGCAAACAACTCTGCGCACGGGGACGCATGCCAAGGATCGTATGAAACACTCTAGCAGGAGCTGGCAGTCCTCCGTCGAGAGCTGGCGGACCTCCGGCAGCCATCGGGGAAAACCCTCGCGGCCCTGCTCAGACAATTACCGCAGAATGGAGCGGAACCCACCCCTACAACCCATGCCCCAGTACGCCAGGGCGATCCAAACTACCCGCTAAGCGTTGGGCTGGAGACGGCCCGCTGGCCACCAGGCTTCAAGATGCCGGAGGTCACACCCTTCGAAGGATGCACGGACCCCTCTGAATTCCTCCGGTGTACAAGACCGCCGTCGAGGCTGCAGGAGGAGAAGACACGACGAAGGTGAAGAGCATCACCCTCGCGCTCAAAGGCGTCGCGTTGACTTGGTTCTTCACCATCCCCCCTCGCTCCGTGTACGTGTGGGAACAGCTTCGGGACCTCCTCCGCAACAACTTCCAGGGGAATTACATGGAGCCAAAGGACGCGGAGCATCTATTCGCGGTGAAGTAGGCGCCAAACGAATCCCTCTACAGCTTCTTCAGGAAGTTTGCGGAGGTCAAGTCCCAAGTAAAAGACATCAATGAAACCACCGTCATAAACGCAGCTACATGCGGGCTCCGGAAGGGTCCCCTGTCGGAGAGACTGGCCCGCAAGCCCGTCCGCACAGTGATAGAGCTCTTCGACAAAATGGAAGAGTACGCCCAGGCGGAGGAAGACAGCGTTCGAAGAGGGGCACCCACCACTTCCACTCCAAGTGTGCTGTCTTCGAAAGAAGCGCTCAATACCGCCGGCCGACACTGCTGCCGCAGCGCCGACTATCGGCGTAAGGGCGGGAGTATACCATGTGGACGGTGTGCCACAGCCCGAAGAAGGAAGGCGCGGAGGTCGCTGGGGCCAAGGCCGCGAGCGGGGACACAGACGAAATGCAGGGCGCTAGCCAAATAACCACTCCGGAAGACCCGTGCCGTTCTGCGACCTCTATGGCGAAGGAACACACACCACCAGTGAATGCCGCACCATCGCGGCTATGCAGGACTACATGCGCCGCGAGCAACCAACCGAGCCCGACAACAAGAGAGGAACCGACAATCGGCTCCCCGCACCACCGCCAAGACCCTGCACAGAAGGAGGCCGGGCCGAGCACCACTAGAGGGTCATCAGCTTGATCACCGGAGGGTCCTCCCTCGGTATGCCTTCGAAAAGACAGCGGCGCGCGTATGTCCGGCAAATCCACCATGTGGCAACGTACAACGTGTCCAGCCCGCCTTGCTACGTTGAGATGCCCATATCCCTCGGACATGAGGATGCCTGCGGGGTGTATTTTCCGCACCAGGATCCCCTCGTCATTTCCGCCAACATTGAGGATTTCAAGGTGAGGCGCGTCCTCGTCGACGGAGGGAGCTCGGCGGACCTCCTGTTTGTGGACGCCTTCGACAAGATGATGATCCCCTGGGATCGCCTGACTCCCCCGGGCATACCCTTGCTAGGCTTCGGAGGAAGCCTCGTGACGGCCCTGGGCTAGATCAAGCTGCCTGTCACATTCAGTGACGACTTCGCATCCCGAACCGAGGTCGTTATATTTGATGTGGTCCAAATGGCCTACCAGTACAATGCAATCCTTGGCCAGGCCACGCTCAATACCTTCGGCGTGATAGCTCATGTAGGATCGACAATGACAATCAGAGGGGGGTGAATGATTGTAGCAATTAGACCTCCAATTCAAACCGTAGTTCTGTGCACAGAGCCTCTCACGATCTCCTTGGGAAACTCCTTTGAAGATCTCTTCAAGAATCACCACGACAACTACCTAGAGGACCTTTCCAAGGACCTCTTCTGGATGACCTTAAGGACCTCCCGAAGACCTCCTTGAAGGTCTCTGGAAGACCTCCTTGAGATCTTTCACGCACAGTAGGGACAAAGCTACGCTCTTGAAACAATATAGAATAAATCTATTGTATATTGCCCAAACTTTGTTCTGTCTACAAAGTGCTCTTCAAGCACCCCTAAAAGCCTCCCACAGAAGACCTCACAAAGCTTTCTCAAAAAGCTACGGGAAAAGACACCTCTCCGAGCCGTGGGGTTAGCACCTAACCCCTCATCTATTTATACCCTAGAGTCCTGAACGTGTGTACACGATGACACGGACACATACTCTTTTTCATCTGTGAATGAAGGGACCCGAAACCCTTTCCTAACATGGGTTTTCATCATCTCTAAGACTCCAGATATGGAACTCCTTCCATATATTCATCACGTGAAGTAAGCCTCCAGGACTCCACCTCCTGGAGCTCCTCCATGCAACAGAACCCTTTGATCTCCACGTGTTCAAAGCGCAACCCCAATCACCTCGTGACATCCACGACCTCCTAGACCTCAGATCTCCCCATCCTAGTCCAGTCCTCCTCACACCGACCATGATTGTCTCCACGCCAACCTACACATGCAAAGATCAAAGAACACGAATCCTAGCACAAGTTCTCCAACTTGACCACACATTAGCTTACTCACACGCATAAACACTATCATACATCATGCAACATACTAAAGCTCATGGAATTAACCTCATCATTAGCCAATTCCCAAAGTGGTGGACAAACAGAACACAATCGGTCGTACCTCCATGTTAGGGCTGGTACTACCGCCCAACGGCCGTACCTCTCAAAACACACCGGTACTACCGATCCTCAAAGTCATACAAAACTCTCCCAAAACAAGCTCTCTGAAAAATCCATACTGCAACCTTGCGGTCATACCATTTTATTGGTACTACCAGAGGTAAAACTACTAAGATTATCGATCTGCGGTTGTACCGCCCCAAAGCTACGGTACTACCGCTTTCCAATGAAATCCAAGTATCCAAAAAACATGTCTTCTGGAATTTTCAAACCGCCATGTAAAAAACGGAAATACCGAACTGCGGTTGTACCGCTCCATGACTGTGGTACTACCATTTTTCACTTGAGTTCAAAACTCTCAAAAACACCTTCTCTGGAATTTTGCAATCGCCATCAAAAAAATGGTATTACCGAGTTGTGGTACTACCGCCATTTCCCAAGCGGTACTACTGCTCAACTGAAACACGCAAAAGACTCAGAAACACATGCCCTGCCACGTGGACACTCTAGATTGACTTGGCCGATCGGACCGCGTGTCAAGACCGTTGGATCTGGAGTACTGTTCAAAGTCCGAATGTCCTTCTCGATAACCACCGTCTGATTTCAATCCAAAGGCTAATACAACCTGTTACTTTCGGATGGTCCGAACGTTCTTCCTTAATATGAGTCGTCTGATCAAGATCTGACGGTTCACTATCACACCTCGGGACCCAAGTGACTTGCGGTAATACCACGCATCACTTGCGGTTTATCTGCTTAAGACGGTAGTACCACGCCACAATGCCGCAGACTACCAAAAACCCGACAAAGGCTAATTTCCACGTAAATCAAAGGCACTCAAAAGCTATTACAAAGCATGTCAACACCTAAGATCACAAGCATGTCAGAAAAACAATGTATTCTTCATGAAACACCAAGACTAAGACTCTCTATTGACAATGTGTTCATCATCAAATAACATGACCAAAACACCTCCTGGTCTAACAATCTCCTCCTTGATGAATACATTGACAATACAGCAAAATCAAGAGATGAATGTTTTGAAGGAAAGTTTCAAAGCTGCCTAGCAAGAAAAGAAGGTTTCAAAAACAGGTTTCAAAAACTCAAAAGATCTCCCATTTTTCTCCCCCTTTGGCAATGTAATCAGCAAGAACTTTAGAGAGATAGTAATTCTCAAAAGAAGGGAGCAATGGGTGTAAAAATTAAGAAGCTTTGTAGATTAAACAAATCAATTTAATGAAGAAACCAAGCCATCTTGTTGAGTAGAGCTTAACAGGATCATATAAAATCATGTATCATGTAGCAAAATCAAGACAAGTCTGTACCACTTGAAGGATGATTAAGCAATTTTAACTTAATGACAGGCATAACAACAATGACTAAACCGATTATAAGACTACAAAGAGATATCATCAAGAAAAGTGAGAGCCTAACAATGCGTCAACCTTTAAATCTAGATGAGCTGTCAATCTCATATAGCACCTTATTGCTTCACTTTCAATTCTTATTTGCATGTGGCATACTTGGAGCATACTTCTTTTCAAGGGTGGCATACTTGAAGCATACTTCTTTTCATATGAGCACTTTTGTGTGCAAATTTTTGTGCTTTTGAATATACACAGCTATGTATGGCATGCTTGAAGCATACATCTTTTCATATGAGCACTTTTGTGTGCATAGTTTTGTTCTTCTGAATACACAACTATGTATGGCAAGCTTGAAGCATACATCTTTTCATTTTCTCAACCCTGTATATTGTATACTGTAACATGCTAAATTGAGTGAGCATAACAGGATTGCATTGAGACACAGACTTGCTTCAAATCCAAGATTTAAAATAAGACTCACAAGCAAGCTCATCCCTTTTTAATGGACATCACAAAGTGATAACAATAATCAGTCTAGTCAAAGTTTTTCAGCCATGTCATGCTTTAGATTTAATGAAGCAAGATTATTAAAAACAGTCAATGATCAAAGCTACACAACATATGAATAAACATAATAAAGAAAGCTCTACTACTCAAAAGATTTAAATGGCTTGGGCTTGATGAATTGTAATAAAAGCTTCTTGACTTTTAGAACCAAACTCCTCCTCAAAATAAGCCCATAGGATGCATCACACCCAGTTCACTTCGCAAAAGGGCAAACCTAGCAGAATCAAATGGTTTTGTAACAATATCAGCAACTTGAGACTCTGTGTTAATAAAATGCAAAACAATATCTCCCTTTTCCACATGGTCTCTAAGAAAATGATACCGAATATCAATGTGCTTGGTTTTTGAATGTTGCACAGGATTTTTAGCAATGCAAATAGCACTAGTGTTATCACAGTAAAGTGGAACACTATCCAATTTCAAGCCAAAATCCTTAAGAGTGGAAGACATCCAAAGCAATTGAGAGCAACAAGAAGCAAAGAACAACATATTCAACCTCGGCCAGGAAAGAGCAACAGATAATTATTTTCTAGAAGCCCATGACACTAGAGATGTGCCTAAGAAGTGACAAGTGCGGAAGTACTCTTCCTATCAATTCTACACCCCCCCAAAATCAGCATCTGAATAAGCTCTAAGGGTAAGACAAGATGAAGAAGAATACCATAAACCAAAGTCTAAGGTAGATCAAGATACCGAAAATTCGCTTAATCGCTTGGCGATTGTGAAGCACATGGGAAGCTTCAAAACGAGCACACGACAAACAAAGAAAAGGAATGTCCGCCTTGATGCAAAGGAGATATAACAAAGGAACCAATCATGCTTCAGATTCTTTTTGATCAACAGATTCTCCATCCTCATCAGGGTCTAACACTGCAGTGGATCCCATAGGTGTAGATATTGGTTTGCTTGTTCCCATGTCAAAGCGACAAAGAAGATCCTTGGTGTATTTAGTTTGATGAACAAAAGTACCCCGCTTTGATTGCTTGATCTGAAAGCCTAGGAAGAGCGTGAGTTCCCCCATCATGCTCATCTCAAATTCCCTGCTCATAGTATCTGAAAACTTGGAAACAAGAGCATGAGAGGAACCACCAAAGATGATATCATCCACATAGATCTGAACAAGTAAAAGATCATTGCCATACTTAAGTGTAAACAAAGTTTTATCTACCTTACCCATTTGAAAGTCATTTTTAAGCAAATATGATTTAAACCTATCATACCATGCTCTTGGAGCTTGTTTTAAACCATACAAAGCTTTGGACAATTTGTAGACATGATCAGGAAATTTAGGATTTTCAAAACCAGGTGGTTGTCTTACAAAGACTTCTTCCTCAATATAGCCATTAAGGCACTCTTAACATCCATTTGATACAACCTGAAAGCCTTAGAGGCTGCAAAAGCTAAAAGGATTATAATGTCTTCTAAACGTGCCACAGGTGCAAAAGTTTCATCAAAATCAAGACCTTCCACCTGAGTAAAACCTTGAGCCACAAGTCTTGCCTTATTTCGGACAACAACACCATCCTCACTTTGTTTATTCTTAAAAATCCATTTGGTTCCAATTACATTATGACCATGAGGAGGTGATACTAAAGTCCAGACTTTATTGCGCTCAAAATTTTCTAATTCCTCATGCATGGCATTAATCCAAGACTCATCAGATAAAGCATGACTTACATCTTGGGGTTCGAAAGAGGATACAAAAGCAGCATGAGCATATGAGGCATTGGAGTTATACCTGTTGCGAAGAACTGTTTGATGTAACTCACCAATCATTTGTTCAGGAGGATGATGTCTTTGATTATGCATTGGAGCCTGAGAAGTAGATGGCGACAGAGGAGTTACATTAGTGGCCTCTACCTCATTGGAGGTAGGAGCAGAGCTACTAGGTGAATTTTCCATCGGTGGAGTTATTCTTTCATTATCGTCGGAGTCATAGAAGATGTCCTCGGGTGTGTCATTTTCCTGTAGACTTGCATTGTCGGTTCTAATACCAGGACTAGCTTCATCAAAAGTGACCTCGTAGGTCTCAACAATTTTGTTAGTTTCTAAGTTGAGTACACGATAACCTCTAGTGTGAGTAGGATAACCAAGAAAAATACCATCTGACGACCTATGTTCAAATTTATCAAGATTTTCATGTTTAAGAATAAAACACCGACAACAAAACACCCTCAAATGAGAAACCTTAGGAGAATGGCCAAAGCGAAGCTCATAAGAGGTCTTATGCAATTTAGCACGCAAAAAGACTCTATTGGAAATATAGCAAGCAGTAGAAATCGCTTCAGCCCAATACTTCCTAGGAGTAGCATGTTCATTTAACATGGTTCTAGCTATTTCAACTAAGGTTCTATTCTTTCGTTCTACAACACCATTCTGTTGAGGCACTCGTGCTGAACAAAATTGATGATCCAAACCTTTTTTAGTACAAAAAGAGGCAAATAATGTGTTCTTGAATTCAGTTCCTTTATCACTTCTAATTGGTCTAAGTGCTCTTGAGAGTTTAGTGGCTAGTCTAAGAACAAGCTCTTTGAAGTGACCAAAAACTTCATCCTTAGATGCCATGAGAAAGACCCAAGAGTACCTAGAGTAATCATCAACAATAACAAGAACATACCATTTACCTCCAACTGACTGAACTCTAGCAGGACCTACAGTGTCCATGTGCAAAAGTTGACCAGGTGCATCAGTCATAACAAGAGATAGTGGTGGATGAGGTGCTGAAACCATCTTACCATGTCGACATGCAGAACAAACTAGATCCTTTGTTTTATCATTTTGAAGATTAGGTATTCCTCTTACAAGCTCCATATTACTGATATGAGCTAGATGATCAAAACCAATATGACCTAATCTACGATGCCAATAAAACAAATCTTTGGAATCAGATGAAACAAGACATCTAAGATCAGATGAGGAAGAATATGCAAAATCACCTTTAAACAAACGACCAATTCGAGTAATCTTACACACTAGATCACCAGATGCATCTAAAATGCAGCAAGAATGTTTTTTAAAGCTTACCTCAAGATTGTCATCAATCAATTGAGAGACTGAAAGTAAATTGTAGCTCAACTTGCTAACAAGAGCAACATTGTAAGGACTCGGGAAATTCGGTTTGTAATGCTTAACCATCCACTTGGTCCTAGCATCGCAAACAAAATATCCCGTGCCTCGAGATACATGTACTTCCCAAGAACTTGCAGTACACATACCCATTTATAAAATTATGCATCAATTCCATTCAACACATAGAACCGAAGCACAACTAAGCAAATCAAAATACAATATAGAGTTATTACAAAAGGGGCTGACCAGCCAAATAACAGCTAAAGAGTTAAATAAACAGCAGAAGCAAAAGCCATAAGATGGTGATAAACAAGAGCCAATTAGTGTGCCTTTAACCCACAAGGCAACCAACCGGGCCGCCAACCTAGTCGTCAAACCCGCCGCACAGCTCACAAAAGTGGATCCCTTGGGGATCAACTTCCTCCACTACAACATTTTAATTAAGCAAAGCAAATGAGTACAAAAATGTACTCGCAAGACTTACGTGTAGTGTAACAGCCTATACATAGCTACATGCTAGCTTATTTAAGTGGAGGAGGCTCTAGACTCATTTTCAGCATAAAGCAAGTTTTTATTTGCAATAATGTAATAGATTTAAAGCAGTTTTACAATCTGTTTTTATTTGACAAAAACAGCGAGATAACAAGTAACAATAATAAAGAGACATCCTGGAAGTGGCTAACCCAATAGCCACCACAACACTAGCATGAATTCCCCATTCATACCACCCACATCAAGTTTTAATTAAAGGTTATAGTCTAGTTCTTGCACGACCTTACCAAGCATGTCCATAACCTAGGACGAGGCTATTCGAATAGTTTGAACCCTGCAAGGGTGTACCAATGTACCCACACGTCAGACCACCTTTGTTGCCACTAGATCAAGCACACTTCCGAAGGTATACCGGCAAGGCTAAGTCCTACGAGACATTTCTAATCTTGTGTATTAACTATGAGTCGCCATTGTAAAGCCGAAAGTCAACTACCACTATAGGGTAAAACTCCTAGAAAACTACAATGCCCTTCAGTGTGGAGAACCTAAACAGGACTCCACTCCCGCTCACCCAACACATAACCACAAGTTTCTTTTTCCACACCACACACACACACAACCTCCTGCGACTCGGAGCTAACACACGCCAAAGTACTAAGTCAAGAGAGGTCTCATATCCCCCTCGTGTGGTTAGCACGCAATAATCGCTTGGCTTAGTGACATAAGTAACTCGGTCCTTGTTGACCCTGGCACCATTCCAGTCACACCATAAGATCACACCATCAACCATTGTGCCCAAGTCTCAAACATTTCATTTTCAGTTTCAGTTTTTGACTTTAAAAAGTAACAAAGCACAAAGTGCTGAGCATAATGGTAATAAAAATTTTGTGTGATCAAAGTTATCGACTAAGTCGATAATCGCCCAATTCTACCGGTAGCTAAGCATTTCTAAGCATGACACCGTAACGACAATAAAAGAGCATAATTCAACCACCGGGCTCTAATTCACCGGTGAGATTAATACCTTATGTTTAGTGGTAGGGGTAATAATTTAAGGGCAACCATGCAATAGGAATAACTACCTCTAATCGAAAAATTAACTTTGACACAAAAGCATGCATACATACAATTTGTAAACAAAGTATTAGACTTTGAAAGTAATGGGATTATTACGATCAAACTACTTGCCTTGTTGGAGTTGCTCAGTTTGCTGTAGAGGAGCACTTTCGTTATCAACGAACTCGTCGGCACCTAATCGAAAAGAACGAAAAGAACCGATAAGAACGAAGAACACCGAAAAGACTTAAAAACCAAAGTCAACCAAATTCCATGAAATTTATACAGCAGGTAGAGCATGATTTTTAAGGAATTTAGCAATAAGAACCAATTGATTTGGATACTTGATGCTAAAGTTATGGCCAAAACAATTTTGGTCGGCTAGAAAAAGGCTGAAAAATTCACTTTGGTTACTATTCATCCAAAATTAAATATTTGGCACAAATTTCCAGAGAAGTGGTGCACCTGAAATTTTTATGGTAAACAGAGCACCTCATAAGATAAACAACACAATTTAATTCACCTCATTTGGAGCTAGGATGCATTTTCTATGATTTTTCAAAGACATGAACAAGTGCACAAGTTAAATGCAATTGCAAAACTTTTAAAAATAGTAGCATGCCTAAAACCTATTCTACAAATAAGCTTACTAACATAGGAAACCAACAAAGTTGATTTCACTCAAAAATGAGCTACAGAGAATTACTTATGCATTTTTCAAGTGAAATGAATTTTTAATGCACTAAATAAAGCTAATCTAAAATTAAATCTATTAACACAATTTTCTGGAGACAAACTAAGCTTACAACTATTTTTAGATTAAATCTTAGTTAAAACCAAAACTAACAAAATTTGAATCAACCGAAAAGGGTTTAAAATGAATTAGTTATGAATTTTTAAAGTTTAATACAATTTTCAGTTTGTAAATAAAGCTTACCGGGAAATAAGCAACTTTACTCAATTGGAAAAGATGTGGCACAACGTGGGCCGTCGATCACGAATCACGCGGCCCACGTGCTCTGAAGCACAGCGCCGCGCGCGCAAAGGAATGCAAACGAAACCGTTAAGATCAGATCCAACGGTCCATATTGATCGAGCCTTCGGACGGTCCGAACGTTCAAACGAACGTGGGCCGTCGATCTCGCGATGAGCGGCTGAGAGCGAAGCAATGTTTGGACAGTCTGAACGTTCACGCAATCTCAGCCGTTGATCAAGAATCGGACAGCTAAGGCTACGGGGAGGTCTGGGGGTCCGAAGGTCCCGCAGATCTCAACCGTAGATCTAAGAATGGACGGCTGACGTTCGGTGGTCCGAACGTTCACAGCGATCTAGATCATTGGATCTAGATTGGACTGTGAAGGTTCAGTGGTCCGAACGTTCACACGATCACAGCCGTGGATCAAGAAATGAACGGCTGAGGTTCGGTGGTCCGAACGTTCACAGCGATCTAGGCCGTTGATTTTTGATCCAACGGTCCACGATGATCACAACGTTGCACACGTGCCCGAGAGGGTTTAAAGACATGAGCCCCACTGTTAGTGACTCTTAGAGCCGGATTAAGACAGCCATTTATTACTAAGCCATGATTAACAATGATTAGCATTAAATGAACAGAATCTTAGTCCTAATGACAAAGCGACAACGCCTGGGAGGGGTTTTAAAGAGCTGGGCCCACTTGTCATAGGCAGTTAATGTCATTAGGACAGCTACTAATTGCTTAAGCAATGATTAACACTGATTAACAATGATTAAGCAATTAATAACCGAATCTTTGTCCTAACGAAAACGCAACAGTGCGTACGCGCCCGACAAAAGATCCCGACGCGGTCCAGAGCTTGTCGCCGGCGGCAAGGACCTCGCCGGCGCAAACCAAAGGCACCACTGAGTGCCCAATAGGGTTGTGCACACGCTGGTACCACTCACGATGGCGGCGGTGGCCTAGAACGGTGGCGAGCCGGCGAGAGGCGGCGGTGACCAACACGCCGAAAAGCTTAAAAGCTTAAAGAAAGCTCGCGATCATTCTCGAGAAGCGGTGCCCAAGCTTCTAAGGACTAATAGAAGCTACCCGAGCACTAGAGAGCTTCAAAGAAGGACGGGGGCTCGGTGGCGTTGACGTAACCCCACGAGGAAGATGAAGTGGAAATGGTGGCCTGAGCAAAATGAGCGAGACTGGGTCATCAAGATAGCTTCATTATAGCTCAAAGAAGGTCCCTGAGCAAGGAATTGAAGAATGAAGCACTTACCGGAGCTGAAGAAGAAAAGGGACGAACTCGGCCGAATTTGAACAAACCCCAAATTTGACAATCTTTGTGAATGCCAAACAAAATTAAGTTAGGGGATTTGCTTAAGGTGATGAGAGGCTCAAAAGGACACGAAAAGATTTGCAAAGAAACCCTTGGAGCACCGGCGGTGAAGAAGCTTGCTCCACGACCGACAATGGCGATTTGAGTCTCACTGTGATTTGAGCTCAAATCAACAGAGAGGGAGCTAGGGTTACAAGAGTGGGTGCTGGAAAAAGGATCCAAGGAGGGCTCAATGGCTTTTTATAGCCACAGGGGCACAGGTTGAGCTAGGGCAAGCTCAAAGGTGGACGTGGCTCACGGCTCTGCCATGGGCAAGCTGAGCGACGGGAGCAGGTGAGAGCAAGACTTTGAGAGAGAAGCTCTGACCCGCATTAAATGAGCTGCGGCAAAGAGCCGTTGAAGAGGACGCGGAGGTGACCTTGCACTGCAAACCCTCACTCGCCCACGCCATGGCTCTCTGGTGCGCACCCGAGCCAGAGGAAGAAGGAGAACAGGTGCGAGCCCACATGTCATTGAGTCCAACCAAAGTGGCTTGAGTCCAAATGACAATTGGGTTGAGCTAGACCACAAGCAATCCAATGGTTGGATCAAGATCCAACGACTAAAAGGGGCTGGCTTGCTTTAAGTGGGTTGGGTTCAACCGGTGGACTTGAGTCAGACTCGGGGTCCGACTCACCCAACCACGAGGTTTGACTAGGGTTTTGAATTAGCTGAAAACTTGGAGGAATTTTTAGAGATAGCAAACTAACTCCAAAAATTCTGAAATTTTTATTAGAGGTTCCTGGCTCCAGGATAAACCTTGTGTAAAATTTTTAGACGTTTTTATGCAAAGCATTTTTCTCCAAAAATTCAACAAAGCTTGATCTAGGGTTTGATCATGAGTCAAACTAGTTTGACTGCCTTTTAAAAAAATTATCAAATAATTTCTAAAAATTATGAAAATTTTTAGAGGTGTCACACAGCAGCCCTAGAACCAAGGAAAAATATTTCCATAGGTTGACTACAAACTTTTCTTCAAAGTTTAAAAAGGGTCATGACTTTAGTCAATTGGAGATTTTGGTTTTTGAATTCCATAATTCCTTTAAAATAATTACAGAAAAGTTCAAAAACTTCAAGATACAAGAAAAGTTTTAATTTCTACTCGTTTTCTTACATTTGAAACACACACCCAGATTTGGGATGTTACACACATGTTTTAAAATGAACTTGTCGTTGACGCGCACAGTACCTTTTGCAAGAACTCGTCCTTGAGCATTGTCCCCAAAAGTGATCATCTCATCACCGGTGGCATGAGTAAGGGAGGAGAACCATCGTGAATCTCTAGTCATATGGCGAGAGCAACCGGAGTCAATGAACCATATGTTCTCCTTCCGCTTGCGACGAGTCTACAAGGCACGAACAATCGTCGGTATCTTAGTACTGGAGTTAGTGAGTAAGTATTTAGGTATCCAGTACTGAGATACACGACGAACAGGAGCAGTAGTAGGCAAAAAGAAAGCACTTTTGGTTTTAGAGCACTACTGGTTATATTGATGGACACCCGATATGTCCTTTGGCCGACAAGACTGAGTGCATCGTGCTGGTCTAGCCACCCATTGGTCTGACCGTGAAAGAGACTTCAATCTAGCCGAACCACTTGCAATATCTCCCGGACCAGAAGACATATTCACAATACTTCTTAAACCCGTAGCCGAATAAGCAATGTTTCTTAATCTGAGTTTCTTTTCTTGCTTAGCTTTCTGAAAACAGAACTGAACCAAATGACCCTCTTTACCACAATGAGTACATTGATATTTCTCTTGATAAGAAGTTTCAGCTTTTCCCTTTACAATACTCACTTTGGTAGACGGGTCCTTAGCAAAACAAGTAGATTTAAACATCACTTGTTTTGGTTCAGATTCTACTTCAATTTTTCTAGGTTCAAGAAGCTTAAGAATTTTGGGAGGATGATTCTTGGCATGCTTCACAAAATTAAATCCTAAACCTTGATTCTTAACACTTACTTTTGATCTGTCTAGGATCATGTTCAAAATTTTCTTGCCAAAAGAAAATATCTCTAAAGTGTCCTTAAGATACACATTTTCTTTAGCTAAAGTAGGACAAGTTGTGCACTTAACAGACTCATACACGGTTTTCTTAGAAGCACTAGACTGAGCCAATCTTTCTTTTTTCAGCAAACTCATTTAGTTGTCTAGTCAAAACTTCTATTTATGTGCTAAGCTTATGACAATTAGTGCAAGAGAGTGTCTCATGATAAAGCATCTGTTGAATGGATTCCTGAGATGAATTTAGTCTAGCTTCTAGCAATTCACAATTAGAGCAAATTTTAGTTTGAGCATTTGACATACTTGACTCTAAACAAGTAGAACTAGACTTGAGCTTTTTTATTTCGTCATATGCATTTTTAAGTTTTTCATCACAAGAGTCATGTGCTAGTCTTAACTCATCAAATTTAGTATGAATTGACCTAGCAGTCTCTAATTCAGAAAACAAAACTTGGCAGGACTCACAAGATTCATCATCAGGACTAGGGGCTCTTAGTCTATCAATTTCTGATTTTAAGCTCTCAACAACAATATTATGTTTCTTTATTTTCTTTTTATACTTTTTGAGCTCATCAGTCAACCTAAGCACAACACATGATAAATCTGTATAAGAGGGTTTTACCTCATCAGGATCACTGTAGAGATTTTCATTGTTAAGCTCCTCACTGCTTGCCATAAAACACATTCCTGTGAAATTCACCTCTTTTTCCTTCTTACTGTTGTTCTCATCATCGCTTCCAGAATCAACATCACTTAAATCAATCTCATCAAGTGCTGAGAGTACCTTGTGGACTGCCTTACGATAGTTGTGCTTCTTGCTTGAGTCAATCTTGAATTTAGGGCATTGAGTTGGTACTTTGTCATCTTTGACCTCCTTACTCCTCAGCTTGGGACAGTTTATCTTTATGTGGTTTAGTTCACCACATTCATAGCATCTAATTGGGCCACCTCTCCGTCTTGCTCTGATGTTGTTAATTGCCTTGGTCACCCTGTTGGAGAAGAGTACAAGTTGCTCTTCTGGAATCTCCTCTAACTGTTCATCTGTGGAAGAAGTAAAAGCAGACACAAGACAAGAGCTCGAAGAAACAACCTACATAGGGTTAGTCATAAGAGCTAAAGATGAAGATTTATCACTCTTAGATGGCACAGCTTCTATCTCATAGGTTTTCAATCTAGAGTAGAGATCATCCATGGTTAAAGTATCTAGATCGATAGTTTGATTGATAGTTGTGACAACCATCAACCACTCAGAACCTAGAGACCTTAATATCTTAGTTGCATTATCTTCATCAGTTGGAATAACACCAACACCATGCAAACTACTCAGGATCTTTTCAAAACGAGCAAAAAGATCATCAATAGATTCACCAAACTTCATAGCAAAATCAGAATACTCTTTTTGATAAAGATTTTTACGCACTTTCTTGATTTTAGTGGTTCCTTCATGATAATCACAAAGAGTCTATCATATTAAATGAGCAGAGCTAATATGAGCTATACGATCAAACTCTTTGCGAGAGATTCCTTGAAACAACAAGTTATGAGCATGAGCATTTAAATCAACATCTGCTTTATTCAAATTAGTAACAGTAGCAGGAACCTCATAAAGACAAGTAACCTTTCTCCAAACATCATTACCTTGAGCCTCAATGTAGGCTTGCATGTGACACTTCCAGAAAGCAAAATCAGTACCATCTAACATGAGAGGACGATTCACATACCTCTCTGATACCATAGCAACCTTGCTCTGATACCACTTGTAGGATCGACAATGACAATTAGAGGGGGGGTGAATGATTGTAGCAATTAGACCTCCAATTCAAACCGTAGTTCTGTGCATAGAGCCTCTCACGATCTCCTTGGGAAACTCCTTTGAAGACCTCTTCAAGAATCACCATGAGAACTACCTAGAGGACCTTTCCAAGGACCTCTTCTAGATGACCTTGAGGACCTCCCGAAGTCCTCCTTGAAGGTCTCTGGAAGACCTCCTTGAGATCTTTCACGCAAAGCAGGGACAAAGCTACGCTCTTGAAACAATATAGAATAAATCTATTGTATATTGCCCAAACTTTGTTCTGTCTACAAAGTGCTCTTCAAGCACCCCTAAAAGCCTCCCACAGAAGACCTCACAAAGCTCTCTCAAAAAGCTACGGGAAAAGACACCTCTCCGAGCCGTGGGGTTAGCACCTAACCCCTCATCTATTTATACCCTAGAGTCCTGAACGTGTACCACAATGACACGGACACAGACTCTTTTTCATCCGTGAATCAAAGGACCCGAAACCATTTCCTAACACTGGTTTTCATCATCTCTAGGACTCCAGATATGGAACTCCTTCCATATATTCATCACGTGAAGTAAGCCTCTAGGACTCCACCTCCTGGAGCTCCTCCACGCAACAGCAACCCTTTGATCTCCACGTGTTCCAGCGCAATCCCAATCACCTCGTGACATCCACGACCTCCTAGACCTCAGATCTCCCCATCCTAGTCCGGGTCCTCCTCGTCACCGACCATGATTGTCTCCACGCTCAACCTACACATGCAAATATCAAAGAACACAAATCCTGGCACAAGTTCTCCAACTTGATCACACATTAGCTTACTCACACGCATAAACACTATCATACATCATGCAACATACTAAAGCTCATGGAATTAACCTCATCATTAGCCAATTCCCAAAGTGGCGGACAAACAGAACACAATCGGTCATACCTCCATGTTAGGGCCGGTACTACCGCCCAGCGGTCGTACCTCTCAAAACACACCGGTACTACCGATCCTCAAAGTCATACAAAACTCTCCCAAAACAAACTCTCTGGAAAATCCATACCGCAACCTTGTGGTCATACCATTTTGCGGTACTACCGTAGTTAAAACTACGGTACTACTAATCTGCGGTTGTTCCGCCCCAAAGTTGTGGTACTACCGCTTTCCAATGAAATCCAAGTATCCAAAAAACATGTCTTCTGGAATTTTCAAACTGCCATGTAAAAACAGAATACCGAATCAAGGGTTGTATCGCTTCCATGATCAGTACTACCATTTCTTTGGAATTTTGCAATCGCCATAAAAAACGGTATACCGAGTCGCAAAAGACTCAGAAACACATGCCCTGCCACGTGGACGCTCTAGATTGACTGTTCAAAGTCCGAACATCCCCCTCGATAACCACCGCCTGATTTCAACCCAATGGCTAATACAACCTGTTACTTTCGGACGGTCCGAACGTTCTTCCTTAATATGAGCCGTCTGATCAAGATCTGATGGTTTGCTATCACACCTCGGGACCCAAGTGACTTGCGGTAATACCGCGCATCACTTGCGGTTTGTACCGCCCGACGGTAGTACGTGGCCACAATGCCGACACTACCACAAAACCCGATAAAGGCTAATTTCCACGTAAATCAAAGGCACTCAAAAGCTATTACAAAGCATGTCAACACCTAAGATCACAAGCATGTCTGAAAAACAATGTATTCTTCATGAAACACCAAGACTAAGACTCTCTATTGACAATGTGTTCATCATCAAATAACATGACCAAAACACCTCCTGGTCTAACAGCTCACCACAATTATCTGTTCATGAAGCTCCCCGCCCCGGAGAGCATTGTCACGGTTCGAGGAGATCAAGACCTTGCAAGACATATAGAGCTCCAAGCTCAATCCCTAGCCCGACACGTCCACACCGTTGAGCCGGATAAAGATCAAGCAGCGCCACCATCAGCAAGGTGGGCACCAAAGCACAGACCGTAGGGACAGCTCACCAGAAAATACGGTGGCCCTCGGGTCGGACCTCCTGGCGGAGGCATGCTACACAATCCTCGAGGTGCTCCGCAACAATGCGGACGCCTTCGCTTGGGTGCCGGAGGACCTCCCCGGCGTAGCGCTCCAAAGCGATGTGACGCCCAAGAAACAAAAGCTCCGATGTATGTCTACCGAACACCTGCAAGCGGCAAAGAAAGAGATTGTATAGTTGCTAAAAGGGGGTGTCATCTGCGAGATCAAGTACTCGGAGTGGCTAGCCAACCCCGTCTTCGTTAAGAAGGAGACGGGTAAATGGCGCATGTGCGTCAACTTCACTGACCTCAACAAAGCATGCCCCAAAGATGATTTCCCCTACCCTGCATCGACCAGCTGGTGGACGCTACCTTGGGCTGCGAGCTTATGAGCTTCCTCGATGCCTACTCCGGCTACCACCAAGTGCACATGGCCGAAGAAGACGAACCAAAAACCACGTTCATCACCCCCATAGGAACATATTGCTACAAACGCATGCCCTTTGGCCTTAAGAACACGGGGCAACGTTCACCCGCCTAATTGTGAAGGTTTTAGCGAACCAGTTGGGCAGCAATGTAGAAGCATATGTTGACGACATAGTAATCAAGAGCAAGCTCACGGGGACGCACGCAAGGGACCTCCAAGAAGCCTTCGCAAATCTCTAGGCGGAGGGAATAAAGCTCAATCCGAAAAAGTGTGCGTTTGGCGTGAAGGCGGGCAAACTCCTGGGTTTCCTCGTGTCAGAAAAGTGTGCATTGAGGCCAACCCCGAGAAAATCAGGGCCATCCAAGAGATGAAGCCCCCTCACAACACCCGCGAAGTGCAAAAATTGACAGGCCACATCGCCGCCCTTAGCCGGTTTCTGTCCCGCTCAACCGAGAGGGCCCTGCCATTCTTCAAAACACTCCGCGGAACGGAGCTGTTCCATTGGACAGTTCAATGCCAAAAAGCGTTCGAGGACCTCAAACAATACCTTGCGGAGCTGCCAAGCCTGACTAGCCCGGAGCAGGGTGCGGATCTTCTGCTGTACATCGCTGCCACGCCGTCATCGGTGAGCGCAGTGCTTGTCCAAGAGCGCAACGAGCAGCGCCCAATATATTACGTCTCTGAGGCCCTGCAGGTGGCCAAAACCCGGTACAAAGAGCTCGAGAAGCTGGCGTATGCCTTGCTCATGGCTTCGCGGAAGCTCCAGCACTATTTTTTGGCGCATCCCATCACGGTCCGGACATCCTACCCGCTAGCATTGATGCTATAGAACAAAGATGCCTCGGGCCAAATAGGCAAGTGGGCAGCCGAGTTGGCGCCCTTCGACGTCACCTTCGCCGCAAGAGCGGCCATCAAGTCGCAGTCCCTCGCGAACTTCGTGGTCGAGTGGACACTGCATGTAGAAGAAAACGCCACCGCCGCAATCGAGGCACCATGGACAATGTACACAGACGGGTCGTGGTGTGCCGCTAGAGCCGACGCTGCTGCCATTTTGGTTTCCCCAGATGGACGGACCGCATCACATGCAGCCCGCCTTGACTTTCCGACAACAAACAACGCCTCGGAGTACGAAGCACTGCTACTCGGCCTCCGCAAGGTGAAAGCTTTGGGAGAAAAGCACATCCTCATCAAAAGTGATTCTCACCTCATGGTAGGTCACTTCGACAAGGTGCCCCGAGATGACCCGTTACCTGGCCACGGTCCGTGAAGCGACGAATGATTTCCTCGGTATTACCGTCCAGGCGATCCCCAGATTTAACAATGAGGCAGCAGATAGGTTGGCAAAGATGGCAAGGGCAGGCGAGGGGCCTCCCGTGGAAGTGTTCTACGAAGTACTCATGAAACCGTCCGCCGTGCCTAAAGCACAAAGGGCTCTGCCAAACACAAGGGGCTCCGTCCGAAGCACAAGGGGCTCCGCTTGAAGCACAAGGGGCTGCGTCTGAAGCACAAGGGGTGGTACACCTAGTGCTTACTCTGCCTACAGAGGACTCGATGCTTGCGGCGGAATGGCGAGATACAATTATCAAGTACCTCGCCAGTGAAGGACCGGAGGACTCGGCCGAAGCGAAGTGCCTCTGTTGCCGAGCAAGGAACTACTACATGGTCTCCGGAGAGCTGTACAAGGGGGGCATCTGCGCCCCCTTCCTTTGCTGCGTATAACAGAAGGAAGGTCAGTCTCTCCTTAAAGACATCCACGAAGGCCTATGCGGTGCGCATCAGGCGCCCCGGGGCCTCGTAGGGAGGTCGTTTCGCCAAGGATTTTATTGGCCAACAGCGCTCCGAGACGCGCAGGACCTCGTCTAGCGTTGCCAGGGGTGCTAGTGGGTGTCGCAACCCGAAGGCACCCGCACTGCCCTTACAACCCCTACCACCGGTATGGCCCTTGACACGGTGGGGACTAGACATCATCGGACCGTACCCTGCGGCCAAGAGCAACCTCCGGTTCGTTTTCATCGTCATTGAGTACTTCTCTAGATAGGTCGAAGCGGAGCCAGTCGCCAAGATCACTGCCGCAACCGCCCAGCGGTTCACCTAGAAGAACATTATTTGCCAGTACGGCATGCCACGAGACATTGTCACCGACAACGGAACACAGTTCGACTCCCAGCCCTTCCGAACGTTTTGCAAAGACTTGGGCATAACAATATACTTCGCGTCTGTCGGGCACCCAGAGTCCAACGGAGCCGTCGAATGAGCCAACGGCAACCTCCTCAATGGGTTGAAGAAACGCCTCGTAGGCCTTCCTAAGGGACTATGGCCCGAAGAGCTCCAAAAAGCTCTATGGGCACTACACACATCGCCTACTAGGGCCGCAGGTTTCTCCCCATTCAAGCTTCTCTTCGGTGAAGAGGCCATGACACCAGCGGAGTTTGCTGCCAGTTCCTACCGAGCCACAGCCCAGGCGGACCCTACAGAGACGAGAGGTCTCTCTCGACCTCCTTGAGGAACAACGCATGCAAGCCATCTCAACCATGACAAGGTATAGCGAAGGGGTCGCCCGGGCATACAACAAAAACGTCAGGGCCCGCCACCTCGTCCCAGGCAATTTGGTCCTGAAGCGAGCCACAAACCAAGCTGCAATTGGCAAGCTGGAGTCCAAATGGGAAGGGCCATACGTTGTTACCGGCACAACAAGGGCGGGCACCTTCCACATCGCGACGCCGGAGGGAGACCAGCTGGGCCACACCTGGAATATAAAAAGCCTCCGGAAGTTCTACCCTTAGGAACCTTGTAAAAACTGGTTGCACCTGGAGAACCGCGCCCCCGTCGCCATCAATCGGCAAGGGCATGTACAAACGTTGTCAAAACCGGCTGCGCCCGGAGGATCGCCCTTCCGCCCTTGATCGGCCAGGGCTTGTACAAAACCTGTGTACCTCGCGGCATTTTGCTCCGTGTTTTGAACAAGTGCGTAAACAAACATGGTACAGCCACCGCGCATGGCCTTTGGCCCCGGTGCACACCGATGCCCTCCGCAGGCACGAGTGTATAAACAAAAGCCACCGCGCATGGTCGTTGGCCCCGGTGCACACCGATACCCTCTGCAGGCATGAGTGTATAAACAAAGCCACCGCGCATGGCCCTTGGCCTCGGTGTACACCGATGCCCCCCGCAAGCACAAGTGTATAAACAAAGCCACCACGTGTGGCCTTTGGCCCCGGTGCACACCGATGCCCCCGGCAGGCACGAGTGTATAAACAAAGCCACCGCGCATGGCCCTTGGCCCAAGTGCACACCAATGCCCTCCACAGGCACGAGTGTATAAACAAAGCCACCGCGCATGGCCCTTGGCTCCGGTGCACACCGATGCCCTCCGTAGGCACGAGTGTACAAACAAAGCCATCGCGCATGGCCCTTGGCTCCGGTGCACACCGATGCCCTCCGCAGGCACGAGTGTATAAACAAAGCCACCGTGCATGGCCCTTGGCCCCGGTGCACACCGATGCCCTCCGGAGGAAACCCACCGCGCATGGCCCTTAGCCCCGGTGCACGACTGTATAAACAACCTCCAGCCATACGGGCCTCGTGGCCCTAGGGTCCGCGGTGGCACCCCACAATAGTACACATGTAGTGAAGACAATGCGCAAGGCTGAACCTAGCGTGGCGTGGTCCGAAAACCAAGCCAGGCTGGGGGACGGCGTCGTCTTCACCTCCCCCTCGCAAAAAAAATAAAGGTGAGGGCTCCCCGGAGCCCTACCTAAAAAGTATGGGGGACGGCGCAAGGCTTCGCCTCCTCCTAAAAAAAAAGGTCAGGGCTCCCCGGAGCCCTACCTAAAAAAGTATGAGGGACGGCATGCGGCTTCGCCTCCCCCCTCGAAAAAAAAGAGGGGTCAGGGCTCCTCGGAGCCCTACCTAAAAAAGTATGGGGGACGGTGCGAGGCTTCACCTCCCCCTCGCATCAAAGTGTCGAGGCTCCCGAGCCCTATCTAAAAAAAGTATGGGGGCGGCCTTGAGCTTAGCCTCCCCCATAAAAAGAGGTCGGGCTCCTGAGCCCTACCTAAAAAGTATGGGGGCCAGTGAGGCTTTGCCTCCCCTCAAAAATAAAGGTGAGGCTCCCGGAGCCCTACCTAAAAAGTATGGGGGCCAGTGCGAGCCGCCTCCCCTTAAAAAAAGGTCAGGGCTCCCCGGAGCCCTATCTAGAAAAGTATGGGGGACGCGCGAGGCTTCGCCTCCCCGAAAAAAAAAGAGATCAGGACTCCCGGAGCCCTACCTAAAAAAGTATGGGGGACAGCGCGAGGCTTCGCCTTCCCCTCGCAAAAATAAAGGTGAGGGCTCCCCAGAGCCCTACCTGAAAAGTATGGGGGACAGCGCGAGGCTTCGCCTCACCCTCGCAAAAAAAAAGGTCAGGGCTCCCCGAAGCCGTACCTAAAAAAGTATGGGGGATGGCGCGAGGCTTCACCTCTCCCTTGAAAAAAAAGGGTCAGGGCTCCCCGGAGCCCTACCTAAAAAAGTATGGGGGACGGTGCGAGGCTTCGCCTCTCCCTCGCAACAAAGCGTCAGGGCTCCCTGGAGCCCTATCTAAAAATGTATGGGGGACAACGCGAGCCTTCGCCTCGCCCTCGCAACAAAGCGTTAGGGCTCCCTGGAGCCCTATCTAAAAACGTATGGGGGATGGTGCGAGCCTTCGCCTCGCCCTCGCAACAAACCGCCAGGGCTCCCCGGAGCCCTATCTAAAAAAGTATGGGGGACGGCGCGAGGCTTCGCCTCCCCCCGCAAAAAAAAAGGTTAGGGCTCCCTGGAGCCCTACCTAAGAAACCGGGGGACGGCGCGAGGCTTTGCCACCCCCTCAAAAAAAGAAGGTTAGGTCTTCCTGAAGCCCTACCTAAAACACTGTGGGGGACGACAGCAAATAAGTACATTATTCACCACAATCCCAGTACATTATTCACCACAATCCCTATAAACACATCGTACAAGGCCAAGAAGCATGGCCCACACAACGAAGACACGTTACTAGTACACCTCGCCTCAAAATGAGGACGTAGCACTACGTTAGCCGCATGCAGGCGCGAAATCATCTACCTCGCGCTCTCGTTGTTCCCGCAGCACCCATTCAAGCAGTTCCTCATCTGACTGGTGCATAGCCATGAACTTCAAGTATTCTCTTTCTGTGGCCCAATCATCCGACACGTCCGAAGAGCTCGATGAAATTGTAGGGGCGGCGTGAGGTGGAAGGGACCCCTCGGGCGCACTACCAACCCCCCGGCTCAACTAGAAAGACAGTATCTCGTCCCGCACGTTCAAAGCCTTCTGTTCACGCAGGCGAAAAAACCTCTTCATCGGACCCTCCGGGTTCGCACTCTTCCATCGTTGCCACTTGGCACCATGGCATACTATACCGCGGTAGCAAATCTTTAGGGGCCACTTGCGGACTAGCGTTCGTTCTTTGTTCGCACTTGAAGGGGCAAAAGGTCTTTGTCGCCACCTCGGAGGCGGGGGCCTCGTCCGCAAACCGCTGATGAAACAGCGGACCCCCCCTGAGCAAAACAGAGACTAACATGAAACAAGCCGGCACAGTAACGAAGGAGACTTTGTCTCCATTTCTTTCCATTGGCAAAATGAGTAGTTACATGTAAGCTGTCCCTAATCCCGTCCGGGCTCGCGCAGCGGCGCCGAGCAGGAAAAAAGAGAGGGCAACCCTAGACTATGAAATAAAATGAGTCTTCATGAAGAGGAGCAGAGGGTCACACCTTGCCTCCAGTGGTGGCCCCCCGCTCCATCAGCCCAGCATCGTCCGCCGAACCCTTCCCCTTCTTCTACGCCAAGGCCGCCCGGAGCGACTGCATTGTAGCGTCCCGATCGGACGAGGCCCAGAACTCCTTGGCAAGGGTGTTCCTAGCCCGCCGCACCTACTTATAGCTATAGCCGACCTCCACAGCGGAAGCAACAGGAACAGTGCTAGCTCCAAGCCCGTCAACGTGCTCGCACCCGGCCTGATGCAGGGAAATGAGGGCCGTCATCCACGCCGCCTTCGCACAATGATTACCATAGGCACGAGCGGCCGGAAGAAAGACTTCCCCAACATGATCAAGGCGTTCTAGGGTGGTGTCGTTGTTTTAGAACCGATCTTACGTAAAGATTGTTTGATTCGGGGGGTCTTCTAGAATGGAATCACGCAGAGAGATTGACATGGGTATTTTTATACAGGTTCAGGCCTTATCGGGGGTGAGACTTGGGTTTCTACTTTTCCCCAAATCGCTCCCGCTGTTCATCGAGTTCTTGCCTTCTCTGCCATCAACCCAATTGTGCCTTCTCCTAAGACCTTCCTTAATCCAAAACCTCCCCTCTCTGAGAGAGATGGCTGGAACAGTTTCTGAGTGGGCCGAGTCGGAGATGGATGTGGTGAAGATTCAAGCCTTGGTTGACGCTGGGAAGATTCCAGAGAAGGTTCTTGTGAAGTGGATTGCTGGCGGTTGACAAACATTGGCCGTCGGGGAGATTAAGCAAATCCACATCTTCGGGCATATTGTGAGTGTGGCCTTCGATTGCCTGCTCACCCTTTTCTCACACTCATACTCGAGCACTTTGGGGTGGAATTAGTGAATCTCGGTCCTAATTCCATCACTATGCTAAGTGTATTCGTGTATCTGTGTGAGGCATACCTGGGAATTCCAGCAGACCTCGAGCTCTTTCAATATTTCTATGGAATGGTTCGACAATCTGGGATTGCTGGGAGTTGTGGTCTGAAGCTCCATGACGGGAAGTCGAAGAAGTATATTCAGATGTTTACCCGGTCTTCGTGGCCAGGATGGTGGAAGAGGTGGTTTTACTAGAAAATCACCCAAGATGACAGCCTTACTTTCACGGGGAAGGCTGCCGAAAAGAATTCTTCCTGGGATTCGACTCTCCAGGGATCTTGGTCGGAATGCTCCCTACATTCAAGCCATCAAGGACTTGAAAGAGGAGGGACTGACGGGATGACATGTGGTGAATGATTTTATCACACGTCGAATTAGCCCTTTGAAGAAACGAGTACCTCCTATGTGGAGGTACACGGGGCCAAAAGACCCGACCAGGGACTACGAGGCAGGTAAGTGAATCTTTGACTTAGCCCTCGGTTTGGTCTTTCTCAATGTGGCCTTTCTCAATGTGGTCTAATGAATCTCTTATCTGTTTACACAGATCTTTCACAAGTAGAGATCGACATTCGGGTCAAACTTGTTTGTGAGAAATCTTCGCCACCTGGAGTGGCGGTTCCTCAAATCCTTACGGTTTTATCCGCAGAAGAGAAGATGGAGTGCCTAAAGGTAATGAAGGGTTGATTTTATCCTTAGGACTTTAGAGTTGTAGAAAGACTTACGACTGGTTGTTTGTCGTAGAAAAACTTATGACTTGGTAGTGATCGTAGAAAACCTTACGATTAAGGAAATGTCGTAGAAAAACTTACGACTAGATACTAGTCATAGAAAATCTTACGACTGGTCAGTAATCCTTTTCTGTTTTTCTTACAGAAAGTAGGCATGAAAAATCGTCAGGACGACCAAGAGGTCAAACTGATAACCATCGGCGCAGGGATGACAGTGGAAAAAAGTCCAGCTCCTCCGTCTAAGAAGCGTCAACTCGTAAAAGTCGCCGACAAGGGAGGGGCAAGCTCAAGTTCTTTTATTTCGACCAGATCTTCTGCAAAATCTCTTTGTGAATCTGCTACAACCGAAGCCGGGGAGGTTGAAGCATTTGGTGAAGAGTTGGCGGTAGAACCTCTTAAGCGCAAAGCCTGCAAGGCCAAGGTACCCTTCTATTATGACAAGAAAACTTTCGCGGTTTACGCCTCTCCTAGTTTTGTCAGTTTACTAGAAAAGGAGAACTGGAAGGACTTTATGTCTTTTATGAAGGACAATCTTTGCTCAAAGCAGAGCACGTGGTCGAGGGAAGCGCTGATCTCGGAGTGGTCGAGACTGATCTCGGCCATCCGGAAAGTCTAGAGATCAGAGAGGTGGCTCCTGTTCAAAATCCACGACCAAACGTGGTCGTGGCCGAGCCTATCCTTCAACTTGAAATCTGACCAGACGTGGTCGTAGAAAAGAAGTCAAGGAAATCTTTCGTTGGGGGGGGGTGACTCATAAGTTCCTAGTTAAGTCTAGAGTGCAGAGGTATGTGAGAAAGACTAAAGTGTAAGAACAACATTTTCCTTTTGCTTTTCACAACTTAACATGCTTTCTTTTTGTTGCTCTTAGCGACTCCTTGACCCAGGGATGCTTCTATTGAGAAGCCTATTGTCACTTTTCCAGAAGATGGAGAGATGACAAAGAGAGTGGTCGAAGGATCACCCACCGCTCGAGTGGCGGAGGAAGTCGTGGCTTTTGAAGTGGTTGCTACAACCAGAGAGTGAGTTACTACGACACGAGGTGGTCGTGGGGGCAAAGAAGGCGATGGTAGAAGCCTCTGGCCAGGGTGGTGATGTACCTGACCACCGTGCCGGGAAGGAAGCCGTTGCAGACATACCTCCCGGTCTCCAAAGAGAAGTTGTAGTTACAGAATCAGAAGACGAGAAGTACTTCAACTTCTATGCTAATTTCTTTGGGCCTGCTTCCATCGTGGGGACTTCTGCTTTTAGATCTCGCGATTGAGTCCCTCATCCCAAAGATATTCCCAACATAGGGGAGATTTTTGACAACGAGCGTCTCAAGAATGTTTGGTGGGATCAAGTCGTGAAGATAGATAAGCTGAAGAGTCCAACGATGGTTTTCTCGATGTTTGCTCGGACGACCATGAATGTAAGTATTTAAGGATACTTATATATGTGGCCTTTGTCGAACCCGGGAGTGAAGGATCCCGAATTCTCTGTGTTCATACACTAGTCTAGGATTTCTAGTGTACACAGTCAACAAAAAGTGATAATCAAAACATATCACGCACTTTATTAATAATTATTCAGAGTTTATTACAAAGGGCCTGAGGCCAAAAAAAGTAAAGCACAGCGGAAATAAAGTAGTAGTAGGTAGTAGACCCAACGATTCGCCACAGGAAATCGTCTGGGGAGCGTGGCCTAAGCATCGATGTCCTCACCGTCTTGATAGAGGTCTTCTCCTGAATAAAGATTATTCAGCAAGATTAAGCACTACTACCGTGCTTGCAAGTTACACCCGTAAAGTAACAGATTGAGTGCATGCATAAAGTAAACAAAGGATATTGGCAGGGTTTATTTGCATAAGACAACATTTTCTTATTAAATACTCCTAGTAATTTCCAAGGCAATTTTTAAATTAATTAAGATCAAAAACATATTTTGATTTATCAATGTCAAGTGTAGGATGAACTTTCATACACAAATGGTGAAGGACTACCCCCTTACACCAGGCTTCTGCCCAAACCCATTTACATAAACCAGGTGATAAAGTCTTTTCAAACAAAACCAGAGACTAACTTCGAGTGGCTTCTGTTAAGCATGTCCATGACCGTGGATACGGCTATTGAATAGATTAATACTCTGCGAGTTGGTACGGCTTTACCCACAAGAGATAGTTTGCTTATTATGTCGGCCAATACACGCTCAGTAGGCGTGCGACTAAGCGACTATCACGAGGCCTTTACCCTACATTATTTCCAACATAATTATGCCCGCTAAGGTTTTCAGAATCGAAGGCTTCGCGACCAAACGACTACCCTCTTGCGCCATGTGGGTATCATCAATAAGTCTTCACGACTCCCACATCTTTCCAAGACATAAACATGGTGAAATAATATAGCTTATTTGGCCAAGTCTGCACATTCTGCACTTGTGGTGGTACGAGTTTGGCTTAACATCCATGCCCGCAGACCGTCCTTACATGGTGGGCGACTTCCAAAACAAACCACAGGCCTCAACCATTCGCCATTGATTGAGCAGTGCATGAACTTGCACCCACCAACAATCCAATTCACCCAAGTCTAAACCAATTTCATTTATTTTTCTTTGGCAAAACATTTTCCAATCATCTATGGTAAAAGCAATACCATAGATTCATTTTCAAAACAACTTTGTATTTTGGCAAAATTCCCCAAATCATCTTTTGGTCTAAGCAATGACTAAGCATAATTTTCTTAATTATTTTACTAAGGTGACAAGGGCATGGAATTCCAAACATCAAAATTGGCTATACGAAGGAATTGGCATAACTAATAATTAAAACAGGAATTTAAAATAACTTGAATAAAAATATGCATGCAATAATAACTTAAAAAACAGAATTAATTAACTTTGAAATACTGGGATCAAAATGGTCAAGAATGTAACTTGCCTTCGTTGAAGTCTTGAAATTCTAAACCCTCTAAAGGATCTACCTCTCCGGAATCGTCAAAGTCTATACGCGAAAGTACGATAAATTCAAATAAAATTCAAATAAATTCAAAAAGACAAAACAAACTAACTCCAAATAGAATAATTTTATTTTATTTAGCTAGATAATAATTTTCTAAAATTTTAGCAATTTGAATCACCCAATTTGGAGGTTGGATGCAAAAGTTATGAATTTTACAAGTTTTAAACCTAAATCAGATTTTTATTTCATTTAAGGATTTATTTTCCGAAGGAAATCCCAATTTATTGCGCAACCATGGCGTCAGCCTCGGGGTGTGTCGCTGACGGGTGGGCCCGTGGTCAATGGACCATGCCCACGACCAGTCAACGGTCCACCGCGAACGCGGTCCACGCAACAGTGAACGGGGGTTGGTGCGCGCGTGCGAGGTGGCACACGTGGCGCCACGCTGGCTCCACGTCGGCTTTCGTGCTGAGGTGGTGTCGCGTTGGCATCGACGTGGCCGAGCCACATCGGACCAATAATGGCGAACTCGGCGACCTCTCGCCGGCGCTTCAGCGCGCCAACGAGAGCGCGGATCGCGCAATAGAGAGATAGGGAGATGACAAACTTGATGCTCACCGGGGTTGCGGAAAAACACGGCGGAAAGGTCATCGGCAACGGGGTTATGCGGCGGCGAGTTTAGGTCGTCGATGAAGTCGGCGATCCCGAGGTCCTCCAGCGAAGTGGGAGCACACACGAGCATCGCAGTGACACGGCGATGCCGAAGAGGGGGTCGGGGTGGTCAAAGCGGGCTTGTCGTCGCCGGAGAAGACGGGGGAAGGAGCTTCGTCCTCGCCGGGGAATTTCAAAATTACGGCGATTGGGGCGAGGAGGAGGGCGGTGGTTGGAGGCGTTGGGATGAGCGGAGAGAGGCGCACCCAGGGCTCCTATTTATAGGGCCCGGGCGTGGCCGAGGCTTCGTGCGGCTCAAGAGAGGCCGTGTCGGGGGCGGAGGAGATTCCGGGGTTAATTGCGCGCATCAATTAGGAGGATGCGACCGAATCTGAGCGAGTATAGGAGGTTTTTGAAACTGGCCATGGCGGACGTGGTGGAGAGGAAAGGAAGGTCACGGGGAGAAGAAGGAAAGGTAGGAGATGACGCGGGCGCGTTCGATTTTAATCGGACGGTTCAAATGATTAGAAGCTCAGCCGTTAGATTTTAACCCAACGGTTGCGATGGAACGAAGCGTACGCGAGTGAATAGGAAAGTCATGGGTGCTCTAAGGCCGTTGGATTTAGATCTGATGGTTGAGACGAGAGGGAGGGAGATCGCGCGGGAGAAGCGGGCCGTGCGGGCCGTGCGCGCGGAGAGAACTTGGGCCGAAGAAGGATTCGGCCCAAAGACTGTTGGCGGAATTTCTATTTGATTTTCCAATTGTTTTAATTTAGATAATTCAATTAAGTTTTAGAAAATAGTAAAATAAATCCAAAAATTATGAGAAAATTCACAGAAATTCTCAAAGACATTTTGGACTTAAATAAAATAATTCCAACTTAAACTTGGTAATAGATTTTGAAATTAAATTTGTTTTAGCTTTAAAGTAATTAAGGAAAAGCTTTTTAAAACTTTTAGAAAATCCACAAAAATGAATAAATTTATACTTTCTCTGAAATTGAAATTTTGGGCTGTTACAGCCTTCCCTTGCTTCTTACTGTCTTTCTTTTTACAGAAAGCTCTAGAACAAATTTCCACTATTGGTGAATATCACCGACAACTTGTAGAGCTACGACAAGAAAAAACGGAACTGTGTGAACAGGCAGAGAGGTGGTAAGTCATTGTTATTCGTAGTTATTTTTTATTTGACCACTTATACAGTGCTTATGGGGTTTGTCATGGAAAAACTCACAACTAGGTGCTAGTCGTAGAAAGACTCACGACCAGTTAGATAGTGCTCATGTCTACTTTTAACCTTTATAGGTTAAATAGTGACGAAAAGACCTTGGCTGACTCGCTTGATTATGAAAAAGACGAGACGAGAAAGCTAAGGGAAGAGAAAGAAGACCTCTTGAAGAAGCTTTAGGAGGGTAACTCTGCAGCTCAAAAATTGCAGGGAGAGAACAAGCTTTTGCTGATGTAATATATAATCCATCTTGTTTCCTGCAAATTATCTTGTCGAGTAGTTAGTAACTCAAAAGATAATTGAAGAGCAAAAAACTAAGAATTGAAGTCAAATTAATAACTTTATCCTAGCCCCCGACTATTTGTTTAGTTTATATAGATAAACTAAGTAAATAGTGTTAAAAAGGGTTTTTGAAAACAGAGAGGTTTGATTAACTTGTAGTTTTTTTATCACGATTGTCATGCACTGGTCAAAAGAGTAGTAATGAATCGACTCTAGGAAGTTCCTTCTAGTGGGCAGGACCACGTGCAGAGAGGAAAGGCTTCGACTAGGTGATATTACCATATCCGATCAGATTAATTAAATCGAGAAACGACAACTTGAGTTAGGCAAACGTCTAGAGGACTTTAAAAAATTCGTTCGTCCTTCTTTGGTGGACTCGATAGGTCTGTCCTGGTAGCAAAAGTAGGAAACTGAACAATACTAGGAAGTTCCTTCTAGTGGGCAGGACCACGTACAGAGAGGAGAGACTTCGACTAAATGTGTTTCTTCCTCCGACCTGTTGGGACGGAACAAGTACACCAAAAGCGGTTGAATAAATCTAAGAAAGTGCACTCTGCTTAGAGTATTTTTTAAAATAACTGAAGAAATAAACTAAGGTGGAAAAGAGCTAGCTTTAAGAATATTTCACCAAATAGAACCCGAGCTCTTTGTATTGGCAAAGAAAAGTGAGTAACAGTCGACACTAGGAAGCTCCTTCTAGTGGGAAGGACCACGTCAGAGAGGAGAGGCTTCCACTAGGTGATCTTACTCGCCTTTCAACCAAAGGTAAAGAAAACGGGTGTTTGCAATGTAGTCGAAAGATTATGAAAGCACTACTAAAAAATAAGACAATAGAGGTAGAGAGAACCTGAGGATTTATTGTCTGAATGGTTTGTTACACATAAAACATGCATAACTGGTCGATGTTCCAAGAATTCAAGAGAACCTGGCCGTCTTCCATTGCCAATCGTGATGACCACTCGCCGTAACCCGACCACCGTAAGGACCTTCCCACTTGGGAGATAGTTTATTCCGATTAGACTTGGATTGGCAGAGCCTCAATACCAAGTCACCTACAGCAAGGTTGCGAGGTTAGACCTTATGATCGTAGTATCTGCGCAGGGCTTGTTGGTAGACTGCTGAACAGATTAAGGACTGGTTTCTCCTTTCTTCGAGCAGGTTAATGTCATCCGCTCGAAGTTGTTCTTGGTTGGAGTCATTGAATGTTTCGACTCGTGTTGACCGTATCTTTAGTTCCAGAGGAAGCATGGCTTTGGCTCCGAAGACTACAAAAAAGGGTGCTTCACCTGTAGCCCAACTAGTAGTCGTACTAACTACCCATAATATGGAGGGTAATTCTTGTACCCAAGCCCCCGAGCACTTGACGAGCTGGTCGAAGACTCGGGTTTTAATTCCCTGCATTATTTGGCCGTTTGCACGTTTGATTGCCCCATTGCTTTGGGGATGGGCAACAAAAGCATAACATAACTTGGTACCCAACTCGTCGCAAAATTTCTAAAATTTTGCGCTCGAAAATTGTTTACCATTATCTGTGATTATTCGACTTGGAACTCCAAATCGAGTAATTACACATCTCATCATGAACCGTTTTGCTGCTTCCGTTGTTATCCCAATTACAGGTTCGGCTTCGATCCATTTTGTGAACGTATCAATAGCCACAAAAAGGAACTCGAAACCTCCTGGAGTTTTGGGAAACTTGATCCTAGGATATCGAGACCCCTGTCGCAAAAGGCCAAGACAGAGGTATCGCTTGTAATGCTTGAGTGGTTGGTGTATTTGCCCGCCATAAAACCGCATTGGACACACTTTTAACCAACTCTTTAGCATCGCATGTTTGTTGGCAAGAGAAACCTTGTCGAAAGGCCTTACCGACCACCGCTCAGAGGAAGCATGAGTTCCACAAATGCCACCGTGTATGTCGTGAAGGAGTGTTAATCCTTCGCTCTGCGGAATGCATCGCATGAGCACCCCTTGAGTACCTCGCTTATAGAGGACTCCTTCAACCAAAGTATACATTTTGGCTTTTGGGATAAGCGATCCGCCTCGGGATCGCCTTCGTCTGGAACCCATTCAAGATACTCATAGATGGTAGCCATCCGTATCCTCGTATTCTAGAGAGGCCGCCTCAATAGGAGGTGTCTCGGTTCTTCAACCGGACTCGGCTCGAGTTGTTCCAAGAAGACTCCTTTTGGTACTACAGATTGGGAAGAA